>CM076572.1:473898621-474639594 GCA_034641835.2 Pinus albicaulis | reverse complement strand
TGACGTTGTGCTATTTCCTTCTTTTGAGAATGTGTTGGAGGCAGGCCCTATGATTTGGCTTGTTGTTGTCCTCTTTAGTAACTCTGTGCTGGCTTCTCTATTTAACTGATACTCTTTATCTGAACTGATACACTTTAACCTCTGTTTATCCTTTTATCTTTCTTATCATGACTTACTGTAGTAAATAAGGAAAAATTCAAGTAAGGATAATTTTTACAAAAGTTCTAACATTTATTCTCACCATTTAGCCTCCGGTATTCTGGTCCTTTGCAGCTTCCTCAGATTTTCATTTGTCTCTGTATATATAAAGAAATTAGGTTGAATTGGGAGCAAATTCTTTACCTCATACTCAAGATAAAACAAATTTTCCAATCTGTCATGAATATTTTTGCCTGTAGGCAATGCTGCTGATGATGAACTAGTTGAGGAGCTAGCTTGACTGTCATCATGCTTGTTCAATTTCTCAACATAAATTTCAAGGTCCATTAGTTTATCCTCTGAAACTAAAGGAATGGGCAATTCTTTATTCAACAGAATATCCAATATTTTTATGAAGGCATTGATTTCTTCTTGCATATCAGAGCATCTTCATTCTAGATTCTGCATGAGAGTTCTTTTAGTAAAAACTCTTTTTATCTCCAAAATTGTTCATGTCCTGTCTTGAATGCCGAGTTCTTCAAGTTGATGTTTATTCTTAGTATTCAAAAAGTGTATAAGTTCATTGGCTTCTTCTGGCATGTTTCCTAATTCTTCTCTTGATTTTAGAATTTCTTCCACAGCCAATTTAACTAAATAATTTTGTTCATACATTATTTGAATTGATGGCCAAACCTCTTCTATTGACTGAATGATGTTGTCCCAAAGAATTTCCTTTATTTCCTTTAAAGGCTTCTCCAATGTGAGATCCTTCTCCAATGCTTTAACCAATTTTTCCAACCTGTTGACCTCTCTTGTTTTCTCTGCAACGCTTATCTTTGAGAGATCATATTTCTGTTCTAAAGTGGTGAATTGTGCCTTTGTTCTTTGGACTTCTGTCACTTAGAGTTTCAATTCCTCCATTGACTTTATTAATTCTTCGGTACTTAAATTGGAAGTATTTCCCTATGAAAATTCTGTTGGCTGACCTGTTGTAGATATACCTGTAATTACTTCTGCTGTAGATGCTGGAATATTAGGCTGCTTGTCTTTTAATGCCTTTTCAAGCTCTTTTTTAGTTTCATTAAGTTGCTCATTTAGTTTCAAGAGCAAGTCCATCAATTCTTCTTCAGAATTTTTCTTCATGATTTCTGCAATCTGTGGATGTCTCGAGGCTCGTAATTTCAATTGTTTTCTCAAGGGTGCAATATCATCATCTTTTTTCTTGATCAAGGCTTTTATACCCTTGACATCTTTAGGATTATGACCTAATCCAATGATTATTTCCTCCAAAGTCTTTATTCTGTTATCCTTAGCCTGAGAGGAGGCTTTTTCAAGCTGCAATTGTGCATTAGTATTTTCCAAAGAATCCTGCAATTTATGGGTCATCATTGATTTATCAATCAGAGTAGAATAAATCATTTCACCTGTTTGTTTGTGTAACTCAATTTGATCCAAAGGATGAATATCCTTTTCTATGACTTCAAAATTAGTTCTGATATAATCTGCAGCTGTTTGAGGATGTTTCACTTTGGGTTTGAAGTGACTCATTACCATCTTACCCTACTGGATGTCATAGGATGACATCAATATTTGTTGATTCTTAGGTCCATCTTCAAATATTGATTGTAAATTTGAAGTCTTAGTGGATCATTTCTGGGCTTTATATTTATGAATGTCCTTTTAATATCCCAGGCATCTTTCACTGGTGGTTTGAAAGAAGATACTTCTACACTCTGTTGCCTTTGTAATTCTTTTCTCTGAATAATATAGAGGTCCTTTCAATAGGAAGTCAAACTTCCCATGTTTTCCCTTATCCTCTCTTCTGGAATCCCATCTTAAAACTTTGTTTCCCAGTTGGAAATCTTCTACTTTTGTCCTTTTATCAAATATCTTCTTTAGTTTCTCCTGCAATACTTGGGATCTTTGATAAACTTCCTCTCTGGTTTGCTGCAAATTGATAGTCTGATTTATTCTCCTTTGAATGTCATTAGGTTCAACCTGAGCTTCTTGAAGTAATTTCATCACAGGAAATCCTAAATATGAAGGAAATACAAATTCAATTCCATAGACTAACTCATAAGGACTAGTCCCAATAGATTTTTTAGTGGTGAGTCTATTTTCCCATAGTGCATTTGTAAGTTTCTTGTGCCAATTTTTCTTATTTTCCTTCAATAATTTCTTAATTATATTAATGAGAATCTTGTTGGAAGATTTAGCCAGTCCATTACCCTGAGGGTAATAGGCTGTGGAATAGCTTAAGGTGATATGATATTTATTACAGAAACATATCATCTTCTTAGATTTGAAGGCAGCAACATTATCAGTTATGATTTTCTCAGGACAACCAAATCTTGATAATATATTAGTTTCTAGGAATCCTATGATCACAGTGTCGTTGGCTTGTCTGGAAGGAATTGCTTCTATCCATTTGGTAAAATAGTTTGTGGCAGTAAGGATCCATTTGTGTTGGCCAGAAGGAGGAGGATGGATTTCTCCAATGAAATCCAAGACCCATTGTTGGAAATGTTTTTTAGTGGAAATTGGTTTCAGGGGTAAAGGTAATAGTTTTCTCTTGCCCTCAAAAATTTGAAATTTATGGCAAGCAGTGACAAATTTCTTTACATCAGAGAACAAGTTGGGCCAATAAAATCCAGCTCTTAGGATCTTGTCTGCAGTTTATTTCCAATAAAGGTGTCCACCACAGTCTCCTACATAGAATTCATTGAGAGCCTTGTCAGCTTCATCTTTTAACAAACAATTCAATAGAATACCATCATGATTTTTCCAAAAGAGAATATTATCTAAAATACAAAACTTTAAAGATGTCATCTTTAAAAACCTTTTCTTTGTTCTGGATAACCCTGGAGGAGCTTGCAGGTTTAATAATACATAAATTATATCAGAATACCAAGGTGAATCTAAGAAGGCCTGTCTGATTTGTGGAGTCGCCATCTCCTGTTCGTCATCCAGTTCATTATTATCCAGGGCTTGGCAATTTGCTTCTATCATGAGTTGAGCCAATCCCTGCCCCTTTATAAGCGTTTTAGGTTTTATTTCAATATCATATTCTAATATGGTAGAAATCCATTTACCTCTTTTTTCCCTCAATTCGATCTTGAGTTAAGATGCATTTGACAACAACATTTGGTACATAAGCTATCACATGGGAATACAATATGTAGATTCTAAAATCTTTAATGGCTTTTACATGTGCAAAAGCTTATTTTTCCATGATGTTGTATTTTGAAGATAAGGCCCTTAGTGCTTTACTAAAAAAGGGTATAGGTTTTTCACATCCTTGATCATCCTTTTTTAATAAAATAGTTGCTACAGTGTGTTCTGATGCAAATGAAAATATTATGAAGTCTCTATCAAATTGTGGACTAGTAAGAATTGGTGTTCTAGTCAAAGCCATTTTAATTTCTTCAAATGCTTGTTTGGCTTCTACTGTCCATTTAATACTTGAATCCTTTCTTAACATGTTAGTAAGCAATCTAATTAGTTCAGCTAAGCTAGATATGAATCTTCTCAAAAAATTGATTTTTCCTAGGAAAGCTTGAAGTTCTTTGACATTTCTGGGATGAGGTATCTACAATATAGCTTCTATTCTAGCAGGGTCAATTCTAATACCATTTTTGGAAATGATAAAGCCCAAAAGTTTACCTTCTTCAAGACCAAACAATGACTTTTTTGGATTCAAAGAGATACCATAATTTCGGCATTTTATGAATACTTGTCTGAGATGGTCCAAATGTTGCTGATCTGATTTAGAAAAAACAGTTAAATCATCCAGATATATAACAAGAAAGTCATGAATTTATTTTGCAAATGCAATGTCCATTTTTCTTTGGAAGGTTTCTCCAGCATTTTTAAGTCCAAATGGCATCTTAACGTACTTAAATGTGCCCCATGGTGTTGTAAAAGATGTTTTTTCCTGGTCATCAGGATGAACCAGAATCTGGTTATACCCTGAGAACCCATCTAAAAGAGAAATCCTTGAAGCACCTACTACCCTTTGTAAAATGTGATCCATTTTAGGCAAAGGATAATTATCCTTCAAAGAAACCTTATTTACATTTCTTAAATCAACACATAATCTGATCTCTCTAGTTTTCTTCCTAGTAGGGACTAAATTAGACACCCACTCTGAAAATCTAATAGGAGCAATTATCCCTGCTTCGTACATTCGTTTGATTTGTTTCTCAATTAAAAGATACAGTACAGGGTTGATTCTTCTGAGTTTCTGTTTAAATGGTTTCTGATCTTCTTTTAAATGTATTGTATGTTGAATTATATAGGTGTCATATGATTTCAAGTCTTCATAACTCTAGGCAAAGACATCCTGGAATTCTCTTATTAATTCAACATATTTTGGTTTTTGATTAGGAAGCAAAGATTTAGATAACTTTGTTATTTTAGGATTTTCTTCAGTTCCCAGATTATATTCCTCAATATCAGCCTTCAAAGGTTCCATTTTGGGTTTCTTTGGAATATTGTTAGAATCGAAAAGATTTTCTAGAGGAGTTAATCCTTTAGGAAAATGATTATATTTAAATTAATGATCTTAGATTCTTCCTCTATAATATCATCAACCTCCATTTGTTTAAGGTCCTGCATTTATTTTTTGGTGAAATTTGTTGGATGAAGCATTTGAATTGCACTCTCTTCTTAAATGTTTGTTTCTTGTTCATTTATTTGATCAGATTCAATGACTATATCTTCATCTATGTTACTGTTAGAAAATTCATTCTCTAAAGTCAGGAAATTATTAATCTGATTGTCATTTACAAACACTTGCCAATTCTTAAAATTGTCTAGTATATCTGGTCTATGTTTAATCTCAGCTATGAACTAATGATTAGGTTCGAATGGTAATTTAAAAGTGCTAGCAAACATTGAAAGACTATGAGCATGCAAATTTTGTTTTCTTGGGATTTTAGCAAGATGAGTCTACAGAAAAGTATTGAGAATCTCTACAACTATTCCTCTATATTCTCTCAGTCTCGGATCGTTTGTCAAAAAATGACCTTTGATCTGTTGAATGATTAAATCAGAATCTCCTATGACATATACTCTAATTTCCCCTAATATTTTGACAAGTTTAAGCCCTAGCAAAAGAGCTTCATATTCTGCCATATTATTAGTGCATTTAAAGTTTAATCTGTAAGCATGGCCTTCAACATGATCATTTTCAAGGTTGTGTATCCAAATTCCAACTCCTTCTCCTAATTTATTAACGGAACCATCAAATTATAAATGCCAAAGAATTTCATGTTCATAATTAGTATCGGGAGTTTCAGGAACTTTCTTAACAGTGAGATCTGATTTTTTACTTTCTTCTGGTTTCTCTTGGGTATCTGATGTTTCATTATTTTCAGAAATTTCCTGGATTTGAACACTATATTTTTTATTTGTAATTTCTTTTGGTTCTGTTGTTCGGACTTCTAATTCAGTGGGATGATCAGATTCAACATTATAAAAAATAAATGAATCCATATCAGAGTGTACTGAATAGATGGGGAAATTTTCAGGTTTCTCCTGACTACTGACTACATATTTCATTAAATTTTCTCTGTATAGTCTCTTAGGTTGGCCGAACACTGAAATAGTAGCATATGACATGTCCAATTGAAGAGATCCTCCGAGCTTTGCACCCCAAGATCTGGACAATAGCATACCATATTTTCGAGGAATATCTGCTACTACTATATCCATCAAAATTGTTTTTGCAGGGTATTGAACCAATGAAACACACAAGTCTTTGATTAATCCTAAATATCTCACTTGATTTGAGTCAAAAGAAAAGAGATATTTGTATGGTCTGGTGATATCTAGGTTTAATCTCTCCATTACAGCCTTGGGCATTATATTGTGAGATGCCCCAGAGTCAAGCATGGCATTATGAAGTATTTTATCATGTATGTTCAAACTCACATAGAATGGAGGAGTCCCTCCACTTCCTGGTTTTCAATTTACTTCAGGGCCAAATAATAATCTAGGTTGGTCATCAAAAACATTTACTGAGTCATCACTTCTAGTAATATTAAGTGATCTATTGATTTGACTTCGGTAGACATCATGTTTAGCTAATTCAGACAATGGAACAACTATTTTTGATTTGCCTACTTCAGCTTCCAGATTAAAAGGTTTTTTAGTCTGAGTTCTTGTATTTCCAACCATTGGATTTTCTTTATCTTCTGTGTTTTCGATATTTTTCTCCTTCTCAGTAATGGGGTTGTGGGCTGAAGTTGTTTCCGAATCAACTTCTGGAGGTTCCTCTACATTTCCTTTGGGAGGAAGAGTATTGAAAAGTTGTCTATTATTCACTTGAGTATCGGATACATCTTCAATTATTGGGTTGGCAGGATTAGGATCTGATCTAGAAAGAATATGTACAGGGGTAGTATTGGTTTTACCTTTGAGAGGATATTTTGTAGCTTTCTGTTTACTTGTTTTCGAGACATAAATTCTTCTGCTCCTTAAATTATATTGCTTGTGAACTTCGTAAATGGTTGTATCACATCCTTCTTTAAAGTCAAATGATTCTCCTGAATGGGTTTGAAATTGCTTAAGAATGTGAGCTTCTTGATCATCTTGGGTCAAGAAAATTTCTAGTTCATTCTTGCGTTCAGTAAATTTGTTTATTTGAAAATCTTAAATTGGTTCATCAGAAGTTCAGGCTTCAATATAATTTTCCTAGAATGGGGGCCTAATATTTTGGTTGGGACTACTTTTTCTAGAATTTTGATTTTGGTTCCTTCTGAAATTTGGATTTCTCACAGTATTGCTCAGTTGACCATCCCCAGGAGATTTATTTTCAATTGTTTCTACTCTATCTCATAGCCTTTCCATTCCTTTAATAATAACATCTAGTTTCTTTTCAAAAGCTGTGTGTTCTTCATTTAAAGGCATTCTCCTTTCAGCTCTGGCTCTAGCTCGTTTCTCTATCAGGTTGGATTCAACACTAACAACTATACTTTGCATCTCTTCTAAATTTTGAGGAGCTCTTTCCCTAAGTTGATATGCCATATCATAATCAAATCCATCAGGGAATTTGATTAATACTGAATCTGGAGGAGGTCTAAGATTTTGGGGAATAGCATTGTAAGCCTCATTGAACCTAGTGACGTAATCTTGCACAGTCTCATTTGGTCCTCTCTTTAGTTTTCCAAAGTCTGATAAGATTTGAAGAGGATATTTCTTCTTTTCCCATCTGTTTAAAAATGATCTATAACGAGCTTGTAATTCAGTAACAGTGTTTGCAGGAAGGGCTCTAAACCAGGTTCTAACTTCTCCAGTAAGACTTTGGAAAAATATTCTCATTCTTACATCATCAACATCTATTTCATAAATTTCAAAATAATTGGTCATATTTTTAGTATGTTGTTGTGCAGTGTAAGTACCAGAACCATCAAAGGGAGTGATTTTACTTTGTTAGTCTTGGGGCATAGCCTCTAGATTCGCTGGTAATACCAAAGGAGCATATATATTTGCCATTGCAGGAGGTAGCGATGAAATAACAGGTGAGGTTGGTCTATGAGTAGTGGATGGAGGAGTAGAAGTGGTAGTTTGAGGTTGACATGTTTGAGGAAATGTTGATGAACTAGGAGAGGCTGAAGTGATCATGGAAATATTTGATGTTATTTCAGAGGTAAGCTCAGATTGTATGGAATTTCGCAAATGTTTATCAAGATGTGAATTAACAAATTCAAATTGTAAATCTTCTAGAAACACTGGGTCTGGAACCAAATTGGACAACTCAGATTCAGAAAAATTTACAAATAAAGAGGTTTCAAATTGCTCGTCAAAAGGTTCGTCCTCAAGATAAATCCACTTCACAGGAAAAGATATTGATCTATAGAGAGGTCGAGAACTACCAGAGCTTTCTTCACTATCTTGTCTCCTAAGAATTCTGGGGATCAGATTCGGATTTTCAAACACAAGCGGAGGATTTGGGTCAGGATTAGCCCTAGTGTAATGAGTCCTTTCTGAAGCCAGGTTTCTAGGTGATATTTTTTTGTTTTTTTATCTAAATGGAATGAACAATACAACTTCAACAATCTCTTTAAGAAGTTTAGATATTGGATTTAAATTTTCTTAAATATTTATTTGACTAGAGGAACTGATCAAATGTTTGAAACCAAAGTTCAGTTCATAAACTAGACTGGAGAAAGACTGAAGCATCATTTATTTACTTATGCAATTGAAGAGCAAAAGCAGTTCAAAGGCTACCTGGCTAACTTCAGGCTCCATCTGTATTTTATAAAGTAAACAATAGTAACAATAAAATTATTCACAGTCCCCAATGGAGTATCCATTATGTTATCAATCAGATTTTCCTTGAAGTTGTTGGGAAGAGGAAAGGGGTCTGAGGTAACCACAAACCAAATTTTAGGTACGTAATCTAGCCAATTTGTACCCAGAGAGGGCTCTCTCTGTAAAATTTAGCTTTGTTTTGGAAGATATTAGGCTAGTTATAAAGTCCAGAGATTTTGATTGAGTTTGGGTGATGAAATTCAATAGCTAAGGGTAAGACTGAGTAATTTAGACCATTGGGATAATGGAGTCAAAGAAGATGGCTTAACTGGATTAAGTTTCTTAAAAAAAATGGTTTCACAGGGCAAGGTAATTAAATAGGGAAAAATTATAGATCTAAAGTGAATGGAATGAACTTGAAATAGGTGAAGGGAAATTAAGAATCCTTCAACATATTCAATAAGGGGGAATTTGAATGATTATTAACAAAGAGAAATTAAGAATTCTTTATCAAATAATCAAAATGCATAAACTAGAAAAACATGAGAAATTAAGAATTCACTGTTTAAACTAGTTTCAAAAGAAAACATTTAGAATAACAACGATTAAAAACAGATTGCGCTTAAGCACTTTCTGATTTATTCATTTTCGTTAATTATTCAGATATGCGACACAAATGATATAATAAACAAGTATAACAGTTCAAAACATAAGAGATAGATGACTTATTGATCCGTTGTCTGATGCAAGAATCCTGTAAAAAGTCTTTTGCATCAATTCCTTATCTAGCTGGCCACACAAAATTTCTCCAACAACACTTTATTCCAAAATAGTCAATGTTACAGTAAAGTCTAAGAATCCACCCCCTTCAATACTCCAATCGAGGGAGTATTTATACAAAAAAAATTATAAAAATATCTCATAACAAATTGAGATATAATCTAGGAGACTCATAAGTATTTTACAACAAACTAGAGACAGATGGTCTCGTAGATAAGAGAAATGATAACTGATGTTGTGTTGTTTCCTTCTTTTGAGAATGTGATGGAGGCAAGCCCTATGATTTGGCTTGTTGTTTTCCTCTTTAGTGACTCTCTGCTGGCTTCTCTGTTTAACTGATACTCTTTATCTGCACTGATACACTTTAACCTCTGTTTATGCTTTTATCTTTCTTATCATAACTTACTGTAGTAAATAAGGAAAAATTCAGGTAAGGATAATTTTTACAAAAGTTCTAACATTTCTTCCCACCATTTAGCTTCTGGTATCCTGGTCCTTTGTAGCTTCCTTAGAGTTTCATCTGTCTCTGTATATCTAAAGAAAGTAGGTTGAATTGGAAACAAATTCTTTACCTCATAATCGAGATAAAACAAAATTTCCAATCTGTCATCAATATTTTTGCTTGTAGGCAATGCTACTGATGATGAACTAGTTGAGGAGCTGGCCTAATTTTTAACATGCTTGTTCAATTTCTCAACATAACTTTCAAGGTCCATTAGTTTATCCTCTGAAACTAAAGGACTGGGCAATCCTTTATTCAACAGAATATCCAATCTTTTTATGAAGGCATTGATTTCTTCTTGCATATCAAAGCATCTTCATTCTAGATTCTGCATGAGAGTTCTTTTAGTAAAAACTCTTTTTATCTCCAAAATTGTTCCTCTCTTGTCTTGAATGCCGAGTTCTTCAAGTTGATGTTTATTCTTAGTATTCAAAAAGTGTATAAGTTCACTGGCTTCTTCTGGCATGTTTCCTAATTCTTCTCTTGATTTTAGAATTTCTTCCACAGCTAATTTAACTAAATCATTCTGTTCATACATTATTTGAATTGATGGCCAAACATCTTCTATTGACTGAATGGTGTTTTCCCAAATAATTTATTTTATTTCCTTTAAAGGCTTCTCCAATGTGAGATCCTTCTCCAATGCTTTAACCAATTTTTCCAACCTGTTGACCTTTCTTGTTTTCTCTGCAACACTTATCTTTGAGAGATCATATTTCCATTCTAAAGTGGTGAATTGTACCATTTTTCTTTGGAGCTCTGTCACTTGGAGTTTCAATTCCTCCATTGACTTTATTAATTCTTCGGTACTTAAATTGGAAGTATTTCCCTTTGACAATTCTGTTGGCTGACCTATTGTAGATATACCTGTAATTACTTCTGCTGTAGATGTTGGAATATTAGGCTGCTTGTCTTTTAATGCCTTTTCAAGCTCTTTTTTAGTTTCATTAAGTTTCTCATTTAGTTTCAAGAGCAAGTCCATCAATTCTTCTTTAGAATTTTGCTTCATGATTTCTACAGTCTGTGGATGTCTCGAGGCTGGTAATTTCAGTTGTTTTCTCAAGGATGCAATATCATCATATTTTTTCTTGATCAAGGATTTTATACCCTTGAAATATTTAGTATCATGACCTAATCCAATGATTATTTCCTCCAAAGTCTTTATTCTGTTATCCTTAGCCTGAGAGGAGGCTTTTTCAAGCTGCAATTGTGCATTAGTATTCTCCAAAGAATCCTGCAATTTATGGGTCATCATTCATTTATCAGTCAGAGTAGAATAAATCATTTCACCTATTTGTTTGTGTAACTCAATTTGATCCAAAGGATGAATATCCTTTTCTATGATTTCAAAATTAGTTCTGATATAATCTGCAGTTGTTTGAGGCTGCTGCACTTTGGGTTTGAAGTGACTCATTACCATCTTACCCTGCTGGATGTCATAGGCTGACATCAATCTTTGTTGATTCTTAGGAGCCATCTTTAAATATTGATTTTAAGTTTGAAGTCTTAGTGGATCATTTCTGGCCTTTATATTTATGAATGTCCTTTTAATATCCCAGGCATCTTTCACTGGTGGTTCGAAAGAAGATACTTCTACACTCTGTTGCCTTTGTAATTCTTTTCTCTAAAAATTAGTGGATGTTCCACTAACTATACATGTTTGTTGACTGCCTAGTTCTTCTATCCTCTGACTATCAGAGATTTCATGAACAGATTCCACTTCTGGAAGAGGATTTAATTTTTTTCTTTTAACATCAGGCTGTTCTGAAGACCCACTGATAGGGGTAGCTGCTTCAACATCTCTCTTTTTACTCTTTTCTACATTGAGAGGAGTTTGTTAAATTGACATTTCTGCCACATTGGTCTGAGTAAGAGAAATCTGTACTTGACCCTTTTCTTTAGAAGTTTCAGGCTGTTCTGTCATTGTAAATTTCTCTGTAACCTGTATATCAGCTTCTTTCTCTTTTCCTTTAGATGCTACTGTAGCCAATGCACTGATTTCTTGTAAATTTTGCTGGGAAGTTCCAGCAGAAGAAGGACCAATCCCTGGTCTTTGCACCTGTCCAAAAGAGTCTAGGTCAAACATTTTTTCAAGGTCTTTCATAACATTGTCAACACTGACCTGTTCACTATATTGTTCTATCAATGTCCCTTCCATCCATTCATCCATATTGGCATATTGTTCAATTTCTGGGTTTCTTTGATTAATGTATGGTGATAATTTGTTTTTCGTCCTTCTATCACAAATAAAGTTGTTTGGGTCATAAGGTACCCAGGAGAAACTTTTTTGTAATTTGAGATAGTCTTCTAAGATTCTTTCAGCTTCTTTTCCAGCATCCCTAGAATTGCAAACAAAAGGCCCTAACTGACTCTTAATCCTGAGTTGAGCTTTTTTCTTTGCATTGAAAAAATGGACTATATCAGAATTTATCATCTGTCTGAAACATTCTAAGGCAAAGAGCCTCATTGGGACATATTTTGGTAACTTGAAAGGGCATATGTAACATCCATATATTCTGATTTCTGTGTGATTTCGGTATAGGTACCAATCACCTATCCTGTATTGCTTTTAGAGTTGGAGAATTTTCTTAATGTCACTACTGACCCTAGGAGGAGAGACTCCTGTTAACAAGGTGGTTGCAGGGTGTAAAAATAGGTCAATGAACTCATTGTAAGAATAAGGAGAATCAGAGGAATTATAAGTAATGGTAGACCAAAAGATTACAGACCTAGGATTTCCTTTGGCATCAAGTTTCTTGACCTGGAAAGGGAAACTCTCTGATTTATAGTAAAGCATGAGATGATATATAACAGAAGAATATTTGAATACTCTTTCAATCTCTAATCTCATGAACTGATCATGGATTTTATCTGCAATGTAGGAAGCAAAATCATACTTGATAGCAGGGGGTTGTCCAGGGGTAAAAATTGACAACAATACTAGGGTTAATTGATCAACATATTCACTAGTATCGAAACCCATTATAGAGGATATCATATTCAAAATAAGCCTGCCCACATCAGTGGAAAAAGTATAACCATAAGGGGGAGGGCCTTTGGGCTGATGTTTTGGCAACATGAAAGTTTGGCAAAGGCAATTTAACTCTTCTTGGGATAAATTGGCTAATTTCTCAAGTAAATCTCCCATGGAAAGGGGAGTCAGGGCTTGACCAGATTGAAACTGTAACATTTCGTTGATAGACTGAGCAGTTATTGGGAAAAGGATGTTTTGACTCGGGGACAAGACTGCTCGTTGATTGGGATCATAATTGGCATGGTAGTAATGGATTATTTCAGGAAAAATGTGGACTGAGGGGAGAAGATACCTGGGAAGATTGGATTCCCATAGTCCAAAAATGTCAGAACCATTCAAGTAGTTATCTTTGCAGTGGCAAAAAATTCGAAGAGGATTTTCATTGAGGACGAGGTCTTTGATTTGGAAATCTCTATCTGCTAAAGGTAGATAGTCTAAATCTTTGTGAGGGGCATTCAAGGGTGTGATATTCAGAGCCACGAGAATTTCCATTTCTAGTTCTTGTTGATTCAGAAATGAATTCCAGGTTTTGATGAAAAAATTGGTACAATCACAGGTTTGGGAATGCAATTACAATTTTGGGAAAAAAAAATAAAAGGAAGACCAATCTTGAACATGCTTCAGTTTTCATGTGAAATTTTAAAACAAAAACCAAGATTTTGCATAGTTCAACAGGAATTTAGGTAAATACCTATTTTTCGGGAAATGAACAGTAAATAAAGCAGGTGTTGGCTATGGCGAATGAATTCTGGAATACTTGACTATGATTTTCCTCAGCAAGGTAGCAGTTGGAAAACTTCAACAGTTGATTTCGGAATTCGATGCATGGGACACTGGTCACTGCATGAGATAGTGAAAATGACGCAAGTTCATTTGTTTTATTCGCAAAGTCAAAGGTTGGCGGGTTTTTTTTTTTAATGGATGATGTCAACAAGTACGGTGGCTTCGTCACGGGAGGCAAGCGGTAAGTGGTATTCATCACACAGCTTTTGGGGAAGGGCAGTTTTCAGCGGATGGCGAGCGATTCCATACGATACACAACACGTGGCGCAGCACTGTTCAGAAAACCGCTTGGCCATCATGCGTTATCGTTCGGACGTGGATGGGCAGCGATATGGATGACAACCGTAGATCTTGGATTGATCGATCGAACGGTCGTCGGGAAATCAAGATGACGGGGAATTAATATGGCGGGCCCAATGAAATTTATTATGAAATAATCGCATCGGGGGCATTTTGATTGGTGGATTAGGTTATTTAATTAAGCATGAGGGTTAATTAATATATTATAATGTGGCGGGGATGTTGGGTT
This sequence comes from Pinus albicaulis, assembly GCA_034641835.2. Lineage (NCBI taxonomy): Eukaryota > Viridiplantae > Streptophyta > Pinopsida > Pinales > Pinaceae > Pinus > Pinus albicaulis. The sequence continues at coordinate 474,625,572 of CM076572.1, read as the reverse complement.
TTTAATTGATTTAAATTTCAACCAATTAATAATTTTTAATAATTATATTGTTATTTTTCAACCAACAGGGCGGGATATATAGTATATTGGAATTTTTATATTTAAATTAATACGGGGAAAGGGGAAATTTGCAGGGATTTAAATAATAAAGTTAAAAATCAATATGAAAAATGAATGGAAGTGCTAAGTGTAAAACATTAGGTTAATGTATTTAACTTATGCTTGAATGAATAGAGTTTTTATGAAATATTGCATAATTTTCCTAAGTAAAATGGGATTTTACTTAGGAAATTTTTTTTTAGAAGTGAATGAATGTCATGATGAATTATTTTAAGTACTTAGGCTTTTCCAATTATTGGGCCGAGGGTCCGGTTCCTCCAAAAGTCAAGGAAATGCCTTGAGCCCCTCTAATTTTCAAATGCCTTAGTACTTAGGGGAAGTTAGTGAAACTTTTTAGAGAAAAATGAGAGGGGAAGTTAATAATTTGTCTTTGCTTTTTCTTGAAATTCTTCCAGTGTAGTCTCTGCCTTAGCACTTGTGATGAAAGTAAAGTTTTAACACATCTAGAGTCATCATCCATCAGATGTAATTCTGCAACAACATCTACCTACCCTACCTACTTTACCCTACCATTTTTTCTTCTTTATTAGGGTGCACTTAAACTGGCAAACCCTTATCATACTTTTTCTTTTACATGTAGAAACCTATCTAATTCTAACCTTATTACATCCAAGGGCTCATATTAAACCGTTGAACTCCTTTTATTTACTTTGCCTATCTACTTATCTGCCAAGATGAAACAATTTGGTCAGATTTTATTCTCTATCTCTAAAACATAAAATTGAAAGATGAACTAGCCAAGCTTAAACTGTTTGACTGTTCACCAATTGTGGCATAAGATACAAGTTGCACACAATTTTGTTTATTACATAAGAGCAAAAAGTAGTGGCATTTAGACTAGCACACTTTCCTTGGCCTTTCTTTTAGTGGGGTTCATTTTCTTTTACTTTTTTGGCCATTTTATTCTTTTCACCCTTTGATTTTTATTTTAGGGTATACCCTCTTTACATTTTTTAAATTTTTTGATTTTTTAACAATATGGAAAACCTTTGCAACAAGAAAAGGTATGAACATATTACATAGCCCATCAAGTCAATCATGATATATGACACCTATTGGTATAAGAGTCTCACATTCTCATGACATCCTTCCAGCTATTAAACTGCTTTTGAAGGAACGAATATCTGATACCAATTGCTGGAAATACCGACCACTTGCCGGAAATACCGAGAGGGGGGGGGGAATAACTGCAAGATTCCTTTCAATAATAGCATTAGTTAATCTTCAATTATTATCAGTTTTTGTACAATGATAGCAATAAATAAAAGGAACACATATGCACACAGTTTTTAAGGTGGAAACCCACCGCGAGACAAAAACCACCTAATGCTTTTCTAATAATTCTTTAATATTCAACTCCAATTGAAAATAAAGCTCCAATTTCCTAGAATGTGGAAAAGCATTCTTCTCCAGCTCCAACGCCCGAGATTCTTCAGTAGTAAACTGAACAGATGCCCCAACACCCAATGAGCTACAACTCACCCTAGCACCACCCTACCACCCTGAAGTTTTCATAGGCTTGAACCTATTGGTGACTTCATGCACCAGCATAGCACCACCCTACAACCCTATAGAAGAATAAAAGAAGAATGGACTCTCGTACTAGGGAAAATGGTCCACTTTACAATGATATAGAATGATGTAGAAGAAGAAGACATACTAGACCATAACCCCAACTATGACACAACCACCTAATGATGATCCTAGACCTCTCGACACTATCTCTTCAACTCTTGGCAGATAGAAACTAGTACAATTTTTACAATAATGTATTTACATTGAATTAGTACAATGATACCTTTGCAGTGACTGTATGCAGTGTTGCCCACTTGAAGACTTCATGTGATGAACTTCTTGCTACTGTTCTTCACCTTGATTGCTGCTCTTGTCATGCTACCCTCTGCTACACCTTGCTTTGCTTTGCTGCCCTAGAAATTCTGGTCCTTTGCAGCCATTGACAACACATGATCTAAGTTTTTCTTGCCTTCTAGGAGCTCGATATTGAATCTAGTGTATCTATGTTATTTCAGATTCCAAATATTTGTTTTTTGGCCCTGTGGTAGTCCTCTAAGTCATCTTTCCAATGCTACAGTTCTGACCCAATTTGGATTCTTCAAGGGAGAGTTATTCCCAATCTCTCACAATGCCCTAATTATGGAATGTTTCAGTATATCGAACTTGTACGACATGCCATGTGTCACTGTTTCTTCATTCGGATTTGAAATTAATAAAACAAAAACTAAATACCATGAAATATCTTCCACTTTTTACATAATTCCAATCTGATACTCAAAGAGAGAGTTATGACTATTTTCCCAAGGTCACTTCTTTGAGATGAATTTTAGGAGCCTGCAAAAACACTTACTTCCATAGATGATATCTCCGAAAATATTGTGCACCTTGATCTAAAAATTTTATAGGAGCTTTCTCAGGATTTTGGGTTCGTCTCATTAAAATTTCAGCTTCTGAACCTTCGTAGAAAAAAAGTTAGAGTGAAAATTCCATGATTACCTGTTTTAGATAGCGAAATCCCTGCATAAGGAGGATATGAAGATCACAATTTATATAAATTCTTAGGTTGAGAGGCGCTTCAACAAGTGAACATGGCAGGGATTTTAGGAGCTTAAAAAGTATTAATTATTGACTTTTCAATGACCCATGCCGCAACCTCATGGGGTTTTAGCCCACTAACTGGGGTTACAAACTTCAAACATGAATATCTCTCAAACCGTGAAGAATTACATGGTGTGCCATATATCAAAAAAAATATGTTGACAAGTAGAAACCATCAAAAACATTCTTGACCTAGAATATAGTAATTTGGTAGGTCAAAATTCTCATGCAATATTTGGGTAGCCCCTGGTGCTGCTTGGGTTGACATCAATGACAAATGTTGATCAACAACATGGATACTCCTTGGATGAGGAATCAAATTCTACATCCAACGGGTGTTCCCGCTCGAAATTTGAGTAAACCCATAGGGATATAAGTTGAAAATATGAGTTGAAAAAATAGTTTTTTCTTTTTTCCCTCTAAAATTTGATGATGTAATCTAATCGTATTTTATTATTTCCATTATTTTTTATAATTTCTTTAGGAGGAACATTTTAGACCTCAAAATTCCCCTAATTAGTAACAAGAAGAGAAATTTTAAACAAGAGAGTAGTGAAAGCATAGAATAACATCATTATGACCATGGAAAACAATGAGATGATTGCATGGGTGGTAGGAATTTCTTGATAAAGAATCAATCATAGCTTGTGGGTTTGGTTGTTAAAGGGCATGACAAAACATAATGGGAGATAAATTGGAACTACATGTTTACAATAGTTTTTTATTAAAATTTATATAACTTTTAACAAATTAAAAAACTTAAGGCTAGTTTTACCTTAAGTTTACCTTTTGGAATTGGAGGAGGGAACATGATCTGATGGATTATTTGGTGTTTATTTGGCTAAGGTATTATGCTCCATGATGTTGGGTGTGGAGCCTGATAATCTTGTTTAGTTTGTATCACAACATTGGACCCCTGTACCTCAAAAGGGGCGGCAACGCCGCCCGTAATTAATCGCTGCCATGGGGGGTCCAGGGGGGGGAGACAACGCCTTTCGGGGGCAGTGCCCCCGAAGCTAAAAACAAATGTAAAATTGCCTTGTAAAAGTATAGTAATTTCTAGTCAATCTGGGTCGTTCATTAGGCAAATGATCTGATGGTAGAAGTTATGTTTAGATTATGGTTTTTTTCCCTAGAAGGCAACCCCCTTGTATATATGAGGGCATTGTATTGTGGCTTTGCATGATGTGTGTATTCTCGGAGCGAGAAACAGAGAGGGAGACTGTGAGAGAGAACAGAGGATATTACAGCGGATCTGATGTAGGTTTTGTCTCTTCATTTTTGTTGGATAATAGAAAATAAGGAATGGCTGTTCGGGGTGGACGTAGCCCAAACTGGGTGAACCACGTATATCTATGTCTCTCTAGTTTTATGTGTTTTGTGTGCTTGTATTTTTCCGCATATTTTATGTGTTGCATTGCTCCATAATATATAATTTTCTAATAACTGGTATCAGAGCGGAAGGTATATTTGGCTGATAAACTTGCAAGAAAGAAGGGTCCCTGGTTCGAGTGGGAGAAATGGCGGACGATGGTAAGTTTAGGGTCAAGAAATTTAATGGCAAAAACTTCTCGCTATGGAAGATGCAGATGGAAGATTATCTGTATCAGAAAGATCTATACCTACCATTGAGCGGAAAAACAAAGAAGCCGACAGCCATGACAGACGCAGAATGGAACATTCTTGATAGAAAGGCACTCGGAACAGTAAGGTTGTGTCTTGCGGCATCAGTCACCTTCAATATTTCGAAGGAAACAACAACAGAGGGTTTGATGCAGACATTGTTAGGTCCCTATATCACTAGTATAGTCCCTTATTATTGTTAGTGTAACCCCCTTATTGTTATTATTGTACCCTTGTAACCCCCATTTTGTTATTATTGTGCCCTTAAATTATTATTGTTAGGCTGGCTAGGATTACATTGTGGCCCACTAGGATTACATTATGGCCCCATGGACTCCTATATATAGAAAGGAGGTTTTGTAAATTGTATCATCGAATAATTGTGCATTTATGTAATGTATTGGAGGTTGCCCCCTCGAAGTGGCTTATTTCTAAGGCGTTGATATCTCTTTTCTTCTATTTTTGAAGCTGGTTACACAACAAAAGCTACATGGAAGCCCAAGGGTTATTGTGAGCGACAGAGATCCCATTTTTACTGGAAATTTTTGGATGGAGTTATTTTCTTGTTTGGGTACTCATTTAGCTCATAGCTCATCTTATCATCCTCAATCTGAACAACCGAGATCGTAAATAAATGTTTGGAAGGATATCTTCGTTGTTTTGTATCCGATAAACAAACACAATGGGTCAAGTGGTTACCTCTTGCCGAATGGTGGTATAACACTTCCTTCCATACCGGCAAAGAAAATGACCCCATTTATGGCACTTCTTATGGATATCATCCACCATCCATCACATCATCTTTAAGAGAAACTTTGCATTGCTCAAGCAAAGCAAGAAGATCACATCGAGCATCACAAGAAGTTCTCCAACTCTTAAAGGATAACCTGAATTTGGGCACATCATCGAATGAAACAACAAAAGTGCATCAACAGCGCAATGTAGAGAAGTTTTGATGTAGGAGATTGGCATTTTTACTATAACCATACAAACAAATGTCCCTCAAGCAAGCTAAGAAGGATAATAAATTATTGCCAAAGTACTATGGTCCTTACAAGGTGTTGCAAAATATTGGTTCTATGGCATACAAATTGGAGCTTCCTACTTCTTCATGAGTACATTCGGTTTTCCATGTTTCATGCTTAAACAAGGCTATAGGTGAAAATCTTCCAATTCAAACAATATTGACAGAACTTGATGAGGAAGTAAAAATCATATTTGAACCTGAAGTGGTCATGGAAACAAGAACTCGACAGCTATGAAATCGATCAATTTTAGAGTATCTCATCAAGTGGAAAAACTTACCCACTGAAGATTCTACATGGGAGGATGAGAATTTTATACAGAAGCACCCAGTGCTACTCAAGCGTTGAGGACAACACTTTTTTGAAGGAGAGGGGCATGTTAGGTCCCTATATTACTAGTATAGTCCCTTACTGTGGTTAGTGTAACCCCATTATTGTTATTATTATAGCCTTGTAACCCCCATATTGTTATTATTGTGCCCTTAAATTATTATTGATAGGTCGGCTAGGATTACATTGTGGCCCCACTAGGATTACATTATGGCCCCATGGACTCCTATATATAGAAAGGAGGTTTTGTAAATTGTATCATCGAATAATTGTGCATTTATGTAATGTACTGGAGGTTGCCCCCTCGAAGTGGCTTATTTCTAAGGCGTTGATATCTCTTTTATTCTATTTTTGAAGCTGGTTACACAACAGACGTTGGCGAAACTGTATGAAAATCCCTCAGCGTCAAACAAGGTATTTCTTATGAAACAACTATTTAATATGAAGATGTCGGAAGGTGGATCTGTTGCAGACCATTTAAATGAATTTAATACAGTTACCAGTCAGTTAAGTTCTGTAGGGGTAAACTTTGATGATGAAGTTAGAGCTATGTTATTCTTGTGCTCATTGCCAGAGAGTTGGAATGGTTTAGTAATGGCCATTAGTAACTCTGTCTCTAGATCTAGTACTTTAAAATTTGATGATGTTGTTGGTGCTATCCTTAGCGAGGAAATGCGACGAAAAAGCTCCGGTGAGACATCGGGTAATGCTTTGAGTGCAGAGTCTAGGGGACGAAGAATGGAAATAGGAAAGAGCTCGGGATATCGCAGTAAATCAAGGAAAGGCAGATCCAAGTCCAAATCAGGAATAGTGTGCTAGAATTGCGGAAAGAAAGGACACATAAAGAAAGACTGTAGATCTCGAAAGGGAAAAGAAGGAGACACACAGCAAGAAAAAAATCATGAAGAAAATGTGACTAGTGATGTGTTACAAGATGCTTTGATTCTTTCTTTCGAAAATGTTACTGATTCTTGGGTTGTAGATTCAAGGGCTTCATTCCATGCCACACCTGATAATAAATATTTTCATGACTATGTTCAAGGAGATTTTGGACAAGTTCGTTTGGGTGATGATAAACCCTGTAAAATTGTTGGAATGGGTAAAGTTCTTGTAAAACAACAGAATTGAAACCAATGGCTACTAAAGGAGGTAAGGCATGTTCCAGATCTGAAGAAAAATATGATTTCAACAGGGTAGTTAGGCGGTGAAGGTTGTCTGACAACTTTCATAGATAAAACTTGGAAGGTCACCAAAGGAGCCCTAGTAATAGCAAAAGGCGAAAATATTGGTACATTGTATTTATGCAATGGTATTTCTAACTCTGTTAATGCTTTAACTTCCAAAGGAGCAGATGCAGCATTATGGCATCATAGGCTCAGACACATGAGTGAGAAGGGGATGAAAATTCTTCACTCAAGAAATTTTCTGCCAGGTTTGAAGAATGTTGATTTGGATTTTTGTGAGAATTGCATTTATGGAAAACAAAAGAGAGTCAGATTTCTCAGAGTTGGGAAAGAAAAGAAGAGTGAAAAATTGGAGCTTGTGCATACAGATGTATGGGGACCTGCTCAGGTATCATCTCTCGATGGCTCTTGTTATTATGTTACTTTTATTGATGATGCAACTAGAAAAACATGGATTTATTGTATTCAGAATAAATCTGATGTATTTGATACTTTCAAGAAATGGAAAGCTTTGGTTGAGATTGAGACAAGAAAGAAGTTGAAGTGTCTCAGATTAAACAATGGAGGTGAGTATTGCAGCAAAGAGTTTGATAGGTACTGTTCAGAGCATGGAATTCGTAGAGAGAAGAAAGTTCCAAGAACACCACAAGAAAATGGTGTGTCAGAAAGGATGAACAGAACAATCATAGAGCGTGCAAGGTGCATGAGATTGCATGCAGGATTGCCTTTACAATTTTGGGAAGATGCTGTAGATACAGCTGCTTATCTAATAAACAGAGGGCCTTCAAGTTCCTTGGATGGTGGTATTCCAGAGGAAGCATGGATAGGTAAAAAGGTAAACTACTCTTTTTTAAAGCCTTTTGGTTGTGAGGCCTTTGTCCATATTAATAAATAAAACAGAACAAAGCTTGAGGCAAAATCAAAGAAATGTACCTTTATTAGATATGGTGCTAATGATTTTGGTTATTGCTTATATGATTATGAAAATTACAAAATCATTAGGAGCAGAGACGTAATATTCAATGAAAAGGTCTTGTATAAGAATCAGCTGTAGGAAAAGAAACAGGAAAAAGAAAGCAAGGAATACACGGTTCTTGATGAGATAACTGAAAAAGTAAAGGTGCCTGAAAATAATAATAATCAACAACCACAGCAGCAGCAACTACCACAATAGCAATAGGCACCTCAGACACCTGAAAGCGGTGTTAGAAGATCTACCAAGATAAGTAGACCCCCTGAACGATACTCTCCTTCATTATGTTATTTATTGTTGGCTGATTCTAGTGAGCCTAAATGTTATGAAGAAGCAATGCAGGTTGAAAGCAGGAAGAAGTGGGAGCTAGCCATGGATGAAGAGATGGACTCCTTAATGCATAACCAGACTTGGGACTTAGTCAAGTTTCCTACAGGTAAAACTACATTGCAGAATAAATGGGTTTACAGGCTGAAGGAAGAAGATGGAGGAAAACAGAGGTACAAAGCTAGACTTGTGGTGAAGGGGTTTGCACAGAAGAAAGGTATTGATTTTGACGAAATATTTTCTCCTGTTATTAAAATGAATTCAATTAGAACTATTTTAAGTCTTGTAGCAGCGAAAGATTTACATCTTGAACAGTTAGATGTAAAGACAACATTTCTCCATGGAGATTTGGAGGAAGAGATATACATGCTGCAACTAGAAGGATATGAGATAAAAGGGAAAGAAAAATTGGTGTACAAGTTAAAGAAGAGCTTGTATGGCTTAAAATAGGCTCCAAGGCATTGGTATTTAAAATTTGACAAGTTTATGTCTGAACAAGGTTATACTAGATGTCACTTTGACCACTGTGTTTATCTGAAAAGGCAAAATGATGGCAGCTATATTATATTGTTATTGTATGTAGATGACATGCTTGTTGCAGGATCTAACATGCAAGAAATAAATGTGCTCAAAAGAAAATTGTCAAATTCATTTGCAATGAAGGATTTGGGAGCTGCAAAAAAAATCCTTGGTATGAGGATAACTAGAGACAGGAAAAATCACAAATTAACACTGTCTCAGAATGAGTACATAGAAAAGGTGTTGAAAAGATTTAATATGAAAAATGCAAAACCAGTTAGTACACCTTTTGCTAGCCATTTCAAACTTAGTAAGGAGATGTGCCCCAAGACCCAAAAAGACATGGATGATATGTCTAAAGTTCCATATGCATCAGCAGTTGGAAGCTTAATGTATGCAATGGTCTGCACAAGGCCTGATATTGCATATGAAGTGGGAGTTGTAAGCAGGTACATGAAAAATCCAGGAAAAGAACATTGGATGGCAGTAAAATGGATTCTAAGATATTTGAGAGGTACCACAAATCAAGCATTATGCTTTGGTGGTTAAAACATTGCTCTACAGGGATATGTTGATGCAGATATGGCAGGTGACAGAGATAACAGGAGGAGCACTACAGGATATGTATTTACTGTAGGTGGAACAACTGTCAGTTGGGTTTCAAAAATCCAAAGTGTTGTTGCACTTTCAACAACAGAAGCTGAGTATGTTGCTACTACAGAGGCTAGTAAAGAAATGATTTGGTTACAAAGGTTTATGGATGAATTGGGTAAGAAGCATGATATGGGCACACTATACAGTGATAGCCAAAGTGCTATTCATCTTGCAAAGAACTCGGCATTTCATTCCAGGACTAAACACATACATCTCAAGTACCATTTCATACGGTCAGTATTGGAAGATGGAGAGTTGAAGCTGGAAAAAATACACACTAGCCAGAATCCTGCAGATATGCTAACAAAAGTTGTAACCAGGGAGAAACTGAGAACATGCTCAGTTTCAATTGGTCTTCAAGGATGACGATGAAGATGAGGAACAGCCATGTCCAAAGAGGAGTCATTGTCCAGCAAATGAAGCAGCGATGGAGTTGCTACAATCAGTCTCCAAGTGGGAGATTGTTGGGTGTGGAGCCTAATTATCTTGTTTACTTTGTATCACAGCATTGGACCCCTGTACCTTAAAAGGGGCGGCAACGCCGCCCGTAATTAATCACTGTCGTGGGGGGTCCAGGGGGGGCAACAACGCTTTTCGGAGCCGCCCCCTGGCAGGGGCTTTCGGGGGCAGCGCCCTCGAAGCTAAAAATAGATGTAAAATTGCCTTGTAAAAGTATAGTAATTTCTAGTCAATCTGGGCCGTTCATTAGGCAAATGATCTGACGGTAGAAGTTATGTTTAGATTAGGGTTTTTTTCCCTAGAAGGAAACCCCCTTGTATATATGAGGGCATTGTATTGTGGCTGTGCATGATGTGTGTATTCTCAGAGCGAGAAACAAAGAGGGAGACTGTGAGAGAGAACATAGGATATTACAGCAGATTTGCTGTAGGTTTTGTCTCTTCATTTTTGCTGGATAATAGAAAAGAAGGACTGGCTGTTCGGGGTGGACGTAGCCCAAACTGGGTGAACTACATATATCTGTGTCTCTCTGGTTTTATGTGTTTTGTGAGCTTCTATTTTTCCGCATATTTTATGTGTTGCATTGCTCCGTAATATATAATTTTCTAACACATGATGCGTTGACCACCACTTTAACCTTGCTCCACAAAATGTATATTTTTCATGTAGCATAATTGTTTTTCTAATTTCTCTCAAATGGTAAATTAAGTTCTCCTAAAATTTTCTGAGTTTGTTACTATTAATATTATGCATCTTCCCACAAAATATCCCTGTCAATGGGTGCACAGATCTTGAGAAAAATGAGAAATTTTTGTAAGTGAAAACATTCAATTTCCTGAAAAATGCACAATGGAATTTCCTGAAAATTTGTATATTTATTTACCGTACCTTAATGTCACTACCATAAAAATTTCAGGACTAACGGTTGCAAAATTTGCAAGTTATGGTCAAATACATTTCTGCCTCATTTCACCCTTCACGCTACCCAATGTTACAACAAAAACATATGTCGCGAACTCATTTTAAGGAAAAATTGAGTGCTTTAAAGCTTTAAAAGGGAAACAGTGTATTTTTACCTTTTCTACCACTACATGCCTTCAGAACCCACTTTTGATGGAGAAAAGGAGTTCCTATGTAAAAATACCAATTTTTTTCCTAATTTGTGCATAATGATAAAAATTTAAAATCTACCTTAAAAACCCACTTGAAATGGCCTTCAAAATTGCTTTTTTTTGAATTATGTCTGCGTCTTACTCAATTTTCCATATTCTAAGAAAACCCAGTAGCTCAAATTTTTTTATTTCTACTCCAATCTCTTGCAATATTTGTGCCAAAACTGCCTCTGAAAAAATTTTCTACAACAAAAAGCAGGCTGTTACAACAATAGCTTCAGAAACTGCAACTTTCCGTAGTTCTTACAGAAAATGTCAATTTTTGCAGAAAGTTGTTTTCTCTGAGTTTGAACTGCTGATTTGAATTGTGTACTGCATGCTGAAGTAGAAACCATGAAACATAATGCATATTGACTAAAATAAGCCCAATTTTATTGTTTTTCTTGAAAATGAAATGAATGAAAAATAATTATAGTGGTGGCATCTAGTTGTTGTTGAATGAAAAAAGATGAACATGCTGCTATAAGAAACCAATAAAATATACTGCCGCAAGTTGTTGTTGATTACATAAAACCATATAGTCTTCATCAAAACCAAAAAATGTGTCGAAGTCGAGCATGTGAAGAAATCATTGGATTACTAATTAATGATGAAAATTGTTAACCAATGTGAGACAACTCACCAATAATGTAAATGAGTGTCAAGGTGCCTAAGTGCATCTTGATAGGGACCAATGAATGTGTTGAAGTCGAGTCACCTGCAATATCAGACAATCAAGAGACATTGTTGTATTCCCATTGCTGTCAACGAGGAGGCTTTCCATTGATGTATGCAAGTTCCAAGGCACTCCAAATAATCTCTAATATTGATCCCAGATAAGTTGTTGAGGTCGATAGGACAAGATTTGTTGGAAGATGGGCCTTAAGGAATCATGTATTAGCCAACTCAGGCATAAAACCAAAAATGATTTGAAGAACCATAATAAAATATTGAAACCATCATAAAATTGCCGAACTTATTGTGAACTTTTCTCCTAGTTTCCTGGTTTTCAAGAAAATCTCATGTCCAATTGCGCCAGCAAGCTAGTTTTCACAATAGGAATTATTTTTCTCTTTACTTTTATTATATATATATATATATATATATATATATATATATATATATATATACTACTCTACTTGAAAAGGAAATCTTGTTCAAGTATATGAATACTTCCAATGGAACCATCTCTGTAACAAGGTGATAGATAAACTCATATGCAGGTTTGAAATATACTCTTTGATATGCACCAATATATGAGAGACCAACTGCCTTGATTGAGATGATGTCATAAAATACTAAATAATTGAGTATTGGGATCCAATGGTTGTCTTGAACCAAGATTCAATGTAATATTGTCTTCCTTGGCTTCCTATTATCATGCCATTCAAGTATTCAGAGATGTGATCCCCATTCATAGAATATGGTGATAGTCATGCATGAAACTTTTCAATCTCTTGTTCCAACAACTTCTCTTCTTGAACGGGCATCCATGTTTCTTGGAACTTATCTGAATCTTCTTCTTCTAGTTATTGTTCTTCAATGGAAGTTAGAGAATCTTTTTTCAATAACCAACATTGTAAGTGGATTGAGGTGTTTTATTGTTCAGGATTTGAAATGGTTGTGCAGGTAGTGGAGTGGGAATGGCTCTTTGGGATGCTTATGTGGATGTTAATGGGAAAGGTTGAATTGAGGTCAACTAAGGGTGAAGTTGATGTTATGGTGGAGGTGAATGGAATGGATATCATTGAGATTGGTATTGAGGATAGTGAGGAAAATATTGAGGATATTATGGTGAATTTCTTCTATAAGGCTCTTTCCAACCTTGCCTCCAATATTGGTTTTGAGGTTGGGATTCAGATGACCAAGGTTTACAAGGTTAGTTTTGAGGTAGGGATTGAGATGTACAAGGTTGCCAAGGAAAGGGTGTTTGCAAATTAATTTGAGATTGTTGTGCATAAACCTGAAACTGAGAATTAATATATTGCATCATACTAGGTTGATGAGGCTTCCATGGTCTTCTTGGAGCTACATAACAGGATTTTTCTAGTGTTTGATTTTCTCCTTGGTAAACTATATTTAACCCTCGTAATGATGGGAAATATTTAGTAGTATGTGATCCTGCACATACTTTACAAATTTTAATGTTATCAAATGGACATTCATGAAAAGCATGTTTCTTTCTACATTTATGGAAAAATATAAATGAAGTAGCATTCTCAACTTTTTGTCGGTTTTTCATTATGAGCATATCAATTTTTTCATTTAAATTACCAATAATATATAGAAAATTGTTAAATTCAGTTTGACTTACCAATCTTGATGCTAACTTACGTACTCTTGCCATAACTAGATCTTGAGGGGATCTTCCATACTTTTTTTTTCCTCTCGATATTTTCTTGCACAATTCACAAATCTCTTGAAATAGAAATTGAGAGACATCTCATTTTCCCATGAGTTTAAGAAGATCAATCCATTCATCCTTTATAGCATTTAGTAGGAGAGTTTTTAATGTGTCTAACCCTAAATTATGAAATTTAGATCTTCTAACATCATAAGTAAATCTCTACACTAAATCTTCTAAGCTTTCATCCTTTTTTTTTTTCATCGTAAAGAATTGATTTATAAGGTCATGGTGTATGCAATAATTTTTATATTTTTCCAAGTATACTCTTTTCATATCATCCCATATCCTTATAGAATTTGTTCCTGGAGTAATCAACCATTTAAGAGCTCTATCCTTCAATGTTTCTGGAAACAAATTCAATTTTTGAATGTGTAATGAGTAGCCATAAGATCTACAAATTATTTCAAATTCAAAAATAAAGGTTTCTGGGTCTTTCGATCTCATACCTTTGAAGTTAGGAAGTACGGATGGAGGGATGCTCTTCATATGAAAATTGACATCAGTTTCTTGAATGAGAAATCCAAAAGGATCTTCCTCATTGTCATCATCTCCATCCATTTCTTCAACCTATTTTTTTTTCACCTCTTCTTCTACCTACAAAAATAAGAATTCATGATGTGGAATATGATGTGGCTCTTATTTCACCACGCAATATAGTGGGGGTGGTAGGAGATTGATTTTTTTTTTTTAATGAATCTACTTCTAGGATGTACTAAAATTAAATTAGTATTATACAACTAAATGGATGCAACTAAGAATGAGATGAAATTGAAATCTAACACCTATGTATACTTCCCCGGCAAAAACACCAAAAAGTTGGGTAATTTAATTGACTATTAAATTACTTTCATTTATATGTCAATCCGGGTATGTGAGCTTGCGAAGTACACTACACCGTATGTGCTAGGAGATTAGATTTCAATATTTATGAATAATTGAAATGAATTGGAAATATAAAAAGGAAATTAGATTCTTTATATAAACTATGAAAGTACTAAGTTTTTGGAAAGAAAATTAATGTTAAAATAGAAAAAAAACATAAAGATTATTGATATAAGAAAACATGAGATATTACCTTATGAAAGCATGGAGATTTTGTTCTAAAAATTACAAACTTTAATCTATGGAATCATGAACATTTTAATCTAAGAAAGCATAAGCATTTAATTTATGGAAAGCATGATTTTTTAATCTATTATAAGTATAAACAATTAATCTATGTAAAACAAACCATTCGTGAGAATACGAAATAAATGGAAATAATTTATACTATTTTCATAGATCTACAGGGGGCCCTCCTAAGGACTGCAAGGTGTTGATGTTGAGATTCAAGAAGAAAATTGCAGCACCCACGCCTAGTTGCATTAATCAACCAGACTAGGGTGGGGCCCACAGTGCTATTTTTGGGTGCATGTCTATTTTGGTTATCCCTTAATTAAGATGGACATTAAACTGTAATCTATTCTCAATTTCGACTTGAAATAGTTAACTGAAACTGATAAATTCAGTTATCTAGTGGATTTCAAGTTAGAGGTAGTTGGTGAGGCATGCAGAGTAATTCTAGTTGTAACATAGTTCGAAGTGCAATGGTGCATTAGTTAATGCAAGTTGTAATCAGTTTAACTCAGTTAAGTGAGTTAAACTCAGTTGTGCTAGTTGTAACCAAAGATACACTAGTGAGAGATCAAGTGAATTAAATATTAATTAATTCGCAATCATTGATCTCACATGCAACTGAGGATTTACTATTATTAGCTACATGCATGTCAGATCCAGTGGAGACCCAGCTGAGTTCTAGGTGAAAGGGAAGTTGAATATTAGTTGTAGGATTATTGGGTTGTGCACATGCAACCAAACACCCATTTGGAGTGCCCATGATACTTGGGCAGTCAATGAAGGCAATAATTCTTATCTTTTAGGGATCTATTCCATTAGGGATTGCGCAAGCAAGGCAGGTTGTTTGGAGGCTGAGAATTGGCTATGTGTTGGCATTTTTTTGCAGATGATAGTGTGAGACAATTAGCTGAATACTGTCTTGTGAGAAGATTTTTTATGTAATTTATTAATGATCCATGCTGAATATACAATAGAAGATAGTGGGGTTTTTAGCTGTAAGTTGTCCCTGGGAAATTATCTGTGTTGTGTGTGATTGATCTTTCTTCATTTTGTGTTTTTAATTCCGAAAAATATTTGTGGAAGCGATTCAGTATTTAAATTTAGTACATTGTTAGATTGGGTGAATCCAAGATATACATGAATGTTGTATGATTTCTACATGGCATCAGAGCATAGGAAATTGCAGAAGTGAAGCAGGAGTTGAGTTTGTGTCTGGATAGAATTTGAATTTGTTGAAATACTTTACTGGTGCTACAAATGATTCAATATCGAAATAGATTTCAATGGCTTGAGGTTAGAGTATGCACTCGAGGGCAGGTCAAACTATATTGCTTGGAAGGACAGGATGGAGGCAGTACTCAAAGATAATGTCTTTAAGAAATTGATTGAAAATGATTTTCCTAAACCCGTTGTGGCAGATGCTGCAAATCATGATGCATGGAAAAATAAAGTTTCAAAGGTGAGGAGGATATTGTTGGAGGGAGTATGAGACCACATTGTCTCAAGCCTCCATGGGAAAGACACACCATGGAAGGCTTTGACAGATCTATTCCAAAGAAGTAGCGACCATAGGAAATTGGTGTTGAAAGATAAACTTAGGAAGATCAAGATAGAAAAGGGTGAAACCATTCCAAACTATCTAATAAAGTTTGTCCAATATCAAGATGAGATGGGGAGCTTTGGAATAACAGTTCTTGATGATGATTTGGTGAGCTTGGATCTCTTAGAACTTCCCAAGATTTGGCTCAGTTATTAAGACTCTATCAATGGAAGGGAAAATTTTCTAGATTGGGAATGACTGTGGTCGAATTTGGTGTAGGAGGAGTTCAGATGGAACACCAGAGATGGATATTCATCTA
Organism: Pinus albicaulis; assembly: GCA_034641835.2. Taxonomy (NCBI): domain Eukaryota; kingdom Viridiplantae; phylum Streptophyta; class Pinopsida; order Pinales; family Pinaceae; genus Pinus; species Pinus albicaulis. Next base: position 474,609,212 of record CM076572.1, on the reverse strand, counting down.
AGAATAAGGATGAAGAGGATTTTTCTTTAGCTACCAAGGCAAGGAAGGGGAAGGGGAGGAAATTCCATTATAAATACGAGTCCAAGAATGGCAAGAAGTAGGACATGTCCAAGTTGAAGTGTTTTCACAATCATGAGCATGGACATTTTGCTACTAACTATCCACAAAAGAAGAAGAACAAGAAGGATGAAGTATCTACAACTGGTGAGGCCCTTGCCTCACAATTTGAGCTAGACTTCTCATTGGTTGCATGCATGTTGTCCAGTGCATTAGGATCTGTGTGGTATTTGGATAGTGGCACTTCCTTTCACATGACGAGAGATAAGGAACTTTTCAGTGACTTGGAGGAGAAATATCTCCAGATGCATATTGAAATGGGTGATGACAGGCAGTACAGTGCTATTAGGATTGGTACCATTACCTTCTAGAGGCAGTCAAGTAAACCCTTTCAATTAAAATATGTAATGCATGTACCGGGTCTGAAGAATAATTTGGTCTCATTCGTAATGTTGGAGGATAGAGGCTATGATGTTGATTTTAGTGATGGAAAAACTTTCCTCCGAAATATTTAGGGAAGCAAGTGAAGGCTCTTAGGAGCGATAATGGTGGAGAATGCATCTGTAACAAATTCAAGAACTTCTGCATCAAAGAAATAATTCGAAGAGAACTCATAGTGCCTCATAACCCACAACAAAATGGGGTTGCGAAGAGGAAGAACATAAATATTGTGGGTGTACCACGAGTGATGTTGCATGATCAAGGCCTACCAATGCATATATGGGCAGAAGCATGCAATACAATGGTACATGTGAAAAACCATTGTCCTCATAGAGTACTTGGCATGAGTACACTTGAAGAGGAATTCACTTGTAAGAAACCTGATGTTTCACACTTTAATATTTTTGGCTCAATTGTTTATGTACATGTGACCAAGGACGCCAGGAAGAAGTTGGAACCAAAAAATGAGGTTGGGATTTTTGTGGGGTACACTGAAACACCCCATAATTATCGTGTGTATTTTCCAAATAGTAGAATGATTTTTGTGCGACGGGATATCAAATTTGATGAGGAGAAAGCCATGCAGTTGTCCCTTGAGAGAGAGTTGGACTTGCATGCAGAGGAGGAACTGTTGGTTCCCAAGGATGAGTCTCAAGATGTGGATCAACCACATGAGGAGGTTCATGGAGTGGAGGAAAACACTCATGCAGATCCATATTTCAGAAATGGCAGAAGGTGCACCATGAAAGCTGATAGATTGAGAATTGATGCTGTAGAGAATGTAGGAGCCCCTACTTCACAGCGCAGATAGAGACAGTCTCTTGACCGATTTACTGGATACATGGCTCTTAGGAGAAAATATATTATGACTGAATCATCTTCCTTTCAGGAAGGAGTGCAACAACCAACTTGGGTTGATGCCATGGTGTAGGAGTATGACTCGATTATCAAGAACAATGCATGGGAGGTAGTCCTAAGACCGGTTGACAAATCAACGGTTGGATTGAGATGGATATACAAGGTAAAGAAAGCTCCTGATGGGAGTGTGAAGAAATAAAATGCCATATTTGTGGCCAGAGGATTCTCACAGACCAAGGGGATAGATTATGATGAGACTTTTACACATGTTTCAAGGAACTCTTCCATAATATCGATCCTTGCACTATGAATGCAGATGGTCTGGCGCATTCATAAAATGGATGTGAAAACTGCATTTCTAAATGGGATCATTGAGGAAGAAGTGTACATAGAGAAGCCTGAAGGTTTTGAGATCCTCAATAGTGATTCACATGTATGCCGACTAAAAATAGCATTGTATAGGCTGAAGCAAACACCCATTCACTCGGAAAAAGAGACTATTTCTTTGATCAAGTCACAAGTATCTAACATATTCTTACCTAAATATTTACAACGAAAATGAAGTGGTGAACAACCGTTTGTATTAATCTATGATTTGTACAGATATTTCAATTTACTAACTCAATTGAATCCATTCGTTCGTGACAAGAGATATATTTCCTCGATCTAAGAGATTTATACAACGCCTTTAACAAAAGAACAAATAGTCAATTTGGAAAAAAAAAATTGCCAACCTTTTTTCAACTATTTCACCAGACTAGGCTTCACCAAAAGTGAAGCAGAACGAAACCTATGCTAGATTGTTGTTGAGGGTAAGATATTGATCATTGTTCTTTATGTTGATGATCTAATTTTTACTGGTGATGAGAAGATGATACACTCATGCAAGGAGGATCTTGCAAGGGAGTTCGAAATGAAGGACATGGGACTCTTTCAATATTTCCTTGGATTGGAAATATGGCAACAGGATGGTGAAATTTTTTTGTCTCAAATAAAGTATGCAAAGGCGATGATTTGGTAAGTTTAACATGGAGAGTTGCAAACCCAAGGATACTCCTCTTCTAGGAAATTGGAGGAAAGAGGATGCTACTTCTAGAGAGGTAGTGGATGCTATTGTCTACATGCAGTTAGTGGGTTCACTAATGTATTTGGTGAACACGATACCGAAAATTTTCTACGTAGTTAACCAACTGAGTCAATCTATGGTTAATCCTACCAAGCTCTTTTGGAAGGCAGGGAAGCATGTCCTAAGATACCTGATCGACACATCAGAGTATGGTCTATGGTATAGATGGACAAAGGGAGTGAATCTTCAAGACTTCACGAATGCAGATTGGGCGGGCAGTCCATCGGACAGAAATAACACATTGGGAGGGATATTTAGAATTGGATCGACAATAGTTTCCTGGTACAACAGGAAACAATGATCTGTCGCACTCAGTTCAGTCGAAGAAGAATACATGGCAGCGAGTCAAGCTGCATGTGAGGCTATCAAGATGAGAAAGATCTTGGTTGGTTTGTTTGGTTCTCATTTGGATCCAAAAGTGATTCATTGTGATAATCAAAGTTGCATTAAACTCTCGATTAATCTTGTGTTTCATGATAGGTCCAAGAATATAGATATGCAGTACCATCATCTCAGAGATTGTGTGCAAAGAAGGATAATGTTGCTTCAATACAGTCCCATGGAAGATCAGGATGTAGATACTTTGACGAAGGCGCTCACCAAGAGAAAATTTGAATACCATAGAGACAAGATCTGGGTGAAATATAATCCCTTTCTTATTGAGAGGGAGTGTTGATATTCAACAAGAATATTTCACCACCCATGCCTAGTTGCATTAAGCACCGAGACTAGGGTGGGGCCCACAGTGCTATTTTTTGGGTGCATGTCTATTACGGTTATCCCTTAATTAAGATGGACATTAAATGATAATTTATTCTCAACGTTGACTTGAAACAGTTACCTGAAATTGATAAATTCATTTATCTAGTGGATTTCAAGTTAGAGGTAGTTGGTGAGGCATGTACAGTAATTCTAGTTATGACAAAGTTCGAAGTGGAGTGGTGCATTAGTTAATGCAAGTTGTAATTAGTTTAACTTAGTTAAGTGAGTTAAAATCAGTTGTGTTAGTTGTAACTAAAGATACACTAGTGATAGATCAAGTGAATGAAATATTAATTAATTCACAATCAGTGATCTCACATGCAACAGAGGATTTACTATTATTAGTTGCATGCATGTCAAATCTAGTGGAGACCCAGTTGAGTTCTAGGTGAAAGGGAATTTGAATATCAGTTGTAGGATTATATGGTTGCACACATGCAACCAAAAACCCATTTGGAGTGCCCATGATACTTGCGCAATCAAGGAAGGAAAGAATTCCTAACTTTTAGGGATCTATTCCATTAGGGATTGCACAAGCAAGGCATGCTATCTGGAGGCTAATAATTGGCTATGTCTTGGTCAGTTTTTCATATGACAGTGTGAGACAATTAGTTGAGTAATAGAGGGCTCTTGTGAGAAGAGTTTTGTATGTAATTGTTTCATGATCCATGCTGAATATACAATAAAATATAGTGGGGTTTTTTGTTGTAAGCTTTCCCTGGGAAATTATCTATGTTGTGTGTGATCAATATTTCTTCATGTTCATGTGATCAGTGATTGTGTTTTTAATTCCACAAAATATTTGTAGAATTGATTCAGTATTTAACTTTAGTACATTGTTAGATAAGGTGAATCCAAGATATGCATGCATGTTGTATAATTTCTATAGTTGAAAACACAGATCAAGAGAAGAGATTTAAATCACCAATTTCATTCAGATTTGTGCCATATAAAAATTATATTAAATGAAAAAAATTAGTTCTTCTCCTTTAATAAGCAACAACAATTACAAATTGAGATCATCCTTGACATCTCTAATATCTACTCTCATCAAAGAGACTGCAATTTGCATAATTTTGAGATAATTAACAAATTCAAAGTTTTCTTTCCTGATTTTTGGCCATGAGATAAAATCAAATACAATTTCATGGATTTTTGGATCATATATCAGCCTAGATCTGATCAAACTTATCTCTATTCCATGAATTTTCTAAAGAACAACTTTTTCAGGATTTTTTGTAGACTGTGCATTAAATAAAAAATTGAAAAACTGTATATCCACATAATCTGCAAAATAAGGCTCCAAAGATCTTCGAAAGTATATCGAATGGTAAATAATTTGAGAAAAATTCTCAATCACAACTTAATTGGGCCCGTTCTGAACAAAATCCATGTTCGCGTTTTCAAAAATTTTCTTTCATTTGCTAAAAAAAAAGCGTTTGAAGTTTACTGGTCAAAACTATTATGTTTTTCCCTTGATATTTTTTTGGAGGTCCACACATGCGAGTTGGGTTGAATTTGACCAATAAAAATCCATATTTGAACCTTTAGAAACAAATTCCATGTGCCATATTTCCTTCTAGAGTGGTTCTACTTCCTCAACCATGGAGACAGTTGCGGAAATTGTAGAAAATTAAATTGTAACTATCATTAGTAAAACCATGCATAATTCTCCTTAATTCATTAAAAATAATGGAAATAATAATAATAAACCATGTAAACATGTATGCGGGAATTTGGTGCATTTATGAAGAAATGTGGTTAAAAATGATGACAATGGGTGAATGGAATGATGCGAAAATTGATGGTTTCATCAACAAAATTATGACAAATTGGAGGCCCAACAATTATATACATTGTTCCAAGATGAAATTTCGATTTCTCCTTTTGAAATGAAAATATCCAAGAAAAAACTGGTATTTAGATTCTTATCATCTGCATCTTCAAATGCTTTTTGTTGAGTTTGCTAAACTTTCTTAGCTTTCTTGTCCATGATGCATGGCCTAATGGAATTTGTAGAGCATGAAGGTTGAACACGAAGAATAGAAATGTCAGAATTAGTTGAACGTATCAAATAATTTATATTTTTGATAATATTCAATGCAAATCATTTTATTCTTTAAATTCCAAAAAAATTTAAGTGCCTCTATTAACATGCAAATCCACATCATCTTGATATGTTGTTATAACATTAAATCCTAAAATGACTTAATTTTTCCCACATAATTTTTTTTCTTAATCCTATGGATTAACTCCTTACTATTGCTAATTAATCTTGATTATTGTTAATCCACATCACATATTTTTTTACAAGCCATATATATGTGTGTCACTTTGAGTTCTAGGAGAAATAACATCTCCACCGTTGAGCCTTGGGAATTTTCCCAAGACCACCTCAACCAAGATCCAAGTCTATTAGTTATCCAAAGCTTAATAAAAAATATAGAACCCACTACATCATGGATATCCAAGAAATGGCAAGGAAAGGATAAAACCACTGTCAATCCAGGAAAATACCATGTCAATGAAAACACAATAATCAAATGACCACTCTCAGATGCAGGTGCTAGACCGAATTAAATAGTGTAGCCACATAGCCGCCAGGTTGCAGGACACCTATCCTCACCACATGGACGTACATGGCCACCCAAATTGGTTTAAATGATGGTGCGTGGGGTATTTACTTACCACCCTTTCTTGCCTCCCATCGACATCCTCCGCCATTATCTCTTTCCTCTGCACATTTACTCCGACAGACATGCCTTCGCCACCTCCCATGGCCTTTAAATTTGCTATGTGTGCTCCTATTTCTGCCTTTTGACTCTCCCTTCGGCTTTGCGCAAACACTCCTAGTGTCTCAGCCAAGCCTTGTATCCTCTGCTCATTTCCTTGATCCTCAGTTAATTTTTCTCTGGCCTCAAGCTACCCCTCTGTTCCCTCTAACACTTCTGTGACTCCTCAGCCATATCAGGCCCACTCCCACTCTTTCGCCATTTCTAGACACCATTGCATGTGGTGCCATAGAGGAAGGGGATGTGGTCTTCCCTCTAGACCTCCCAGCTATGCCTCTGCGAGTAGGACGGTGGATCTCTCGGTTGACTGGGCGGAACCAAAAATCCTCGACCTCATCAATCTTTCTGCTCACTTTTCTTTCCACCTTTTGGATTCTCCTTCTGAAGCCTCTAGCTCCAGCCTCCACCATAGAAAGAGATGCTGCAAGTCTACCATCTCTCGTGCTCCCGCCTTCTCCCCCCATAAGATGGTGGGCTGACCAGTTCAGAGTGCCTCAAGCAAGATCGGATGAGGAGGGCACCAGTGTGAGTGCGGAGGCTTAGGCGACTTCCTCCATTTCGCCTGGTGCCCACGCGACACTTCTCCCTCCATCGACAGCCCACGTGTCCAAGCAGGAGGGTGAAAAGTCTAAATATGCATGCAGAATTGTGGAAGATCCGTTCCAACCTCCAGAAAAGGATGATAATTTTCCATATTCTTAATTGATGGGTGCTTATTTCTCATTCCAGTCAATTTTCTGCTATTTTGATGTTTCTAGTTTTCTGGTTTTGTCTTAAATATGTCACATGTAATGCTGGTTTCCCACTATGGGCAGCTTATTCTAAAATATCTATGCTCTACTATTGGGTTGGTTTCCCCATTTGGGGCAACCCATTTTTTGTGTTGAGATTCAAAAAGATGATGAGCTTAGTGAAAAGAGTTGCCTTCACTAAGTGGGCCCGCAGGCTATTTTTGGCGCAAAGTCTATTTTTAGACTATGGCTATTTTTAGACATGTCGATCATATTCTATGAGTTGCAGGATGCTATTTGTGGATGGTTGGTCAAGTTGGAAAAATATATGCACTTCTATTTTTAGACATATTGGGCGGAGTCTATTTTTAGATTTCCTGTCTAAAAATAGATATGTCAAATATTATTATCTCTTAATAATATTTGCACTCTATACATTATCTTATTCTCTTGGAGCACTTCAATTAAGTGCATAGATGTGGCACAACAGCTGAAAGAAGGAATTACACTATTCCTGAGGGTTTATTGGAGCAATTTCATGGAGGACTTCAGTTAGAACTCATGTGATAGAGTTTGGTGGAGTTGTATTTAGTTTAACTCAATTAGACTCAGTTGTATCTAGTCTAACTGATTGATACACTAGTGAGAGTAAAGTGAATTAATTAGTTAATTAATTCACTAAATAATAACTCATTAATCAATTGAAGAATACATGAGTTAACTACAGTGCATGGCAGTTTTAGTGGAGACCAATGGAGAGATAGGTGAAAGAGCAAGTGTGACTATCAGTTATGACAATAGTGATGCATTGATTGGATCCAACACTCAGTGGAGATGCCAATGAGGATTGCGTGAGCAAAGATGGAGTAATTTGAACTCATTTAGAGCCATTCTTCAGCAGGGATTGCACAGTAGAGGTAGGCTAGCAGGTGGCAAAGATCGGTGCATGAATTTGCAAGATTGGGCCTGATTAGTGTGTAGTGATTGTATTATACTGAGAGATTGATATGATCAGCTTTGTATGAGGATTTTTACATGATATATATGAAATATATTATATATAGATAGTTGGCGCTTTTAGCTTCAGGATTTCCAGTTAAACAACTGTGTTAATGTGTGTGAATTTTTATTGTTTCATGTGTGCATTGCAATCTTGATTTAATTTCCGCAAATGATCAATGGTGGAATAGATTATGTATTTTGCATGAAATTAAAATAGTGTGATATCAGGAGAATCTTGGACATATAACACATAATTTATATAATTTCTACATGGTATCAGAGCAGTTGATCATTGGAGGAGATTGCAATTATTGAAGTGGTTGAGCTTTGTGCTTGTGGAATTCGAATTTGCTGTAGTGTTTTCTTGGTGTCGAAGTTGAGCATTCATTGAAATGTCTTTCAACGGATTGCGATTGGAGTATGCCCTTGATGGGAGCTCGAATTACATAGCATGGAAGGATAGGATGGAGGCGGTGCTAGATGATAATGGGCTGAAGGAGTTCATCGATAACGATGTTCCTAAGCCAGGTTCTAGCGATGTAGCCGCACTTGACGCATGGCAAAAGAAGGTAGAAAAGTGTCAAAGGATTCTGTTGGAAGGTGTGAAGGACCACATTGTGTCTAGCCTTCATGTTAAAGCCACTCCATTCTTAATGTGGAAGGCTTTGATAGACTTATTCCAAAGCAGAAGCGACCATAGGAAGTTGGCGCTTAAAGACAAGCTCCGAAAAATAAAAATGGAGAAAGGCGACAGTATACCAAAATACCTCACGAAGTTTTTCCATTGCAAGGATGAGCTAGGAAGTGTGGGGGTTATTACTTATGAAGAAGAATTGGTGAGCTTGGATCTCCTTGGGCTTCCAAAGAGTTGGCATATCTACGAAGGCTCTGTCAATGGAGGGGAGAAACTGCCAGGATGGGAGCGACTTTGGTCGGATCTTGTGCAGGAGGAGATAAGGCAGGGTATCACAGATGGATCTTCATCGAAGAATGAAGATGAGGAAAATTTCACTTTGGCTACCAAAGCTTAAAAAGGAAAAGGGAAGAAGTCTTCCAAATCCGAAGCTAAAGGAAAGAAGCAATATTTTTCCAAGGTGAAGTGTTTTCACTATCACCAGCATAGGCATTTCGCCACTAATTTCCCACAGAAGAAGAAGAATAAGCAGGTTGCTGGATCTGTAGCTAGAGAGGCCTTAGCCTCGTAGTTTGAGCTATATTTTTCTTTGAGCGCATGATTGGTTTGAAGTGTGATGAGATCAGTGTGGTTTCTTGATAGTGGTGTGTCTTTCCATATGACCGGAGAGAAATATTTGTTTAGTGATCTGGATGAAAAGGATCTTGGAGTGCACATCGAGATGGGTGATGATGGTAGATACAGTGCGACTAGTATTGGGACCATTTCCTTTAAGAAGTATTATGGTAAACCTTTCATCTTTAATGATGTCATGCATGTTCCAGGATTGAAGAAGAATCTGATCTCTATGGCGATGTTGGAAGACAAGGTTTATGATGTTGTTTTTAGTGAGGGAAAAGCCTTCCTGTGCCATAAAACAACTGGTCAAACCAGAAGGATAGGTATTCGAGTTAAGAATATTTATCAATTGTAGGTAGATGGCTGCGTAAAAATGGCAGGCAAAGCAGAAGGAGTGGTGAGCTGGGATGAGGGCAAATTGTGGCACAGGAGATTGGGCTATCTTCACCATGGCGCTTTGAAAATTTTGCAGTAGATTTCTACTGGGCTTCCCAAAGGTACACTAGCGCAGTTAGATCAGTGCAAGGGATGTACTTTGGGAAAATTTGTGAAGACCATTTTTCATGAGAAGGATAGACGCACCTCGATGATCCTTGAGAGAATTCACACAGACGTGTGTGGACCTTTCTCAGTTGCTTCAACAGCAAATCATAAGTATTATGTGATATTTGTTGATGAATTTTCTTGTAAGTGTTGGATCTTCTTCATGTAGAAGAAGAGCAAGACATACTCAAATTTTTGTGAGTTCAAGGCATTAATTGATAAAGAGTCGGGGAAGCAAGTGAAAGCTCTAAGGAGCGATAATGATGGTGAATACATCTCTGGTGAATTCAAAGACTTCTGTAGCAAAGAATGAATTCGAAGAGAACTCATAGCACCTCATAACCCACAGCAGAATGGGGTTGCAGAGGGAAAGAACAGAACGATCATGGGTGTTGCACGGGCGATGTTGCATGATTAGGGCCTTCCCATACACTTGTGGGCTGAGGCATGCAACACTACGGTTTATGTGAAAAATTTTTGTCCTCATAGAGTACTTAGCATGAGTACACCCAAAGAGGCGTTTTCTGGTAAGAAGCCTGATATTTATCATTTGAAGATTTTTGGCTCACCTGTTTACATTCATGTGACAAAGGATGCCAGAAAGAATCTGGAGCTGACCGTAGAGGTTGGGATATTTGTGGGATACACAGAAACACCCGATAATTATTGTGTGTATTTTCTAGACATTCGGATGACTGTCGTGCGACAGGATATCAAATTTCATGAGGAGAAATCCATGAAGTTTTCGCTTGAGAGGGAGCTACACTTGCATGCAGAGGAGGAGCTACTTCTTCCTAAAGATGAGCCTCAAGATGTGGATCAGCCACAAGAGGAGGTTCATGTAGTGGAATAAACCACTCATGCAGTGCCAAACATCAGAGGGCGGAAGCGCACAATAGAAGCTGAGCGGCTGAATCTTGATGCAATGCAGAATGTAAGAGCTCCTACATCACAGTGTAGATAGAGACATTCACCTGATCGATTTACTAGATACATGGCTCTGATAAGCAAGTGTATCATGATGGAGCCATCCTCTTTTGAGGAAACTGTGGAGGATCCCGCATGGGTAGATGCCATGGTGGAAGAGTATGATTTGATTGTCATAAAAAGTGCATGGGAGATTGTCCCAAGGCCAGAAGGGAAATCAGTGGTAGGTTTGAGATGGATCTACAAAGTGAAGCAAGCTGCTGACAGAAGCATCGAGAACTATAAGGCAAGATTTGTTGCCCGGGGCTTCTCATAGATCAAGGGGATCGACTATGAAGAAACCTTTGCACCTATCACAAGGTATTATTCCATACGAATCATCCTTGCTCTCTTAGCACAGATGGGTTGGCACATTCATCAGATGGATGTGAAGACTGCGTTCCTCAACAGAATCATTGAGGAGGAGGTGTACATTGAGAAACCTGAAGGATTCAAAATCTTCAGCAGTGATTCGCATGTGTGCAGGCTCAAAAGAGCATTGTATGGATTGAAACAAGCACCTCGTGCTTGGTACACACGGATAGACAGTTATTTCACTGGACTTGGTTTCACCAAGAGTGAGGCGGATCCAAACCTTTTCCAGATTATGGTAGAGGGTAAGCTTTTGATCATTGTGCTTTATGTAGATGATTTAATACTAACAGGTGATGAACTGTTGATACACTCATGCAAGGAAGATCTTGCAAAGGAGTTCGAGATGAAGGACTTGGGCCTCCTTCATTATTTCCTGGGATTAGGAAATTGGCGGCGGAAAGGTAAAGAGCTGTTTGTGTCTCAAGGCCGTGTCTCAAGGAGATGGGAGAACTTTCACATGCAGGCTACAAGCCTATCGACACTCCTCAGTGCGAGTGATTTAGATATGAGGATGCTACATGTCGGCGGGAGGTAGTGGATACTGATGTTTATCAACGAGTTGGTTGGTTCGCTCATGTATTGATCAATATAGCTGGACCTGCTATAATGAACCAGCTTTCACAATCGATGGTTAAGCCTACCAAGCTCTTTTGAAAGGCAGGCAAGCATGTCCTGAGGTATCTCAGGGGCACATCTGGCTATGGATTGTGGTACAGACAGTCAGATGAGGTGAATCTGCATGGCTTCACGGATACAGATTGGGCAGGAAGCCCAACGGATGGAAAGAGCACATCTAGAGGGATTTTCAGTATTCGATCTACAAAATTTTCTTGGTATAGTAGGAAACAAAGATCCGTGGCACTCAGTTCAGCAGAGGCCGAGTACATGGCAGCAAGTTTGGCTGCATGCGAGGCTATATCGATGAGGAAGATCCTGGTCGGTTTGTTCGGTTCTCACTTAGATCCTATTGTGATATATTGTGATAATCAAAGTTGCATTAAACTCTCGGTTAATCTATTATCTCATGATAGATATAAACATATTGACATCTGGTACCTTCGTATCAAAGATTGTGTGCAACGAAAGATCATGTTTCTTTCTTACATTCCTACAGAGGATCAGGATGCAGATATTCTAACGAAGGCGCTCACTAGGAGCAAATTCAAATAACATAGAGACAGGATCGGGGTGGCAGATAATCCCTATCTTGTTGAGAGGGAGTGTTGAGATTCAGCAAGATGATGAGCTTAGTGAAAAGAGTTTCCTTCACTAAGTGGGCTTGCAGGCTATTTTTGGCGCAAAGTCTATTTCTAGACATGTCGATCATATTCTATGAGTTGCAGGATGCTATTTTTGGATGGTTGGTCAAGTTGGAAAAATAGATGGACTTCTATTTTTAGACATAATGGGCGGAGTCTATTTTTAGATTTCCAGTCTAAAAACAGATATGTCAAATATTATTAGCTCTTAATAATATTTGGACTCTAAACATTATCTTATTCTCTTGGAGCACTTCAATTCAGTGCACATATGTGGCACAACAACTGACAGAAGGAATTACGCTATTCCTGAGGGTTTACTGGAGCAATTGCATGGAGGAAAACAGTTAGAACTCATGTGACAAAGTTTGGTGGAGTTGGAGAAGTAGTTGGTGGAGTTGTATTTAGTTTAACTCAGTTAGACTCAGTTGAGCTAGTTGTATCTAGTCTAACTGATTGATACACTAGTGAGAGTGGAGTGAATTAATTAGTTAATTAATTCACTAAATAATAACTCATTAATAAACTGAAGAATACATCAGTTAACTACAGTGCATGGTAGTTTCAATGGAGACCAGTGGAGAGATAGGTGAAAGAGCAAGTGTGACTATTAGTTGTGACTATAGTGATGCATTGATTGCATCCAAAACTTAGTGGATATGCCAATGAGGATTGCATGAGAAAGGCTGGAGTAATTTGAACTCATTTAGAGCCATTCTTCAGCAAGGATTGCGCAGTAGAGGTAGACTAACAGGTGGAAAATATCGGTGCATGGATTTGCAATATCGGACCTGATTAGTGTGTAGCGATTGTATTGTACTGAGAGCTTGATATGATCAACTTTGCATGAGTATTGTTACATGATCTCTATGACATATATTATATACAGATATTTGGGGTTTTTAGCTTTAGTCTTTTTCATTAAACAACTGTGTTAATGTGTGTGAATTTTTATTGTTTCATGTGTGCATTGCAATCTTGATTTAATTTCTGCAAATGATCAATGGTGGAATAGATTATGCATTTTGCATGAAGTTAAAATAGTGTGAGATCAGGAGAATCTTGGAAGTATAACACATAAGTTATATAATTTCTACATTTTTTGGGTTTGAACTCTAAATTTCCCTCTGGAATTGGCTTGCCAACTCCAGAGGATGAGAACTATAATATTTTGGACTGTATGATATAATAGAAGTAGCCTAATTTAGAAAAAAGAAAAGAAAAAACCAAATGACCACATGCATGTACCATGCATCCAAATCTCAATAATGAAATCACACATGTGACATGTTACCTATAATTAATTTCTTTTGTAGTTTCTCTTCCAACTACCCGTGTGCTCCCTTTCTTCCCTCTACTTGTCCTTTTCTTGCTTCCTTGCTTGTGCCTAAGTACTCCCTCTATCTTCTCTTATAGCCTTGTTATGGAAAATGGTCAAAAGTTGTCAATTGTCTCTTTGATTCATTTTTAACATTGATGTCTCATGTCTCTTCCTTTCCCTTTTCCTTTTTATTTAATTTTCCTTCATTTTCTCTCTAATTTCCCTTAAATGCATATTTGTGTCTCTTCACCTTAATTTTATTCTATTTTCCTTTACTTCCTTAATTAAATTCCATTTATTGCCTCTTTTCCTTTTCCAATGCATTTTACAATTTCAATAGGAATTAATAAAACAAAAGTGATGCCCACTATAATGTTTTCCACTCATTTAGCTTGTAATATCTAGGGTGGAAGGGAACAATCATGTGTATAATGGCCATGTACACCACAACATGCAAAATCTTTGTTCGTATGAATTGCCTTGTTCTTCTTGGGTCAAACACCCATTTGTTGGTTTGCAGTGTTAGGTTGGTTCCCTTGGGGTGCGTTCAGTTGATTACCTTGGTGACCCTGACAACCCTACGTTTTTTGGTTTTGGTTGCCTTTCCATTTATTATTTTTATTGTAATTAGGGGGATTAATCACACTCTGTTGAGAATAAACCTGACCTTGAGGAGGTGGTGGATGTTGTGGTAGAGGTTGATAAGGCGTAGGAGGTGGGAGCACTGATGCCGGAGGGACTAGAGAGTCAGGTTTTTCATAAGGATAAAATTGAGATGGGGAAACATTTGGGTAAGTAAGCTGAGCAACAAATAGCCTTGCCATGGAATGATGTGGCTGGGTAAATACCTAAGGCGTGCTTTCACCAGGATAAAAGTTTCCTGGAGAGGGATAAGTGTTGGAGGAACTGGTCCCCCCTGTGGGTAACCATAACTCATCTAAGGAGGAGCATATGGATGTGAAATGGATCCAATGATATCTTCGGCAGCGTGAGATTCCCCCGGTGCATGATGGAATTAGATAAAAACCACATATGAAAGGAGTGGACATGATTAGTGGGGTCCTCTCTAGTGTTTCCTTCAAACTTATGAATGTCAGAAGGAATCTTAGTTCGAATATATGGCCAACCTGCATCATGGAGTATGGGGTCATTAATTAAATAGCTAAAATCGGGAAGGCTTAAACCTACCATAAAAGGTAGACAAGGAGTAGTCGAGACGGTTCTTGTAGCAGTTACACTAGAAGTGACTCCAAGATTTGTGCCATAACCACCGACTGGTTGTCCTCCCGCACCTACATTGGCGCATGACATGGTGGTTGTATGAGGTTGAGAAGAAGAAGAATTAGAGGAAGAACTCGATGAACCAGAATAACTAGAGTCAGAATGGGAACTCGAGGTAGGACTAACTCGGACCCTATGGGGTGGAGTAAGACACCCTAGCAGAAAATGAGGATGAATACCTTGGAGTCTATGTGATAAACTCCTTGTGAGCACAATGATGGAGAGTCACAAATGACATGAAAATGTTGAAGAGTGATAAACAAAGGATCTATGTGGTAGATAAATTAATTATGATGCTTGTTAGGGTCCTATAATAATAGGGTTCATAATTTTTTAATTGACTTTGATAGTCTTGTAAATATGTACATAACTTTCTTTCTACAAGTTGTTTTCCCATATTTGAAAATAATAATAAAAAATGAAAAGCGGGTAAAATTCCTAAAAGAAGGATCAAAGGACTTGAAAAGAATAGATCAGAAATAATAAAAAATGGACCCCAAAATAAAAAAGAGATAAAATAAGACATGAAAGTGAGCAAATCAAAATGCCACTACTATTTATATTTACTGCAAAAATAATGATTATGTGCAGATTTTTCTAAATGCCATAATCCATGATCAGTTAAATAGCTTAATCTTAACTTTTCATGCTTTGAATTTCATGTTTTAGATAGAGAATAAAGATATGTCAAACAAATTAAACTTGAAAAATCAATAGATAATTAGAGAATAAATGAGGAGCTCAATAGTTTAATCTGAGTCCTCGGATGAAATAAGGTTATAATTAGATAGATTTATGCTTTCAAAGAAAAATGGATTTAGAGTTGCAAGCTTAAATGCACCCATGAAAATGAAGTAAAAAATGTTAAAACAATGATGGGTAGGTAGAAAGCAGTTGTGTAAGGCATCATCGGGCAAATTACTAATTTCCCTTCCCCCACAATGATCCAATATTCAAAACCTTCAGTTAAAGAGGCTCAAAGCATTTCTCTGACTTCTGTTGGGACCGGACCCAAGGCTTAATAATTGATTGGTTAAAAATACTGGATTCCCTTCATAAAATCCTTTTCCTTAGCATATCCATCCTTTTCCAAAAATACAAATCCTTTTCCTAATTAAAACACCTTTTTTTCTTAGAAAAAGTAAAATCCCCTCTTAATTAATTTCATTCTCATCCAAAAACACTCAAAAAACCACAAAATACAATTTATCCTAAGTTTATGTGTAAAAATAAAAAATGGGATAATTTTATGCTAAAATGCCTATTTTACACTTAGTTTATTTTTATGTATTTTCATTTCATTTCATATTAATTTTTAACATAATTTATTAAATCCCTTATAATACACATTCCCGTATATTTTATTAATTCATTTTATATAAATATCCCAAACCCCACTTATTTAAACAATAACCTATGGTTCTAATTACTCCATGTGATAAATATAAATCCCCGCCATTTCCCCATAGGTTAAAAACAAAAACGTTATAAACCCCGACCCAATGGTTATAAATAATTTGTAAACATTTCATATGCTATGTAATATTACTCCCTGCCAATCATAAAACATTGGTTTTATATGGAAAAACAAAAGATGGTTAAACATTAAAACTATCCCGCCGCATAACACAAAATTCGGGCCCCATGCCCCACCGCCGAGCATCTTCATAAGTTAATCTCCACCGTTCGCATGAACGCTCCCAAATCAAATGATCACCACACCATATCACATTTTAACTTGCGCAATCAATAACCATTTCAAACTTTGTGAAATGGCAGTATTATACCCTTATCTATCCTCCACGCGGCGGCATATCATTGGATCACATTTTATCCAAGAAAACCATTTACCGCCCAAAACCCATGCGATAACCACCTTCGGTTTTCTACCTCCAGTGCCAAACTTCCTCCACTCTAATATGACATGCATTTAATGCCTACCTTCTTAAATATAAAGCATTATAAAAACTTCCTACATACGCAAAAAAGCCCTTCTTTTCATTCTATCTGTGCGTTCATCCTCCCAACTGAAGAAAGAAGACCTGTAAACTATTTTCATGCATATAAAAGCCAAAAATCCATTGCAACTGCTATCAAGACCACTGGAAACCTCAGTTCATTTCGAAAAGACCTTCAAAAGCTATCAAAATCTATCCGACACCTCAAAATTCATTTCAAAAGACCAAATACTTGGACAAATAGGTATTCTTTGAAGAAAAAACTTTCTTATCATTTGAAAAGGAGTTTTCTAAAAGAATTAAGCCTATTAAAGCCCATTTATCCACATAAAGACCCTGTAGTTGCTCGAAAATAACGAATTCACTGTGAAAATTTTGATAAATCCATGTTTTGATATTGCATATTGTTTTTAAAGAAAAATTGAATATTTTTAGACCTTAAAAGACTTCAAATTTTCCCATAAATCCTTTGTAGGTAACCCTAATCCTTCTGTGCCCAATTTGAAATAGTTTCTGTCCATATTGTCTGAAAAAATAAGAGGAAACCCTTGTCTATCATTTCCTAAACCTATAAGAGTTTGAAGTCCAGTTTAAAATACAAATTTGAATAATTAAATCCAAGAAAAAACCATTTATGCTTATTTATGTTTAAAGAACCTCTGTTAAAGTCAAAAACACTTCTGTAAACAATTTAAACTTACAGAAGAGTCCAACAAAATCCCAAATACAGAGATTCAATTATCCAGAAAGTCCAAAAGATGTCAAAATCAAACCCAGTTTGTAAATCCTCTACAACCTCCTGTTGTAGACATTGAACATACACCCTTATCAGATGTGGATTACAAAATAGAAGACCCAATAATAGAATTTAATCTGTTAGACCTCCACTACTGGAGTTTTGAAAATTCGTTAGATCAAGTTGAAGAAGCTCAAATTTGGGAATCAAATATACCCAAATATGTTTTTCCACTCACTCATCAATGTTCAGAGGTTATTAGGTTGTGTCAAACCTATTATTCACCTGAACAAAGAGCAATGGTAAATGAAAATAAAGAATTTTTATTCACAATTACTGTTGAGTCAATAAACCAGATGCTAAAGATCAAACCAGATCCTAATGCAGTTCCCTTATCAATAGAAGCACTCACCAAACTTTACATTGGTCTTGAATTTCCCAAAAGAATCCAAATTTTCCAAGTGTTCATGCATTTACATGTTGAAATTCCACAAATCAATCCTCCTTATTCTACATCAAAATTTCTTGAAGGGTCTATGCATGTCATTTCCATGTTGTCATTTATCCTAGGTTATTTTACAGATAAGTCAATCCTAGGTTTTCTATCTACCTTTGCACCAGGACAACCTCCTTCTGTCATTTTCAATTATGCTAAATACATATATGATAATATCCAGATCAGCTTGTCAAATTTCCAACTGAATAAGTATTTAGGTATACATCCTTTATTTTCCATATGTTCTTATATTTCCAAGCATACAAGTTCCCAATAACACTTCAGAAGATTGATATTGAATAGAACCCACTTTTAGTCATATTTTGGACATCTTTGATCAGAAAATAGTCCACAGAGTTCAATTATGCATAGTTTACAGATTACTTTATTCATCCATTGATAAAAATGTTAACAAACATAGTACAAACAAGAATAAGCGATGAAATAAAGAAAGTTCTACAACTATCAAAGCACACTATAATTGGATATTGGTACTTATATTAGAAACATACAGAAATCAAAGTTTCTGGGTCAAATATTTTACCCTATAAACTACCTAAGCATGTGTCAATGAGAGTTTTTTCATTGGAGTATATTAGGAAAATCTTAAATTCTGATTCTCTCAACTTCTTAGCAGTAAAAAAGAATCCCCAATTTAAGTTGAAGAATCAGGTGGGACATTTTATTTGTAATCAGAGAGATGCAAGACAAGAAGAAACAAAATAGTTACTTGAATACAAATTTGAAGAAATCTTCTCATGGAATTATGATCCACAAAGAATACTAAGCAAAATGAGGGTGAAGTGCAAACTAACACCTTATATTCATGAGAAAAAACTAGATATTGAACAATATGTCAATCAAACAGAGTGGCTATAAAATACCTTGGCAGAATCAGTTAAACAGGGTGATACTAGTCACACCTTGAAAACTATAAATCAAGGAGAGAAAGCTACTAAGAGAGTCAGAGAAGAAGGTACCTACACTGCTGAGACAACAACTAAAACTAGGTTTAAACTCAGATACAATAAAAAGCCTAAGACAAATCCAATTGATAAAGAAAAAGTGACCATAGAAGTGGAAGATACAGAAGTTCCAGAGACAAATACAGATGCTGCTACAGTCATTTTAAATGAGCCAACAATAGAAATTCTAAATGAAGAACATCCTGATAATTCAAACACATAGGTCATAGAGAAACAACAGAGTATGGAGGCATCCTCCTCACAACTAGCAGAGGATAAAGATCTTGATATCAGAGAAAAATATAAGCAGATAAAGACAAAGAATGAAGAAATAAAAAATGAGATCTATTCTCAGTTTTTGAAACAAACACTAGGTATCTAGAACAGACTTCTATCATCTTTTGATTATTCAAACAAGAATTTAATTATGTCAGTGCTTCAACCAACAGTTAAGATTCCCAAAACAGTGGCATATTACAAAAAATTTAATCTTGAAGTGCCTACAGAAAGTATCCATCGACTAGATCAAATTGAATTTCAGAGGCAAACTTATGAGATGCTTTATTCTACCATTACTACAAAGGCCATGAGTGTCCACAAGCTCTAGAACACAATAATAAATATGATAGATAAAATGAAAGTTGACAAGGCTTCCTCATATGCTAAATATCTAAGGATTAAGTCTTTAGAAGAGTTGGTTATTCAGGTAGGATATGATCCTACCAATGTCAAAGTTGCAGAAGAGTTAGTGAAGAAAAAGAATGTTGATATTGCAGCACTGAGGAAACAACTCAAACTTCCACCAACTGAACATCCACAAGCCAAAGAAATAGTTCAAGAGGAAAAACAGAAAGATAATATGATGAATTTGACTTTAAAATTGACAGCACGGATAAAATAAATGGGAATCCAAATGGACAAGCTTGTCCATGAAAGAGAAATTAAAAAATCACAGGAAGCTCCTACAGTAATTACCATGGTTACTATAGTTGTGCCTTCAACTCTGGCAGAAGAGTTGGCACCAAAAGTACCACTGGCTACTGCAGTGCTAGTAACCTCATCCACTACTTTAGCCACAAAATCCTCTACCACAACAGCTCAACATTCTAATGAGGCTAGTAAACTAGTTAAGGCCATGGAAGAAATGTCACTTCAAACAAATGAAATCAATAGGTGGAAGAAAGTGATTGACAATCTTGAAGACACTAAGAAGCTAGCCCAAGTCAATGCCAAAACTGAGGAACAAATTTCTAATAGGTTAAATGTTGAGTTGAAGAATCTACAAAAGGATTTAACCTTGAAAGAGACAATGTCTTATGTGAAGAACCAACTATGGAGTAAAATAATTTAATCCACCAATGATGTTTGGCCATCAATACAGGTGATTTATGAGAAAAGGGTTTTATTGAAGGTAGCCCAAGCAGAAATTCAAAAAAAAAAAGATGAGCTAGGTGAAAAACCTGAATAGACCCTAGCACTAATCCAATTTCTTAACAGCAAGAACTTGAAGAGATAGAAATTACTGATAGAACAGAAAAAATCCTTGAATAAGGAAAGTGATTTCAAAGAAGAATTTAATGAAGCAATTAGAAGAAAAAGGTGAAAACATGAACATAGCCATAACCAAACTCATGGTCAAAATTGAGACCTTGAGGCAAAGAGGTTTGCCTGAAATCCTGGTTATTAATGATAAACTAATTCCACAAGAGGATTACAACAAAAAGATAAGAGATTATGCAAAAGAGCAGGTTGACAAAAAAGAAGGACAAGGAATTCCTACAGGAAATGTTTTATATAGAAGTTTTGAAGACTTGTTTTATCTACAACATGAGATAAAACACTTTTTGTTATAAAACAAAAATTTGCTAGATATACTGAGGCAGATGAGAGCTTTAGGATGCTGAAAAAGATCAAAATTCCTGATCAAGAATCTTAGGAATCACTCACTCACTTACTGTAAAAGTCAAATTGCAGATAAAAGGCTAAAACAGTTTGCTGATTTTTACACAATCAAAACAAAATTTTACAGCAATAAGGCAGTTAAAACAGAGTTTAAAGTGTATCAGAGGTAAAGAGTATCAGATAAGAAGATAATATTTCAAAACAGATTTGAAATATCATTGCCATCAAAGAAGACACCAAGGCAGCGAGCTGCACCCAATCCAAAACAACACTTCTATTTTATTTGCATAAATAAGACAACTTGATAAGTTGTTAAGCAACTGTTACTGTTTTGTTGTAAAAGATATTTGATTTCCTTAGAAAAATCCTATGATTATTCTAGGATATTTTGTAAAATTTTTTTTATATATACTTCATCTTTTGAAGTATTAGTGTGGAATAAATTGTTGAAGATTTCTATAGTAAAAAAGTATGTGCTTGAAGGATTTTTTGTTGCAAGTTCGAGTAGCAGACTGGATCAAATCATCTAGCATCGTATTTCAGGATTCATGTGATGAGCCATTGAAGTGAAGTACTTTCTACTGTCTTTGTTTATCTTCTTATGTTTACATGCATCCATATATGTTCTCTAAATTTGGATGATAAATGAAGAGTATTATTACAAGATTTGTTAAAGGCACCCTGTCTTTAACTGTTTATCATTTCTATGTTTTCTGCTAATTTCTAGAGTAGGGAACCCTTAATTTCTCCCTCTTTCGAATGACCTCTGTCTATTCCTTCCTTATCCAGATTAAAGAATCCTTCATTGCTCTTTATACCGATAAAGTCACTTCACTAAACAAGCTTCCAAGATATTCAAAGACTTGTCTATCTTGCCCTAAAAACATTTGAATTTTTGACCTTGATCCTTGTTCTGTCTACTTGAATTTTGACTCCTTAGCCCAATGGAAAAACATATCTCTCACTATCCATCTCACTAAGTAATTTTTTCTCACCAAACCAAACCAATTTTCACAATCATAAGTAGCCTAATATCTTATAATTAAAACAAAGTTAAATCTTATAGAGAGAGCCCTCTCTGAACCCTAGGAAGGCTAGATCCTAGATTTTAAAAGTTAGTTTGTGGTTACCTCTAATGTTCTTAGACTTTAAATCAAAACCTCACAACTTTAGAATCATTAGAGTGATAACATACTGGCGACCATACTGGGGAAATAACCAA
Source organism: Pinus albicaulis (assembly GCA_034641835.2). Lineage (NCBI taxonomy): Eukaryota > Viridiplantae > Streptophyta > Pinopsida > Pinales > Pinaceae > Pinus > Pinus albicaulis. The sequence continues at coordinate 474,587,167 of CM076572.1, read as the reverse complement.
TCCTCGGTCTTAAAATAGACCTTTAAGGAATTATTTTTCATTATCCTTTTACTGTAAAGACTATTTTATAAGTTGTGAGTATATTTTTATAAAAAAATGTAATTCTGGCTTCTAGAAAAATCTACTATACCAGGTCAAACCCAGATCCTAAACCTGTTGTTATAGGAGACAATTTGGACAAAATTGGAAAAAATAATAAACAAGTAGAAGATTTAGATGCTAAAGTTTCCTTAGTTAGAGAAAATTCATTACCAAAAGAGTTATTGAGTTTACAAGACATAGAGTTTGACCTAAATTTTGAACATTCTTTGTTTAGAAGAAAATAAGAAACTGACTTAAAAAGTATTATTATAAACCCTGTTTTTAATTCATTTCTTGAAAAAAAACAAGAAAATATTTCAACAGATTATGAATCAAAGATATTTAAAGGTCATGATAAACTTGAAGAAATAAATTCTACTATTCTTAAGGAAATAAATGAAGTTATTGAATTAGCTGAATTATTAGCATATACATCTTAGCCTTCTATTTCTCATTTAGATACCACTACATCATCTATAATTTCCACAACCATCCAATCTACAGATCCATTTATCCCTAGACAACCCTTCCGACCTAGAATACTATTTCCATATTCTCCCACATCAACATCATCCATTAGTTTAACTTCTGCAAATTTAAACATATCGTTCTCATTCCCAAGTAGTTCTTCATATATTCCAGTTTCATTTTCTATCACCCCAACTTTATCCTTTAGTTAATCCACCACTTTTTCTAGTACACCATCATATATTCCAGTTTCATCAGCCACTTATTTAACTGCATTAGCTAGTACTTCCAGTTCAGCCCCAAGCACTTCCAATATACCTCCTAGCCAAGCTAAAATTCAAGCTATGGCTGCTAGGTATGCTCCCCTAGTTCTTCCAGCCCAGTTACATGACATGCCTCAGGATTACCAGAGTAAAATACCTCAATTTGATGCTACCACACATTATACTGCCCAACATTAATAAGATGACATATTACTTTGAGCTTCATGAAATAGATGATATTGATGTAAAAATGAGACCCTTTGCAAAAACATTAACATGGGAAGTTAAAAAATGATTTAAAGGTCTTAATCCTAGTAGTATAACTGATTTAGCAGTCTTTCATAGATTAATTTTGAATAAATGGGAAAAGAAGAAAAATCCACTCCAAATATTATCTGAATTTGATGCCATGAAAAGAGCTCCTAATTAAATAGTCTAAGACTACTGCACTAGATACAACAATTTTTATAATTCAATCCTAGCCAATCTCAAACCCACTCCTGATTTTGTCCTACTTAAATTCCTTGATGGATTTGATACAGACATGGATTATCGGCTGAGGGAGAGAAATGCTTAAACCTTAGAAATAATGCAAACAGATGTTGTTAGTGTAGAAGTTAATATTTTGGCTAGAAAAGCTAGATTGAGGAATGAGAGGAGAGTAACTATAAAAGAAGAAACTTCTAGTTCAAATGGAAAAATAGATCAATTATCTAAGACTTTAGAGCGAATGATGGATATATTAAACAATATAGAAAGGAGACCTCAATGGGATAATCAACAACAAATTAGGATTCGCAACTTCAGGAAAAATACAAACACAGGAAAATCTAGAGAATCAACCCCTGATCAGACCATAAGACCTCCATTTCAAGAGAACTATGTTGAAAGTTCTCAAAACAATGTTGATGATGAAGACACCATAAATCTAATGGGTATAAATGATGATAACACTATCTTTCTCACTCAGGAAGACCAGGAGTTATTTGAAATTCAACAACTTCAATTAGATTCAGGTGAATCGTTTGAATACAAACAAGGTTATGATTTTGATATAAATGAATTACGTAAGAAATATAACCTTAGAAGTAAGAAAAACACTAAACCTTCTACTAAGAAAACTGCACAAACAGAAAATAAGAAAACAGTAGAAGCCCCCACTACAAAAGTTTTTCAAATTCTCCCTAGGGAAAATAAGCAAAACTCTAATTCATCCCAAAAAGTTTCTAGCCCTAAAATTTCACCCAGTCATAAGATTGTTGATATAACAGATGAAGTTGTTCAAACATCAATAGATTCACAAAAATCTGCTACTGTTAAAATAACTAATTCTGCTAAAACAACAAACTTAGATTCCAAAACATCCACTACTAATCCAAAATCAGCGGATCCAAAAGTTGCCACTACAAAAACAGCTTCTGATAATTCAAAATCTGAAAAAAATTCTACTGCCTCTCAAACCATTCCTGAAAACAAAACTAAGAGCAGTAAAACACAAGAAACTCAAACAGAAAATGAAAATATAATTGTAGAAAAACAAGACAAACTTACTCAAACTACAGTTACTAAATAATATTTAATTCAAATTAGTAAATCATAACCTTCATTCAATATACAAACTGAAATTTCAAAGTTAAAAATACCAATTCCTTTGACATAATTGGTAAAACATGATTTCTATAAAACAACTATCACTGAAACCTTAAACATGAATTATGGATAAGACTCTGTAAACTTGAATGATGATCAACCAGAGTTGATTTTTGGTCCTCATGTTGATGGAAAACACCAAGATGGAGTAGTTCCACCATTTTACATTAGCCTAATTTTTCATGACCAAATATTACACAATGTAATGTTAGATTCAGGGGCTTCACACAATCTAATGCCTAAAGCAATAATGGAAACCCTGGACATAGACATCACAAGGCCTTACAAAGATTTATTTTCATTTGATTCAAGCAAAGTGAAATGCCTAGGTTTAATTAAAGATTTGTGTGTCACATTAGTTCAATATCCTCGTAAAAGTATACTCATGGACATTGTACTAGCCGATATCCCACCCAAGTATGGAATGTTATTATCTCGCTCATGGGGAGCAAAATTACAAGGATCTCTACAATTGGATATGTCATATGCAACCATATTGGTTTTTGGGCAACCAAAGAAACTCTATAGGGAAACATTAATGAAATATATGGTGAGTAGCACAAAAAGATCAATAAATTACCCAATTTATGCTACACCTACTGACCTAAATTCATTCATCTTATGTAACTATGAAACTGATAATGAAATCAAAACAAAACTAAAAGACAAAAAGAAAATACGAGACAATGAAAATATCTTTCATGAATCATTATGGCATTTAGATTTTGATGGTTCAGTCAACAAACTAGGAGTAGCAGTAGGGGTTTGGATAAATAATATGGAAACTAATCATGCAGAAGGCCATGCTTTCAGACTGAATTTTAAGTGCACCAATAATATGGCTAAGTATGAAGCCCTCATTTTAGGACTCCAGATTATTAGAAACTTAGGAGGCAAAAGAATATCAATAATGGGAGATTCAGAGTTGATTGTAAAACAGATAAAGGGAGAATACTTTGTTTCTAATCCTAGATTAGGCCAATATAGAGAAATTGTATTAGATTTTATAGATGAACTGTTGGAATGTAATTTTTCTGCAATACCAAGAAAACATACATACAGGCACACTTCTTAGAAATTTTTTCTTGTACCTGTAATTTTCCCTTTCAGCCCAATCATAAGTATACTGCAGAATTAAAACATAGACCAATAATTCCATATAACCTCAAATATTGGAAAATTTTCTCACAAGATCAACAGGTTTACCATTTTATGAATAATGAAGGTGAATTTATGAACTGTAAAATAGACACAGATTGTACATTAGATCAGGATTTAGATAGTGAAATTGATTTAAATAATATAGATGAAAATAAATTAAATTTTGCTAGACCCACTAAATTTAGTCAATCAGATATAGATAACTTAGAGAAAGTGGAAACTGATGAGATAATTAATGATGAATCTGATATATTAAATCTCAAAGATAATTATTACCAAAATGTTTAACTCCTTTAGAAGATTTATTTGACTCAAATGATGTTGCTAGAAAACCCAAAATGGAGCCACTTAGATTTGATATTGAGGAATGTAACATTGCCACAGCATTAAAACCCAAGATGATCAAACTTTCCAAAGCCTTACCTCAACAAGAAAAATAAAAATATATTGCTCTTTTCAAGGAATTTCAAGATGTTTTTTCTTGTAGTTATGAAGACCTAAAATCCTATGACACCAACATAATTCAACATAAAATCCCTATAGAAGAAGACCAAAATAATTTTAAACAAAATTTAAAAAGGATCGACCCTATTTTGATGTCTTTGATTGAAAAAAAGTAAAAAGGATGTACGATGCACATATAATTGCACCAATCAGATATTTTGATTGGGTTTCTAATCTAGTTCCAACCAAAAAAAAGACAAGAGAAATTAGATTATGTGTTGATTTTAGGAATCTAAACAAAGTATCCTTAAAAGATAATTATCCCTTACCAAAAATTGATCACATTTTACAAAGGGTAGTTGTTTATTCTAGGATTTCACTTTTAGATGGATTTTCAGGATACAACCAAATTTTAGTCCAACCAGAGGATCAAACCAAAACAACTTTTACTACTCCTTGAGCACTTTTATGTATGTGAAAATTCCTTTTGGCTTAATGAATGCAGGGGCTACCTTTCAAAGAGCTATGGATATATCCTTTGCAAAGGAAATTCATGAATTCTTAGTGATTTACTTAGATGACATTATTTTATTTTCTAAGACTGATTATGAGCACTTGGATCATCTTAGACAAGTCTTTATTAAATGCAGAAAGTTTGGCATCTCATTAAACCCTAAGAAAACCTTATTTGGATTAGAAGAAGGCAAGTTACTAGGACACATAATATCTAATGAAGGAATTAGAATAGACCTTTCCAAAATAGAAGCAATTCTTAACATTAGTCCTCCTTGGAACATAAAATATTTACAAGACTTTCTAGGTAAAATTAACTTTTTAAGAAGATTCATCTCCAATTTAGCTGAAATAATCAGAGAGCTTAACAACATGCTAAAAAAATATTCAGTTCTTAAATGGACTATTGAGGCCAAACAATCATTTGAATCTATGAAACAAGCTTTAACCAAAACTCTAGTCCTTATAAGTCCTGACTTTAAAAAGGATTTCATCGTTTTTTCCTTTGCTTTAGAGAACATCATTGTTGTAGTTTTACTCCAAAAAAATGACCATGGTTATTAGCAGCCCATAGATTTCTTTAGCAGAACACTTAGAGATGCCACTTTGAAATACAATATCATGGAAAAATAGGCCCTAACCTTTGTAAAGGCCATTAAATATTTCAAAGTGTACATTCTTTATTCTCACATTATTGCCTATGTCCGAAATGCAGTAGTAAAAGACATTCTAACTCAGGATGGTCCTGATGGTAGAAGAGGAAAGTGGATTGCCACAATTTTGGAATATGACATAGAGATAAAACCCACTAAACTTATAAAAGGTCAAGGTTTAGCCAACATTATGGCTTAATCAGATTGTTATGCCCTAGACATAAATTTTATTGCCCAAGTAGATGATCAGGAAGAGATGGCAACTCTAGAGATCAGTGAAGCCTTTTCATACTCACCATGGTATGCAGATATCATATTTGTATTACTAAAATTACAATCTCCTCCTGGATTATCAAGAAAAAAATCTAGATTCTTAAAGCGAAAGGCAGTAAGATTTTGTATATTAGACAATGTACTTTTTTGGATGGATCATAGTGGAATTTCACTGAATTGTTTGCTAAAAGAAGAAGCTGACAAAGTATTAGAAGAATTTCATGCAGATGAATGTGGAGGACATCTATACTAGAAAACTACTGCAGACAAAATCCTGAGAGCTAGTTTTTACTGGCCTACTTTGTTTGCAAATGTAAAAAGGTATGTGACCTCCTGTCACAAGTGTCAAATATTTGAGGGAAAGAAAAAGCTCTTACCATTTCCCTTAAAACCTATCTCAACAGAAATTCCATTTCAACAATGGGGTCTTGACTTCATTGGTGAAATTCACCCTCCATCATCAGCCCAACACAAGTGGATTCTGACAACCACTGATTATTTTACTAAGTGGATTGAAGCCATACCCTCTAGGAAATACACTAACACTTTCATTATCTCCTTTTTAGAAAGAAACATACTTTCAAGATTTGGATGTCCCCAAAAGATAATTACTGATAATGCAGCTGCATTGAAATCCAAAAATATGATTGACTTTTTCCATAAATATCACATTACTTTGGGCCATTCTACTACATATTACCCTCAAGGTAATGGCCTTGCTGAATCTTCCAATAAGAGCCTTGTAAACATCATCAAGAAGTTACTAGAAGATAATAAAAATACTTGGAACAAGAATTTAGTCAATGCCTTATGGGCAGATAGACTTACCACCAAAAAATCTATTGGTACATCCCCTTACCAGCTTGTCTATGGAATGGATGTTGTTTTTCCATCTTCCTTAGGAGTACCAGTAATGAACATTATCCAAGAATTACAAGTTGAGACAAATGACATTCAAATAAGGATAAACAAACCATTCACTTGTAGCAAACAAGAGAAGAGGTTTATATTAAGTCTCAAGTTGTCCAGGATAAAATAAAGAAAATCTTTCACAAAAAGAGTAAAGAAGATGATTTCTACATTGGAGACAAAGTGTTAAAATGGGATTCAAGAAGAGAAGAGAAAGGTAAACATGGAAAATTTGATTTTCTATGGAAAGGACCTTATGTTATTTATGGTTACAAAGGTAACAATGCTTTCTTTTTGAAAGAAATGGATGGATCGGATCTGCTATGTGGACTAGTCAATGGAAAAATGTTGAAGCACTACAACTCCTCAGAGATTAAAAAATAGTTAGTTTTATTTACTTTGACCATTGTACATATACATTGAAGATTTTAGATTGGATTGGATGTTTTCCTAATAGAATTGAAGCCTAGAGAGAAGGCTCTAAGCTTTGACAGGTAAAAATATCATAAATATGAAATAACTGCAGAGATCAAAAGACACTTACAAGTTAATCGTAGTCAAAATTCAAAGGCTAATAGCCTTAAAGTTCTTGAAATTTCACCAGAAAATGCCATCCACATGTGGAGCCACTGTTAGGGTCCTATAATAATAGAGTTCATAAATTTTTAATTGACTTTGATAGTCTTGTAAATATGTACATACCTTGCTTTCTGCAAGTTGTTTTCCCATATTTGAAAATAATAAAAAAATTGAAAAGAGGGTAAAAGTCCTAAAAGAAATATCAAAGGACTTGAAAAGAAAAGATCAAAAAGAATAAAAAATGGACCCCAAAAGAAAAAAGAGATAAAAATAAGACATGAAAGTGAGCAAATGAAAATGCCACTACTATTTATTTTTACTGCAAAAATAATGATTATGTGCAGAATGTTCTAAATGCCATAATCCATGATCAGTTAAATAGCTTAATCTTAACTTTTCATGCTTTGAATTTCATGTTTTAGATAGAGAATAAAGAGATGTCAAACAGTTTAAACTTGACAAATCAGTAGATAGTTAGAGAATAAATGAGGAGCTAAACAGTTTAATCTGAGTCCTCGGATGAAATAAGGTTAGACTTAGATATATTTATGCTTTCAAAGAAAAATGGATTTAGGGTTGCAAGCTTAAATGCACCCATGCAAATGAAGTAAAAAATGTTAGAACAATGCTGGGTAGGTAGAAAGCAATTGTGTAAGGCATCATTGGGAAAATTACTAATTTCCGTTCCCCCACAATGATCCAGTATTCAAAACCTTCAGTTAAAGAGGCTCAGAACATTTCTATGATTTTTTTTGGGACAGGACCCAAGGCTTAGTAACTGATTGGTTAAAAATATTGGATTCCCTTCATAAAATCGATTACCTCAGCATATCCACCCTTTTCCAAAATACAAACCCTTTTCCTAAATAAAACACCTTTTTTGCTTAGAAAAATTAAAATCCCCTCTTAATTAATTTCATTCTCATCCAAAAACACTCAAAAAAACACAAAATACAATTTATCCTAAGTTTATGTGTAAAAATCAAAATGGGATAATTTTATGCTAAAATGACTATTTTACACTTTACTTAGTTTATTTTTATGTATTTTCATTTCATTTCATATTAATTTTTAACATAATATATTAAATCCCTTATAATACCCCTTCTTGTATATTTTATTAATTCATTTTATATAAATATACCAAAAACCCACTTATTTAAACATTAACCTATGGTTCTAATTACCCCATGTGCTAAATATAAATCCCCGCCCTTTTCCCCATAGGTTAAAAACAAAAACATTATAAAACCCACCCCAATGGTTATAAAGCATTTGTAAACATTTCATATGCTATGTAATATTACTCCCCGCCAATCATAAAACATTAGTTTTATATGAAAAACAAAGGATGGTTAAACATTAAAACTATCCTGCCGCATAACACAAAACCTGAGTCCCATGCCCCACCACCAAGCATCTTCATAAGTTAATCTCCATTGTTCGCATGAACTCTCCCAGATACGATGATCACTGCACCATATCGCATTTTAACTTGCGCAATAAATAACCATTTCAAACTTTGTGAAATGGGCAGTAATATGCCCTTATCTCTCCTCCGCGCAGCGACATATCACTAGATCGCATTTGATCCAAGAAAACCATTTACCGCCCAAAACCCACGCGATAACCACCTCCGGTTTTCTACCTGCAGTGCCAAACCACCTCCACTCTGATATGACATGCATTCAATGCCTACCTGCTTAAATCTAAAACATTATAAAAACTTCCTACATACGCAGAAAAGCCCTTCTTTGCATTATATCTATGTGTTCATCCTCCCGACTGAAGAAAAAATACCTGTACACTGTTTTCACGCCTATAAAAGCCAAAAAAGCCATTGTAACTGCTTTCAAGACCACTGGAAACCTCAGTTCGTTTCCAGAAGACCTTCAAAAGCTATCAGAAGTTTTCTAACACCTCAGAATTCGTTTCAAAAGACCAAATACCTGCACAAACAGATATTCTTCGAAGAAAAAACTTGCTTATCATTTGAAAAGGAGTTTTCTAAAAGAATTAAGCCTAGTAAAGACCACTTATCCATAGAAATACCCTGTAGTTTCTCGAAAAGAACGAATTCACTGTGAAAACTCTGATAAACCCCTGTTTTGATATTGCATATGGTTTTTAAAGAAAAATTGAATATTTGCAGACCTTATAAGACTTCGAATTTTCCCATAAAAATTTTGCAGGTAATCCTAATCCTTATGTGCCCAATTTGAAACAGTTTCAGTCCATTTTGTCTGGAAAAAGTAGAGGAAACCCTTGTCTATCATTTCCTAAACCTGTAAGAGTTTAAAGTTTAGTTTAAAAGCCAAATTTGAAGAATTAAATCCAAGAAAAATCCATGTATGCTTATTTATTTTTAAAGAACCTCTATTAAAGTCAAAAACACTTTTGTAAACAATTTAAACTTACAGAAGAGTCCAAAAAAAGCCCAGAAATAGAGTTTCAATTATCTAGGAAGTCCAAAAGATGTCAAAATCAAACCCAGCAGTAAATTCCAAGACTGCAATGATTGTAAATCTTGTACAACCTCATGTTGTATACATTGAACATACACCCTTATTCGATGTGGATTGCAAAATAGCAGACCTAGTAATAGAATTTAATCTGTTAGACCTCCACTGCCAGAGTTTTGAAAAGTCATTATATAAGGTTGAATAAGTCCAAATTTGGCAGTCAAATCTACCCAAGTATGTTGTTCCACTCACTCATCAATGTACAAAGGTTATTAGGATGTGTTAGACCAATTATTCACCTGAACAAAGAGCAATGATAAATGCAAATAAATAAGTGTTATTCAAAATTACTATTGAGTCAATAAACCAGATGATACAGATCAAACCAGATCCTAATGCAGTTCCCTTATCAATAGAAGTACTCACCAAGCTTTACATTGGTCTTGACTTTCCCAAAAGGTTCCAAATTTTCCAAGTGTTCATGCCTTTACATGTTGAAATTCCACATATCAATCCTCCTTATTCTACATCAAAATTTCCTGAAGGGTCTAGGCATGCCATATCCATGTTGTCATTTATCCTAGGTTATTTTACAGATGAGCATACAGATGAGTCAATCCTAGTTTTTCTATCTACCTTTGCACCAGGACAACCTCCTGTCATTTTCAATTATTTTGAATACATAGCTGATAATATCCATGATCAGCTTGTCAAATTGACAACTGAAGGAGTATTTAGGTATACATCCTTTCTTTTCCATATGTTCTTATATTTCCAATCAGACAAGTTCTCAATAACACTTCAGAAGCTTGATATTGAAGAGAACCCACTTTCAGTCATCTTTTGGACATCTTTGATCAGAAAAGAGTTCACAGAGTTCAGTTATGCAAAGTTTACAGATTACTTTATTCATCCATTGATAAACATGTTAATAAACACAGTACAACCAAGAATCAGTGATGAAATAAAGAAAGTTCTACAGCTATCAGAGCACACTAGAACTGGATATTGGTACTTATATCAGAAACATACATAAATCAAAGTTTCTAGGTCAAATCTTTTACCCTATAAACTACCTAAGTATGTGCCAATGAGAGTTTTTTCATTGGAGTATATTAGAAAAATCTTAAATTTTGATTCTATCAACTTCTTAGCAGTAAAAAAGAAGACCTAATTTAAGTTGAAGAATCAGGTGGGACCTTTTATTTGTAATCACAAAGATTCAATACAAGAAGCAACAAAACAACTACTTGAATACAAATTTGAAGAAAGTTGTAATGTCCCAAATTTTGCAATAAAGTATTTGGGACATAAATCTTGCTTTTATTTTAATAAAAGGAATAAAATGGGTGAGGGAACCCATTGTAGCAAATTAATAAACACTCCTAGATTGCAAAAGTCACTTAAGTGGCTTAATTTAGCAGCCCAAGTGTGAAAAGGGGCCAAAAGCAGGTGATCTAGACCATGGTTGACTAAAGTCAACAACTTACCCGAAGAGGGGAAGCTTGCTCAAGAATATTGTGTAGTTGGAGTGGAGGGAAAATTTGAAATGAGGGAAACCCTAATGTGAGTGGGGTCCATGAACACAATGCATAAAAGATGAAGGAGAGCTATTGTGGAGATCAGTTTTGAAGATAGAATTCGAAGTTGAAGCTCTCTTCAACTTGTTGCTGTTTAGCACAAGAGGGATTCCTGTTTAGGAATGCCATTCTCTTCCATGGGAGGCCATGGAGAGATTGTTATTCATCTTCCTCACATCATGGCTTGAGGCCAAAGCAGTCGTCTACAGCTACTGCATTATTCTTGCAGCAAGAGAACGTTGGAGTTGCTGGTGTTGCAGTGAGGGACCATCACCATCTCACTTCCGGAGTTGTTCGGTAGAGGAGAAGCCATATATTCCTATAGGAGATCAGAAAAGGAGATTCTGGAGCCTTTTATTGCAGATCTTGGCATTGGGCCATTGTTTCTTCTCATGTCCAGTGCAGTCCCTTTCTCCTACAACGTTATTTTATGAGAGGGTTTGCAGGAGGAGTTCATTTAGTGCACTAGTGAGTGCAGTTTTCAGTAAGGGGATCAGCCCCTTCCTTTTTGGGATCATTGGAGGAGGCTTGCACATATATTTTAGCACTTTCCATCCTATCCAATGTTGTATTATATTTTGAGCTGCAGTAGCTGCCCATCTACTCCGACATTTTCTGGTTTTATGTATTCTAGCCAATCCCTTGGAGGGTTATTATAATAATGTTTTCTGGGGTTGAGATATTTCTCCCCTTTCTTTGTTTGAGCATATATTTTTATATCGTCATATGTAGATCAAATTATAGTCATTTTCCCTTTGAGATTGCGTAGTCATTGAGTAGTTGGATTTATGTAGCAGTGTGTTTCTTCATTGCATGTACATTTCCCTTTGAGGCTGGTTTGAGTGCACCTTGAGAGGCATTTTCCTCAAGGAAATTGTATTACATCTACTGCTGCATATGATATATCAGATTTTCACTCTTCTAAAATTATATGATATATGATTTCACTGCTATTACATGTTGGAGTTTTAATGCTATTGAAGATTCTCTCATGGATCATTATTTCAATGTACTTGTTGGTGGGAGATCTGAATAACCCCCTTAGGGTTATTTATTTGGGCTTACATTCTGCGGGGATTTTACATCAGATGTATTCCAAGGCATCCCAGCATTGGATTTCCTTATTTTCACATGGGCTTCCTTATACAACGTCCTCATGGACAGCTGGTGTAGAAATTACTTGAAGGGAATTATTAGCTCTTGACAAGTTCTATTTTCAGAGTCTGCTAGTGGGCCAAGTAGCCTCTGGATCTCATTATTCCTTGTGAAGATGAAATATCCAGTAAATTCCCCTACATTCAATCTCTGAAATAGTTCAATGTTTATTGTTAATACTCCCGGAGGTGGAAAAAAAGTAGGAACATCTAAGATGTTCTTGATGGAGCAAAAATTTCCCCATTTGGGACATTACAAAAGCTTCTCATAGAATTATGATCCATAGGGAATACTAAGCAAAATGAGGGTGAAGTGCAAACTAACACCTTATATTCATGAGAAAAAACCAGAGATTGAACAAATGACAATCAAACAGAGTGGCTAGAAAATACCTTGGTAGAATCGGTTAAACAAAGTGATACTAGTCACAACTTGCAAACTGTAAATCAAGGAGAGAAAGCTACTAAGAGATTCAGAGAAGAAGGTACCTACACTACTGAGACAACAACTAAAACTAGGTTTAAACTCAGATACAATAAAAATCCTAATATCAATCTAGTTGATAAAGAAAAAGTGACCATAGAAGTGGAAGATATAGATGTTCCAGAGACAAATACAGATGTTGCTAAAGTCATTTTAAATGAGCCAGAAATAGAGATTCTAAATGAAGAACATCCTGATAATTCAAACACATAGGTCATAGAGAAAAAACAGATTATGGAGGCATCCTCCTCACAGCCAGCAGAGGATAAATATATTGACATCAGAGAAAAATATAAGCAGATAAAGACAAAGAATGAAGAAATAAAAAATGAGATCTATTCTCAGTATTTGAAACAAACACCAGATATCCAGAATAGAATTCTATCAACTTTTGATTATTCAAATAAAAAGTTAATTATGTAAATGCCTCAACCAATAGTTAAGACTCCCAAAGAGTGGCATATTAAAAAAATTTTGACCTTGAACTGCCTACAGAAAGTATCCATGCACTAGATCAAATTGAATTTCATAGGAAAACTTCTGAGATGATTTATTCTACCATTACTACAAAGGCCATGAGTGTCCACAAGCTCTTGAACACAATAATAAAGATCAGAGATAAAATGAAAGTTGACAAGGCTTCCTCATATGCTAAAGATCTTAGGATTAAGTCTTTAGAAGAGTTGGTTATTCAAGTAGGATATGATCCTGCCAATGTCAAAGCTGCAGAAGAGTTAGTGAAGAAAAATAATGATGATATTGCAACATTGAGGAAATAGCTCAAACTTCCACCAAATGAACACCCACAAGCCAAAGAAATAGTTCAAGAGGAAAACCAAAAAGATAATATGATGAATTTGATTTTACAATTGACAGCACAGATAAAAGAAATGGAAATCCAAATGGACAAGCTTGTCCATGTAAGAGAAATTAGAAAATCACAGGAAACTCCTATAATAATTCCCATGGTTACTACAACTTTGCCTTCAACTCTGGTAGAAGAGTTGGCACCAAAAGTACCACTGGCTATTGTAGTGTAAGTAACCTCATCCACTACTTCAGCCACAGAATCCTCTACCACTGTAGCTCAACATTCTGATTAGAATAGTAAACCAGTTAAGGCCATGGAAGAAATGTCACTTCAAACCAATGAAATCAATAGGTTGAAGAAAGTGATTGACAATCTTGAAGACACTAAGAAGCTAGCCCAAATTAATGCCAAAACTCAGGAATAAAGGGCTAATAGATTAAATGTTGAGTTGAAGAATCTACAAAAGGATTTAACCTTGAAAGAGCCAATGTCTTATGTGAAGAACCAACTATGGAGTAAAATCATTGAATCCATCAATGATGTCTGACCATCAATACAGGTGATTTATGAGAAAAGGGATTTACTAAAGGCATCCCAAGCAGAAATCCAGGAAACAAAAGATGAGCTAGGTGAAAAACCTGAACAGACCCTAGAACTAATCAAATTTCTTAACATCAAGAACAAGCAAGAACTTGAAGAGATAGAAATTATTGATAGAATAGAGACAATCCTTGAAATAAGAAAAGTGATTTTAAAGAATAATTTAATGAAGTAGTTAGAATAAAATTGTGAAAACATGAACATAGCCATAACCAAACTCATGGTCAAATTTGAGACCTTGAGGAAAAGAGGTTTGCTTAACAGCCTGGTTATTAATGATAAACTCATGCCACAAGAGGATTACAACAAAAAGATAAGAGATTATGCAAAAGAGCAGGTTGAAAAAACAGAAGGACAAGGAATTCCTACAGGAAATGTTTTATATAGAAGTTTCGAAGACTTGTTTTATCTACAACATGAGATAAAGCACTTATTTGTTATAAAACCGACATTTTCTAGATATACTGAGGTAGATGAGAACTTAAGGAAGATGAAAAAGATCAAAATTCATGATCAAGAATCTTGGGAATCACTCATTGAATTACTGTAAAAGTCAAATTGCAGATAAAAAGATAAAACAATTTGCGGATTTTTACACAGTCAAAACAGAATTTTACAACAATAAGGAAGTTAACACATAGTTTAAAGTGTATCAGAGGTAAGGAGTATCAGATAAGAAGATAATATTTCAAAAAAAATTTGAAATATCATTGCCAGCAAAGAAGACACCAAGGCAGCGGGCTGCACCCAATCCAAAACAACACTTCTATTTTATTTGGATAAATAGGACAGCTTGCTAAGTTGTTAAGCAGCTGTCACTATTTTGTTGTAAAATATATTTTATTTCCTTATAAAAATCATATGATTATTCTAGGATATTTTGTAAAATTTTTTGTATATATACTTCATCTTTTGAAGTATTAGTATGGAATAAATTGCTGAAGATTTCTATAGTCTATATTTCTGTACTTGAAGGCTTTTTGTTGCAAGTTCATGTAGAAGACTGGATCAAATCATCTAGCATCATATTTCAGGATTCATATGATGAGCCATTGAAGGGAAGTACTTTCTACTGTCTTTGTTTATCTTCTTATGTTTACATGAATCCATATATGTTTTCTAAATTTGAATGATAGATCAAAAGTATTATTACAGGATTTGTTAAAAGCACCCTGTCTTTAACTGTTTATCATTTCTATGTTTTTTGTTGATTTCCAGAGTAGAGAACCCTTAATTTCTCCCTCTTTCGAATGATCTCTGTCTACTCCTTCCTTATCCGGATTAAAGAATCCTTCATTTCTCTTTATCTCGATCAAATCACTTCACTAAACAGCCTTCCAAGATCTTCAAAGAATTATTTATCTTGCCTTGGAAACATTTGACTTTTTGACCTTGATCCTAGTTTTTTCTGCTTGAATTTTGACTCCTTAGCCCAATGGACAAATAGATCTATCACTATCCATCTCACTAAGTAATTTTTTCTCACCAAACCAAACCAAATCAAACCAAACCAATTTGCACATTCATAAATAGCCTAATATTTTATAATTAAAACAAAATTAAATCTTATAGAGAGATCCCTCTCTGAACCCTAGGAAGGCTAGATCTTAGAGTTTAAAAGTTTGTCTATGGTTACCTATAATTTTCTTAGACTTTAAATCAAAATCTCACAACTTTAGAATTATTAGAGCGATAACAATGCTTATGTCTTGGCTTGGTGGTGTAAAAAAATCTCTCTTCGCTTTAGGTGTGAGTGTTTGCAAGGCATGTGTTTATTTTAATTAAGCCCAGATGATTATTTAAAGAGAAAGAAAAAATGTTGAAAAACTGTAAATGAAACTGAAATGACAGGAAAATAACAACTAATCATGCATAAATCTCAACCCAAACAAGGCTCTTAAAAAACAACACGAAATGGGGGAAAAATTGACTCAAAACACACTAAAATGGCAAAGAGATTAAATGTCTATGAGACTAGGATCTAATGACTTAATACTGCTAGAAATTACATAGAAAACAACAAGAAACCAGAGGGGAAAATCCTAAGACAACATATTGGACCCTACGTGAAAAGGCCAAACAAAAATCAACAGGGAGTTTTTGATGTAACAATAATTTATCTTAAGGATATGTAAAAATGATGGATCAGACCCTAAAATAGTGGCTGAAAACGCTGCAAATCTTAGACTACCAGGCTCAAATCAAATCCAAATAAAAATGTGGAAGTATATTTAAACCCTAGGGGTCTTGATTCTACTTCAAGGAGACAAACTAAGCATATCGAGGCCTAATACGGGCTGAAACAGAGGTTTGACCACCCAAAACAGTGCTATCAAGAAACCCTGATAATTGTAGAAAAAAATAAGAAAAAAAGATTCCAGATCGCAGTTAATGACCTGTAAATAGGTGGGATCTCACTTTTTGGGCAGATAAATGCAATTTTTGGGTGAAATTTCACTTTTTGGGCTGAAAAATACGAGTTCTTCTCCTTGATTCTCGAGCGACAGGTTGCAAAAAAAGTGTCATCTCCAATGCTGCTGGTACCTATTACCTGTGGAAAACACCAGAAATGTCGAGAATTTAGAATTTTGACTGAATTAGGGAAAAAAAGTTTAAAAATAACATCAAGAGACTAAAAAACAACTGAATAAAAACCATGATCCTTGAAGTTGATGGTCACCCAGGAATCTGAATTAGAACATTGGATTCGCCATTTGTTAGTGTAAAATATTTTGGTAAGTGTACCAAAAAGACCTTACTTAATATATGGATGACATATAGCCCTAACAATTGAAATGGTTGTAAATCCCTTTAGATCTGCAATTGACAATCAAAACAAATCCTGCAAAAACCCATATCTATGCAGTAAAAGTAGTGAAACAACAAAATGAAATAGTAACTGATGCAAAAATAACTGCAAGTAACCAATGGAAAATACAAGTTTAAAGAATAATATTTTCTATTATGTAATTCCACGAGAAGGAAACAAGTAAATGTTGCTAGTCTCCCTCAATGGGATGGGTTCTTGGTTGTCCTCAATGCTTTAGTTTCACGAGTCTCTCTCTCTCAATGATGTAGAAAACCCAAATATGTGACGAACTCAAGTGGGAGCTCAAATCGAAAAATAAAATGATAGCGACAATGAAAATGATCAAAGTGAAGAATGAATGAGAAAACCCTCCTATTTATAACAAAATATTTAATTATCCTCGATAATGCATAGTAATAAAATATTATTAACCAAGATATAGATCTAACCACTTGGAATATTTTATTATATTTTTGTTGGAGAGAAAAATATTTAAATTGGTTAAATATATTTATTTAGAAATAATAAACAAATAAATGATTTATTTATCATTTCAAGAATGTGGTTAAAGAATAATAAAAAAATAATGATTTGTTTAATTATTCCTAGGTAATTTAGTCAAATTTAAGAAGGAATAATAATTAAATAATGATCTAATTAATTATTACTTGGGAAAAATAATGATTTATCTACTTATTTCTCATAATCGGGTTAAATATGACCAGGAATATTAGTTAAACAATGATTTAATTAATTATTCCTAGAGGAAAATCAAACAAATAATGATCTATTTAATTATTCCTCATGGGGTTTCTTGTTTTAAGCATAAATAACTTTATAAAATATGGTTTATTAAATTATTTCTTATACTGAAATAAATTTTACTATGGTAAAATTGGTCTTACATGGTGTACTTTGATCCATATAGTTAGGAATGGCTAGATGATGAATTTTTGGTGATGACATATTTCCCCCCAATGTATGAAATTTAGGAGCAAAACGTATGACCAAAGTACGTTGTAAGAACACAATCACTAGACACCGAAAGGGAGTGAGAGATAAAGAGACATCAATAAAGCGAAGCAAGAGAGGAAAATGACTGAGTATGCGAGACCTACTAAGTGATAAAATTATCATTTTATATTGGAGTACATGCTCTCAATTAGGCAGGGGAGGCATACACACACCCATTGAGATGAAAAAGTACAAAGAATAATGGTGAGCGCAATAATGTGGGACTGAGCTACAAAATGTATAATACACAATACATGACATGCTGACATCAATGGTCTTTAAAGTAATATAATGAATCCCACATGCATAATGTGCCTATAAAAACATGTTCCAGGACTAAATACAGTAACATCATAATACATGAGACATAGTGCCCCTCCATATGACATGGGGAAGAGGGGTGGGTATAACAACCAAGGAAGCCCTGCTGAACAGGAAAGGGCTCCGAAGATCTAAATGGATCATCTGAATGAGAAATGAAAGTTATGGGCACTACAAGTGGTTGGAACCATACCCATCAAATCCACGGAACCACATATGAGGTTGTAGCATAATTTGAGGGCATCCGAGAATGTGGGGGGCTACCTAAAGGGCCACCATCTCATGAGTTCCGAAACATCTCACACAGAACTGGGAATCAATGGTACAATCTACTGGATCACCCGAACATCAAGTATATGAATCTAAATCATGTGGTAATGAGCTGAGGTGAAGAATATGAGAAAAAACCAAGCCAAAGGGAAATGATGATTCCCTTTGCTTGATCTGAGGCACCAAACAATAATGGAAGCTACAACCAAGGTACACCGCCCTCTAAAACTTTCTTCTGGAATAAATGTGTTGATGTCGATTGTTGAGGTATAAAAGGTATCTTTTTAACACCTATTTATCTCACATTAATTATCAATCCAAGAACGAATTTTTGTTTCAAGAGTGTATTATGTTTGAGACTGCAATTGAGCTAAGAGTAATGCTATGAAATATGTAGTACAGTGTTCTAAATACAAGATTAAACGGATGCTTGAAAAAGAAATCTAATTACAATAGCATGAACTCAAATGCTCTTAAAATCTATCTATTCACTCAACAACCATCAATCGAGGATACAGTAGCAATAACTCATTCCTCTAGAAATTGATGCAATTGAAATCAAACTGAAACAAGACAATCAATCTGGGAATGTGGAAGAAATAACCAATATTCTCTACAGTTGACAGTCCTGCATTAAATATTTTAAGGAGAAAAAGAAATTGAACTAAAGCTGCTATTGAAAGTAAACTAAGAAAGCTCTTCAAAAGAAAACTCTTTGCAATCTGTTAACTAATGAATTGGAAATGAAAAACACACTAAAATCGAACAACAAATATTAACTAATGAATCTGAACAACATATCTTTAACTTAATGAAATCAAACATCAATTCTATTAAACACCAAAACCCTGTCGACAACAAACGTTGTTAAATAATAATCCAATGGAACAATAATTAATTGGAACAGGACATCTAATGCTTAACAACAATGCTCTGTAAGGTTTAACAAGATGATTAATATAGGAATTAAAGTCCTTACTGAAATGGAACAACAATGCGATTCATTAACATAACGAAATCAATCAATAATTCAATGACAAACTAATTAACTTGCAAATGTAATGAGAAAAACCACAAACTATCACATGACAATAATTGAAAGGTAATGATACAACTAGTAGATCGATCCACCAGGGCCAAGCCCTCAACCACCGGTGAAACGCCGTTGGGCTTTACTCCAGTGTTAAGAAATTAAACGGCAACGAACTCTTATATTAATCAGGCATGAATAATGTTTACAAACAGTTCGTACTCTCTTAACAAGAGTCGATGCACAATTCTGAAAATTACAACAAGCAAAAGTCTCCCCAATGGAAATACATGCTTCTCCTTTTATAATCAAAAAGAGGAGAAATTAAATAGTAAATATGATCTCTCATAACAAAATTGGATTGTCCCTAACCAATTGATCAACAAGAAAATATATTTCCATCAATCTTTCAACAAGAGCAAGTCGAATTTGGATTTGTAGCTGAGATAATTTGGAGGACGGCCGCAACAGTAAATTTAAGAAAATAATGCTCAAATAACCTTGTGTTTCTCTCAATACATGTCGAATTTGGGAAAAACGTTCTTTCCAAAAGTTAATTTGGTCCGTTCTGGACAAAACCCATGTTCCATATTTTCCATATGCTTCTCCATTTGCCCAGAATCTCAACCGCAAAACTGTCACTTCTTATTCCAGCGAATTTCTGAGTTGGGATATTTGATGATGATCTGGAGATCAAATCTACAATCTGGCAAATATCTTGGAGGCTAAAATGGTGAGTAATGTTACAAAATATATTAATAAACCATCATTGATAAAATTATGCATAATAATCATTAATTTATTAAAAATAAAGGAGAAGAAATAATATCTATCCATAAGAGCATAAATAATTATAAAATGGATTTATATGATAAATTATGATAAATTAAATGATAAAGAAGAGTAAAAATGAATGAAATAAGTGTTAAAAAGTGGTCGTATTCGCGGTCCAACATACCCCCAAACTGAATATATTGCATGTCCTCATGCAACCCAAAAACAAAACCCATGTGTTAACCAAGCAAAGAAAATTTGTTCATCCCAACTCATGAAATGGATGGAACAAATGAATTTTTCCTGAAATAATGAATATTCAATTTTAGCAATCTTGATGAAGGCGTAACAATTTTTACAATTGACGTTGAACTATATGTATATGAATTTGCAGAAAAATGTGACATAAGTAACAACAACCTTCATTAATCATTTTCTCAAAAATCAGATTGTTTTGATGCACAAATCATGAGATATAAACAAAATGGTTGTAGGTGATAGTGCATAATTTTCGAAATTTTATGAACTAATTTAGCATGAAATTATCTGGGTTTGTGTATTTTAATGATACCTCTTTGTTATCCAGAAAGCATAAGAATTCAGTTCATAGTTTTAAAGATATATGAAAATCAATTTGTCCACTATATAAAAATGAAATTGTATGCCTTAAACGAGAAAGAGAGTAGAAAACATCCATCATGTGTAGCAATCCCCCCCCCCCAAAAAAAACTGAAGAATTAGCATGTCCTCATGTGATGCTAAAAAACAAAGAGAGGTGGTTGCTATAATCTATTGAAATCTATGATTGGTGTAAAACAAGATGGAATAAGGGAGGTGTTGAGACTGAATAAGAATATCAATGGATGATAAAGAAGAGTACTGACATGGTCATAAGAAAGAAAGGAAGGAAAGCAACACTCCCCCAAACTGAAATATGAGATGTCTCTGAAAAATGGGAAGTGGTAAAGATGTGGAATGAATGATGATAAATAATGTTCAATGGATTTTCATGAAATTCTCCTAAATTGATAATAAATCAGAAAATTACACTATTTTACCTCAAGTGTTACCTCCGAAAAAAATGTGGAATGACATGTAGGGACTGGCCTTTGTTGAAGTTGATGTAGTCTGAGCAGATACTGAAAGTGATGCAAAATATGGAAGCCATTTAAGCACATCATGTGTAAAGAATTGTGCGTGTTTGCAAGTTGCGTGAGCCTTTATTGTTAGTTGCAATAGTGTGGTCGTGCTGCGAATAGAATTGACCCCCATACTTTTTGTTCTCCTGTAAACAAATCATGATTCTGTATGAAATTTTCTTGAATCCACAGTTTTAGTTTTGAATGGCAACAGATGCATGCAAAAATTTTAAGCAGAAAAAATTCTATAGAAATGTAGTATGAATATTGTGGCAAATATAAGAGCAGCGTACTGCACAACAATTGTACAACATGGAAAGACATACATACTTATGATATGATCAACAAATTATCACATTAATGAAATCAATGCATATTTTGAAATTGTGAGTAGATATGGAAATATTTATGTAATGATTTGAAAATAAGGGAAAATGATAGCTGATGTGAAAAAAATACTTATGCTATCATTATCCACATAAACCATTATGATCAATTTATAAATAAATTTCATGCCTAAGCGGTTTCGAACAAAGGGTTTAGGGGCATACTCTCATTTTATATTAGATAAAGATATAAGAAAAGGGCTTATCATTACTATTGATTTGTGAAAAATATGACTTCAATACCATCAACAGAGCTCTGTTGCCCACAGGTGTCTATAACCTTGACAAAGTTGCTTTCTCACCCTTGGGAACCATTATCCTTTATTTATGCCTAGGGAAGTGCTATGTGATGTCATGATGGAGGCAACTGTGCTGGCTTGGGAACCAGATGAATCACAATGCCATTCACCAGGAAGGAGTGAAAGGTGGGCAGGTCGGCTCGTGATGAGACCTCATGTTCCAAGGACTTTTTATTTTTCTAATTTGTCCATTGGATCATATCCCTGGTGTGGTGGCCATAATGGGAATTCCACTTCACTACTCCCTTATGATCATGGTAGGCTGGCTCTTGATGAGACCCGCTATCCTCTACCTTCCATATCATAGAATTGTTAATAATTATATAGGGATTTTTCTTTTCTTTTCTTTTACATATAGCACTTCTCTATTTATATATAATGGGTGGCTCAACACTCCTTAAGAGTAGGGATGGTGGAAGAAGTCTGAACATCTCAATAGAGAAAATATGCTCTTATTCTTATTTAATAAAAATAAAAAAGAGTTATGAGAATGTAGGGAAGAACCAACATGATAAAGATAGTCAATCATATTAGTTTTAGTGAAAATAAAGACAACAAAGTGATATAGATGGTTGTGTCATTTCCTTTTTCTTATCACTACAAAACATTTTCTTAAAAAATGACAATTTCTCTTGATTTGTTGATTCCAGTAACCTCTAATTTGTGTATCCTTGCATAAATTGTGTGTTTTTCTTTAAAGGAGTCATGAAGAATTTACAAAAATCCTCAAAAATTTGTTCACAAACAAGAAAAATGCACTCAAAAAGTGTTATTCCTTTGGAAAGGAACAACAAAAACAATCTGTGAAAATGTTGTTCCTTTCGAAAGGAATAGCAAAAACACGCAAGCAAAAGTGTTGTTCCTTCTAAAAGGAACAACAAAACTGATGTTCCTTTTGAAAGGAACAGTAAAAAAGTGCAGCAAAAGTGTTGTTCCTTCTAAAAGGAACAACAAAACTGTTGTTCCTTTTGAAAGGAACAACAAAAAAATGCAGTAAAAGTGTTGTTCCTTTTAAAAGGAACAAAAAAACTAATCAACGAAAATGTTGTTCCTTTTGGAATGAATAATAAACACACAAATGCACTGATTCTTAAGAGGAACAGCTGATGTTCCTTAAGAGGAACAACATGAAAAATAAAGACACACAAAAAAAGTAAGGAACAACAAAGAAAATGCACGCAAAAATTGTTGTAGGGAACAACAAAGGGAAAAAATAGAGGAAAGAACAAATCCATTGTCAAGCGGATCCAATCAAATAGAAAGGCAAATTTATGTATAGGTTTCAAGAAAAAGTAATTTTTTACAGAATTGGTGCTGCCAAAGAATTGCCTTCTACAACTGAAACTTGCATGGTGGGGTCCTTATTGTGCAATTGCAAATGGAACAGAAACTACAATTTGGAGGGATCAACACCTTAAACAAAAAAACATAAAATAAATCAGAAAAGAAACAAAAATTTATTAAGTTACAACAGCCATGATGTTATTTTCTAAGGGAATATCAATTTGTTAATGGGAAAAAAAAATTGATCTTTTGAAAATGTTTGGCAGCAGTGACATGAATCTTCAAATAGAAACCAGTTCTTCATTTCTTCTTGTTATGAATCCTTTAGGTAATGAACTAGATGAAATGCCCTTGTTTCACTAAAATTTCTTTCAAGAATCGCTCGTCCATAAATTGATCTTCTTTGTTCTGCTAAGACTTGCAAAAAACGAGTATCTACCTACAATAAAAAATTAAATTATGGAGAAAGAGAGGTGTACGAACTCCCCTAATCCAAGAATTATACAAAAAACTAACAATTAGTTACTTTATAGAACAAATCCATGGACAAAGTAAAATTAATTTATTACTTACAGGAGAGTAGTGGCCAATCATGCTAACCTGCAGTGTTTCAATCATAACTTCTTTGTTTTTTGTCCGATTTGAGTGATTCCAAAGCCAAATGAGAGCTAATTCAAAGTTTTATCTTCAATAGAAATAAGTTTTAAAAATTCAATGCTATGATATGTCAAATTTGCTTAGAACAACCTGCATAATAGAGTCATTTTCGATTTTCCATCTTAGACCAACAGTTGATATTTCAAGCATACATTTTTCATTTAATGAAGGATTGAACTAATTAAAATTGGAGATTAAATTAGATTCATTTATTTATCTCCAATAGAAACATATTTTGAAGAAAATAAAAATTTATGGGTCAAATACGCTAGTGAACGGGCAAAAAAATAGAGTTTCAAGAGTGCTGATTTATGATAGACAGTCAGTATTTTGGTCATAAATTCCTCATACGATATCGAAATTGAGTGATTAAAATTGAGTTGTAAACTAAATTCATATAGGAATCTACCATAGAAACATGTTTTAAAAATATAGTCATTTAGGTCTCCAAAACCTGACTGTCCCAACTTTGTTCTTGAGCTGCCTACTAGACACCTTGTCAATGTTTTGGTTATAAATTTTTCGTTTAAAATCCAAATGGAGTGATTCAAATTGGGTTGGAAAGTAGAAATAAAGGTATAATTAGGATAGAAACAGGTTTTAAAAATATTCAATTTTGGTCCCTCAAAACATGACTGTCCCAACTTTGTTTTTCAGAAATTTTATCAAGCCCGCAAGCCTAAAAAATGATATTCAAGCAATTTTTCCATATTGGTGATAAAAATGAATATGATTGTTTGTAGAATTTTTATTTTCAATATAATTCATCTACATACACAAATAAATTAGAATATTTATCATCAATTTTGATTTCCACAGCGTGTTGCAACAAAAACAACTATTTTTACAAAAATAAAAAATAAAAAAATGTGTTTGTTTTATTTCCTTATTTATTTTATTTTCTCCACTATCCTACTCTTCTTTGTGAATCGAATATTTTTATATATAAGAGTATTTCTAGGGGAACCATTTTAGAAATAAGGCCTCTAGTATGTACATACCCAAATTTAAAAAATGCATGTTGATAAAAATTAGGGTATGAAAAGCCAACTCCCCTTGAAAAGATGGTGCCAAAAATTGTTGAAGCATGGAGTGATGTTGCAAACAAATGATGGAGTGAAATAATTCTTCAATGTATCCCTTAATTTCTTGATTTCCCATAGCCATCGTATCATGAAATTCTTGAGCTTTTAAAATGGTTTGTTGGTGCAAACTAGAAGAAACCTCATTTTCTTTCATAACTTCTACAATTTTTGGATTTGATACATTCTGAGTCTCAGTGTAAGTTTTCTCCAATAGTTCATGTGAGATAGAATGGGTGGGAAGGGTGGGTAAATTTTTCAGTTCAACACAGTAAGCATGTTGTACTAGTTTATTATGGTGAATGTGTGGAATGATTTGAGCAGAAAATTGTGTAGGGAATGGAGCCTCTTGATGATGTAGTTGATTGAGTTGAGTAGTAGATTTTGATAGGCAAGCAAGATGTTGTGGAAGAGCTGGAATATGTATTTGTGCTACAATATGAGGGAGAGTAGTCATGCAATCATAAGGTGAACCATGCCAAGCTTGTAGACAAGATTGGTGGTGGTTATATTGAGATTGGCATGGCTACCCTAACATATGAGTATTCCATAATGGATTATGCAAATAAGAGAATGGAGAGGAAGTGTTTTGAACCATACTTGTTGACCTTGTTGTAGCTTCCCCATCTCTTTGGTATGCCACTTCCAAATTAGATAAGGAAGAACAAATATCTATGGGATGCTCCTTTCGGTAATGAGGGCAAAACACTTCATCAAATTCTTGATTTTTTCGAACTTGCAAAACATTCAATTGTGAATTTAGAGAGCTAATAAAATTGTATTTAAAATTTCCAAATAAAACATTGATTTCAGCTCTTATGTCTCTTGTTCTTGTAGTAAATTTGGAAAAAAGAAGAAGAAAATTCTCTAGAATTCTTACCAGCCTTGGAAATTCCTCTTGAATACCTTATGCACAATTCACAAACATCATCATATGATAACTGAAAAACATCACATTTTCCTATCAGATTAAGAGTTCTAAAAATTCATTTTTGATTCCTTTAAGAAGGAGTGTTTTTAAGATCTCTTTTTCCAAATGTATATGCTTTGATTTTTGAAGGTTATATCGAAATCGCTCTACATAGTCCTCCAAGCTTTCATCTTTTCCTTGTATCATACCGAAAATATCTTCATTGGATTTGTAGTAGTCTTGGTACTTCTTCAAGAATATGTTCTTCATGTCCTCCCATGTTTGGATGCAGTTCCCTCCGAGGCTCATGAACCATCGAAGAGCTATGCCTTTTAGAGTAAGAGGAAACACTTTTAACTTTTTATCATTAGTAAAATAATCATATCCTCTACAAAGCATTTCAAACTCAAATAAGAATGTATTTGGATCTTCATTTGTCAAACCATGAAAATTTGGTAGAGACAATGGGGGAATTATGTGCATTTGTGTCACTCCTCATATATCTTTGATAGGGAATTCAAAAGTTGCAATGTGAGCCATTTCTTACCATAATAGAAGATGTTATTCATGTGTTTCTTTGAGGATCCTCCTTAAAATGTTCCTATCAATTGGTTAGTGAAATGGGTGGTGCTTACATCACCACTCGAGTGGAATTACAAGATTTTTTTCAAAAATTCTACCTAAAAAAAAAAATGCAAGCATTCATTTCTACCTTAAGCTTTCACTCAATTCTGTTGTGAAGTGGGCCAGTGAAAAAGTGTGGTCCTTGCTCGGTGCGCAGGTTCTTACCTTTCGTCTTCAATACCCAATTCTTCGCAAGAAGAAAAAATTAAATATGCATCACTCTTTCTAAATGGCATACACTCTCCCCGGCAACGACGCCAAAATGTTGAAGTATAAAAGGTATCTTTTTAACACATATTTATCTCACATTAATTATCAATCCAAGAACGAATTTTTGTTTCAAAAGTGTACTCTATTTGAGACTACAATTGAGCTAAGAGTAATGCTATGAAAGATGTACTACAATGTTCTAAATACAAGATTAAACGGATGCTTGAAAAAGAAATCTAATTACAATAACATGAACTCAAATGCTCTTAAAATCTATCTATTCACTCAACAACCATCAATCGAAGATACAGTAGCAATAACTCATTCCTCTAGAAATTGATGCAATTGAAATCAAACTGAAACAAGACAATTAATCAGGGAACGTAGAAGCAATAACCAATATTCTCTATAGTTGACAGTCCTGCGTTAAAGCAATTAAGGAGAAATAGAAATTGAACTAAGGCTGATATTGAAAGTAAAATAAGAAAGCTCTTCGAAAGAAAACTCTTTAAAATATGTTAACTAATGAATTGGAAACGAACAACACACTGAAATTGAACAACAAATATTAACTAATGAATCTGAACAACATATCTTTAACTTAATGAAATCAAACAACAATTCTATTAAACACCAAAACCCTGTCGACAACAAATGTTGTTAAATAATAATCCAACAGAACAACAATTAATTGGAACAAGACATCTAATGCTGAACAACAATGCTCTATAAGGTTTAACAAGATGATTAATACAGGAATTAAAGTCCTTACTGAAATGGAATAGTAATGCAATTCATTAACATAATGAAATAAATTAATAATTCAACGGAAAAATAATTAACTTGCAAATGTAATGAGAACAATCACAAACTATCACATCAAAATAATTGAAAGGTAATGATACAACCAGCAGATCGATCCACCAGGGCCGGGCCCTCAACCACTAGTGAAACGCCGCTGGGCTTTACTCCAGTGTTAAGAAATTAAACGGGAACAAACTCTTGTGTTAATCAGGCATGAATAATGTTTACAAACAGTTCGTACTCTCTTAACAAGAGTCGATGCACAATTCTGAAAATTACAACAAGGAAAAGTCTCCCCAATGGCAATACATGCTTCTCCTTTTATAATCCGAAAGAGGAGAAATTAAATAGTAAATATGATCTCTCATAACAAAATTGGATTTTCCCTAACCAATTGATCAACAAAAAAATATATTTCCATCAATCTTTCAACAAGAGCAAGTCAAATTTGGATTTGTAGCTGAGATAATTTGGAGGACGGCCGCAATAGTAAATCTAAGAAAATCGTGCTCAAAGAACCTTTCGTTTTTCTCAATACAGGCTGAATTTGGGCAAACCATTCTTTCTTAAAGTTAATTTGGTTTGTTCTGGACAAAACCCATGTTCCGGATTTTCCAGATTCTTCTCCATTTGCCCAAAATCTCAACTGCAAAACTGTCACTTATTATTCCAACGAATTTCTAAGTTGGAATATTTGATGATGATCTATAGATCAAATCTACAATCTAGAAAATATCTTGGAGGCTAAAATGGTGAGTGATGTTACAAAATATATTAATAAACCATCATTGATAAAATTATGCATAATAATCATCAATTTATAAAAAATAAAGGAGAATAAATAATATTTATCCATAAGAGCATAAATAATTATAAAATGGATTTATATAATAAATTATGATAAATTATATGACAAAGAAGAGTAGAAATGGATGAAATAAGTGTTAAAAAGTGGTCGTATTCGCAGCCCAACATCGATAGAAGAAGGGCCACCATAGGTGAGGCAATGATGAATCCTCAACAAAGGCACGAGGCATCATAGTAAAGTGACTGATGGACTAACATCGGGGATGATGATGCAAGAAGGGGATATTGAGT
Organism: Pinus albicaulis; assembly: GCA_034641835.2. Lineage (NCBI taxonomy): Eukaryota > Viridiplantae > Streptophyta > Pinopsida > Pinales > Pinaceae > Pinus > Pinus albicaulis. Next base: position 474,558,371 of record CM076572.1, on the reverse strand, counting down.
AGTGGACATAAGAATTCCCTTTTCAGAGCATAAAAATCATGGTGGACCTGGTAGTGACTAACTCGAATCTAGAGGGGATGAGGGATAGTATGATTGGAGGCCAAAATGGGAAGCACATGATGAATTTGACACAAAGATGGATGGAATATTGTAACAGGAGATAAAGGGACTCGGGACAAACTCCATGAATGTGTTGATTAATCAACTTGGATGCTTTGAACAAGGGTGACTCGATGATGATGTCACACAGGATAGACCTAGGGGGACCATAAAAATATGAATAAATAATGGTTTTCCATGACGAAAATCGACACATGAGATGACAAATACAAAGGAAAAGTGGTGCCAAAGTACAATCGGCTCATATGAAGAAATTCGGTTTTAATGGTGGCAAAGTGACACTAAATGGAAAAATGGCTTCTAGGTGAAGTGTCAAATCACCAAAAAAGAAAGACCCATTATAGTAATTGATGATATCTTTCCAATGGTGTCGATGGTTCTTCAAACCGAGCTACAGTTTGGTCGCAATTGGTGACAAATTTTTTTGGGTTTTTCTTATGATAAGGTGTTTTCCCTCCAGTTTAATTCATTTGCTAAGTGAGCTCTGGTAAATTTGGAGAGGAGGAGAAGGCCCTAAATCTTGCAGTGATCTTAGCAGAAAAAATAACCATTGGAATTAGGATCTATCAGTTGGAGGTAGGTGGCCTAACCTTACTCTTCACTTTCAGTGGATTAGATTTTCATATTAGGGCCCCAAAGCTCAGTGGGATACCCTTTCCTTTGCTCATGGCTGGATCACACTTTTTTGCCCCTGAGCTGCACTCTGGCTCATGGGAAAAGGTGGAAAACATGCAAGCTTGCATTTTTTGGGCCAAAAGGTGTGAGTTGGAGCTAAGAAAGGAATTGGTCTATTAGCCTATTGAGGACTGAGGGCATAAAATGTATGGTGCAATTTTATTGGCTTTGAAATGACATGAAATGATGATGTTTTGCAGATATGGTAGAGTTAAATATCAACTAATGTGAAAGAGACTTGGATGCTCTTCACTCTGATATTCAGGGGAATCAGGTGGTGAGAGGAGTGCTTGCTCAGTTTAGGGTTCTCAAGTTGTTAGAGAACCCGTTGATGGGGTAGGTGAGCCCTTGATATCTAGGATTGTGAGTTACTGGGATCTAGACCAGGAGGCCTTCATGGTGCAGGGGCACAAGATCGAGCTCACCATCCAGGATATATATTTTTTAACCGAACTCTCTCCACTCAGGATGGCGGGGGACATACATCCAGTGTTACCTCGTGGGAGGAACATAGAAAATCATTACACCATTTTTTGTCATCTAACCTATTACTATTAGATGGACCAAAGTACACCATGTAAGACCAATTTTACCCTAAGTAAAATTGCTTTCACTATGAAAAATAACTTAGTAATCCTTAATTTATTAAGTTGTTTATGGTCTAAACAGGAAACCCTATGAGGAAATATTGAATAAATCCATATTTGTTTGATTTTCCTCAAGGAATAATTAGTTAAAAAAAAATTTAATTAATATTCTTGGTCATATTTAACCAAAAACAGGAAAATTAATTAGATAAGTCATTATTTATCTTATTATTTTCTAGGAATAATTATTTAAATCTTATTTAAATAATATTCTTTGTTAAATTTGACCAAATCATTTCTAAATAATTGAATAAATCATTATTTATTTAATTATTACTCAACCACATCCTTAAAATAGTAAATAAATCATTTATTTATTTATTATTTACAAATAAAATGATTTGACCAAATTCAAATTATTTTTCCCTCCAACAAATATAACAAAATATTCCATAAAAGTTGGATCTATATTTGGTTAATAATATTTTAATTATGCACCAATATCTAAACTAACTCAATATTTTGTTATAAATAGAAAGGTTTTCCCATTCACTCACTACCTTTTTTTGCCAAAAGATCACTCTGGATCTATACTCATTAGAGGAATTTTGAGGTCTAAAATGGGCCTCCTAAGGAAAATGTACAATCAAAATTCACTTTATGAGAACCAATCACATTTTAGGGAATAACATCATCCTTAATGGTTGAGGTGGCATTGATTGAGTTAACTACACTTACTTGTCACATTCTCAATGGTGGATAAAAACTCATGGTTAACTACGATAGTGCTCTAAGTATTTTTAAAGTTAAAGTAAAGTACTCATAATAAATGTCATTTCACACTTTTTGAATAAAAATATATTATTTTCATTTCATATTTCTTGAAAGAAACAATGCATATCCCTATACATTTATTATATTATATTATTTTATTTTATTTTACTTTTATATAGTATATTAATTACATGTTATTATATAATTTAGATAATATAAATTTTAGTTAATAGCATATAATAAGTAACAATTTATAAATTTATATTTATATTTTATTTTAAGTTATTTAAGTGCAAATGACAAATGCATTAATTGTTTAATTATAATGACTTTTTCTTGAAAAGCCCATTCTTATCTATAGTCAGATCAATACAATTTCTTTATTAATTTTATTTTGGTACAACTTTTGAATTGAATTTAACTATGGCTACATGGATTGTGATGCAAAAAGTGAATTGCTAATTCATAAATATTATTTATTGGTTTAGCTATTATTTTATTATTTCCTTAGCAGGTCCATTTTAGACCTCAAAATTCCCCTAATGCTTGGTCTGACTTCGATCTTCCATCATCGACATATGTTGCTACCATTTTCCTTGAGAGCTCCCTTTGAGTTCCAATTTTTGTCTGGGTTTTCTACACCATCATAAGAGAGAGATCTTAGATCTGAAGTGTTGAGGACTTACAAGAACCCATCCCATTGAGGGGGACTAGTAAAATATTTCTATGTTCCCATCCCAGGCATCAGAAAATACAAAAATTCTTTAAAAATATTCTTGTCTTGTATGTTAGATGCATGGAGCAACTCTTGCTTTTATTTACTGCTTAATGTCTTTTACTGCATAGATCTAGATTTTGTAGCATTTATCTTGGTCAAATAACTGTAGATATAAAGAATTTGGTAGCCATCTTTGATGTTAGAGCTATTTTTTATGCACAACTAAAGTGATCTTTTTTTGTACACTTGCGATTAGAAATCATCCTAACAACTGGCGAATCCACAAGGGTTTACGATTACGACTTCTGTCATTTTTCAGATCCCTACCTGACCAGCTACATCAAACCCTAGGATTTTTCTTCATCTTCTTGTTTTGATTTTCTTGATGTTGTTTTTAACCTATAAAACCCTAAAACATTAAAAATTCTAACTTTCATGTGTTTTTGGACCTATTGCGCAGGTGATAGGCATGAGCCGCAGCTGAGATGATAAATTTTTCTAAAACTTGCTCCCGAGAGTGCCTGAAGTGTAGGTCACATTTTTTGGGCCAAAACCTGTGAGGTGGACCTTCAGGGCGTAGAAAATAGCCCCAAACCTGTGACCTCTACAGAAATCAAGTCAGAAAAATGTGACCTGAACATTTTGCGGGATTTTTTCTGAGATTTTTTTGGGTTTGTCTGGGCCTCTGTTCAGGGTTGTCTGACCTCCATCTCCGCCTATTTTGGACATGTACTTGCTCTATTTTACTGATCAAAGTGGGAACCTAGCCCCTAGGGCTTCAGTACCCTCCACCTTTCTAAGAGGAGTTTTAGCTGCAAAAGGTCATCTGAAATTTCAGTGTGTTCAGCCATTTTTCAGATTTGATCCCTTACCTTCAGATCCACTTCATATTGGTTATTCATCTATCCAAAACACCTCTCTTCAGTTTTGTTTGGGTCTTCCTATAGGGTCCCCTTCACTTTCCTCCAGGTTGTAGCCTTTCGACACCTCATTTACAACACTTTTCCCTCTGGTTTTTTGTTGTTTTTCTGCACCTATTTCTAGCAAATATGACCTTTAGATCATTGTCCCTCCTGACTTTAGATCCATTGGCTATCTTGGTATGTTTCGACTAGATTTTTCCCTACCCATAGACTATTTGTTGAGAGGCCCGCCTTCTTGGGTTTAGATTAATGCATATTTAGCTATTTATTTTTTGTTATATTCAATTTATCTTATTGTTATCTGTAGATTTATTTACAGTTATACATCACACCTTTTATTTTTCTCTACAAACTTCTGGGTTTAAAAATTAAAATTAACATACTTAACACACACATCCTAAGTGAAGAAGCGCCTAGTTAACACTGCCAAGCAAAGAGACTAACATTGTAATCAATTGATCCTGCACCTCTCTGCCCTTGTTTCAACATTGTAATCATTTGATCCTACACCTCCTTGCCCTCGTTGGTCTCTCTTCCCTTTTTGATCTGTGTTTTTTCTTTCATCATTGCACCCCCAAGGTGTTTATCTCGGAGACTTCTTGGCCTTCATCCTCAATTTTCGTTAGGAAGACTTACTCCTCCACATAGGATTCGAGTTAGTCCTCCATAAAGTCCGCATTCTGACTCCTCTTCTAGTTCATTGGGTTCCCCTTCTGGTTCCATCCTTGGTTCTCCCCCTGTCACCTTCACCATGTCTAGTTCAGGACCTAACGCTGGTGGTAGCCCCGACCCTAATGCTAGGAATACTACTAGTGGGACCGCAACAGGAACTATCCCGGCTGCTCCCTTGCTCCCTTATATGGCAAGCCTCAGTCTTCCTGATTTTAACTAGTTGATCAATGACCCCATACACCATGACACTGGTTGTCCTGCTATGCCAGCCAAGCTCCCTTTCAACATCCCCAACTTTGAAGGTTTTGCTAGAGAGGATCCTACAAACCTTGTTCGATCTTTCCACATGTGGTGTTCATCTAACTCCATCACCGATGAATTTTCCCGTCTTCAGTTTTTCCAACATACACTTACTGGAGAATCTTCTAAGTGGTATGTTGACCAAGCCTCCTCCTCTCATACTATTTTTGTGACCCTTTCTTGGTATTTTATATCTTAATTCCAGCTTCCCCTTCGTTATGACACTGGTACCGAACTTTTGACCTCTTTCCTTCAATCTTCTGCTACCCGCCTATCTGATCATGTCTAGGAATGACAGAGAAGAAAGAGCCTATGTCGAGCCCCTATCTTCGAAGACCGTGTCTACATGGACTGGTTCCTTATATCCCTTTTTCCTGTTATAGGAAAATATGTCGCATTTCATTTCCCTCAGACCGAAGAAGCTACCCTATAGATTGTGTTAAAATATGACTTGATCTATGCACAGTCTGGTTATGTTTATACCATCTTACCTGATCTCCCTAGACTCGGTGGTGCCAACGCACCGAGTGCATCCCATGCAGCCAATGGTATCGTTGGAGCCCTTTCTCATCCATACACTCATACTCCCATGGGTTATGGTTTCCCTCAAGGAGGGGCCATCTCCTCCAGCACTTTTCCCCCTCCCGGTAGCATGTATCTAGGGTACGACATGCATCCTCCTTTTTCCCAACCTATTTACCACAATGCTACCCAACCTCCTTATTATCCGTATCCGCATCCAGGTGCTCCAGCTCCTCTAGCATTAGCACCCTCACCTCCCTTGCCTTCTCAACCCCCGCAATATCAACCACCACCCCCCTAAGGGCAGATGTATGTACAGTAGGGCACGACTAATCCTCCTACTTCTAAAAATAATATTAAAGGCACCCAAAATCAATCTTCCCCAGGTAATCCAGGACCCAATCCTCAATGGAATGGACCTAACATTGCTAACCAGCAATAGGGTACTCAGTCCAAGCAGGATAGGCTTGTTCGCACGAATAAACCTTGTTCTTATTATGGTGTCTATGTTCATTACACCCACGATTGTCCTCATTTACCATAGATGCGTCAGATGTGGGAGGCTCAAGCAGCATCACGAGGACAACAAGCCTCCCCTTTGGTTCCTCCCAATGTTGCACCTATCCATCTGGCTGTGTTTACCAATCCTTTCCCTCAGCAAGGATTCATGGCTACCCAACCACCTGAAGTTAAAGTGGCCACTCATCCTCCTCCATTCGTTACCTCCGATTACCTGATTCTCATGATGAACTCTGACCAATCCATTACCATAGACCTCAACCTTCAGACTCGGTCCCGTCATTACAACAAGCCTCCTGCTACGTCTGCCCCCAAGACCCCTTCTTCAAGTTCCACAGAGCCTCTTTCGACAACCAATGGTCCTTTAAAGATCCCTCGGCCTAAGGTAAAGGTTCATACCAAGATCCCCAGGGACCATTACATCAAAACGTTGCTTCTGGCAAAGATGCCCATTCGTATAGTATAATAGATGATTTGGGGCAATCTCTTGCTGCCATCTCAACACTGTGACTCCTCCAGTCGTGCCCTTTACAATTAAAATCTCTAGTAACTGCCATGGGCATTGTGGATCCTTCAGATGATCGTTTGATCATCTTCAATTTTTACCAGTCAGAACATCCTCCCCTTCCTGCTTCCATCACCTTCCAAATCCTCGTCAAGATCCAGAATTCCAACGTCTCCGGTTGTATCATTGATGAGGGGGCATCCACCTATTTTATGTCCACTTTGGTTGGAATCAACTCAGATCATCTGAGTTGGCCCCTTCCACTATCACCCTCCAAGCATGGGATGGCCACTCTTCCCAGCACATTGGCCTATTCCGCAATTGTCCTATTACTCTTGCGGGCAAGACTGTTTGCGTTGAATTAGAAGTCATCGATGCCCCCTTAGATTAAAACATTATATTGGGTAATAGCTACACCTATGTGATATCTGCTATCCCATCTGTGGTTTACCACAAGATTTCATTTCCTCATAATGGAAATATAGTCACCATTGACCAGTTAACATATTACGAACTGAAGTCTCAGACCTCCCCTGAGTCCATCATATCTTCGGTGGCCAATAAGCAAACTGTCGAACCTTTGACCAGTGTCTCACCTAGAGTCTACAAAGACTCATATTTTCTTGGGTCCTTCCCTAGTCTTCCTCCTCCTATCTTTTATCCCATCTCATTGAACGTTTGCATGATGCAATCGTCTTGGGCTTCCCTCAAGTGGCCCACTTCGGCTAGTTAGCAACCCCACCCTCTGCAACTTTCTCCTAGCACTTCGACTTAGCCTTCTGGACCCCCTCCTCCTGGCCCTCCATCTGCAGCTAGTATCCATGAGCCTCTCTACCCTCATGGCATGGTTCCTCTTGGCCTTAACCATATTGGAGTTGTCCCGCCTGGCCATTACCCCTCTAGTCAGATACCATTCCTAGCTCCCCCTCCTGGAGTGGTTTCAGTACATGTTATGGCTACCTTATCTCTTCATATCTTGACCCTGGGGATCCCAGTCTGGTACATTGATCCCCCAGCCGCTACCCCGCCTAGTCAGCCCAAACATTATCTTTCTTTGACCCCAGTTCAACTGGTCCCCATGACCCCTCCCTTTGCTTTTGTGCCTCATCCACCTCAATAGGAACCTACTCCTGTTGTGAAAGCTTCAGGTGAGGGGGGAAAATCTCGCAAGAAGGCACCTAAATACAAGGCCGCCCCAACAAACCCTGCTCCTCCTCATCCTCCAAAGCGTACACCTTCATGTGCTTTGTGTGATGTTGTCAGTCATGCCACCCATAATTGTCTTGAATTTCCTCGTCTCAAGCCCATGGTCAACAAAGCGTTTCTTGAGTCTGATATCCCAGAATTCCATGTTACTTTACCTGATTCAGCTAAGAAACTAAAGGATTTGCACACAAATAACCCATGTTCTTTTTGTGATTTCCATGGCCACTATACTTACCTCTGTCCCTGCCTCGAAGAGTACCGCTCCTCTTTGGAATTTGTTCGCCAATTCGAGGCCAAGCACAACGAGTCCACCACTCCCTTATTTGCACATTTTGCTTCAACATAACTAGAGGACACATCCACTCCCATAGACATTCCCCCTCTGAATGTTGAAATGATAGAGTCTTCGACCATTTTCCACTACCTGTCATCATCTGTGAGATCCATGGTGGAAGCTCCCTCTGAGACTTCCCCTTCTGTTTCACTTGACCCCCCTTCAGCAATTACCCTAGGCTCAACATCATTGGATCCCTTATCTGCTTGTTCTTTCGTCACCCCCCGTGACGATGCACATGTGAAAATTTCTTCTTATGACGATGAGTCAGGTAGCTTCGCCGCATCATGTGGTCTCTCTTCCTCCGGTCACCCCATCTTCTACTATGATTACGACATCATGGAAGCCTTTTTCCACCCATGACTTCATCTTTCCCACCCATAAGTGGAATGGCACCATCCGTGTCTATGGTGAATTTCACGACCTGAGCACAAGCTACCTCCAAGGTAGCTCCCACACACCACCTACCCGCCAATCTGCGAGTGGTAGACATCCTACCCAGAGCACTCCCTCTAATAGTGTTTGTTTGATTTCTACCTTGTGCTCAGGTTGCCAGAATTTTTCATCATCCTCTCATTTTTTTTCTTGTGGCACCTTTCAGATGGACCCCCTATCCACACCCTATATCGGTTATGCCATTGGTGCAAGTCACTACTCCCAAAATCTAGCCTCGGCAGGTTGGGCCATTTTTACCCCCTTACGTTCGCTTGTTCTCTCGAATGGTGTATGCATTGGTACTACCACCAATAACCAGGCTAAATATGATGTCGTGCGAGGTTTATTAGCCGATTCCCTTTCCCATCACATCCTCCACCCTCATGTTCATTTAGATTCCCTGCTTCTTTTCATGCAATTGAATGGTGTCTATCATGTGCATAATCCTATCCTTTTTAGAAGATATTTGCGAGTGAAGCTTTTGATGCGTGAATTTGAAATCATTACATTCAGTCATGTACCTAGAGCACAAAATCACTATGTAGATAGCATTGCAACCAATATTCTAGATTGGCACTTAGCACACGCATTTAACACAAGACAATAACATAAAACCATCAAACCGATGCATATCAATTATATGTGTCGTATAAAATGTTTTAGAGTCCATTAACTCTGATACATATGACATGCCCATGGAATGTTACAAAAATAAAAACTGGGGGCACCATCTGCCCCTACACCTAATCACTATCTGAAGGATCCAGAGCCAATGGCTCTACTCCTACAACTCGTAGATTGTGCATCCCTTGTCTAGCCATCACCATGCACAGCATGACCCCTCACCACTCTGAGGGTAGACCAAAACATGGCTCTATGTACTAGTCATCCAAGTCTTGCTAGCCATGCTCTAAAACACCGGTCAAAAGCCTCTCACATATACGACGGATGTCCTCCAGGAGGGTTGTTGCATCCTCGTTTTGCGGCACTCTCGATCCACTAGGTCCTGTAGCTCTTGATACTGCAAGTCGTCCCATATACCCGACTGGTTTTATCAGTGTTGTATCTGCATACCAAAAGTGAAAGAATCAGTACCATATAAAATATTATGGAACTTTAAAATGCACATAAAAGATTAGCAACTTGTCACTTACCATCGGGCCCCCATACTCGACCAGGCGGCAATGGCAAGTCCAGGTCCCCATGATAACTCATCCCATTATAGATATAGTTGTCCATGTACAGTGGCATCTGATCCCAATGAGAAAAGAACTCAGGTTGGAACACCCGTCCAACTGCCCCACCTCCCCCTCTGCACAGTAGCCACCCCCAGCAGCGCATCTTGGGCTCCCTCAGGCCCCCATCCTGGATCTGTATGCGAGGTCTAAGTGTCAGGATCTTCTCAAAGAAGAGAGAGCACAACACTGTGCCATATGAAAAATCATGGTTCACTTGCCGCTTGCATAGTGATAATTGTCATTCAATGATGACAACATCATTTTGGCCCACCCATAGTAGGTCCCACTCAACACACTCTCAAAAAGCATCATCTGACCCCTAGTGATGTGGTGGAGTGCCTGGTTGCCCAAGATCTACAGCATGGGTCTCTAACCTCTCTAGATCCCTGATGGGTATCCATGTCCCCTTGACATGGAGACCTGGTCGACAATGGCGCTCTACAAACTCCATGATGTTCTGCCTTCACGGTAACACTGGCTAAGTATTCCCCACCATCCCAAGTGGTGGGAGACCAGTCAGAAAATATATATTCTGGACCGTCAACTGGATCCAGTGCCCCTGCACTATAAAGACCTCATGGTCTGGATCCCAATAACTGACAATCTAGGCCAACAAGGGCTCCCCAACTCTCATCAAAGGGTTCTCCACAAACTTCAGTACCCCAAACCTGGCCAATGCACTGCAGACACCATGATCCTCTCAGATCTCCAACCGTAATGTGTCCAGGTCTCTCTCTCTCCAGTTGATCTGCAATTCTGCCATATCTACATAAAACCATAATATTTGTCAGTGTACAGAAAGGAAAGATTGCATTCAAACATCAAAACCTAGCTCTCAGCCAAAAAACAGAACAGAAAAACCCCTCTTTGTCAGGTTGCACTTTTCGGACAAAATCCTGGGACAAGTCACAGTTTTCTACCAAAAACCTACTACCCAGGTCACGGATATTGCCCCAAAAAGTGTGACCTAGTCGTGAAGAAGAGCAGGGCTCTGTTCCTAATCTCTGGGCACCTAAACTGAAATTTCAATTCACTGAAATGAAAGAGTAGGGTTAGGCCTCTTACCTACAACTGACGGATCTCGATTCCAACGATCGACTTGTCCGCTATGCTCACTGCAAGATTTAAGGCCTTCTCTCCTCTGTACATTCACCACAACTACACTTGCAAATGAGTGAATTTGGAGGGAAAATTCCTTATTAAAAGAGAAACCCTAGATTTTTATTTCGCCCACTGCGGCCAATCATAGCTCAGTTTGACAAACCATCTGTACCATTGGAAAGCTCTCACCGAGCTCTAAAATAGGTATCTATTATTTTTTTGCGATTTGATACTTCACCAGGACACATTTTTCCAAGAAGGGTCTCTTCACCACTCCTTAAAATCGAATTTCTTCACTTGGAACACTTGTACTCGGGGCACCACTTATGGAAAAATCATCGAGTCACCCTTTTTTAAAGCATCCAAGTTGAGTCATCATCACATCCATGGAGTCTATCCCGAGTCCCTTTATATCCTACTATAGTCCTCCATCCTTCATTGCTTGGTTCCTCTCTCATGTCGCACATTATGGACTTCAGTCCTACTGTCCCTTGTCCCCTTTGATATTGTGTCAGTTGCTGCCAGGTCATCCATGCCCTTTATGCTCTAACAAGGGAAGTCGTATGTCCACTACTCAATACCCCCCATTTCATCATCATCCCTGGTGTTAGTCTATCAATCACTCTACTATTTCTCTCATGCCTTAGTTGAGGATCCCTTATTGCCTCACATATGGCAAACCTCCTTTTGTCGACATCAGCTCATTCATTCCAGAAGACAGGTCTAGAGGGCGGTGTACCTTGGTTCTAGCTTCCACTCTTGATCGGTGCCTCAGATTAGGGAAAGGCACTCCTTATTTCCCTTTGACTTGATTGTTTCTCAGTTGCAGCTCCTTACAGCATGATCGAGATCCGTATACTTGATGGTTCAGTGATGCAGCAGATGCTACTAGTGATTCCCGGGTATGTGTGAGATGTTTCAGACCTCATGAGGGGGTTTCCCTTCAAGTAGCCCCATACATGCCCGGATGACCTATTCATTACAGCCTTCGATGCAGCTCCACAAATTTTATGGTTCCCCCTCAACTGCGTGCAATGCATTTTAGTTTGCATGTATCATTCATATTTTCAGAGCCCTTTCTTGTTTACAGGGCCTCTTTGGTTGTAATTATATCTCATGTACTTAGATATTATTGTATAAGTCATGGCTGTTATCCTAGGCACAATATGTATGTGGGATCCATTATCATGTTTTTAGCTGGCTCATGTTTTTGCCAACATGTACTATATAGTTCAGTCCCTTGTTTACTAGACACATTCTTTGTACTTTGTCTCGACAGGCATAGGTATGCCTCCCCCACCTCTTGTAGCACAGGTACTCACTCATAAAAGAGATTTGTCGCTCCTGTAAGTCTCACCTCCTTAGGGTCTTTTCCTCTAGCACTTTTGTGTACCTTATATTTCTCTCTCTCTAAATTCCCCTTCGGTGTCTAGTGATTGAGTTCTTACAACATACTTCAGTTGTACGATTAGCTCCTAACACTCGCACATTGGGGGAAAATCTGTCACACCAATTTTTGGGCATCTAACCTATAGCTATTAGATGGACCAAAGTACACCATGTAAGACCAATTTTACCCTAAGTAAAATTGCTTTCACTATGAAAAATAACTTATTAATCCTTAATTTATTAAGTTGTTTATGGTCTAAACAGGAAACCCCATGAGGAAATATTGAATAAATCCATATTTGTTTGATTTTCCTCAAGGAATAATTATTTAAACAACAGTTTAATTAATATTCTTGTTCATATTTAACCCAAAATGGGAAAATTAATTAGATAAATCATTATTTATCTTATTATTTTCTAGGAATAATTATGTAAACCTTATTTAAATAATATTCCTTGTTAAATTTGACTAAATCATTTATAAATAATTGAATAAATCATTATTAATTTAATTATTACTCAACCACATCCTTAAAATAATAAATAAATCATTTATTTATTTATTATTTACAAATAAATGGATTTGACCAAATTCAAATTCTTTTTCCCTCCAACAAATATAATAAAATATTCCATAAAAGTTGGATCTAGATTTGGTTAATAATATTTTAATTATGCACCAATATCTAGACTAACTCAACATTTTTTTATAATTAGAAGGGTTTTTCCATTCACTGACTACCTTTTTTTCCCTAAAGATCACTCTGGATCTATACTCTTGGTATGACTTTGATCCTCCATCATCGTCATATTTTGCTACAATTTTTCTTGAGAGCTCCCTTTGAGTTCCATTTTTTATTTGGGTTTTCTACACCATCAAGAGAGAGAGGTCCTAGATCTGAAGTTCTGAGGACTTACAAGAACCCATCCCATTTAGGGGGACTAGTAACATCTTTCTATGTTCCCTTCACAGGTGTCAAAAAATACAAAAATTCTTTAAAAATATTCTTGTCTTGTCTGTTGGATGCATGGAGCAACTCTTTCTTTTATTTACTGCTTAATGTCTTTTACTGCATAGATCTATATTTTTTAGCATTTATCTTGGTCAACTAATTGTAGATCTAAAGAAATTGGTAGCCATCTTTGATGTTACGACTATTTTTTATGCACAGCTAAAGTAATCCTTTTTCATACACTTGCGATTAGAATTCATCCTAACACAAAGTTCGTGGAGTTCCATTGTGGACCAGGTCCTCATGCAAAGGGCATGACCATCACAATTAGTGTTCTAGAGAGGCTAGAGACACAGACAGTTGTCGCTATGGTGCTACGGATTTTGGGAAGCCAAGTGTTCCATCACATCACCGGAGGGCAGATGATGTTAGTAGAGATTGTTTTGAGAGGGGCCAACTATGGGTGGACCTAGATGATGTTGTGGCAACTGAAATTATATTTATCATTATATATATGTCTGGTGAACTATGACTGTGCATTTGGGACACTATTATGCTCTTTCTTCTTTGAGAAGATCCTGACTATTCGACCTCATGTGAAGATTCATGATGGGGGGCCACATGAACTCAAGATGCACCACTAGGGGTAGCTACTACAAAGAGGAGGGGGAGGAAGGAGTCAGACATGTGTTCTGACCAGAATTTTTCATGAATTTGGATCAAATGAATTTATACATAGAAAATTATCCATACAGTGGTGTGAACTATCAGGGGGATCCTGAATTTCCACTTCTGCCCGGACGAGCATGGGGACCAAATGGTAAGTGCAAGTTACTATTGTTTTGGTGCATTTAAATCTTTTATAATATGTATGTGGTACTTTTTATCACTCTAGTAATTTCTTAAGTTGTGGGATTTTGATTTTTTAGCCAAAGAACACTAGAGATAACCACAAACCTACTTCAAACTCTATGATCTACCTTTCCTAGGGTTCAGATAGGGCTCTCTCTTTAAGATTTATCTTTGTTTTGATTTATAATATTAGGCTAGTTATGAAAGTAAAATTTGGTTTTGTTTTAAAGGGTTTGGTGGGGAAAGATAACTTGGAGGTAAGATAGAGAGAAATATACTTGTACATTGGGCTATGGAGTCTAAATCAAGCTAGCAGCACTAGAAATCAAGGCTAAAAGGTACAAATATATTCATGGCAAGATAGATAACCCTTAGAGATTTGGGAAAGTGGTTTTTTGCGAGGTGATATGATCAGGATAAAGGGCACTTAAGGATCCTTTGATTTGGAAAATGGAAGTAGAAGGCAGAGATCAAACAGGAGTGAGAGAAATAAAGAATTCTCAACACCGGAAATTAGAAGAAAACATTAAAATGGCAACTAGTTAAAGATAGGGATCACTTGACTAATCCTATAGTAATACTCATAGTTAAGAATTTAGATAGAATAAACATATAATGAATTGCATGAAACTCAGAAAATGAAACAATGACAAGAAGGGAGTACTTCACTCATCTGCTTATAACAGGGATCCTAAATTATGATGCCAGTCAGCTTGTCCATTCTGCTACTTTGAATTCAAACACACAACGCCTCCAATGTTCAGCAAAAATATCTATAGTAAGTCCAACAATTTTATTCCACACTGAATACTTCTAATGTAGAAGTATTTATACAAAATGTAGTTACAAATATCCTAGGAGAAATCTAGGAATATCTTTAGGAAAAATAAAATATCTTTACATAAGAAGAGGGACAACTGCTTAACAGATCAGCAAACTATCCTCTTATCCAAAATAAATACAATTGTTTTATCTAACAAGGAGATTTTGATTGATTAGTTTCCTTACTTGCTGTCTGTTAGAAAATATCAGGCTTTTGACTTGCCTTCGCTGACACTCTTTCATCTGAGCTCTTTACTTGATACTCTTTAACTGATACTCTTTAACGCTGCTACAGTTTCACTGTTTACTACTGTAAAAATATTTCTTTTTGCTAGTAAAATCAACAAACTGTCTTTTTATTTCACTGTTCTTTTTGACTTCTTTCTTGACTGTTTTTTGAAGGTAATCTTTATTCCCTATTTTACCTCTCATTGTTACGTTAAATCAATAAATGTTTGCCACTGTTATTCATTTGGAATTTTGAAATTCTTTAGCTTCCTAAAATTATCATCAGCCTCTGTGTATCTAGCAAAAGTGGGCTTGAACACAAAGAGATGTTTAATCTCATGTTGTAAAAAAACCAAATCTTCAAAAGGTTGAAGTAGGACTTTTCCTGTGGGAGTGCCTTGTGCTAATGGTTTGTTGACTTGCACCTTGGAAAATTCACTTATCTTTTTATCATAATCCTCCTGGGGCATCAATTTTTCATTAAAAACATGGATGTCTGGCAAGCCCCTTTTTCTTAAGTTCGTGTATTTTACCATAAATTTTGTTATGGAAATGTTCATTGATTCACATTTCTCTTCCAAATTGTTCATCAAATTCTTCTTAGTTACAACTTTTTTAATTTGTAAGATTGTTTCTGTTATGTTCAATACCTGTAATTCTTCTAGTTCTACCCTGTTCTTGTTGTTCAAGAATGTGATGAGTTTTAAAGCTTGAGCAGGCTTATCAGTTAACTCATCCTTGGTCTTTTGAATCTCTACCTGAGCTACTAATAATAAATCTCTTTGCTCATATATAACCTGAATTGAAGGCAATTGAGTGTGAATGGCTTCAATTATTTTTGTCCATAGATGATTCTTTATGTATGAAATTTTCTCAGTGAAAGTTAGCTCTTTTTGTAAGCCCTTGATTTGTTCCCCAAGTCTAATTGCCTTCTGCTCATGAGTTTTATAATTTATCAGTGTTGTCTTGTTTGTAGCTTCAATAATTTCAATCATCTTTTTTAGGCTGTTGATTTCATTGGTTTTTAAGGACAATTCCTCCATAGCTTTTACAATCTGACCTGCTCCATCTATTTTTTGAACTGGCATTGTAGAAGAATCTGTGGTTGAAGTAGTAGTTGAAATTACTGGCACTGCAGTTTCCAGTGTTTCTTTTGGTGCTATTTTCTCTCCTAATGTGGAAGCTACTACTGTAGTAATCACTGGTATAACCGTAGGAATGATAGGAGTGTCAGGTTCTTTCACATTTTCCTTCTCTTGGACAAGATGGTCCATTTTGGATTCCATTCCTTTGATCTGAGCAGTTAATTTGAGGATGAGCTTCATCATCTCTTCTTTTTTAGTTTGATCTTGAAGGATTTATTTGGTTTGTGGATTCTCACTTTGAGGAAGCTTCAGTTGTTTCCTCATAGCTGCAATATCATCATTATTTTTCTTTACCAACAATTCTGCTGCTTGAATATTTGAGGGATCATATCCCACCTGTAAAACTAAATCCTCTAAGGCTTTAATCCTTAGGTCCTTTGCATACAAAGATGCCTTGTCTAACTTCATTTGATCCTGCATATTATGAACAGTATTTTGTAACTTGGTAGCACTCATTGCTTTAGTCACCACTATGGAATACAACATTTCAGAGCTATGTCTATGAAATTCCATTTGGTCCAGCTCATGAACATTTTGAGTGTCTACCTCAAACTCCACCTTTTTATAATATGCCATTGTTTTTGGTGCTAAGGTAGTTGGTTGAAAAAATGGCATAATCATCTGATTTGTAGAATAATCAAAGGTTGTCAGTAGCCTATTTTGATTCCCAGGTTTTTTCTTGAGGAATTGAGAATATATTTCTGATTTGATTTCCTCATTCTTCTGCTTTATCTGCTTATATCTCTCCTTGACGTCTAAATTATTTTCCTCAGCTGTTTGTGAGGAAGAGGCCTCCATATTATTCTATTTTTCAATCATTTGACTGTCATCTTTACTTGTTGTTTTGTCTTTTTCAATTTCTCCAAGTATTTCATTCACTATCATTGTTGCTTCATCATTATTTACTTATGTATCTTCAATATCAATTACATTTTCTTTCTCAATGAAGTGATTTTGGGCCTTTTATTATAAATCATTTTGAATTTTGTAGTTGTTTATGCTGTGTATGATCCTTCTTCTCTGCTTCTCTTTGCTGATATTTATCGTTGTTTTACAACTACAAGAGCTTGTGCTGTATCCATTTTACCTGTTATTTCTGTTGTACTAGCTATATCTGTTAGTGTATTTTTCACCCATTCTGCTTGGTTGGAAAAATTCTCAATCTCAGGCTTAAGCTCATGTATGAAGGGAGTCAATTTTCATTTTACCCTTAGACTGCTCAGGATCCCTTGAGGATCATAGATCCATGCAAAAATTTCTTGAAATTTAAACTCTGCTAATTTCTTTGTGACTTATTTTTTTGCATATTTGTTGTTTATGATAAAGGGATGAACCTGATTCTTTAATTTAAATTGGGTCTTCTTTCTGGCAGCTAAGAAATTAATAAAATCAAAATTGAGAATTTGTCTCAAATACTCCAGTGCAAAAATTCTCATGCTCATATATCTAGGCAACTTATAAGGTAATAAGTTGGATCCAAAAATTCTTAACTCCGTATGTTTCTCATAGAGATACCAATCTCCCATTTTACTTTGTTTCGACAGTTGCAGGATTCTTTTCATCTCCTCATTGACTCTGGGCTGCTCTACTTTATTCAAAATTTTCATTGCTGGATGTAGAAAGAGGTCTGAAAAATCTGTGTAGGTGAAATCACTACCCTCTTTCTTGAGAAAGGAAGTCCAGAAGATAATGGACAAAGGCTTACACTCCAAGTTTGTGTTTTTCAATGCAATAGGAAATATATCATCTTGAAAGAACAAAAATAAGTGAAAGGGATAGGATGAGTATCTAAAAAACCCTTCAGTGGGTAAATTTATCAGCTGATGATGGATATTGTTGGCTATGAAAGCAACAAAGTCAAAAATGATTGATGGAGGCTGGCCTGGAGACAAGGTGGATAGGAAACCTAGAATGGACTCATCAGTAAATTCTTTTGTAAAGTATCCAAGTATAAAGGAGAGCATAGAGATAATATGTTTGGACCCTTCAGGGAATTTAGCAGTGGAATAAGGAGGGTTTAACTTAGGAATGTCAACATGGGAAGGCATAAAGTTTTGAAATATCATGAACTTATTAGGAAAATCCAGGCCTAAGTACAATTGTGTCAAAGCTTCTATATATAGGGGAACTGACTGAGGATCAAATTGTAATTGAAGCATTTGATTTATTGATTTTGTTGTGATGGTAAAAAGGATTTCTCTATCAGCATTGACTATGGCCCTTTGATCTATATCATAATGTTTTTGACATAATATGGTAAGATCTTGGCTAGGGTGGGTCAATGGAAATATATATTTGGGAAAATGAGTCTCCCAAATAGGTATTTCATCCTTATCCAAGTACTTTTCATAACACCAATTGTGTATATCCAAGAGGTTGAATTCTACAACAGGATCAACAATTTTGTAGTCAACGTCAGTAAAAGGGAGGCTTTCTACGACAGCTACAGGTGGCTCGAGGGGATTCACTGACACAGTGGATTTAGCAGTAAGGACTGGAGTAGATTTAACAGCTTTAGATCCTTCAGATTTAGGGGGTTTGGATCCCCCGGGCTTAGTTGGTTTAGATCCTCCAAGTTTAGTTGTGCTCTACTTTTTAGTCATTCTGGGATACTTCTGCAAGATTAAATTGTTTGCAGAAGTTATTTTTCTTTTTTAGAGGATGAATTGGGAAATTTTTAAGCAAAAGATAGTCTTTGTTGGTCTTTTTTCTCAGTTAGGCTTCTTAGAGAATGTAAACTAGGATAAGACAGGAAACGAGGGTTTCCTGAATGGATCTTGATTGAAAAGGGATCTTTTAAGGTATACTTAGGCTTCAAACCCTTTTCTGTCTTCAAAATTGATTTTCTGAATTTTTTAAAACTGAGGAAATTGGATTCAATGAGTGGTTTCTCGAACAAAAAACTTTCTGGGAAAAATTGGCCAGGTTTGGCCTATTTTTGGGGCTTTTGGGCAATTTTAAGTCAGTAAAAACTCTTAATCAATGGCCTAGTTTAATCACTGATGGTCTAAAATAGATTTGCAGGTTTTAGTTTGTCGGAAAATACCTTAAGATGAAGGTATTTGATTGCTTGAAAAAGGTTTTGAGTGGATCGTGGTTGAATCTAAAGTTTGTTGGTATACTGGTGCAGTGAATAATTCTTTATTAGTTCTTCAATGGTGAATTTGTAGAGAAATTCGGGTCCTTCCGGGCATAAGTCAACAATCGAGGCAAAAGGTTCTTACACAATCGAGAATAAAGCGAACTGATGGATATACTGCGTGATAATGAAACAATATGCATGTTTCAAAGGTTTTAAGCTTATTTTAATTTCGTTTGGTTTATCATTTACTGTAGGTCAAATCATGGGTGGGAGCAGTTTAAGTTTAAAATGTGAAACCTGACAGTGGTTTTCGCGTTCAATTCAGGCAGTAAGCGGTTTCAATTGAAATGAACATGATCGTATGAGAAAATGCCACATTGCAGGAGGCGGAATGGGTAAAACAACCCATTTCACGTTCATTTTTCCTTTGGGTTGACGATCATTTTTTGGGTGCTATTGATTAGAGACCATTAGATCTCACAATCAGAAGGGAAGGGTCACGATTAGCTGGGAATATGTGGTTAAAGGAATGGTGGGACCGAGCCAATTATGGGCGCCGACGGCTGAAAATGTAATAAAAACCTTTGTAATATATATAAATGGGGTAAAGATTCTATATATATATGAAAGGATTTATATATATGAGCAGAGGTGCATGAGACGGTGTTTTGTTTAACCATGGGTTAATCTATGTAACGCTTGAGGCTTTATATAGCGAGGATAGAATGAAAGGAAAAGACTTAAAAATGGATGGAAAACAAACCATAGTTTTATCGCGATAGAACCTTAGATTTAAAGGTTTATGCGTGGAAGAATTGATATATGTATCATAAAGGTGTGTAGTTAAAGTTTATATGAAATAAACTTTAGTTTTATTTAAATCAAACTTTGGATAAAATGTGATGAATGGGGGAGTATGTTTAGTTTTTTAAACATACGTATGCGCACGTGATTGATTTTATTATATAGTTTTAAACCATGAAGGGTATAATAACCATATGGGGCGGGGTGTTTCATTAAGGTTAGTTTTAGACCAAAGGGCACAATTTTTGGGTTTTTAATTTAAAATGTGGATAATATCTTTGGTCCAAAATCTTTATAATAGTGGGTTTTGGGGGGTATTTAAAATAAAGGGATTTATATAGATAGGATAAGGTATTTTTAGGGAATTAATAAAGTAAGTTAGAAGTTAATATGACAAGGGGAAAATGTAATATACAAAAATACACTAAATGACTAAGTAAAGTGAATAAAATAGACCAAAGCTTGTCATTTCATGATTTCACTATTTTACTTAGGATAGAATGTTTTTTGAGGGTTTTTGTATGCTTTATGAATGAAGGAAGTCAATTCAATGGGATTTTAGGTTTCATTAAGTAAGAAAGAGTCCTTACTTAGGAAAATGAGTTAAAAAATGTGAATGAGGGATAAATAATGGTAAAGGAGATTTTATCATAAGAACTCAACATTTTCCACTATCTAGTCATCGAGCCTTGGGTCCGGTCCCAACAAAAGTTAGAGAAATGATTTGAGCATTTTTGACTGGTAGTATAGAATACTGAATACTTAGAGGGAAAGAGAAATTAGTGATTTTAGCCTGGTGATGAATATTACATGCTTTTTTTCACTTCTTTCTACCTACCCAACATTACTCTAACATTTTTTTTTCTTTTTAGAAGGTGAATTTAAGCTTGCCACCTTGAATCATTTATTCTTTTAAAGCATAAAAAACTATCTAATTCTACCTTATTTCATTCGAGGGCCCAGATTGAACTGTTGGACTCTTCATTTATTCTCTACCTATCTACTGATTAGTCAGGATTAAACTGTCTGGCCAATCTTTATTCACTATCTAAAACATGAAATTTAAACATGACAAGTCAAGTTTAAACAATTTTAACTCATCATGGATTATGGCATTTATTGACACTCTACCATAATCATTTGCAAAAATGTAAAAAGTATTGGCTTTTGGAGTTGCACAATTTCATGTTTTATTTTCATTTTTTTTCTTTTGGGGTATATATTTTTTAAGTCCTTTGATCTTTCTTTTAGGACTTTTACCCTCTTTTCTATTTTTTATTTTTTTATTTTTTCAAAATATGGGAAAACAACTTACAGAAAGCAAGGTATGTACATATTTTTGCAAGACTATCAAAATTCAATTCAAAATTACGAATCCTATATTTATAGGACCCTAACAACAGCTTCACATGGGGATGGCATTTCCTGGTGAAATGTCAAGACATATAAGACTAGTAGCCTTCCATTTTGACCATGATGATCTAGAAATTGTCTTTTTTTTTTTCTGAAAAAACTCATATTTATGACATCTTGCTTTCAAAGCTTAGGGCATTCTCTTCGGGCTTCAACTTTGGAAAGAAAATATCCAATTCAATCCAAAAACTTCAATGGATATTTACAATGATGTAAAAGTAAGTGGGAATAACTATTGGTTAATTAAGAGGAATAGTGGTGTTTGAGCATTCTACCATTAACTGGTCTTTCTTGAATATCTGTTCCATCCAAATATTTGATAAAGAAAGCATTATTACCCCTATATCCATAAATTACATAAGGTAATTTCCATAGAAAATCAAACGTTCCATGCTTACCTTTGTCCTCTCTCCTAGAATCCCAATTTAAACTTGATCTCCAATATAAAAGTCATCTTCTTTACTTCTCTTATCAAAAAATTTCTTGATTTTATCCTGAATGACTTGAGATTTTTCATAGACTTTTTACCTTGTTTGTTGTAGATGAATAGTTTGATTTATCCTCCTTTGTATATCATTGTTTTCTACTTGTGATTCCTGAATAATATTCAGTACTGGAAGACCTAAGGATGATGGGAAAACTGCATCCATCCCATAAAAAATTTGATAAGGGGAAGTGCCAATTGAATTTTTGGTAGTAAACCTATCTGCCCATAAGGCATAAACTAACTTTTTATTCCAATTTTTTTTTTTGTCTTCAATTAATTTTTTGATGATATTTACAAGGCTTTTATTTGAGGATTCTGCTAGGCCATTACCCTAAGGGTAATATGCAGTAGAGTGGCCTAGGGTAATATGGTACCTGTGATAGAAGGAAATCATTCTCTTAGATTTAAATGCTGCTGCATTATTAGTAATAATTTTCTAAGGGCATCCAAATCTTGATAAAAGATTGTTTTCTATGAAAGAGATAATGACTGTGTCAGTGGCTTGTCTGGTAGAAATGGCTTCAATCCACTTAGTGAAGTAATTTGTGGCATTCAAAATCCACTTCTGTTGGCCATAGGATGTGGGGTGAATTTCTCCAATGAAGTTTGAACCCCATTGTTAAAATGGAATTTCAGTTGAAATAGGCTTTAAGGGTAAAGGTAACAATTTCTTCTTGCCTTCAAAGACATGACATTTATGACATGAAGCAACAAATTTTTTAACATCAACAAATAAGGTAGGCCAGTAAAAACCAGCTCTAAGGATCTTATCTATAGTACTTTTCCAGTATAAATGCCCTCCACAATCACCTGCATGAAATTCTTCAAGTATTTTGTCAGCTTCTGCTTTTAGTAAAAAAATTAATAATATCCCACTTTGTTCTTTCCAAAAAAGAACATTATCTAGAGTACAAAATCTCATTTCTTTAAGTTTAAGAAATCTGGCTTTTTTCCTTGATAATCCAGGAGAATATTGTAAGTTGGTAAGTACAAAGATAATATCTAAGTACCAAGGTGAATCTAGAAAGGCTTCACTGATCATTCAAGTCGTCATCTCTTCCTGGTCATCAATCTGAGCAATAAAATTTATGTCTAATGCATTACAGTTAGATTCAGCCATTAATCTGGCTAATCCTTGTCCTTTAATGAGTTTTTTTGGTTTGATTTCTATGTAATATTCTAGGATAGTGGCAATCCACTTACCTCTTCTTCCATCAGGGCCATCTTGAGTAAGAATGTCTTTAACTACAGAATTAGGGACATAGGCAATTATGTCGGAATAGAGAATGTAGACTCTAAAATCCTTTATGGCCTTAACCAAAGCTAAGGCTTGTTTTTCCATTATTTTATATTTCAGAGGTGCATCTCTAAGGGTCTTACTGAAAAAAAACTATAAGATATTCAAAACCTTGATCATTCTTGTGCAGTAAAACTGCAGCAATGGTGTTACACAGCAATTTGTCACCGTCACTACAATCCCCTATCTCGCACATTGTAGGGCTTATTCCGTGACCTGTGAGCAGTGACATGACCTGAAACCACTTTCATGGCATCCCATTGAATAAGGACATTCATTCCCCTGAAGACAATTCCTTGTAAAAAACCCTAAAAATATCCTTTTTGGCCTTGGCGCGACCAGTCAGTGTTATACCCACGCCAATGGGGGAAATCCTCCAAAGAGGGCGTGCCAGCTGGCGCACTTCTCAGTGTTGTACCCGCACCAAGATTATTAAGGAGTGTTTTTTAAAAATAAATGGCAGAAGATTGACTCCAACCAATTCCTAAACTGGTCTCTAAATTGAGTTGGGAGGTTTGGCTCTGGATCTCCATGTAGAGGAAGTAGTTTTCCACCTCTCATGGAAGCTTCCTTGAGGATAGGGCCAATCCCATGATTGTAGGGATCCCAACTCCCCTTCCACCATCTATATAAGCTTGTCATTTTCCTTTGCAAGCTAGTCTCCAAGAGCCTTCATAGCCTAAATAATGCTGCAAGAGCCTTGATAGTCCTCATAGAGCCAAATCAGTAGCAAGGAGATTATTGTCAAGACAACTGAAGAGAGAGGCTTGTCCCATTCCCAATGAGCTTTACCGAGACGTATTCCGCTGTCGACCCACCGAAGGAAGATTTAGCGTCAGAGCCAGGTTGTATCTTTCTTTGTATTAATTAATGATAAGCGACTTTGGTTATGGTTCCACTCGTATAGTTCATTGTGATCATGAGTTGTGTCTTCTCTGACTGATACATAATTTCATATATTGGGTGTATGCTTGTGTGTTCGTTATGTTTCTTGTGTGTGCAGGTGTTTGATCGCGACAAGTGGGAGAATTATGATCTGTTGGAGCAAGGAAACGAGAGCGCTATCTTCTCTATGAACAACAATGTTGGACTTAAGGTAGGCCTTCTTTGCAATTTGGTCTATTGCAATTAGGAATTTGCGCCTTAGCGTGATACGATTGTTGCTAGACCCGATCTGGGCTAGTAGGGATCGCCTCTATCCGCAGAGGGGATTTACCTCTACAACAAATTGGCGACTCCACTGGGGAGATAAAAGTTTGTTGTTTGCTTTATAAACTACAGACAGAGCCTGAAGTTAGCCAGATAGCCTTTGAAATGCTCTTGATTTGCATTAGAGAAAGTAGATGAATGCTGCTTCAGTCAATCTCCGATCTAGTTTATGAACTGAAAATTTGGAGTATTGTCTTGTCTTTTCGGTTGATTCTTGACTTCGCTTGCTTGATCAGCTCTTTTGGCTAGCTCTTTTCGCGTGTTTGGCTTTTGTTAAGCTTCACCATCACTGGTCTGTTTCTTGGATTGCTCTTTTTTATTTTTACATAGTAAACTCGACTAGCGCGCTTATTAGCCTGATAGTCGCACCAATTGGTGCTTGTTGCCAGTTTAATAACTGCACCAATCCTGTTCTGGCGCTAGATTCAGCCTGACAGTCGTGCCAATTCTGTAAGGTGCTAGGGTTTGCTCTGTTTTGATCTTTCTGAGCCTGATCTGTGATTTTGGTTTCATTTTTATGTCTGCCTGAGTGTTCTGGAGCCTTATTTGACTGACTGTGGCCTTCATCCTTTGGTTGTTTTCCCTCTTCTATCGATTTTGAATTATAGCCCTAGGGCATCTAGGTGCTATAGTGTGTCGAGCCTCCTGTAGGAGTTTTTTGTTTCTATCTGTTCAGTCAACTTTGTGATTGCTTCTCTGCATTCGTTTGGTGGTTTTCTATCATTTTGTTGCATTGTTTGAGTGATTGGTTTCTTCCTCATTCGAATTCTGCCTTCTCTCGTTTTGGGCCTAAATTACATGGTTCATTTGAGTCTTTGGGATTCTCTTGGTTTTGAGGGATTTTTTGGTCAATTTGAGCTCTGATTGTGTGCTTGCATTGAGTGAAATTTTATTGTTACTCCTTTGCTATCGCTTCTCAAATTGCTTGTTTCATTAGTTTTCATTTTGTTTAGTGCACTTTGCTCTTAAAAATTGAAAATACAAAAAAAAATCTCTTTTGTTCTTGATTGGTTAATGAAAATTGAATCTTTTCTCTATTATTAGTGATTAGTAACTCTGAAAGAAAAGCTTTTAGTTTCCATTAGCTGCATTAGAGACGTGACTAATTGTTTTCCGATCATTTTGTTATTGTGTGAAAAGCTCTTAACTCTCTCATAATTAGCTTTCATCGAATGAAATGATATACTGTAGGCATGTAGTGTGAATTTAGGAGATTTTGAGACATCACACTCGCTAGGGCCTGAAAATTGAAACATAATTGAAGATTAACATTAAAATTTATTCGATTTACATTAAGCCAGCATTGAAACATTAACGAAATATTTAGAGGTCTAGGGTAGAGACGTGTTCTGGCATCGTTAAACCTAGTAGTTGTTGTTCGCCTCTTGGCTTTAGACAGCACTAGCACGGAATTGTGCTCCCCATACCGTCAAGTATATAAAGGGAGACCCCACTAGGTTTCTATCCTTTATCCATAGGAAGCCGAGTCTACCGCCCTATACCCGTGATACACCGGACACAACATTTGGGGAGATTGCCTGCACGTACGTTAAGTCCTTGGTTGATTTATCCTTCATTTTGAAACCAAGGTGTATATTGTAGTTCACAGTTATTTGGTACACCCTTTGCCTAGTATACCTGAGCAGTCATTTTGATCTTATCTGACTCCTTAAATTTGAAAAGATCACCAAGCACTTGTCCTTTCACGCTTGCTTCAAAACTGAGAGAGATAGAATCACTTTTCATCTGTTTCTCGACTCTTAAAACATGAAACGGTGAAGTTTCTAAGTTTCAATGAGGTAAAATAAGTCACCTGCGATCACACGCCCTGTTAGAATTTGCTTGTTGGTCGTTTGATTGTGTGCCTTGATTTTTTCAGCTCGTGTGTTGTGTTTTATCTTTTCCTTTTTTCATTACTCTCACAGTGGAGAAACCCTTGGTTTCGTCTACTGGTAGTCCATATACGGAAGATTCGTCAGAGGTCTCGCAATCCTCTGCTGAACCACATCAGCCCATTATTTCCAAGTTTCCCGACGGGGGACCGGTTCTGTCTGAGCTTCCCTTTGGAGGAACAGTTGAGTTCAATTGGCCCTTATCCAACACTTGATCTAGATTTGGAGTGGGGGAACATTTCCCTCCTCTTACATCGGGTTTGCCTTTTATAGCTGTTGTTATTCCTCCTAGTCCTCGCCGTATCCTAGCAGATCTAGCGACAGATTCAGATATGGGCTCGTCCAGCCATTCTCCTGGTGAGGAAATCCCCACGTCTGGTAAATATTACCAATTTTTCCCAGAAGAAAACCCCGAGTTATCTATCATGTCTTCGCCAGGTCCCTCACTTCCAGCAGGATATAGATCTTTGAGTCAGATCATGACCACTGTTGCCTCTATGGGGATATTAACTCCCTCTACGAGGTCGGTTATTCCTTCATTGGGGATGTCTCCAAGGACACCCATCACGTCATCCCCTCAGGTCACTTCAGTTTTTATCAGGCCCACCATCTGTGTGGCCGCATCTACACCCGCTGTTACCACTCAGTCCGTAAGGACCACATCGCTTCTCGAAGATGTCTATATAGCATCCGCTATGCTGGAGAACATCTCTCCTGAGGAGTATCGATTTTCCCTACAACAATCGAACCCTGAGGTCGAAAAATCCTCTCAATATCTCAACCACCAGTATTTTTCGCATTATGCACAGGATGGTACCCCTGTTTACATTTTTCCATATCAATACAATGAGTACGGGAATCCTTTATGTTTACCCGCTCCAAAGTCTTATCTCCATGGTCAAGGTTTTCCATCAAACCAGGCTGGAAAACCCTACAACCCGCAAGGGTAGCCCTTCCCGGGCCAACCTGGTTATCCTTACGACCCGCAAGGACAACCCTTACAAGGCTATCCTTAGGGCCACTAGGGGTTGTTATACGGTCCACAAGGACATTCCTACAACCCTTCGGGTCAACCTATTCAGCATCACCCTGTGGTCCAACCAGGGCAACCTCAAGGACCCACAGGTCAATCGGGGTACCAACCTGAGCCGTTGTATGGTCCTAGGGGGCAAGTCCAACCTTCACAACCTATGCAACCTCAGTATTCTATTGGTCCGAATGTTGCACATCAGCTAGGATCATCTTATAGTCTTGTTGCAGGTCAAAATAGTTACCAACCACAATCTGGCCCCATTCCACCACCAAGCCAACCGGTTCATCCAACTCAGCGTGGTGCCCCACATCAGCCAGGTCAACCTGCACAACCGGCACAACCTGTTTACCCGGGTCAACCTGCTCAGCCAAGTTAGCCTGTCCAGCCAGGTCAGCATGTTCAACCAGGCCAGCCTGCACATTCTGTCAACCCTGCTCAACAACTGATTTACTCGATGCCACAACCGAATCAACCGGTGCACCCTAATTATCAGGCTCAGCAAGTTCCCACCTACTAGCAGCCCGCTCAACCCCAAGGTGGTTACTATTCTCAAGGTCCATCTCAACTGACTTATAACCCGTCCCAAGGTTCCCATTATTACACTCAACAACCCGGCTAAACCTATACTCAGCAGCCAAATCCACAGACTGCTCAAACGGGGCTGACATATAATCAAGGTCCATACTCTGTGTTTTCATTCCTAGATACAACCTTGAGTTGTGAAAGACTAGTGCCTAGGACATCTCATGCAGTAAGGAGAATAAAATATATTTCAGGACTATTATCGGCATGAGGCTCTTTACTACTTCAACCTTTACAAGGAGTTACAATATAAATTGAACTAGACTACTAACAGATTCAGCATAATGAAAAGACGCTGCAGAGGCAATGAGTGAATCCTCAATATAGATGCTTCAGACAACTCAAAGACAGCTTTCTGTAGGGAGGGCTGGGTTCTAAAACGCTTTACAGAGATTTAAAAATCAACGATGTTCACTGTGTAGAAAGTAAAGGAGGAATACTAACTACTAATGAAATGGAATTCCATAAACATATATAAACATGAGATGGGCCTAAGAAGATAAGAATCCATACATGTCAACAGTTTTGAAATAATATAATCCCACAGTATTTAATATAGAGGAAATATGAGTGAAGTGGAAAGTGAA
The DNA here is from genome assembly GCA_034641835.2 of Pinus albicaulis. Lineage (NCBI taxonomy): Eukaryota > Viridiplantae > Streptophyta > Pinopsida > Pinales > Pinaceae > Pinus > Pinus albicaulis. The sequence continues at coordinate 474,529,967 of CM076572.1, read as the reverse complement.
ACAACATACCATGCCTGAGCCATATTTAAAGTTCCTAGACTAGTTAAGTATAAGTATCAATAGCGATAAATTTATACCAGAGCTAGTGAGCCACTCACATTCCATAACATGATATAAGAAAAGTGGAGATAGTGAAATAGACAATGAAACAATATCACATAAGACAGAGTCACAGACTATAAAACATTAAGACCAGAATCCTCACGTAAAGTAAAACTTCTCCTCGCTGAGACCCAATGGGCTCTTCGCATTTTATTGATATTTCCACAACAAGCATACAAAAATTCTTACACAGCAAAATTCTTCCGAAAATATGGAACTTGTTTTTCTCTTCAGATCTTGCTTATGTAGAGGCCTCAGTACATGAGCGGGAAGATATTTTTGGGAAAAATATCTTCCTTACATGCCAGAAATTATTTATAGGTCTTTATCAAAATAACCAAAATTTTATGATGAGGAATAGAGGCATCTCATCATTTGTAGTTAGGCACTCGGCCACTTTGAAGAAAAATATTAAACAACAGTCTTGGTAGAAAAGTAAAATGCTGGAGTGGAACATAAATTCCACTTCAAACTTAAAATTAATAACTAAGGTAAAAATTAAAAAGGCCACTAGGGCTGGATCATGAATTGACAGTATTTCACTGATGAGAAGGTGCTGAGGTAGTCGCTGACACTGGTGGTGGAACATTTGCTGACGAGCTGGAGATCTGGCTGGCGAACTGAGTGCATATTTGCTGGTTGTCCGTTGAAGGTTCAGGCATTGCTGTGAATCTTTCTACCTTGATATAAGCTTCGGTGAGGGCGTTGAAACCTGCCTCGGTGGGGATCTTGTGTTTTATCAGATGAAGGAGAACGAATTCTTGGTAGAGCGATGAAACAATTGTCTCAGCTTTTAACCGAGCGGTTTTATCTGACAAGATGTTTGTCCGGTCTCTTTCTTCCTAGAGACATGTTTTATATTCTGTTAACAGCCGTAGCATGGAAGGAGTGGTTGGGTCCCAGCAAGATGGAAGTCCAGCTGTTGTGATCTTGGCCCAAACCGTATCGAACCGATCCACGTTTGTTGCCACCTGTTGCAGGGCTCTCGAAGCTATAACGCGGGCTGCCTCCTTGTTGATGATTTTCTGGCATTCAAAGGCCTCCCTGAACCGACTTGGTATTCCATGCTTCTCCACCTCATCATATTCCAACTCTTTCAAGAAATAAATATAGGATCTGGCGTGCTGGGCTCTGCTGGACAAGTTGAGATCTGCCTCCTGAAATTTCCTGTTGAGATTGAGTACAGAAGATTTGGTTTCCCCAATCATTTTTAGGAAAAACCCTAGACGAGGGTGAGTCATGGATGATAGTGTAGACAATAGGCATGAACTCATTTAGAAACCTGGAATAACACACCCCATTTGGTAATTGGCGTATTGCAGAGTTCCATTCGAAGACTAGTCGGGGTTGAGAATTTACCTCGTATACCCTATCTAAACCCAAACCCTCGAACAAAAGTGGAAGTGACCAGTTTCTGAAAGCTCTTGGAACTGGGTCTGGATGTTAGCAGCCAGGGATATCCAGAACTACCCTCATTTGAGACATTAACCACAAGAAATAAACACATACCATGGAAACTTCCCCCAAACCGCCTACACCTAGAAGACCTGCGATGAGGGCAAGGATGGGCTGCACCTCTTCTTTGAACAGAATCAATGGGAAAGGCTCTACAGAAGGAAGAGATGTAGCCTGGTTGCTGGTTATAGAGGAAATGAAGTCTTCTTGCTGCTCCCATGGAAATTTAGTGAACTAGGAGGTTAAAGCCATTTCATTGGAACTGGTATAGATGGCCTTGGCGGGAAAGCAGAGGGCTTGCCTGATGATGTCGGGAGAAAGAGAAAATATCTTATTCCCCTGAGCCAAGGTAAACGTGCCTCGATGCTCATCGTAGGCATCTCTGAGCCAGCAAATAAAATCGACCACCGGGTAGACTGGGGGGTAATATGATGATATAAACCTGATACAACCACCCGATATCGATCCCTATTCTTGACATGTCGCCTAAAAAGCATGGGTTTTATACTGCTGATGGGAAAAGGGTATTGTGGATCACAAATTTTAGCTTGCAGGTCAATGAAGGCTCGAACTCGGGAGGGTTTCTGGTTTCATGGACCTGAGGAGTCTCTGGTTTAGTTTTCTTGGGTGTGCCCCTTCCCATGACTGACATACAAAACTTTTAAAAAATGAAAGGAAAGCAGAGGGAATATGAGGGACGGAATACCTGCGCAGTAGGAAATTTGCTCGGGAAAACGACGCTGGGGTACTGACAGTGATCGGGTATACCTGGCACTAGCTCCCACTTAGTTTATACCGTAGCTGGAAGACCTGTAAATTTTACTATAGTAAAATACGAGAGGACTGTTATCTAAGACTGAAAGTTCTAAGGTAAAAGGCGGAGAGGTGAAATAAATGGGGTGAGTGTCATAAGGACACTGACAGTGTTGCACGTGGCGTATAGGGATTGGGTGTTAGCTGGAAGTAGGTGAACACCGCGCACTGGTTTTAATACTGGTACGGGCCTCGGTACCAGCTCACCTAGAGAATTACCTTACCTTTCTGCCGCATAAACCACATGGTTCTTGAAACATATTCTTCATAAGATTGGTTAAATACACAGCATACAGATCTCTAGGGCCCGCGCTTCAATCTGCCACATCATGCTTACCCGTACTTCGCTCTGCCACATCACGCTTACCTGGGGTTTACTTTGTGGCAGGTCACCGTAATTACATGGGGGTACGGGTCTCTTCCCCCTTCCACTTCTTGACCCCCTCAGAATTTCCCATATGAATAGTTCCCTCACGTGCATACTATGAAAGCAGCAAGCCTTTTAATAATTTCGTTTTGCATCCTTTACACCATACCTTTGCCTTTTTGTATTACCTTTGCCCTTTCACTTTATGTTTGGACCTTTTTCATACATATGCCTTGGTTTTAGGCATGTGACTTGTTTTATCATCGTTTCCCTTCAACCATCCTTTAAATGTTTCACCACCCATCATACATTTGATACATGACTACTCAAGGGTTACCTTAAAAATTGACTAATGTTAATTAATGATCAACATTGGCTCCACCTGGGGATGACACGTTCATCCATGAGTGTGTCGAGAACTTCGCAGACCACCTATTTGTCTTTTGTATGGACATCACTCTTCATCCCTTTCATCCTTTTAATTTTCCTCTTCATGGTTCATCACCATACACACATCATTCAAACAAAGATGAAAACAGAAACTAATTTACAATATGATACATCAGGCTCTCTCGGCCTGAATCAGAACTAGAAGTAAGGTTTGAGGAACTAACCATTTACAGGGGCATCAAGCAAATATCCCTGTAAATTTTCCAACCTGAAAGTGTTGTTGCACCCTTGTTCCACAATTTTAAAAGGGTCGAACTAGAGGGGGTCAAATTTACCATGTTTCCCCTTTTTAGCTCTTCGAATATCCCATCTGAGCACTAGATCTCCAATCTGCAACTTCCTGTCCTTGGCATGTTGATTGAAAATATCCTTCATTTTCTCCTGATATTCAATTAACCTCTGACTTACTTGGTTTTGTGTTTCTTCTAACTCCACCAGCTGATTGATTCTTCTGGTCACATCATCAGGTTCTTCTTGGCTTTCTTGCATGAATCGAGATACTGGTAAAGCCAGCTGCATAGGAAATACTGCTGCCCTCCCATATACTAATTCATATGGGGACTTCCCAGTTGCTTTCTTGTTGGTAATCCTGTTGGCCCACAGAGAAAATTTCAACTGGGAATCCCAATTTTTTTGATTCTCATTGATAGCCTTCTTCAGTGCTCGGACCAGAGTTTTATTTGAGGACTCAGCCAGGCCATTTCCTTGTGGGTAATATGCTATAGAGTGAAATAGTGCAATATTATACTATTGGCAGAAGTTGACAAACTTTGTAGATTTAAAGGCCTGTGCGTTGTCAGTCACTATCTTGGTAGGGCAGCCAAATCTGGATATGATATTTTCTTTCGTAAATTTTATTATCACAGCATCTGTTGCATTCCTGGTAGGTATAGCTTCCACCCACTTTGTGAAATAATCTATGGCCGTTAATATCCATTTATGCTATCCACTTGAGGGTGGGTGTATTTCTCCTATAAAGTTGATTCCCCATTGCTAAAATGGTTCATCCACATGAACCAGGATCATGGGCATAGGTGCTAACTTCTGTCTTTCAGCAAACCTCTGACATTTCTCACAAGCTCTAGCTCGGGCAAACACATCTCCAAATATTTTGGGCCAGAAGAAACCAGCCTTCATGATTTTGTGAGCAGTAGCCCTCCAACTGTAATGACCCCCACAGATTCCTTCATGGAACTCAACCATTATACTCTCTACCTCTTCTTCTGTGAGACACAGGAGCAGGATGCCTGAGGGGTCTTGCCAATACAGCCTACCATTTGCAACAACGTACTTCTGTGACCTCAACCTCAGTGTTATGTATTTAGCTTTGTCACAGTTGGGTGGGCAGTTGAGTGTTAGAAGATATTCCACTATCTCTTTGTACCATGGGCTGATGAGGTACTTCATATGTGTCTTCTGAGAGGCTATATATATTCCCTGTGACTCTTCCTTCATCCCAGAATCCTCATTTTCTATCATAGACAAATTGATACCTAGAGCTTGATATTTTGATTCGGACAGGATTTTGGCTAACCCTTGTCCCTTGATCAGTTTGGTAGGGCGGATGTCTAGCTCATACTCTTGTATTTTGGCAATCCATTTCCCCCTTGTTCCTTCGCTGTCTCCCTAGATGAGAATATCTTTGACAGCTGCTGTAGGTACAAATGCAGTGACATGGGACTGCAAGACATACATACGAAAAGCTTTGAGAGACTTCACCAGAGCATATGCCTGCTTTTCTATAATGTTATATTTTAGCTCAGCATCATGGAGCACCTGACTGGAAAAGGTGATAAGTTTCTCATACCCTTATTCATTATTCTGCAATAGAACTCCAGCCACTGTGTGAGGTGAGGCAAAGGAAAATATCATGAAAGGTTTGGCATAATCTGGCCCAGCTAGCACAGGGGCTTCAGCAAAGGCATTTTTTATCCTGGAAAAGGCCTCCCGTGATTCCTGTGACCACTTTACCTCATTATTCTTCTTCAAAATGTCAGTTATATGTCTAACTATCTCTGCGTAGTTAGGTATAAACCTCCTTAGAAAGTTAATACGTCCTAGGAACACCTGAAACTCCTTCTTATTTCTGGGAAGAGAGATGCCATTTATAACTTCTACCCTTTTAGGGTCTATCTTTACCCCATCCTTGGTTACAATATGTCCCAAAAGCTTGCCCTCATCTAATGCAAACAGAGACTTTTGTGGGTTGAGAGAGAGACCATACCTTCTGCACTTCTCGAAATTTCTGCGTAAGTGTTCAATGTGCTCTGCATCATCTTTTGAAAACACAGTAATGTCATCCAGATACACCACCACTAACTTATCTTGTTCCCCAACGAAATAAATATCCATGGCCCTCTGAAAAGTATCCCCTGCATTAATCAATCCAAAAGGCCTCCTGGCATACATAAACGTCCCCCATGAAGTGGTAAAGGTAGTCTTCTTTTGATCTTCTGGTAGAAAAACCACCTGATTGTACCCAGAGAATCCATCCATCATTGACATCCGAGAAGCTCCTACCACTTTCTGCAAGATGTGATCCATCTTGGGCAGTGGATAATTATCCTTTAGGGACGCTCTGTTTAAATTCCTGAAGTCAACACATAACCTTATTTCCCCATTCTTCTTCCTTACAGGGACTAAGTTTGCCACCCAATATCTCAATGGCATAATGATTTTAGCCTTTAACAGTTTCTTAATTTCTTTTTCGATAGAGGGAAGCAGCAAGGGATTTATCTGTCTAAGCTTTTGTTTATGTGGTTTAGCTTCTCCCTTCAGAGGAATCTTATGTTGCATGATGGTAATATCGAAGGGTTTTAGGTCCTGATAAGACCATGCAAACACATCTCTATATGACCAGAATAGTTTTTGGTAGAGTTCTTTATATTCTTCTGGGACCTTCTTGGATAACTTCACGATTTTGGGGTCATCTTCCGTGCCAAGATTAAGGTATTCTACCTGATTCTCCTCCATAACTTTGTTTGGCTACAGGGGGACATCATTATTGTTAAACAACCTTTCTAAGGGCACTAGTCCTTGGCGAATGACATTCCCTTTCAGTTGCAGAACTTCGTGACCAGCCATATTCTCCTCCCATTTATCTCCCGAAGTGTTTTCAGCCTCTTCTTCTTCACAAGTATCAATTTCCATGTTGGAAAATTCCCCAACTGTTTCGAGAAACCTTTTCACCTGTTATTCATCCTCGAACACCTGCCAATGTTTGATGTTGTCTAGAATTGATGGCCGATATCTTACCTCGATTTCATATCTCAAGAGAGGGTTCTGAGGTGGATAGAAAGTACTGGCAGCCACTGCAAGGGAATCTGCCATCCTATTATGCTCCCGGGGCATGAACTGGATATTGAATGACAAGAAGAAATTTTCCACCAGATCCCAAACTTCATTACTATAAGCCCTTAGCCTAGGATGTTTGGCTTGGCACTGATTCTTCACCTGTCTGACCACCAGCTCCGAATCTCCCAGAACCTTTAGACTTTGTATGTTCATGCTCCTGGTTGTCTGCAGCCCCAATAGAAGTGCTTCGTATTTGGCCAAATTATTGGTGGCTTCATATTCTAGCTTGAAAGACAAAGGGACCCATTGGCCTGTAGGAGAAATCAATAATACTCTAGCCCCATTACCTTCTTTTGAGTTTGCTCCATCAAAATGAAGTGTCCAGATCTCTGCTTCATGACCCTGAAATGACTGCTCAGTCTTGATCTGGCAGAATGATGGTTCGTGAGAATATTCTTGATCTTCCTCCAGCATCAAACAGGAGAAATCTCCCTCCCTGCTATAAATTGGAGAATTAAATGAGTCATCTGCCTTGGTAACTGTCTTGAAAAATCTAGTTTCCTGATACAGCCTCCTCTCTTGGCCACCAAAGACAGGGATAGTGGCATAGGTCAAGTACAACTTGATTGATCCACCAATTTTAGTTCCCCAAGATCTTGACAGTAGCATGCCAAAGCGAGTTGGGATTTCAGCCACCACGATGTCCATCACTACACTTTTTGCTGGGATCTAGGCCAAATTGACCACCAGATCCTTGATCATGCCCATGAATTTAACTCTCTTGGAGTCAAATGAATAAAGGTCCTTGTATGGACGAGTGATTTGTTCCATGACCGAGAGGGGTAAAAGGTTATGAGAGGCTCCTCAATCTAACATAAAATTATGCAACAGCAGGTCATGTATTACTAAAGACACATAAAACGGGGCAGTGGCAGCATCTAATTCTTCAACATGTGGGCCAAATAAAACCATAGGAATTTCTTCTTAAAGGTTCAGACTATCTGGAATATGTATTACTTCTGGTGGAAGCATAAAGGATGTGACCTGGGACTGATATGCAGGTTGTTTTAACAATTCAGTCAAGGGAACTAGGATCTTTACCTTTTCAAGCTCTTTTTGTAAACTGAAGGCAGAGGAGGACCTATCCAGTGATACTTCTTTTGATTCTTTATCTTTTGAGTCTTTGCTTTGGAGGAGAGGCTTGACTTCCTTTACGATGGGCTTGACATTAGGGGGTGCAGTTACTTGTGAAGATGAAGAAATTTGATCAGCATAATGTGAATATTGGTCAAGAGGTCTCTTACCTTTGTCTGGGGTTCTTTGAGCTGTTGCCTCCTTTTGAGCACGTGTTTCTTTTGGAGGTTTTTCCTCCTCTTGATACTGAGTGCGAGTTATCTTCCTAGAAGATCTGAGATCATATATTCTATTGAACTGAGCTTGCATGAAATCAACGAACTGCTTGCAGTAGTCATTGATCTCAGGGTCTTTAGTGATTTCATTAACTTTTTCTTCAGCATCTGATAGCATCTCTATTTCATCACTTTCATGTAGGGGGCATACAACTTCCTCATTGTTTGAGAAGGAAAGGTATGCTTCCTCCTGCTCATAGGTGGTGTCTTCGGCAGGACCATCCATTTGACCTTCCAAGTATAGAGGATGTGGTACCTGGTCTAGCTGCTCCTTCCGTTCCCTTTGCAGTATCTTCAAAGGTGGCTTCCTGTATTGAGGATTGAATCCCATGTTTGGAGAATTTTGGAAATTCTTGGGGGGTGAATTCTTGGCCTCCATTTCAAGTTTAACCAGCTTACTTGAAAGGTTCTTAATCATCTTGTTCATCTCCTCAATCTTGTCATCAACCGAATCTCTATCTTGGATCAAGGTGGATACCTCTTCTTTTCCCCTTCTTCTAGTATCATGTTCAGGTTTTCCCTTGCATTTTCCAATAGAGGAAAAATTTGCTTCTAGCTCCAGTGCATCTATCTGTGCATCATCTAGGGTGGCTGGCTTTCTTTCTCTCAGAGAGAAACCAAATTCAGAGTCAAAAGAAGCCACGAAAACCACCTTGGCAGCAGTCTAGTGAGGTTTCATGTCGGCGGGGAGGCTCAGATACAACTTGTTAAACCTCTTGATAAATTCTGACACTCCTTCAACATGTCTTTTCTTGAGTGTGTTAAAATCTGTAAGACAATGTCCATGGTCTTTATTCCCTCCCCATTTTCGGAGGAAAGTATTCTCCATTTCGTCCCATGTGGTGATGGAATGGTCTCCTAGTGTCTTGAACCATTTTCTGGCTTCACCATCCAGAGATTGCACAAATAGTCTTAGGACTACATCAAGGTGTTCCACGTTAAAATTCTCTGCGAAAGAGCAGAAAACCTCAAGATGTTTCTGAGCTTTGATCTCATTTTCCCCATTGAATCGGGGCAAGATCTTTAAATAGTCTTGTGGCATGTCATTTAGCACTTGAGGTAACGCCAGAGGGGCATATTTATTCAACAGGAAGCCAAGGAAATTGGCCATTGGAGGAGGTGGAGGTAGTGCAAGGATCTAAGCTGTAAAAGGAGGAAGAGGAAGTGTAAGTGAAGTATGAATAACAATAGGAATGTATTGGACAACAACTTGAGGAGTTGATGGGAATGACGGGCTATGGACAGCAGATACTTCAGTGACCTCCTTAACCTCTTCGACTTCAGGGGGTAGGTTGGAAAGAGTAATATGTGGTATCTCTTGACTATGCTTCGTCTTTGACTCGGAAACCTCCCCGGGGTGGACTATCTGAGTAGTAATCGGTCTCTCCCACAGTGGAGTCAGGACCTTGCGCTTGGGCAACTTGAGAGGAGGAGGATGGAAAATCTTCTAGGGAGATTTCAGGGATCTCAGTATGAACAGACTGTATTTCCCTCCAAATCCTTCTATGTAGGATATTTTCTGGGTCAGACACAGAAGGTGTCTTTGGCTGAGACGTATCTGACCTCAGATGTGGCTTACGAGGAGCCAGGACTGCAAGTAAATTTACCTGATAAATGAATGTGGAGTCGCCAAGGTGAAGGATATACAACTCTCAACTCTCCATGCTCACCTAATTGAAGAGTGAATAGGTTTTGTCGATGCCCAAGGATTTTAATTTCTCTCAACTTTAGTTCCCCGGTAACGGCGCCAAAAATATGTTGTCATTCCTAGAGACAGCCTTGAGTTGTGAAAGACCAGTGCCTAGGACATCTCATGCAGTAAGGAGCATAAAATATATTTCAGGACTATTATCGGCATGAGGCTCTTTACTACTTCAACCTTTACAAGGAGTTACAATATAAATGTAACCAGACTACTCATAGATTCAACATAATGAAAAGACGCTGCAGAGGCAAGGAGTGAATCCTCAATATAGATGCTTCAGACAACTCAAAGACAGCTTTCTGCGGGGAGGGCTAGGTTCTAAAACACTTTACATAGATTTAAAAATCAACGATGTTCGTTGCGTAGAAAGTAAAGGAGGAATACTAACTACTAATGAAATGGAATTCCATAAACATATATAAACATGAGATGGGCTTAAGAAGATAAGAATCCATACATGTCAACAGCTTTGAAAGAATAGAATCCCACATTATTTAATATAGAGGAAATATGAGTGAGGTGGAAAGTGAAACAACATACCATGCCTGAGCCATATTTAAAGTGCCTAGACTAGTTAAGTATAAGTATCAATAGCGATAAATTTATACCAGAGCTAGTGAGCCACTCGCATTCCATAACATGATATAAGAAAAGTGGAGACAGTGAAATAGACAATGAAACAATATCACATAAGAAAAAGTCACAGACTATAAAACATTAAGACCAGAATCCTCACGTAAAGTAAAACTTCTCCTCACTGAGACCCAACGGGCTCTTCGCACTTCTATTGAGATTTCCACAACAAGCATACAAAAATTCTTACATAGCAAAATTCTTTCTAAAATCTGGAACCTATTTTTCTCTTCAGATCTTGATTATATAGAGGCCTCAATACATGAGCCGGAATATACTTTTGGGAAAAATATCTTCATTGCATGCCAGAAATTAGTTAGAGGTCTTTATCAAAATAACCAAAATTTTATGATGAGGAATAGAGGCATCTCATCATTTGCAGTTAGGCACTCGACCATTTTGAAGCAAAATATTAAACAACAGTCTTGGTAAAAAAGTAAAATGCTAGAGTGGAACATAAATTCCACTTGAAACTTAAAAGTAATTAACTAAGGTAAAAATTAAAAAGGCCACTAGGGCTGGATCATGAATTGACATTATTTCACTGATTAGAAGGGGTTGAGGTAGTCGTTGACACTGGTGGTGGAACATTTGCTAACGAGTTGGCGATCTGGCTGGCGAACTGAGTGCATATTTACTGGTTGTCCACTTAAGGTTCAGGCATCGCTACGAATCCTTCCACCTTGATATAGGCTTCGGTGAGGGCGTTGAAACCTTCCTCGGTGGGGATCTTGTGTTTTATCAGATGAAGGAGAACGAATTCTTGGTAGAGCGATGAAACAATTGTCTCAGCTTTTAACCGAGCGATTTTATCTGACAAGATGTCCGTCTGGTCTCTTTCTTCTTGGAGACGTGTTTTATATTCTATTAACGGCCGTAGCATGGAAGGAGTGGTTGGGTCCTAGCAATATGGAAGTCCATCCATTGTGATCTCAGCCCAAACCGTATCGAACCGATCCACGTTTGTTGCCACCTGTTGCAGGGCTCTCGAAGCTATAACGTGGGCTGTCTCCTTGTCGATGATTTTCCAGCATTCAAAGGCCTCCCTGAACCGACTTGGTATGCCATGTTTCTCCACCTCATCAGATTCCAACTCTTTCAAGAAAGAAATATAAGCTCTGGCGTGCTAGGCTCTACTGGACAAGTTGAGATCTGCCTCCTGAAATTTCCTGTTGAGATAGAGTACAAAAGATTTGGTTTCCCCAATCATTTTCAGGAAAAACCCTGGATGGGGTGAGTCATGGATGATAGTGTAGAAAATAGGCATGAACTCATTTAGAAACCTGGAATAACCCACCCCATTTGGTAATTGGCGTATTGCAAAGTTCCAGTCGAAGACTGGTTGGGGTTGAGAATTTACCTCGTATACCCTATATAAACCCAAACCCTAGAATTTATCAGCATGCTGATATAAGAAGAGGTAGAAGACCATCAAACAAAAGCGGAAGTGACCAGTTTCCGAAAGCTCTTGGAACTGGGTCTGGATGTTAGCAGCCAAGAAGCCAGGGATATCTAGAACTACCCCCGTTTGAGACATTAACCACAAGAAATAAACACATACCATGGAAAATTCCCCCAAACCACCTACACCTAGAAGACCTGCGATGAGGGCAAGGATGGGATGCACCTCTTCTTTGAACAGACTCAACGGGAAAGGCTCTACAGAAGGAAGAGATGTAGCCTGGTTGCTGGTTATAGAAGAAATGAAGTCTTCTTACTGCTCCCATGGAAATTTAGTGAACTGGGAGGTTAAATCCATTTCATTGAAACTGGTATAGATGGCATTGGTGGGAAAGCAGAGGGCTTGCCTGATGATGTCGAGAGAAAGAGAAAAAATCTTATTCCCCTGAGCCAAGATAAATGTGCCTCGACGTTCATCATAGGCATCTTTGAGCCAGCAAATAAAATCGACCACCGGGTAGACTGGGGGGTAATCTGATGATATAAACCTGATACAACCACCCGATATCAATCCCTATTATCGACATGTCGCCTAAAAATATTGAGTTTTATACCGCTGATGGGAAAAGGGTATTGTGGATCACAGATTTTAGCTTTCAGGTCAATGAAAGGCTCGAACCCGGGAGGGTTTCTGGTTTCACGAACCTGAGGAGTCTCTGGTTCAGTTTTTTTGGGTGTGCCCCTTCCCATGAATGACATACAAAACTTTTAAAAAATGAAAGGAAAGCAGAGGGAATATGAGGGACAGAATAACTGCGCAGTAGGAAATTTGCTCGGGAAAACGACGCGAGGGTACTGACAGTGACTGGGTAGACCTGGCACTGTCTCCCACTTATTTTATACCGTAGCTGGAATACCTATAAATTTTACTGCAGTAAAATACGGGAGGGCCGTTATCTAAGACTGAAATTTTTGAGGTAAAAGGCGGAGAGGTGAAATAAACGGGATGAGTGTCGTAAGGACACTGACAGTGGACCACGCGGCGTATAGGGATTGGGTGTCAGCTGGAAGTAGGTGAACATCGCGTGCCGGGTTTAATACTGGTACAGGCCTCGGTACTAGCTCAAATAGAGACTTACCTTATCTTTCTGCCGCATAAACCACATGGTTCTTGAAACATATGCTTCGTAAGACTAGTTAAATACACAGCATACAGACCTCTAGGGCCCGCGCTTCACTCTGCCACATCATGCTTACGCGTACTTCGCTTTGCCACATCACGCTTACCTGGGGTTTACCCCGTGGCACGTCACTATAATTCTGCGGGGGTACGGGTCTCTTCCCCCTTCTACTTCTTGACCCCCTCGGAATTTCCCATACGAAGAGTTCCCTCATGTGCATACTATGAAAGTGGCAAGCCTTTTAATAATTTTGTTTTGCATCCTTTACACCATACCTTTGCCGTTTTGTATTACCTTTGCCCTTTCACTTTATGTTTGGAACTTTTTCGTACATATGCCTCAGTTTTAGGCACGTTACTTGTTTTATCATCATTTCCCTTCAACCATCCTTTAAATGTTTCACCACCCGTCATACATTTGATACATGACTACTCAAGGGTTACCTTAAAAATTGACTGATGTTAATTAACGATCAACACTCTAGTTATCAACCCCCGTACACTAGTTACCAGTAGCCATATTAGACTGGTTATACGCCCTATACCCCCTATGGTCAGAATCCTCTAGGACAGAACCCATGGGGGCAAGGATACACTCAACCAGAATGGAGTATAGGTACAGGTCCTTATCAAGGGTCTAGTATTCCTTTTAATCCGCAGTTGCCATTCTTGGCTACCTTGGAGTTACTGGACGTTTCTAAATTAACCAATGATACGATTCTCCACAATCCTTATTGGTCCCCGGTTCCGACCAAGGTACCCGGCGACTGCCCTAAGTTTGAAGGTAAAGCTGGAGAAGACACTCAAGCCCATGTAATGACCTACCATCTATGGTGTTCATCTAACTCTTGGGTCGATGATTCAATTCGTCTATGTCTCTTCCAGCGCACTCTTATCGATGCTGCCGCTAAGTGGTATATCGAATTACCCCGTGGCATCTTTCAAGATTTCAGCACGTTAGACATGGCTTTTCTGACTCACTTCCAGTTACCGGTTCGCTATGAAGCCGGGACGCATCTCCTGACTTCTTCGAAGTAGGATAAAGCCACCCACATATCCGATCATATTCATGAGTGGCAACGTCGTCGTAGACTGATTGAGTTTGATATACCTGATCAGCTAGTAACTCATTGGTTCACCACCTCCTTCGTTAACAAAATCGCTCAAGATATTGCTATGGGGGCATGTGTAATTGAAGAACAAGCCATCGCGCGTGCCTAGTACCTAGATTTGGTGTACTCTCATTTTGGCACGCTTTATGATATTTTGACTGATGCTCCATGGCCAGGAACCTCTAAAGCACCACTTACCCCTGCGATGGATGGTGTTATTGGTTCCGTGTCTCAAAATCCTAAAAAATCTTAAAATGGGAAGCAGAAGTCCAATTCTTCCAATAATTCTTCTCTTCCCGCTCCTCCAGATTCTGGGAAAACTGCGGAGGTCAACGTTGTTCAGGCTAATCATACGAAAAAGGCCTCCAAAGGAAATAAGAAGGGCAAAGGAAAATCCAAACCCGACGCCCCTAAACCAGAGTCTTTTAAACCTCATACTGATGACGGTTCTCAACGTAAACTGAAGTACCTCTGCCTTATTTGTGAAGGAGAACATTATACCAAGGATTGTCCCTGACAATCTGAAATTAGTCAACTTCTCAAAGGCTCCAAAGGGACTCCGACAGTTCTCAAAGAACTGTTCCCATCTCAGTAGACCCAGATGGTTGAACAACCTTCACCATCTGCACCATTTGGGTCCCAGGTCTTTATGATGAATGGTGTTGCACCTGTCTCAATTGCTACGCGCTCGAAGGATTATGTCGAATCGCGTCAGGCAGCTGAGAAGGAAGTTTTGGATGGCCCACCTCCTCCTCCTATCTCCGGTCCTTTGGAAATTGAGAAGCCTATTGCTGAACCTGTTGTGAGGCCACCCTCTAAAGGTGTTCTGTGAAGATTTTCCTACAATCCAAATTCTTGTGCCGCTCAGCACTACAGTATTGTTGAGGATTTGGTGCAGGCGCCTTCTGCTATGTCTACATTGGAAGTCCTCCAAAGTTTCCCTTCACAACGGAAATCTCTGTTGTCTGCGATCGGTGGAATCGATCCCACTGATTCTAATCTTCTCACCTTCGACCTAGAAAATTTTACTCCCCGACTTCCGCATCAAATTTCTCTTGTGATCCAAGTCAGAATCAATGGTCTCAACATCCATAGGGCCATTGTGGATGAAGGTGCTTCCACTTGTGTCATGTCATCTGCCTGCTGAAAGGCCATTGGCTCTCTGGCTCTTTCATCGTCTCCCAATGCCTTAGAAGCATTTGATGTCCGGGAATCAAAACCCCTGAGTGTTCTCAAGAGTTTTCTGATTACATTACAAGGGAAGACAGTCAATGTAGAAGTAGAAGTGGTTGATGCCAAGCTTAACTTCAATCTTCTTCTTGGCTGCAGTTGGACTCACGCCATGTTATGTGTGCCGTCCACCCTCTTTCGACTTCTTAAGTTTCCTCATGAGGGAAAAATTGTTACTGTGGATCAATTGTATTTCTTCACCTCATCCTCTGAGAAAAACGTTCCTTACGTGGATCAGATCCCCAATCCCCCTAATAGTGTGGACCCGGTCTCTTCAAGGACCCCATCTTCATGGGTATTTTTCCTGCGCCCCCACCACACACTGTTCAAGTTAATATGATCTCTAGTTCTGACGACCCATGCATCATCCCTTCGCCTGAATAGGTGACTGATTTTGGAGAATCAATGCCTTTAACTCCAGTCGAGATTAATTACTCTGAAATTGTTGCCGCATCCGATCCTCATCCTCCTCAACATGCTCCTTCGAGCATGGCTTTAGATATCTATTCTCAATCCCCCTGGCTTGGCGAGGCCGACTCGGCTGATCCTCTTAAAGAGATCTTCCCTTATGATGAGGCCATTGTTGAAACAATGTCTCTTGAGGAGTTGCCTTGGAGCGATGGACATCATCGTTCCTCCTTCATGCCCAGCCTGGGGGTAATGTCTGATTGTCTAGAGTGTGATGTGTCTGGTTACACTCCTCCTGAGCCTCCTCCGTTGAGCTCACTGGAGCACAGTTCTTCTTCTTGTGCCAAGCTCCTAAAATAATGAAACAAGCTGCTACGAGGACAATTCTTTTAAGTGTGTCAACCTCATTAAAATAATGAAACACGAGCCTGTTCAATTCGAGTTTGTTAGATTTAGATAAAATCTCTTATGTTTTGAACCTTCACTCCATTTTCTATGGACTGAAGCTTGGGGGGCATGTACCTTGAATTGAGACACCATGCTGGGGGGGCATGCCCGTTTTCCTTGTTTTCAAGCATAGTTTGCATGTGTGCTTTTAATATTGCATAAAAATAAAATGTGTGATTAGATACATTATGTGAAATTTTTCATTGGGTCGTTTGTTATGCAACTGATGCATTAAGATAATATTTTATTAGACATTTGCATAGCATATAAAAACATCATCACATGTAAAAAGATCCATCCAGAAATAGATATATAGATATATATATGTCGAATAGTTTGCAGTTTGTGTACATCACATAAAATAAAAAATATATACATGTTTGTCTGATAACAGTCGAAGACAAAATGTCTCTCAAAAAATATGCATATAAAATCCCTAGATAGCTAATCAGCGTGGTGCTTGTGGTAACATGCTACCGCATGCACCAATCGCCTCAACAGTCGGTGAAGGCGACTAGGCACCCCCACAGTGTGTCGCTGGTAAGCTAATGGGACATCCACTAGCCGTGCGTAGTCCGGGATCCCCTAGGTAATGCCCTCCAGGTTCTGGATAAGTTCGCTCCCTTCGCCACCCTCAGCCTAAGGGTCATGTGCAAGAGGGGTCCTCTGTGCAATGGGCAACATGCCCGTGGGCCTCTCTGGGCCAACATCTACATACACATAAGAATTTTTGTTAGAATGGACATGTATCACAAAAAAAAAAAAAAAAAAAATTATAAAAATAAAAAAGAGAGAGTCATACCTAGCTCCTCGTCCCAGTCGTCCCCCTCCGGAAGCGGAAGATCTGTGTCTCCAGTGAAATCGGTCTCAGCATAGGGCCAATCCTCAACCACCATCATTTGACGCCGTAACCACATAAAGAACTCAGGCCTCCAGGACATCTATTGGCCTCCTCCTGACCTGGGAATAAGTGCTGCCCAGTGAGCCATCCGCGACTCTCTTGGTATCGGCTCGGAAACTATTGCCCCTTGGCCCTGGAAAATGGGTAGTCGTTCCAAGATGAACGACACCAGGATGGAACCGTATCCAAACTGTTTCAGTTTGGCTTTCTTACATTTTTTTAGCTACCTTTTGATATTGGTTGTCACTACGGTGGCCCAATCGAACAATTTAGGATTCATACACTCGGAGGCCAGTAGGAGATGCACCTTGGTTGCCTCATGTGGTGCCTACGATCCCGCAGCCCGTGCAATAGTGTGAAGCACTACTCTGAGTGCTAGGTCACGGACAGTGTGGATGTCCACTTTCCCACTTCTGGATCCTGTCTGTGCCCCTAGGCACACTCTCGCCATTACCTGATCCATCTTCTTTCCAGAAGGTCTACTGTCGGTCATAATGGGCACTGGGCCTCTACGCGACAGTCTGGTTATGAAATAGACATCAGAGACTTCAAGTTCCAGTACTTGGTCCCTAAGTTTGAACACTTCCTCGTTTTCATCCCATATGCTGACCAAATACTGTAATAGCTCAAGTTGAGCTCATAAGCATGGCATGAGAAATAATTTCTTGAGACCACAGTTCTGGAGTGCATTCATGCAAGCTTCGTTTTCCATGGCCATTTCGTCTTCTTCTCCATGTTCCCTCTCTTTCCATTCAATAACCATTATGCCTGAATATATGCATCAACATGATTAAAATTTCTTTGTTAAATCTCTGTTGCATTCAAAAATCCAGATGGATAGCTCACATTTTGGAATTTAAAGCGAAAAATCGCATTGCGGCATTGGCATGACCCCTTTGTGAGAAAATTTCCATTGGTGCGGGTCCATGCCCGATACCCAGGCCAATGGAGCAAGCCCTAAAATTTCAAAAGGCTCCCCTAGTGGTCACATGCGCAATGGAAGTTCATAAAAAATAGATCAAAACAGAGCTTAAGGGAGCGCCTCTTACCTAGAACTGACAAGAATCTGAATGATGCCCTGGATCAGTCGCAATCACAGTCGCAAGTTCGCACACAAAATGACCACTGTTGCTCTCCAGATGAGGTAAAAAGTAAAAGTAAATATTCTTTTACCATTTGTGGCATATTTATAACTTTTGAAGTCAAAATTAGGTTTTAAAAGTCATTTTTCTCAATATTTCAATATATTTTGTCGAAAAATGGATTTTACACTTGATTTTCTGTGCAGCAACAGGTTTTTACGCAACTTGGACAGTGATACGAGTTGTATTTTATACTTTTTCGGACTCAGTAAAAACACGACAAAGTCATTTTGGAGTCATCTTTCAGCTCTTTTCTGACTCTCTAAACATGAAAACATTATCGAGTCCCTTGTCGTTTCGATCTCGTTAAAGTGGTTGTGAAATGACATCTTACCAGTATAAATTTACCCCTTTTTCGGGCTGGGACAGATTATTTACGAAAAAGGAATACCCTAGGCTATCACGACTAGGAGGTTTTCTCAGACATAGTTTTCTACCTTTTCGGATCTGAGGAACTATTTACGAAAAGGGACAGTTGGAGTTTACTTTTCTGTTGTCTTTTCAAACTCTCTAAATATGAAAAGGCACCGACTTCTTCCTTTTTGAGACTCGTTAAACCCTGATTACATTGGATTCAGTTGTAATGACAATATTCAAGTTTCTCCTTCCTAGGGCTCGTTAAATGTACTAGGATGGATTCGTTCGAAGGAAGAATTTATATTACAAGCATATGTTATCCCCTTCAAGCTTTTCTTCAAAAATAATTGGGGTACTCACCAGGAATGGTGGGGAAAATGGAACCAGTATCATTGTCATGTCGGCAGTATGTCGCTCTTGAACATGGCACTTGTCTGCATTCGTGTCGGGTTGGGGACATCTCACCTCATTATCCGTTTGCCTCCGTGGGTTTGGGTAATCCCTTTTGACCTCTCATCTACTCTTTGCCTCGTCACCATGACCCCTGATCTTTTGATGTCAAATACTGCCAAATCCACTGTCGTGCCGCCAATATGTTCAAGAGAAGTTGACCTCTGCAAAGTCTCAACCTTCCTCTGATTCTCATATGATCCTGATTCAAAAAGACATTATGTTCCTCTGTCTCGCATCGATGATGTGGGAAACACTATGGCCCACCTTCGATCAAGACCACTTCTTGTCGACTTCAACTCATTGTCCGGGAAGCTGATCTAGAGACTCCCTCTGGTACCTTGGAGCCTGCATGCCTCAATGGCAGGTTCTTCACGTTCGACGTGAGGTTTTCATCATTGGCCTCCGATCGAGTGATTCTACGGGTGTTCGACGCCAGCTCACTAATTCACATGCCGTAGATTGTACCTATAGTATCTTGAGAGCCATTTTCATTATTGGTGGTACCTCTCGCGTCTGGTAACAACTTTCATCATTAGCTGGTAATCAGGCGATGTTCTTGCATGTTCGACTTCAGCTCACTTATTCGCATGCTTGAACTTGTACTTTGTTCGGGTCGAGAAGGAGCGCAAGACCCTGGATTTTGTCTGTTAGAATCCAGGCTGCGATTTTGTGAATTATTATGATTGGTTGCATGACTCATTCATTGGATGGCTGCAACCATACCTGAGTCTATTTATCGATCCTCACTGGATGGCTGCGTCCATACCTTGGATCTAGATTATTGTATACTCTGTTATGGATGGCTGTGCCCATACCACATATATCATGTATTTGAGATATTAGTTGTACTTGTCTACACAAGTTTTCCAAAGGCAGTGTTTTTAGTTGGACACGTTCTCGTAAATCATTTCACTCCTCTCTCTCTCTCGGGCCTCATGCTTTAGGGGGCATCTGTTACACAACAATTTTTCACCATTCCTACAATCCCCCGTCTCGCACATTGGAGGGCTTATTCCATGACCTGTGAGCAGTGACATGACCTGAAACCACTTTCATGGCGTCACCCTGAATAAGGACATTCATTCCGCTAAATAAAATTCCTTGTGAAAAACCCTAAAAATATCCTTTTTGGCCTTGGCGCGACCAGTCAGTGTTATACACGCGCCAATGGGGGAAATCCTCCAAAGAGGACATGCCAACTGGCGCACTGTCTCGGTGTTGTACCCATGCCAGGCTTATTAAGGAGTGCTTTTTAAAAATAAATGGCGAAATATTGACTCCAACCAATTCCTAAACTGGTCTCTAAATTGAGTTGGGAGGTTTGGCTCCGGATCTCCATGTAGAGGAAGTAGTTTTCCACCTCTCATGGAAGCTTCCTTGAGGATAGGACCAATCCCATGATTGTAGGGATCCCAACTCCCCTTCCACCATCTATATAAGCTTTCCATTTTCCTTTGCAAGCTAGTCTCCAAGAGCCTTCATAGCCTAAAGAATGCTGCAAGAGCCTTGATAGTCCTCATAAAGCCAAATCAGTAGCAAGGAGATTATTGTCAAGACAACCGAAGAGAGAGGCTTGTCCCATTCCTGACGAGCTTTACTGAGACGTATTCTTCTATCGACCCGCCGAAGGAAGATTCAGCGTTAGAGCCAGGTTGTATCTTTCTTTGTATTAATTAATGATAAGCAACTTTGGTTATGGTTCCACTCGTATCGTTCATTGTGATCATGAGTTGTGTCTTCTCTGACTGATACATAATTGCATATATTGGGTTTATGCTTGTGTGTTCTGTTGGGAAAAATACTGAGAGGGGGGGTGAATCAGTATTTACAGCATATTCAAACTTTTTACTTTTTCATGCTCTAAAACTCATACGCTACTTTTCTGAAGCCGACTAGCGTATACACGCGGATATTCTTCATGAAACTCGCGTATACCCAGAGATCTAATTATGCCATTAGTTCTTCACTTACATAATTCCATCATTCATTCATCAGATGTTCAATAAGCAGTAAACATGTGCAGTAAGAACAGAATAAACCATCACACAAAGCATCACACATGAACACCAGGATTTTTAGGTGGAAACCCAAGTCGGGAGAAAACCACCGCTGCAGTTGCTCAGCCTTCAATATTTTATTATAGAGAAAACATCTTACGACATATGTGCTGGCGCAGACTTGACCAGCACGCAGGCACCCACCTGCGCTCGTTTACCAGCCTCTCCTGGAAGGGAGCTCCAACCCCCTGACTCGTTTACCAGCCTCTCCTGGAAGGGAGCTACGACCCCCCGATCTCGTTTACCAACCTCTCCTGGAAGGGAGCTACCACCCCCTGACTGAAGGCTACAACCTTCAGGACCACCTTGGACCACGTTTCATCAATTTTCACACTGGATCCAACCACTTCAATAGAACAACACTTGCAGGCCACATTTCATCATATTTTCAAACTGGACCCTTTCCAAACTTTTAAGCACAAACATTCATCACCAACAGATACTTAACAACACAGATCAGATAGCAGAAACATAGCAGAACAGATCAGATATTTCATACCCTTTGCTTCAGCAAACCCTAGTTTGCATACGCGCTTTCACTTCACTGATGTCGCGTATATACACGCTTCCGTCCACACAAACCAGCGTATACCTCAGTGTATATTTTATTGCGCATACGCGCTTTCTCTTCGCTGAAGCCGCGTATATACGCGCTTCCTCCGTGGCGAAGTAGCGTATAGATCTTCAATCATTACAGAGCAGCATACTTCATCAGATCAGATATTCAGTTCAGATCTACCCTTTTGCTTCAGACAGATGTTCGCCTAGATGCTCGCCTCATCACGGATCTAAGCCTTCCATAATCAGATCTAGCAAATACAAGAGCAATTCAGATCTAGATCCCCTTCTTCATCATTGGTGCATCATACATTCAGATTTATCATTTAAGTGTAACCCTTTCCATTCAGATATACTTCAGAGAGAAGTATTCATTCAAGCTCAGACATCTTGCCCCCACACCCATGATTTGCACAATGAATTTCATCTCTTTATATAGGTTTTTATTTTTTCAATACCATGAGCCCCTTTTTCAATACCATGGGCCAAAACAATACCATGAGCCCAAAACTACCTGGACGGGGTCAATTAGGCGGATCATTACCCAATACCATGGGTCAATACCATGGTGGTTACCCTTGGTTTTGCACTTTTTGAGCGCTTTAGCCCATACGCGACTTGGCACGTTCTTTTCAGCGTGCATACGCGACTTCCCCTAGGCCAATCCGCGTATACCTAGAGACATACTCTTTTTCATCATAGAATCTAGCACATGCTGAAATCCTTTCTTCATTGCCTTCTGTACTCATTGTAGATACATCAGATTTCCTTCATCAAGAACATATTCTATCAAGCACAACTTCATCAAGTAAGTTGTCATCATCTTCATCAAGTGGGTTTCCTTTCAAGGACAACACTCAGCATCATATTGTCAACAAACATTAGATTTACATCATTTACCAAGTCCATCAAGTCAAGAATAACTTCATCAGGTGGATTGCCATCAAGGACAACACATGTCAACAGTCGCATGTCTTCATCTCCATTCAGTGGGTTGCCATCAAGGACAACATTCTGCATCATATTTCCAACATGTTCGTTATGTTTCTTGTGTGTGCAGGTGTTTGATCACGACAAGTGGGAGAATTGTGATTTGCTGGAGCAAGGAAACGGGAGCGCTATCTTCTCTATGAACAACAATGTTGGACTTAAGGTAGGCCTTCTTCGCAATTTGGTCTATTTCAATTAGGAATTTGCGCCTTAGCGTGATACGATTGTTGCTAGACCCGATCTGGGCTAGTAGGGATCACCTCTGTCCGCAGAGGGGATTTACCTCTACAAAAAATGGTATGCTCTGATGCAAAAGAAAAAATTATAAAGTATTTTTTGAAATCTGGACTAATTAAGACTGGTGTTTTAGTTAAAGCCTATTTTATGGATTCAAATGATTGTTTGCCTTCAACAGGGCATTTTAGAATTGAGTCTTTTTTTAGCATGTTGTTTAGTTCTCTAATGATTTCAGCTAGGTTTGAAATAAATCTTGTCAAAAAGTTAATTTTACCTAAGAAAGCTTGTAATTCTTTGATATTTCTAGGTGGATGAATGTTCAAAATTGCTTCTATCCTAGTAGTATCTATCCTAATACATTCCTTAGAAATTATCTGTACTAGTAACTTACCTTCCTCTAATCCGAAAAGACTTTTCCTGGGGTTTAAAGATATACCAAATTTTCTACATTTAATAAAGACTTGTCTCAAATGATCCAAGTGTTCATTATCTGACTTATAAAATACAGTAATATCATCTAAATAAATAACAAAGAAGTCATGTATTTCCTTTGCAAAGGCTATGTCCATAGCCCTTTGGAAAGTTTCTCCTGCATTCATCAAACCAAAAGGCATTTTCACTTACATGAAAGTGCCCCAAGGAGTGGTAAAAGTTGTTTTAATCTGATCTTCCTTTTGGACAAGAATCTGGTTGTATCCTGAAAAACCATCTAACAAAGAAATCTTTGTGGAACCAACTACCCTTTGTAATATGTGATCCATCTTGGGTAAAGGGTAATTATATTTTAAAGATACTTTGTTGAGATTCCTAAAATCAACACATAATCTAATTTCACATGTTTTCTTTCTGATTGGTACTAAGTTTGAAACCCAATCAGAATATCTTATTGGTGCAATGATCTGAGCATCATACATGTGTTTCACTTCCTTTTCTATAAAAGGTGATAGAACAGGATTAATTCTCCTTAATTTTTGTTTGAATTGTTTCTGATCATCTTTTATAGGAATCTTGTGTTGGATTATGTTTGTGTCATAAGCTTTGAGATCTTCATAACTCCAAGAAAACACATCTTGGTATTCCTGTAAAATATCAATGTATTTTTCCTTTTCTTATGGAGGTAAAGATTTAGACAATTTAATTATTTTTGGTTTTAATTCTGTCCCAATGTTACATTCCTCAATGTCAGACCTAACTAGTTCCATTTTTGGATTTTTAGGCACATCATTGGAGTCAAAAAGGTCTTCCAAAGGGGTTAGACCTTTAGGCAAAAAATTATCTTTTAGATCTAACATGTCAATTTCTTCTTCAATGATTTCCTCAATATCTACCTTTTCTAAACTATCTATGTCAGAATGAGTAAATATAGTTGGTTTGTTAAATTTATATACATTTATGTTATCTATTTCACAATCAAAATCTAAATCTATATTACAGTCTGTATCTATTTTACAATTTTGAAATTCTTCCTCATTATTTAAGAAATGGTAAATATGTTCATCCTGAGAGAAAATCTACCAATACTTGAGGTTTTCTGGGATAATTAGTCTATGTTTAACCTCAGCAGTGTAACTATGAGTTGATTGGAATGGTAAGTTACAAGTACTAGAAAAAGTTTCCAGACAATGTGCTTGAATATTTTGTTTTCTGGGTACAACAACAAACTTGCATTCCAATAAGTCATCAGCTAAATCTATCAATGTATCTCTATATTTGGCTAGTCTAGGATTATAAACAGAATAATATCCATTTTTTTTCTTTATGATTAATTCTAAATCTCCCATGATTAGTATTCTTTTTCCTCCTAGGTTTCTGATGATCTGGAGGCCTAGAATGAGTGCCTCATACTCTGCCATGTTATTGGTACATTTGAAGTTGAGTCTGAAGGCATGTCCTTCTGAATGATTAGTTTCCATATTTGTAATCCATACTCCTGCTCTTTCTCCTAATTTGTTTACAGAGCCATGAAAGTCTAAGTGCCAAAGGGACTCATGAAATATGTTGTCATTGTTTGGTTTTGTCTTTTTATCAATCATTTCAGTTTGGATTTCATTTTTATCAGAGTTACATAAAATAAAAGAGTCAAGGTTAGTTGGTGTAGAATAAATGGGGTAATTTATGGGTCTCTCAGCACTACTGACCATAAATTTCATTAATGTTTCCCTATATAGTTTTTTGGGTTGACCAAACACTGATATAGTAGCATAGCTCATGTCCAATTGTAGAGATCCCTGCGACTTTGCTCCCCATGAGCGATAAATAAGCATACCATACTTTGGTGGGATGTCAGCTACTACAATATCCATTACCATACTCTTACCAGGGTACTGAACTAAAGTAACACATAAGTGTTTCATTAATACTAAACACTTATCTTTACTAGAGTCAAATGAAAATAAATCTTTATAAGGCCTGGTTATTTCTAGATTAAGAGTTTCCATGATAGCTTTGGGCATTAAGTTATGGGAAGCTCTTGAATCTAACATAGCGTTGTGTAAAATCTAATCATGAATGGTAAGAATGATATAGAAAGGAGGGAATGATCCATCTAAATGCTTCCCATTCACATCAGGGCCAAAAATCAACTATGGTTGATCATCATTCAAATTAGTGGCATCTTCACCATCATTCATGTTCAAAGTTTCAGTTATGGTTGATTTGTATAAGTCATTTTTTTAACCAATTTTGTTAAAGGAATCGGTATTTTTAACTTAGCAATTTCAGACTGGATATTGAATGAGGGTTGAGATTTACTAATTTGAATTAATTCATCTTTAGTAACTATAATCTGAGTTGGTTTTTCTTGATTTTCAAGAGTTGTATTTCTATCTTCAATTGTCTTGACATTCTCTATCTGAGTTTCTTGAGTTTTACTACTTTTAATTATCCTTTCAGGGTCTATTTTTGTGGCAACAGAAATTTTATCAGAATTAGAATCATCAACAGGTGTTCTGGGATTATCTGTTCTAGGATTTACTGATTTAGAATCAGAAGAAATATTTTTAGGATCAGAATTTGTTGTTTTTACTAAATTAGAAGCTTTAGCAGTATTAGCTTTCTGTGCATCTTTGGAAGATTGAGCTATTTCATCAGTAATATCAACAATTTTGGGACTTGTTGATTTTTTAGGACTAGAAGGATTAGAATTTTGCTTATTTTCCCTTGGGAGAATTTGCAAAAAAATTGTTTTTGGGGCTTCTACATTTTTATTATTTTGATTTTGGGAATTTTTTTTAGTATAAGACTCATTATTTTTCTTGTTTCTAAGGTTATACTGACTGTGTATTTCAGTTATGGAAAAGTCATAACCTTGTTTGCAGTCAAAGGATTCACTGGAATTTAATTTGAGTTGTTGAAGCTCAAATAGTTCCAGATCTTCCTGAGTGAGGAAAATGGTGTTGTTTTAATCTATTCCCATTAGATGATTAATGTCATCCTCATCTTCATCATTATTCTGAGAACTTTCAGTATAGTTCTCCTGAAATGGGGGCCTAATGTTTTGGTTTGGAGCTACTTATTTAGCTTTTCTAGAATTATTTTTTTTTCTGAAATTGGGATTTATAATATAAGGTTGATTATCCTATTGACGTTTTCTATCTATATTATCTAATATTTCTACCACCCTTTCTAAAGTTTTAGCAAATAAATCCATTTTGACATCTGAGTTTGAACTTTCTTCTTTAATTGTAACTCTTCTTTCATTTCTAAGTATGACTTTCCTAGCTAAAATATTGATTTCTACACTGATCACATCTAATTGCATATGTTCTAAGGTTTGGGCATCCCTTTCTCTTAATTGATAAGCCATATCTATATTAAATCCATCAGGTAATTTTAGCAGAACAGAGTAAGGTGTAGGTTTAAGATTTGCATATATTGTATTGTAGACACTATTGTACCTAGTGCAGTAGTCTTGGACAGACTCAGTAGGATATCTTTTCATGGCATCAAACTCAAACAAAATTTGAAGGGGGTTCTTTTCCTTTTCCCATTTATTTAAAAATATTCTATGAAATATAGCTAAACCATCTATACTATCAGCACCTAAATTTTTGAACCATTTTTTAACTTCTCCTGTCAAACTTTGGGCAAATAACCTCATCTGGACATCTGACTCATCAATTTCATAAATTTCACATAAATCTGTTATTTTAGTTACGTGTTGTTGAGAAATATATTGTGACAGACCATCAAATAGTGGTATATTATTTTGATAATCTTGAGGCATATCATGGAGGTTTTGGGGTAAGATAAGGGGAGCATACCTAGTAGCCATGGCTTGAAGCTTTGCTGAGCTGGGAGGTATAACAGTAATGATAGGTGCAGTGCTGGATATGGCAGTTGATGAACTGTAAAATATAGTTGAAGAGCTGGGAAATGAAGTTAGTATGTAAATGGAATCGCTGGTAAATAAAGATGTGGTGCTTATAAAATCTGGATGTGAAGTATTGGATGCAATGGATGTAATGGATGAAGGAAATAATATCCTAGGCTGGAAAGGAAATCTAGGAATAAAATGATCTATAGATGAACTTGTAGTGGTATCTATAAATGAAGTAACAACATATAAAGATGAATCTGCTGTTGGTATTATATTTGTTGTGTGTAATTGAGAAACTGGAGGTTTTATGTAAGACAAAAAATGAGCTAATTCAATAGCTTCATTAATATCTTTAATCAATGAAACATTAATCTCTTCAACTGTATTTTGGTATTCATATTTATTTTATTTTGTTCCTACTGAAATATTGTTCTGTTTTGCATTCAAAAATGAAATAAAAACAGGATCTATAACAATATTTTTCAAATCAGTTTCAGATTTAGTTTTAAACAATGAATATTTAAACTTCAAATCAAAATCAATATCATTTAGACTCACTAACTCTTTGGGTAAAGAATTGAATTTTATTAATGGTATTTTAGTTTCTAAATTCACAATTTGTTTTTTCCTTTTACCAATCTGATTTGGGTTATCTACTATAACTACAGGCTTAGGATCCAGGTTAGACCTGGTATATTAGGTTTTTCTAGAAGCCAAAATGACTGTTTTAAATACCCACAACGTATAAAAATAGTCTTAAAGTAAAAATATAAATGAAATATCTC
Source organism: Pinus albicaulis (assembly GCA_034641835.2). Classification (NCBI taxonomy): domain Eukaryota; kingdom Viridiplantae; phylum Streptophyta; class Pinopsida; order Pinales; family Pinaceae; genus Pinus; species Pinus albicaulis. The sequence goes on along the minus strand of CM076572.1, from coordinate 474,502,163 downwards.
CCTTTAAGACTAAATTTAAGAGTGGATATTGGTTAGTTCCCCAGTATGGTCACCAGTATGTTATCACTCTAGTAATTTCTTAAGTTGTGGGATTTTGAGTTTTTAGTCAAATAACACTAGAGGTAACCACAAACCTATTTCAAAATATAGGATATAGCCTTCCTAGGGTTCAGAGAGGGCTCTCTCTTTAAGATTTATCTTTGTTTTGATTTATAATATTAGGCTAGTTATGAAAGTACAATTTTGTTTTGTTTTAAAGTGTTTGGTGGGGAAAATCACTTGGAGGTAAGATAGAGAGAAATATACTTGTCCATTGGGCTATGGAGTCTAAATCAATCTAGCAGCACTAGAAATCAAGGCTAAAAGGTACAAATATATTCAAGGCAAGATAGATAACCCTCAGAGATTTGGGAAAGTGGTTTTTTGTGAGGTGATATGATCGGGATAAAGTGCACTTAAGGATCCTTTGATTCGGAAAATGGAAGTAGAAGGCAGAGGTCAAACGGGAGTGAGAGCAATTAAGAATTCTCAACACTGGAAATAAGAATAAAACATTAAAATGGAAACTAGTTAAAGACAGGGAACACTTGTCTAATCATGTAGTAATACTCCTAGTTACACATTTAGATAGAATAAACATATAATGAATTTCATGAAACTCAGAAAATGAAACAATGAAAAGAAGGGAGTACTTCACTCATCAACTTATCATAGGGATCCTCAATTATGATGCCAGTTAGCTTGTCTAGTCTGCTACTTTGAATTCAAACACACAACGCCTCCAATGTTCAGCAAAAATATCTATAGTAAGCCCATCAATTTTATTCCACACTGAATACTTCTAATGTAGAAGTATTTATACAAAATGTAGTTACAAATATCCTAGGAGAAATCTAGGAATATCTTTAGGAAAAAGAAAATATCTTTACATAATAAGAGGGATGGCTGCTTAACATATCAACAAGTTGTCCTCTTATCCGAAATAAATAGGATTGTTTTATCTAACAAAGAGCTTTTGATTGATTAGTTGCCCCGCTTGCCAGCTGCCAGTAAATATCAAGCTTTTGACTTACCTTTGCTGACACTCTTTCATCTGATACTCTTTAACCGATACTCTTTAACGCTGCTACAGTTTCACTGTTTACTGCTGTAAAAATATGTCTTTTTGCAGTAAAATCAACAAAATATATTTTTATTTCACTGTTCTTTTTGACTGCTTGCTTGACTATTTTTTGAAGGTAATATTTCTTCCTTGTTTTACCTCTCATTGTTACATTAAATCAGAAAATGTTTTCCATTGTTCTTCATTGGGAATTTTTACATTATTTAGCTTCCTAAAATTCTCATAAGCCGATGTGTATCTAGCAAAAGTGGGCTTGAACACAAAGAGATTTTTAATCTCATGTTGTAAAAAAAACCAAATCTTCAAAATGTTGAAGAGGACTTTTCCTGTGGGAGTGCCTTGTGCTAATGGTTTGTTGACTTGCTCCTTGCCAAATTCCCTTATATTTTTATCATAATCCTTCTGGGGCATCCGTTTTTCATTAAAAACATGGATTTCTAGCAAGCCCCTTTTTCTTAAGTTCATGTATTTTACAATAAATTTTGTTATGGAAATGTTCATTGATTCAAGTTTCTCTTCCAGATTGTTCATCAAATTCTTCTTAGTTACAACCTTTTTAATCTGTAAGATTGTTTCTTTTTTTTACAATACCTGTAATTCCTCCAGTTTTGCCCTATTCTTGATGTTCAAGAATGTGATGAGTTTTAAATCCTGATCAGGCTTATCAGTTAACTCATCTTTTTTCTTTTGAATCTCTTCCTGAGCTGCTAATAATAAATCTCTTTGCTCATATATAACCTGAATTGAAGACCATTGAGTGTGAATGTCTTCAATTATGTTTGTCCATAGATGATTCTTTATGTATGAAATTTTCTCAGTGAAAGTTAGCTCTTTTTGTAAGCCCTTGATTTGTTCCCCAATTCTAATTGCCTTATGCTCATGAGTTTTAGCATTTATTAGTGTTGTCTTGTTTGTAGCTTCAAGACTTTCAATCATGTTTTTTAGGCTGTTGATTTCATTGGTTTTTAAGGACAATTCCTCCATACCTTTTACAATATGACTTGCTCCATTTTTTTGTTGAACCTGTGTTGTAGAAGAATCTATGGTTGAAGTAGTAGTTGAAATTACTGGCACTGCAGTTTCCAGTGTTTCTTTTGGTGCTATTTTCTCTCCTAATGTGGAAGCTCCTGTTGTGGTAATCACTGGTATAACCGTAGGAATGATAGGAGTGTCAGGTTATTTCACAGTTTCCTTCTCTTGGACAAGCTGGTCCATATGGGATTCCATTTCATTGATCTGAGAAGTTAATTTGAGGATGAGCTTCATCATCTCTTCTTTTTCAGTTTGATCTTGAAGGATTTCTTTGGTTTGTGGATGCTCACTTTGAGGAAGCTTCAACTGTTTCCTCAAAGCTGCAATATCATCATTCTTTTTCTTTACCAACAATTCTGCTGCTTGAATATTTGAGGGATCATATCCCACCTGTAAAACTAAATCCTCTAAGGCTTTAATCCTTAGGTCCTTTGCATACAAAATATGCCTAGTCTAACTTCATTTGATCCTGCATATTAAGAACAGTATTCTGTAACATGGTAGCACTGATTTCTTTAGTCACCATTGTTGAATACAACATTTCAGAGCTATGTCTATGAAATTCAATTTGGTCCAGCTCATGAACATTTTTAGTGTCTACCTCAAACTCCACCTTTTTATAATTTGCCACTGTTTTTGGTGCTAAGGTAGTTGGTTGAAAAAATAACATAATAATCTTGTTTGTAGAATAATCAAAGGCTGTCAGTAGCCTATTTTGATTTCCAGGATTTTTCTTGAGGAATCGAGAATATATTTCTTATTTGATTTCCTCATTATTCTGATTTATCTGCTTATATCTCTCCTTGATGTATAAATCCTTTTCCTCAGTTGTTTCTAAGGAAGAGGCCCCCATATTATTCTTTTTTTCAATCATTTGAGTGTCATCTTTACTTGCTATTTTTTCTTTTTCAATTTCTGCAAGTATTTCATTCACTATCATTGTTTCTTCATCATTATTTACTTCTGTATCTTCAATGTTAATTACCTTTTCTTTCTCAATTGAAGTGATTTTGGGCCTTTATTATAAATCATTTTGAATTTTGTAGTTGTTTATGCTGTGTATGCTCCTTCTTCTCTACTTCTCTTTGCTGATATTTCTGGCTATTTCACAACTACAAGAGCTTGTGTTGTATCCATTTTACCTGCTATTTCTGTTGTACTAGCTGTATCTGTTACTGTATTTTCCACCATTTCTGCTTGGTTGGAAAACTTCTTAATCTCAGGCTTAAGCTCATGTATGAAGGAAGTCAATTTGAATTTTACCCTTAGACTGCTCAGGATCCCTTGAGGATCATAGTTCCATGGAAAACTTTCTTGAAATTTAAACTCTGCTAATTTCTTTTTTGACTTCTTTTTTGCATCTCTGTTGTTTATGATAAAGGGACCAACCTGATTCTTTAATTTAAATTGGGTCTTCTTTCTGGAAGCTAAGAAATTAATAGAATTAGAATTGATAATTTGTCTCAAATACTCCAGTGAAAAAATTCTCATGCTCATATATCTAGGCAAATTATAAGGTAATAAGTTGGATCCAAAAATTCTTAACTCTGTATGTTTCTCATAGAGATACCAATCTCCCATTTTACTCTGTTCTGACAGTTGCAGGATTCTTTTCATCTCCTCATTGACTCTAGGTTGCTCTGCTTTATTCAAAATGTTCATTGCTAGATGTAGAAAGAGGTCTGAAAAATCTGCGTAGGTGAAATCACTACCCTCTTTCCTAAGAAAGGAAGTCCAGAAGATAATGGACAAAGGCTTACCCTCCAAGTCTGTCTTTTGCAATGCAATAGGAAATCTATCAGCTTGAAAGAAAAAAAATAAGTGAAAGATATAGGATGAGTATTTAAAAACCCCTTCAATGGGTAAATTTATCAGCTGATGATGGATATTGTTGGCTATGAAAGAAGCAAAGTCAAAAATGACTAATGGAGGCTGGTCTGGAGACAAGGTGGACAGGAAACCTAGAATGGACTCACAGTGAATCCATCTGTAAAGTATCCAAGTATAAATGAGAGCATAGAGATAATATGTTTGGACCCTTAAGGGAATTTAGCAGTGGAATAAGTAGGGTTTAACTTAATGTCAACATGGGAAGGCATAAAGTTTTGAAATATCATGAACTTCTTAGGAAAATCTAGGCCTAAGTACAATTGAGTCAAAGCTTATATAGATAGGGGAACTGATTGAGGATCAAATTGTAATTGAAGCATTTGATTTATTGATTCTTCTATGATGGTAAAAAGGATTTCTCTATCAACATTGACTATGGCCCTTTGATCTAGATCATAATATTTTTGACATAATCTGATAAGATCTTGGCTAGGGTGGGTCAATGGAACTATATATTTGGGAAAATGAGTCTCCCAAATAAGTATTCCATCCTTATCCAAGTACTTTTCATAACACCAATTGTGTATATCCAAGAGGTTGAATTCTACAACAGGATCAACAATTTTGTAGTCAACATCAGTCAAAGGGAGGCTTTCTACAGCAACTACAGGTGGCTGGAGGGGATTCACTGACACAGTGGATTTAGCAACAAGGAATGGAGTAGATTTAACAGCTTTAGATCCTTCAGATTTAGGGAGTTTGGATCCCCTAGGCTTAGTTGGTTTAGATCCTCCAGGTTTAGTTGTGCTCTACTTTTTAGTCATTCTGGGATGCTTCTGCAAGATTAAATTGTTTGAAGAAGTTATTTTTCTTTTTCAGAGGACGAATTGGGCAATATTTAAGCAAAAGATAGTCTTTGTTGGTCTTTTTTCTCAGTTAGGCTTCTTAGAGAATGTAAACTAGGATAAGACAGGAAACGAGGGTTTCCTGAATGGATATTGATTGAAAAAGGAGCTTTTAAGGTATACTTAGGCTTCAAACCCTTTTCTGTCTTTAAAATTGATTTTCTGAGGTTTTTAAAACTGAGGAAATTGGCTTCAATGAGTGGTTTTTCGATCACAGAAATTTCTGGGAAAAGTTGGCCCGGGTTTGGCCTATTTTTGGGGCTTTTAGGCAGTTTTAAGCCGGTCAAAACTCTTAATCAAGGGCTTGGTTTAATCACTGATGGTTTAAAATAGATTTGTAGGTTTTAGTTTGTTGAAAAATACCTTAAGATGAAGGTATTTGATTTCTTGAATTTTTTTTTAAGGGGATCGTGGTCGAATCTAAAGTCCGCTGGTATACTGGTGCAGTGAATAATTCTTTATCAGTTCTTCAATGGTGAATTTGTAGTGAAATTCAGGTCCTTTTGGGCATAAGTCGACAATCGAGGCAAAAGGTTCTTACACGGTCGAGAATAAAGTGAAATAATGGATATATTGTGTGATAATGAAACAATATGCGTGTTTCAAAGGTTTTAATCTTATTTTAATTTCGTTTGGTTTATCATTTACTGCAAGTCAAATCATGGGCGGGAGCAGTTTAAGTTTAAAATGTGAAACCAGACAGTGGTTTTCATGTTTAATTCAGGCAGTAAGCGATTTCAATTGAAATTAACGGGATCGTATGAGAAAATGCCATGTTGCAGGAGGCGGAATGGGTAAAACAACCCATTTCGTGTCCATTTCTCCTTTGGGTGGATGATCATTTTTTGGGCGCGATATTGATTAGAGACCGTTAGATCTCACAATCAGGAGCGAAGGGTCATGATTAGCTGGGAAGATGTGGTTAAAGGAATGGTGGGATCGGGCCAATTATGGGCGCTGGCGGCTGAAAATGTAATAAAAACCTTTGCAGTATATATAATTGGGGTAAAGATTCTCTCTCTCTCTCTCTCTCTCTCTCTCTCTCTCTATATATATATATATATATATATATATATATATATATATATATATATATATATATATATATATATATATATATATATAAGTATTTTTAGCTACTTGGGCGGAGTGTGCATGAGGTGCATGAGGTGGAGTTTTGTTTAACCATGGGTTAATCTATGTAAAGCTTGAGGCTTTATATAGCGAGGATATAATGAAAGGAAAAGACTTAAAAATGAATGGAAAACAAACCATATTTTTATCGCGATAGAACCTTGGGTTTAAAGGCTTATGCGGGGAAGAATTGATATATGTATCGCAAAGGTGTGTAGTTAAATTTTATTTGAAATAAACTTTAGTTTTATTTAAATCAAACTTTGGATAGAATGTGATGAATGGGGGAGTTTGTTTAGTTTTTTAAAGATATGTATGGGCACGTGATTGATTTTATTATATAGTTTTAAACCATGAAGGGTATAATAACCATAGGGGGGTGGGGTATTTCATTAAGGTTAGTTTTAGACCAAAGGGAGCAATTTTTGGGTTTTTAATTTAACATGTGGATAATATCTTTGGTCCAAAATCTTTATAATAGTGGGCTTTGGGGGGTATTTAAAATAAAGGGATTTATATAGATGGGATAAGGTATTTTTAGGGAATTAATAAAGTAATTTAGAAGTTAATATGACAAGGGGAAAATGGAATACACAAAAATACACTAAATGACTAAGTAAAGTGAATAAAATAGAGCAAATCTTTTCATTTGATGATTTCACTATTTTAGTTAGGATAGAGTGTTTTTTGAGGGTTCTTGTATGCTTTATGAATGAAGGAATTCAATTAAATGGGATTTTAGGTTTCATTATGTAAGAAAGAGTCCTTACATAGGAAAATGAGTTAAGAAATGTGAATGAGGAATAAATAATGGTAAAAGGGGATTTTATCATAAGAACTCAACATTTTCCACTATCTAGTCATTGAGCCTTAGGTCCGGTCCAAACAAAAGTCATAGAAATGCTCTGAGCCTTTTTTATTGGTAGTATAGAATACTGAATACTTATAGGGAAAGGGAAATTAGTGATTTTAGCCCGGTGATGAATATTACATGCTTTTTTTCACTTCTTTCTACCTACCCAACATTACTCTAACATTTTTTCTTCTTTTTAGCAGGTGCATTTAAGCTTGCCACCTTGAATAATTTATTATTTTAAAGCATAAAAAAATATCTAATTCTACCTTATTTCATCCGAGGGCCTAGATTGAACTATTTGGCTCCTCATTTATTCTCTACCTATATACTGATTAGTCAGTATTAAACTGTTTGACCAATCTTTATTCAATATCTAAAACATGAAATTTAAACATGACTAGTCAAGTTTAAACAATTTTAACTCATCATGGATTATGACATTTATTGACACTCTGCCATAATCATTTGCAAAAAAAGTAAAAAGTAGTGGGTTTTGGACTTGAACACTTTCATGTTTTATTTTCATTTTTTTTCTTTTGGGGTCTATATTTTTTAAGTCCTTTGATCTTTCTTTTAGGACTTTTAAAGCAAAAAAAACTATCTAATTCTACCTTATTTCATCCGAGGATTCTTAACTTTTGGTATGCATCTGTAGCATCGGTTAAGCCGACAGGATATCTGGGACATGCCGCAGTGCCTGGGGTTGCAGAACCGAGTGGATAAACGTCACAACAAAGACCAGACTATGAGGCTCTATTGGAGGATCTTCATCACAGAGGTGATGTGGTGATGACCTAGGTGTCAGAGTGTGGGTGGCATGAGCTAGAAGATCTGTATACTGATGAGTGTATTGGTCTTCCCTCAGAGTGGCACGGGATCATGTGAAACATGGAAATGGCCAGACAAGATGTTCGTGATCTACGAGATGGTGGAGTAGAACCATTGGCCTGGGAGCCTCTAGATAGTGACTAGGGATGGGAACATGTGGTGCCCCCTTTTTGGTTTTTGTAACATGCTATGGGCATTTCAGATGTATTTAGAGTGGTGGACTCAAAAAACTTAATGCTTTTATGTGATGATACATAATATGGATATGCATATTTTATATGATGCTTTTGGTTCACCATTTTTTGTTTTTATGGTTGTCTTGTGCTAAATGTGTGATAAATTCCAATCTTGAATGTTGTTTGCAGTGGTATCTACATAGTGATTTTGGTCTCTAGGAACATGAATGAATGTAATGGATTCATGCACAAGAATAAGATTTCCTTTGTGAAAGGTACGAGGATAGATTTTTCGTTCATATTGGGATTTGGTGCACTTTTTGGCCGATTCAATGGTTTTCAATGAAACACAACAGTATTTAGAGGCATGCTTAAGCATGACAAGTCTATGTTCTAAACGTTGTTTGTCCAGGAGAAGTTCAATGGCTAGGTGAAGGGAGGGTATTTCCCACTCAATGGATAAGACTGCCTCCTCACCAAAAACAAGATGGAAAGGAGTAAACCTAGTGGTGGTTTTAACAAAATTTCTATAGGCCCAAAAAGTAGGGAAGAGCATAAGGTACCAATTGGTTTTGTACTTGTTCATAGTCTATTAAAGCATAGTTTTAAGGATTTTATTGACCGCTTCAACTTTTCCATTACCTTGGGGATAATAAGATGATGAATATTGGTGCTCAAAGCCCAACACAGAGGATAACTCATGCCATAACTCATCTTTGAAATGTCGGCCATGGTCTTAGACCAATTTTTTCAGAACCCCGAATCAATCGATAACATAGTTAAATAAAAAGAGAGTTTTGGTAGCTGCAATGTTGAAAATTGGCATGGCACCCACCCATTTGATGAAATAGTCAACAACCATGATAATATACTTATGGTTATTATCATATGGGGGTAGACACTTCATATAGTCAATGGCCCATTTGCAAAAAGGATCAACTGATATGACAGGATGGAGGGGAGTAGGTGGTGCTCTCACCTTTAGGGAAAATAACTAGCAATTGGGACATTGTTTGACTACCTCAATGAAATCGTTGATGAGAGAAGGCCAAAAATACTTGACGTGCATAATTTTATGGGAAATGGCCATACTTGAGAGGTGTCCACCGCAAGTGTCATTATGACAGGCATTAAGGACTTTCTCAATTTCAGCATGCGTGCGAAAATGATGAAGGACAGTATCAACACAACGACGATAAAGATCGTGACTGATGAGAAGGTAGCAGGGAGCTGTGTGTCGTATATGTCATCGATCATCATGATTGATATTGGGGGAAAATTTATGGGTTCACAGATAGGTGAGGATGTCGCCATACCAAGGATCATCTGAAGTGATGGAAAACAAGTGTCATTAGGTAAATCATGATTAACCAATGGATCACGTGCACCAGTAGGAAATTTAGAAGTGAGTTAAGTAAGGGTCAAAACTTTCTTACTCTTGGGTGTGACAAATTCAAGATCTAATTCCTAGAGGATAACGATCCAACGAGAGTATTTCCAACTAATTATCCATCGAATTAAGAGGAAATCCATTGGGTTGGAATTGGTCACGACCTTGGTGGCATGTGTAAGGAAATGATGACGAATTTTTTATTATCGAGAACACTATGGTCAATGCCAATTTCTCTTCACGTGAATAGGACACAGGGGGTCCTAAGTGGTCCTTACTAACATAATATATAACATTCTTGATTCTAGTAGCATATTCATAGATAAGGACCCCAACAACCTAATGTGTGGAAGCGGAGATGTACAAGATCAAGTCCCTATCAAATTTAGGTGGAATAATTAGGGGAGTGGAAGTGAGGGCATGTTTCAAGGAATCAAAAGATTATTGAGCATAATCATCCCAAAAAAATGGAATGTTAGATCGAAGGAGTTTAAGAAACGCATGCACAGTGGTGGCATAGTCAGGTACGAATCGACGAAGGAAGTTGGCCTTGCCTTGAAGGCTTTGTAACTAGTGCAAGGTATGAGGAATGGGGAGTTCAATAATGGCTTGAACTTTGAGAGGATCAATATTTATACCGTCTCTGGACATGATGAATCCCAAGAGACGCCTGGCTGGAATGCAGAAAACACGCTTCAATGGGTTAAGGCGTATATTATACTTGTGACATCGTAGAAAAATGATACATAAATCACAAATGTGATGTGCCAAAAATATAGAATGAGCAGTAAGGTCATGAAGGTAAGTAAGTATAATATGAGCCAAGTCATGGAAGAAATAAGACGTGGCCCACTGAAAAGGTGGCTCCAGAATTCTTTAAATCGAAAGGCATGACCATATAGGAAAAAGTTCCCCACCGATTAATGAACACATTTTTAAGCTGATCAACATGATGGATAGTGATTTCGTTGTATCCAGAGAATCCATCCATGAAGGACAAAACCTCATGCCCTGCACACTCATCAATGATTTGGTCAATAAATGGTGAGGGGAAGTTTTCTTTGGAACAAGCTTTGTTTAGGTCATGAAAGTCAATGCAGACATGAATGGTGCCATATTTCTTGAGAACAGGAATCGGGTTGGAAACCCATGTGGTATACTCAATGGGATATATAAATCCATCCTACTTGATCTTATCGAATTCGAATTTAATATCCTCACGTCTAGAAGGATTGATGGGTCTCCACTTTTGACAGATAGGAATGGCATCAGGCCATGTGTCGATATTGTGTTCAACAATGGTGGGATCATGTCTGGGCATCTCAGAATAAGACCAGGTGAAAACATCACAGAATTCCCCCAAGGTAATGTTTTCTTCAGGCCCTGGTTTATTAGAATTGTTTATTTTAATGGTAGGAGAGATATTGGCCATGTTTCCTTGTTTGAAAGAATTTGGTGCAGGGATGGGATTTATAAACCAATCGAATTCACCATGAATGAATTCTTTAGACTCCACAACATCTTGGTCATGGTTCGACTGCGGAAGGAAATACACATGATGGTGCATATCATCCCAAGGAAAATCAGGGGTGGTCATGGCTTCTATAATGTCTTCATTAGAATGGAATATGGGGGAACTGGAGGAAGGGAGACCACTTGATGTGGCGGATCTACCTAGAGCATATTTATGAGAAATGTGGTTCACATACACATTTCTACTATGGGCAAACGAAGAGCTAGAAGATGAAACATCTACCGATGTTGATACAAGGGTTTTCAATGAGGGAGGTTTGACAGAAACATAATGGGAAGCCCCAGAGGGGTCTTTCTCCATGGATCTCATGCATGAAGACATATAGAGAATAGTGACCAAAGAGTCTGTCATCTCGACACCATGAGGAGGTATCACAATGGGAGCAGAACAATCCTCTGGTTCTAGTGAAGCAGAACTCACAAGTAGAGGATTAGATGATCCACTACAAGTAGCATCTAGTTTGTGAATTTCCTTAAGGGTATCTTGAAATTCATCAAGACGAGGACAATGATGGGAATAATGGCCATAATAATTGCAAAAAGCACAAGGGTGATTCATGTGCAACGATTTGAGTTTCTTGGTTGAATCAGGTGAGGTAACATGGACCTCCGGGATGTCATATTCAAGAAACATTTCATTGACCACATGTTTTAGATGAGGAATATTAGGAAATTTATTGGTGGCATGCCCAATGACATCACATAAAGTGCACAGAGGTGTCAGATTTGGAGGCTTAGGTGGAGCTGGAGTTGTTTGGGGAGCCTTGTTCTTAGTTTCCTTATTTTTGTCTTTTCCCCCCTCACTGGGTGCTTTCACAACAAGAGTGGGTTCCTATTGAGGTTGTTGTGGAACTAAAGAAAAGGGAGGGGTCATGGCGACTGGTTGAATTGGGGTCAAAGGGTATATGGTTTAAGTTAATCTGGTGGAGTGTTTGCAGGGGGATTAATGTACTAGATTGGGATCCCCAAAGTCAAATTGGATAAAATCAACATAGCCATAACAGGCACAGAAAAGAATCCATATGGGGGAGCTAAAAATATTATCTGACCTGAAGGGTAATGGCCTATCGGAACATATCATAGGCGGTTAAGGCTTGGGGGAACTGTTCCTAGTTGAAAAATATTGGGAGAGACACCAGCATAAGGAGGAGGTCCTTGAGGAGATGGTCTTTATGGCTATGTCGAGTGAACAACAACAGGTTGTGAAGGCGCTGGCTGCTAGCTAGTCATACCAGGACTCTTTTGGCTACCCCGAGACACTTGCAACATGAAAACACTCGATGAGATGGGCTCATAAATAAGAGAGGGGGGGGGGGATAAGAAATTCACCAAGTAATGAGGAATTTTTATAGACTCTAGGTTAGACACCAGTGAGAGGTGTGATCATTTGTTTATTAGCCACCGATGATATAATAGACTCAGGTGAGGTTTGAGACATGGGCTTGTAAGATGTCAACTGATCGATAGTGACGATATTTCCGTTATGGGGAAGCACATATTATGGTGAACCACAGATGTGATAGCTAACATTGCATATGAGTAGCTACAACCTAAGAGGATATTATAATCCAAAGGGGCATCAATTACTTCTATGTCAATACAAAAAATCTTGCTCGCAAGCATAATAGGACAATTGTGGAACATGCCAAGGGGTTGTGAAGGGTGACCGTCCTAAGCATGCAAAGTGATGGTGGATGGGGACAAATCGGGGGACCCAAGTTTCTTCCAAACATAGGGGGACATCACGCATGTGGATGCGCCCTCATCAATAATACTTCACTGGATAGTGTCATTACAAATCTTAACTAGTATTTGGAAAGTAAGGGAAGAGGGTAGAGGGGGATGTTCTGACTTGTGAACATCAAAGACGATCAAGCGATCATATGAAGGATAAAAAATGCCTGGAGTATATAGTAGAGCTTTTATTTGGGATGGGCACGTCTAGAGACCTTCCAACATTGACATGGCAATAGGAGATTGTTCCAATTCATCTACTATGTTGTAAGTGTGGGAAACTTTGGCAAATGCAACATTATGGCATAATGGCCCTTTGGGGATCTTGGCAATGACCTCTGCCTTAGGTTGAGGGATATGTAAGGGAACATTTGGTGTTGAAATAGGCTCTCTGTATAATTTGGTTTAGGACTCAGTTGCATATGTAGCATGTTACTTGTCATATTGGTGCAATTAGTTCTAAAGGTTGACATCAACGATATTTACCTCATCAGAGTTCATCATGAGAATCTGATAATCATGATTACCATAATGTTGGGGTTGAGGAGTAGCCTGAACTTGTGGGGTTTGGGTAGAAACATATCCTTGCTGAGGGAAAGGATTAGTGAACACAACCAGTTGAGTTGGAGCAGTGTTTGGAGGGAGCGATGTAATGGGTTGTTGTCCTCGAGACACTGCTGATGACAAGGTACTGGGTTAAATAGATCCTAGCATATAAAAAAAACTCATGTGCTTCTAATCCAAATTATGATTATTTTTTAAAACCACATTTTATTCAGTTCAAACAATACATATGAAGGAAATAGAGCCATACAAATAAAATATTGATATAAAAGATAAAAACCCTTCGGCCAAATATTACAATGGGCGACCTCTTGGCTCTCGACCCTTCAAACCATTTCTCACTCTCTCTGTATTCCTCACTTCCTCACTTCTCTCTGTGTCCTTTCACACTCTCACAAGCTACATATTTATACATAAATATAATTTTTTCCACTCCATAATTTCCTCCACGCAAATCTCAACTTAAAATCTGATTTAGATTTATCTTTTTTTGGACCCAACCAAGTCCCATTTATGGAATTCCTCATCCCTATATTATCTACCCAATTCAACTCCACTAATATCCTTAATTATTTAAGGAATATTTACAATAATACTCACATTTATAATTTCTCTCCTAATTTATTAAAAATGAGAAAATTAATTAAAAAAATAATTAAAAATCATCACCCCCCTAATTACATAATTGAATAATGAAAATTTAGCTTTAATGCTCCTGCATCAGACTCCCCATGTTGAGAAGTTTCCATAGACTCCTGTCTATGAGGTCCATTTCTTTTCTGTAACAATGCGACAACCACAAGTCCTGATGACTTTCTCCCTCCAGGATTCCAAACTCTGTTCTGCCACTGGTCCTTCAAAGTATCAACTAGATTTGGTAACTCATCACTCACTCAGTCAATCGGATTCCATCAGCTTCTCCAACACTTTCTTTCTCCAATTCCTTGGATTAATTCCTCTTCGTCTAAGGTTTTCATCTCCAGCTAAGATGAACACTCAACTTTTTGCAATGGAAAATAATCAAGAACTCCTTCTTGATTACAACTATAGTCTTTGATTACTTTTATAAAATAACTCTATCGTCCAATGTTGTACCTGCATTCACCAACAAACTGTTAGTTTTAAAAAGATAAGACCTTTCAGTCTCTTTTTATGCTTCAAGCACCAATCTCCCATCATCAAATTTCTGGACTTCAATAGATCCTGTTTTGCACTGCTCGCTGCTTCCATCTTCATCCTACTGGATCAATATTTTTGTCTTTTTTTTGTCTCTATGGACACAACTCCCTTGCTGCTCCTGATCTTTCATCTCAACTCCAAATAATTTCCGCCCAAATTCTCTAACTTCGACATCATATCTATTAATGTCGCTTTCTGTACATACACTTACATCATTATCTGAAAAGTTATAACATTCATTCAACTCTAGAAACATTTCATCTCTATCATGCATAGTAACTGTAATTTCTTCTGGATCAGGTTCTGCAAATTTTACTTCCCCATCATGTTCCTTAAGCCATCGTTCCAAGAACTCGATTTCCATATGAAATATTTACAACACTTTATCACCACCATCATTCCCAGTTTCATCCTTCTTCTGGCAATCTTCCTGAGTTGTCATGGTTTCTATTCCATCACACTGTAAAATTTCGTCAGCAAATTCACTAAACAAATACATTTGTTTACCTCCTTGGAATATATCTTCGGAATTTCCACTATGCTCCTGCTTCATAATAGCTTCAACTTGCTGTTTCACACCAAACAATAATTCATTTATGATTTCTTCATGCTGCAACAAATCAATACCTTCATCCTCTGAAAGGAAATTACCATCACACTTAACCTCAAGGGGTTCATTCATCTCTGTGACAATTCCATCAAACTACTCACCATCTTTTGCACATCCTACAAACATACATAAACTATGAGAAAAATTACAAGGCTTCATAGCCTCATCTGCTTCTCTCGCCAACACATTTTCAGACTCTTCTGAACTATCCCAATAGTTCATGAGATCTTCCTCATTGATCTCTTCACCTAGAATTTCACCATGTTCTAGGCCACAAATGGAAACATCATTTTTTAACTCAACCTCTCTGAGTTCTTCACACCTCAACATCTACTCGAGCTTCCTCAGCTCTTCCGTCAACTGTATGTTTACCTACTTTTCCCTCTTTGTGTGTAGTCTCTGCCACTTTACTTTCCTCTTCATGGTCCAACCATGTGTCTGGTCTTCCACATTTCTCTGCAATAACTCCATTAACAATTCAAGGTGAAATATTATCTTAGCCTTCTCCCGCCTATACTCTTCATCTGTCAACTGCTCACATATGCCACTTACCTTGGAATTTTCCTTCTTCTTCCTTCTGATGTGGTCTTCAACAGATCTTCGAAAATGACTATCAACAGTCATCTTCTCCTCCTTTGTCAACTTCATCGGTTCACATGTGGAATTTATTCCATCCCTTTATCAGCAATCCTTCACACTTGCCATTCATAAATAATGCAAGTTCTCCTCCTGTGCTTGGTTTCTCTTGGTTCTCTGTCTTGGAACCAATCTCTAGCAACCCTCTTGCTTCACTTTGTTGTAAATAACACTTTAGAAATTCATGTGTTACAATAACCAATTCTTTGGGTGTCAGGCTCCACCAATCATGCACCTAGTGACATTCAGACTTTTTACTTAGCTTACGACTCTTTGACTTCAGAATTAATCAATTCTTCATCTTGGATGAAAATAATCAATCTTAACTCAAACTATCCAAACTTTCATTTGACTCTAACCTTTGTTTTGACTGTAAGGCTTGACCCAATAATTTAATAGTGGATATTTTGACTTAATTCAAGTTTACAATTCTCCAAAAAACATACACCCCTAATACATTTTTAGGATGTAAAATCTTCACTCTCTTTCATACTTCATTCTTATGAAAAATCATCAGTTTTCCCTTATCATTTCACATGATACTGAAGTCTTTAATCGAAATGAAATTTAGGATTTTTTCAAGATTTATTTTAAGGTGAAAATAAATAAACCATTCTCTTTTCAACATTCAAAAATACCTTCCTGAATTATCATATCTCATGCTCATGTTAAGGTTATTAATAAACCTTCTCTTCGAAATTTCAATTCTCCGCATTTCCATTCTTTTGTGTCGTCCTTGTCACTATAAATACTCGCATGCCCATAAGTTCGTCACCTTAATGCAAACATTTTCCCTGCACTTTTATGCACCATACAACATCAATTCACATCTCTTCACATGTGTATAGAGAACAAGCTATTGATATTTCAACCTCTTCGATGAATGATGTACAACTCGTACATTGTGTCCATCCTGAATATCACCTCCTTAGATACTGCCACATGATGGTAAAAAAATTGATTTTACACATCAAGAAATTATGGTTTGTTTGTGTTTTCAGCCATAAACACAAATCACAAAACTTCTCCCATTTCCAACAAGAATATTTGATCCAAAATGATGCAACTAAAATTGCGAAGACCCACACTATGCATAATAAATCATCACACTATGCATAATAAATCATCCCATATATTATAAGATGCATACTTCTCTTTATATCAAGGTTTAATACCCTTTTGTTACTTGAGCCAAATGAAAGTTTTTCCAATAAACCTTACCATAAACCTTTGGCATACCTCGGCATTATATCTATAAAATTAGACTTCATAAATTAAAACCCAAACATTCATCATAGTTTAGGTTAAACTCATATCTCCACTTTATTTCTAGCCCATATCACATCACAATCCTTTACTGGATTTCATTTAACCCAAATTTTATGTTATAAAGTCAACATAGCACTTTATGGCTTACCAATCCATCAATCCAATGATTTCACTATCAATAGGCTACACATATCTCGAGGCTCTTCTTCCAATCTCCACCTTCGATTTTGAATTTCTTCTCATACTCATCAGATATATCCTCTCCAACTCGTTTTCAGCAAAACAACATATTTCTCAAAATTGGTAGATCTGAACAAACACTCCTCTTTTGTATAAAAAAACAAAAGAAAATTACCTTCCAAGAGACAGTAAACGATCCATCGCTTGAGATTACTAATATATTAATCATTGTCATTATATTTTTTGGTGAAAATCACCTTCTCAACAACCAAATACGCAAGTATAACCCACACCAAGTTGACCAATCATGCTAACATCAGTTTCAAGAGGGATCTCCTAATTTTGTTTCACAAATCAATGGCAGCACCATAATTCCACCCTCTCCAACACTTTACTACATCAGGTACAGGGTTGCATAGATTTCGAAAGCTGGACCAAATTATCCATGGCTTCCATTGATTTCAACGAATTTTCACTATCAGCTCCAGCCCAAACAAAATCACGCTGCCTTTCAAATGGGGAATCCGCTCTTACAAATGCTGCCCACGGTCCACACAACAATTATATTACATTTTAAAACGTGTTTCTCTGTAGTGTTGGGACTGCATCTACAATGTCTTGTGAATGGATTGACCACAGAGCATACATCAATGTAGCCGGAATTGCATCTGTAGCAATTTCCGTGGCCTTATTATCATACCAATTCTTCCAATACTTAAATAACAAGTCTGCAACCAATACCATCGGTCTTTCAACATTTGTGACCAAAATTCAATTTCACTCATATGGTATAGTTTTGTTGTGACCATATGTGGCATTGCTTCAATATTTCCACACCACACTTCCACTACATGTTGTGACTGCTCTCGTGGATGTTTACACATTAGCTCTGTGTGTGGCTAGGTAGCACAACCTACGCTCAGGAATGGCTCACACTCTGGGTGCAGTGGTATCACAGCCTATGCTCATGTCTTTCGGTCTCTTGTCCGTTGCGTGCAGTGATACATACGCCTGCTCACACCACAAATCCACTTGTGTGCACCTTGTAACGCCACACCACACTTTCGTTGCATGTAATAACACGCTCACACCACGCTTTGTGTATAGTATATGTTATTGGCCAGTTCTTGCGAGCTCCCAAACGATGCTTTCACTGCGTACAATGATATATTACGCTTTCCCTCGTGAACGCCACACTTCAGCTAGGTGCATTATATGTCACGGCTACTAAAATATTTATCACATGCCAGCCATTGCATGTGTTAACGCATGCATTATGCTTTCATCAATCAGCTTCACACCTACCGCAAACTTTAATCTACAACCATGGTTGTGTGATGTCTTCTTAGCCAATGCGTTAAGGCCTCACCATAGTGTGGCTTTGCCTTTGCCACAAGCTTCCGATCCGTGGCTTTGCTAAAGCTACGATGGGTTCTTGTTGCCACGTCAATGCTCCCCACACATTCACGTTTTCAACAACACTCGAAAGCTGGTATTGTGCTCCAATACGTCCACCCTCCTACATTCACATGCTCCAAAAAATAGCCATCTACAAGATTGCAACCAATTCAGATATCTGAGTCATGATCCACAACGCATATATTTGAGGAAAAATTTACAATGCATAACGCATAGATCTTATACAAGATCAAAAACACATAGATCAGAGGAAGGATTTAACGTACATGCCTCCACCGAATTTTTGGTGCATCGATTCAATCGATGCATAAAAAAAAAACAAAATCGTAGTAGTAATAGATTCATTCTCTTGTCCCTCTTGAAAGATTCAATACCAATACCACATTGTGCTCCGATACCAAATGATGCCAGGGTACTAGGTTAAACAAATCCTAGCATACAAAAAAAACTCATGTGCTTCCAATCCAAATTATGATTCTTTGTTAAAACCACATTTTATTTAGTTCAAACAATACATATGAAGGAAAGAGAGCCATACAAATAAAATATTGATATAAAAGATAAAAACCCTTCGGCCAAATATTACAATGGGTGGCCTCTTGGCTCTCGGCCCTTCAAACCATTTCTCACTCTCTCTGTATTCCTCACTTCCTCACTTCTCTCTGTGTCCTTTCACACTCTCACAAGCTACATATTTATACATAAATATAATTTGTTCCACTCCATAATTTCCTCCACGCAAATCTCAACTTAAAATCTGATTTAGATTTATCTTTTTTTGGACCCAACCAAGTCCCATTTATGGAATTCCTCATCCCTATATTATCTACCCAATTCAACTCCACTAATATCCTTAATTATTTAAGGAATATTTACAATAATACTCACATTTATAATTTCTCTCCTAATTTATTAAAAATGAGAAAATTAATTAAAAAAATAATTAAAAATCATCACCCCCCTAATTACATAATTGAATAATGAAAATTTAGCTTTGATGCTCCTGCATCAGCTACTTGGGCTTTCCACAATTGACGCATCTGTGGTATAAGGGGAAAATCATGTGTATAATGGCCATGTACACCACAACATGCACAAGTTTTGTTCGTACGAACTGCCATGTTCTGCTTGGGTTGATCACCTTGTTGCTGGTTTGCGGTGTTAAGCTGGTTCACTTGGGGTGCATTCGATTGATTAACTTGGTGACCCTATACCATGCGTTTGTTGGTTTTTGTTGTCTTTCCCCTTATTATTTTTCTTGGAATTAGGGGGATTATTCATGCTCTAATGAGCATACAACTGACCTTGAGGATTTGGTGGTTGTTATGGCACAGGTTAAGAAGGCGCATGAGGCGGGGGGTGTTGATACCAGAGGGGCTAGAGCATTGGGCTATGCATAAGGATAAAAAATATATGGGGCAACATTTGGGTAAATAGGATGAGCAACAATTGGCCCTGGCATGGACTGATGGGGTTGGGTAAATGCGTAGGGCATGCTTTGACCGAGATAAAATTTTCCTGGAGGGGGTGTTACACTAGAATTTTTCACCATGCATGCTTCCCTTCCTCGATCCTGAAGTGTCCCGTGATAGACCCTGTGCAATGTTTCCACCATGGATAAATATGTAAATCTATCCCCTAAAGACTCAAAGAGAAATTCCTTATAATATTACTGAAAGGACTTACTCAAAACCCTAGTTTTAAGGGTCAGCTCATTTTCCAGTTGCATGCTTGTGCTGATGTCGGATTGGCAATTATGGCTTAGCACTGCCAACACCCTTATTTCTTGTAAAATTGCGTTGATCCCTTTTTGGCGTTGTTTCCTCAAATGGAGGAGAAGCTTCGACCTATAGAAGTTCCAAGGCGGTGATTTGGTTGTTAAATAGTGGTGATAGAGTCGAGCTCTCTAATTTTAGAGCTTTGATATCATCCATGGGGGTTTATCCCTTAGAAAGTGGACCTTCCTCCTCCTTTCATGGGCTCCCAACCTCTTCTCCCTTTCTATAAATTAGTCCCCATCCTTCCACTACGCGTTAGTCATTTTTGGGTTGGTCTGAACTCTCGTTCCGTTTACATTATTGCACTGTGATAACCCCTAAGTTGTTTGAGAGAAGTAATTATTTAGAGCTTCAGTGAAGGACTCAAATTTTTATCAAATTTTCAAATTTTCACCAAATTTTGCATTATAAAGTATCTCAAGTTGCTAGACCCACTCTAGGGCTAGAGAGATCACCTCTGTTAGCATAGGGGATTTATCTTGACAACATAAATGGAAACTCCATTACGGAGATTAGCCTCTTAGCCTTCCTTTCCCAGACTAACCTCTGACCAGTTTGACTGATCACTGAAATCTAAGATTTATTAGGTCTCAGTTAGTTTGCATAGGATTTTATAGTCATTTAAATGTGTCAAGTCTGGTCTTTGTGTGAAACTCTTTTTTGTTTTTACTTTTATTTAGTGCCCAATGCATTTTATTTTCTCAATAGCACTGCCAGTGTTTTTCTATATAGCAAAACCATGCTGATTTGTCTTTCAGTGCCCTTATGCTCATCACATAAGCGATGGTCTCAGCCCTAGGAAAAGTTGGGGTTTCCCTTTGTTTTTCCAATGCGTCCTGGCCCCTAAAGAATGTTTGTTGAGTCTCAATGACCTCCTGCTCGTGTGTTTGGCTTATTTTATCTTGTTTGAATGAGTGTTTTCATTTCTTTGACTTGCTTGTGAGTTGGAGGATTTTTTACCATTTCAAACACCTTTTACCACATTGCTTCTGACTTGTATTGAAGTTGTTTTTCATATGCATTGATCATCACTGCATTTCTCAGCTTACCTTGAATTTAGCGTCAAACATAAGATCACAAATTGTTTGATTTATGATTTTAGAAGGGTGTGTATTTTTCCAAATTCAAAAGAAAACTGAAGGTGATTTCATTTTAGTTCTTTGATTTGGATTTTTTTTATCATTTTGAAAAAGGAGTGAAAAGTGTTTCATTCATGTATTTTTAAAATGGATTTTTATTTCTGTACAATTGAAAGAAAAGTGAAAAGTGTGTGTTTTTTCATTTCTTCATTTGTTTCATTAATTTTAATTTTGATTTCATTTCAAAGTAAAAAGTTAAAAAAAAAATGTTTCATTTTATGCATCTTATTGGAAAAGAGAAATGTTTTCTTTTTTTCAATAAGTTTCATTTTTTGGGAAAGTGAATTCGATTTGAAAGAATTGCATTTCACATTTTTGAACTGGTTTGAGGAGGAACCGTTGTTTGTTGCATTGATTTCACTTCTGTTTGTATCTCTTTTCTCAATATTTTAGACTTCATTGTGTTAGTGTCCAATATTCACATTGATCAAAATTTACTCTTTTCACTATAGTTAGAGTCTTATGGTCAAATTGTTACATTTTCAAAAAAAATTTGACATCTCTCTTGGTTTTCAAATGGTCAAGTAATTTTCTAAGTGTGATGCTACTCTAATTTCATGGTCATCAAGGTCAATTCATAATCATTTTCATTAGTCATTAGTCACCATAGGTCATTTTTCCTTCATTAAGACTTGTTATTATTTAGAATCTGAAAAGGAAGAGTCATGGTGTCATAAGGTTGATCATGAGAGTGGCATGAGTATCATCATATTTCCATTTGGAGTCATGTCATCATCATCCAAAAATAGTAAAGTGTCATGAGAGTTAGCACTTAGGTTATAAATCACATCATAAAGTTATTTGGTTAAAAGTACATGATGTTGCTCTGACTATCAATGCCAAAAATCAAGTTTTTTAAGTTATAAAGGAGCAGAAAATTGTTTTAAAGCTTCATTGTATCCTTTCAAATTAAAAAATCTCCTCTCCATCACTTTGAAGAGTTTCCATATCCATTAAAACTGTGAATTTCACCATCACTGTAATCTTTCATTAGTTTGCTTCATTTCTGGAGGGTCTTGCTGCGCTTTTGATTTGGATTCCAATGGGAGAAAGAAAGGGTTCAGTTATCATATCAGTGCTTCAAAGGTTATTTTCACAAGTAATTCCAACCTTGCAAACCCTCTAAGCATGATTTTTATTTAGAAAATTGATCAAACTCAATCCCTAGGATTTGCTGCATTTTCTCTTCTAATAGTCTATAGATTTAGTTGAGAGATGTTATCCTTGTTTTTGGGCTCATACGTCCTTCATTATCCTCACTAAACATTCCCCGCCCTTCCCCTCACTATAATTCCTTCATTTCACCATTTCCCTTATCAAACCCAACTTGTTGTTGTGCTTCTGGCACATGTCTGTGTCCCCCCCCCCCCCCCGTTTCTCACTCATTTTGAGAAATTTAATTTTCATTGTGTCCCTAACACCTATCCCTACCTCCCATAATTTTTTCAGATTTTTTCATACCCCCCATCCCCTCCATTCCCTTCCATCAATTTGTTGCGTTTTTAGCCCTATTTTTCAGCTCAAAGTCCCTTTCCCTCTCTTGTTTAAGACTAGGGTTTTCTATCAAAAGTGAAGCCAAAAACATGGTGAAGACAAGTGAAAGGAGGAGGTATAAGGGAGGAGAGATCTCTAGATATGAGCCAACTCATATGAAAAATTTCAATGCATCGGAATTTATTATAAGATCATTTGAGAAGGCAGACTGCCTAGGGTTTTTTCTAAAGGTGCAAGAGGTAGGTTTCCATCATGATCTAACAAGCCTCCTTTCTATCAATTTCAAGAAGGATCAAGAAATTATAGCAGGGATTAGCTTTCTAGTTTCAGAAGAGGTCATAGATTTAGAAACTAATATCCCTAATCAAGGTGAAATTTGGTTCAAGGGAATGGATTTAGACTTGGAACACTACAAAATGTTCTTGAAATGACAGTATAAGGAGTCTCTTTCTCATGTTTTTCCTAGCAGAAAATTTTTGGATAAACACAACCCTTAGATCAAGATTATTCTGAAGTATTTCACTTGTGAGGGCAAGTTTAGCAGGCTATATCAGTATCATATTAGATTATTGATGCATTTTACTTCCACGAAGCCCCTAAACCTCCCTAACCATCTATTTAGAAGTTTGGTGAAGATGACAGAGAGGGTGAAGTCTAAAAGAAAAGATCATCAAGAAAGCCTCTTTCATCATGCTTTATTCAAGGTAATAGTCCTCCACCAGACGATACATATCAACATGTCATGGGAAGCTTTCTTGGAGACAACTACTCTCTTACTTGTCTCCAACCAGTCAAAGAGTCAAAGTTCTCCTTCATCATCATCGGGACCATAGGCAACTGAAACATCAAGCATGCCATCAATGACAAAAACTCAGCCTAGAACAAATATTTCAAGGAGAGATAAGAAAGGTAAGAAGTTGGTATTTTTTCTTGAAGCAGTAGAGGATATGCCTAGTTCTAGGCCTAAAACTAGATATCAAGAAAAAAGGACACCTAAGGAGGTTACTAGTGAAGAAGCAGTTTAGTTGGAAACCATGAGAGAGGAATCACATCTGAGCATACATGATTCACCATTACACAATAAAGAATAAGTACCTCCAAAAGTTTATATGGATAACCTAGGATAACATCATGGAGATAAGGCGGCATAAGATATCATCAAGGAGAAGGAGGCATGGATTATAGAGTTGAAGGATGACCCGTGAAAAGCCAATTTCATGGTAGCTTTCCTATAACAGGAGAATAAAAATTTGAGACAGGCCCTAATGCAGCAGAAAAAGTCACAAGAAGACCCTCCATAAGAAAGTAAAACAAGTGTTTTGGTGGCAAACGACAAGGGTAAGGCCATCATTTATGAAGATCAGCTGGAAGAAAATAACATTCAAACACAACCTAGGTTACCTAATACAAGAGAAATGGCTAGGAAGAAACATAATGTAGAAGCTCCATCTCCTCCTCAAGCTCAAGATACTATATTTCCCTCCATAAGTGTTGAGATTGAGAAAAAAAAGGAGTATTGGATTGACAGAGTGAATGTACGCTTGGATAAGCTACTGGAAAAAAAAAACAGGGATACCACCATACAAAGAAATATGGCAAGGCACTATTATGCTAGGAACATGATTTTCAAAGTTAGGGTGAAAAATATGAAGAAAAAACTCAAAAGAACCCAAAGGAGACTCAAAATGAAGATAATACTAGACCTATTGGCTGATGCATCATTGGTGGTATGATGGAAAAGCATAAATCAAAGGAGAATAGACAAAATTTTGAAATTTTGAAGTTTTTTGTGCACATAGGAAAAAAAGTATCCTACAGAAAAGCAACAAGTAGTTGTTGCGCATTTTCTCAGAGGGTCCAAATCAAAAATTCAAGTATGGTTGGATAGATAATGACGTAAGAACATTAGAAAATCAATTTAGGATGCTTTTAAATTCATAGTTTTGAATAAAACGATCAAACAATTCCTTTTTTACACCTTTTTGCCACCTTTTAAGAAATTTGTTGTCTTTCTGGACACTTCATATTAAAATAAATTTTGAGGGGGCTAAAATGATGAGTTTAGATGACTAAAAGGTCCCTAGGTATAGTAGACATCCTAAGATTTCTTCACCAGACTTTAAAAACATTCATAACTTCTTCCAAGTCATCTGAAAATCAAGCCAAATTTGTTGTGTTTTGTCTAAAGGAAATTTGCTGCATTTCTAGGAAAGTTTGTTGTGTTTCTGTGTTTTTCTAAATTTCACTACATGTGGAGGTCAAAGGTAAAATTGGTCGATGTAATAGCTAACTCATCATTTATATGATGATTAATAGGATTATTAATGATTATCATTTTAAAGAATCTTGTGATTAATTCTTTGAGAGATAAGCTCAATTAGTTAGCTAAAAAAGGGGAAAGTTGTTTGTAACTTCCCTAGGATTTGGAAATGAGTCATTAGGTTCATTAATTATTTGTTATGGATCAATATTAGACCCCTTAGAGGTGGAATCTTGTTTTTCTTCTATATGTAATCAGAAACAAGTCTTAGAAAAGATTGGATATTTGAATTTCACACTTTTTTGGAACTAGTGTACTTGACTCTTTGTAGAAATAATATACAGGAAGTTGCAACTATTTCTATTAGATTCTTGTGTATTGGTTAGTGACAGTTTTTTTCGCCATTTTTCCTTATTCATATGATGATTAAGTTTTTATAGCAACCATATATGTTCTTATTTTTTTAATATCCTAAATTTAAAACAAAATACATTGCCTCAAATGCTCTGCTTTGTCTAAGATTTTCATATAAGTTTTTTATCTTCTAAAGAAATGAATTCATACATGTATGCTCATTTTACTCCTTCTACATGGTTTCCTCCTCACCACACTATAATGAGAAATTAAATTTGTCTCACTAGTTACATATATATTGCCTCATACTATGACTGCAATTGATCCTTCCAAATACTTGGCCTAGTTCCTAATTTGGTGCTTCTTATCCAGCAAAACCTAAATCAAAACCCTATTGAGCTTATGACTAGCCTAAAACCCTAATACTCTCCAGTCACTTCCATTGGATTTGAGGTTGATTTTGAGAGAGCCCTCTCTAATTTGGTAGGGTTGGATACCAAGTCAAAATTTTGTATGTGGTCACCTCTTTGGTTTCCTTTCTCATCCTTGGTAAACTAAGGATCGCTAGCACATTGAAATGGAAATATTTTCAATTTTCATTTTAGCTTGCATTGGAGGATTCAGGTGACATTGATTTTGAGCCAAAAACTGAAAAATTAACTCAAGATCAACATTAAAATTTACCCAATTTACCTTAAGGATAATTTGGAAATAACAAGAACATTTAGAGGTCTAGGCTAGAGATGTGTTCCGGTGTCGTAAAATGTAGGGGTTATCGCTAACGATCTATGTTACAAACCAGGGGTGATATCTCGTCCCACATATGGAATTATATTTATGTATGATAAATATATTTGGGGTGCTCTCATCAAACGGTTACATATTAGACAACAATACTACAGACTGGACTCCCACATACCATTGCATATATCTGGGGAGACACCATTAGGTTGCAAGCCTACAATAGGTAACCTAGCCGAATGCCATATAAACATGATACACCAAACAAAAAATTCGAGGAGATTGGTTTTCATACGTTAATTCCTTGGAAAATTTATTTGATAAGGTGTACATTGCAGTTCATGGATACTTGGTAATCACTTTTTCTTAGATTACCATTTTTTATTTTTATTGTTAAATTCTAAAATTTATTGTCCACGAAACATATTACCTGTGCACAAATCCTTAGCATATCTTAGGTTGAGACTAATGGCAAGATTTCCTGAGTTTACCAATCAAGGAAACCCCTCAGATGAGAATCCTAGTCCTTTTCCTTATTTTAGAAATGTTGGCACTCCCTATATGGAAATGTTGTCCCTCTCGGGATTAACCATTGGTTTTCCAGTTTGGTTATTTTCGACCCCCATGGTTCCGAATGTCGAAGCTGCTTCTCAGCCAATTTCTCCTCCACCTGAATAGTGTCAACCTCATGTTGATTCTAAATTTGACCCCTCACCTTCTTACCCTATTTCTTCACCCCATTTTTCCTCTTCGCCTGGTGAAATTCTAGAGTTTAGTGACTAGCAAGCTAAGAAGAAGAAGAAGAAGAAGAAGAAGAAAAATGAGCAAGGGGGCAACCCAACGACCATTGCTACTGATGAAACTGATGTTTAGAAACCTTCCATTCAGCCCCATAAAGTCAAATTACCTTACAAGTTGTGCAAGGTTGATCACCTTCTTAGGGATTGTCCCGGTATTCCCAAAGTATTAGAAGTGTGGTCCATCAACTTAATTCGGCCTTTGTCATCGGCCTCTAGAGATCATGCTGGTGAAAAACCCTCAACTAGTGATAGTAAGGCCCATGGGAAAAAGGGTAAATTCAAATTTCCCTGTAGGTTATGTGAAGGGAATTATCCCATTCGCCTTTGTCCTTATATGGATGAAGCCTACAAAGTCTTGGATAACCTTACGACTTCTCAGCCGCGAGTTCTGACTGATTACCAAAAAATCTTCCCTGATTCTCCCCTAGTTGATCAAGCGATTGATCAGAAATCATATTTGGTCAATCCCACTCTCTCCGAAAGTGAATCGCATGAGTCTGTTCCGGACCAACCATTGGTTGAAAAAATGGTTGACCTGATTCCACCCTTAATGGATCATGCTTTTCTCGTAGTTATTGAACCTCATACCACTCAGGTTATTTTCATTTCTTTATATTCCCATGAATTGGAGGGTAATCCTCCTACTCCCTTGGTACGGGAGGGTGATCCTCCTGTCCCCGTAGCACAAGGGGGCAGTTCTCTCTTTCCCGTGACACCACCTCCAAGAAGTCTGGTTTCTTCCTTTTATTAGAATTGGTCGATAAGATACTCTCTTCCTTATTACATGCTAGTTGAGATCATAGTACAAGATTATAATGTGGTCATACTTAGAAAAATAATAGATGAAGTTGAATCTATTAATATTATGTCCTCAACTACTTGGCAAGCTTTCGGTTCTCTGTAGCTTGTGCCTGTTACCCAGAATCTGTTAGCTTTTAACCGATGAACCAGTAAAATTTTAGGGATTCTTCTGAAGTTTCCTATTAATTTGGGAGGAAATATTTTCTATATATACGTGATGGTTTTCCAAGGCCCCTTGGATTTCAACTTACTCCTTGGGTGTGACTATACTTATGTCATGGGAGCTCGTCTCTTCTCTCTTTCGTGTGATCTATTTCCCACACGAAGGAATAATTGTGACCATTTATCAGTTTTCATTCATTGAGCCTAATCTCGATCCAAATAAAAAATCCCCCCTTAATGGTACTTACATGCAAGTGGTATCTTCCCCACCACAAGTCAATCATGTGGCCACTTGTTTCATGCCCGCGTCTACTGATGATCTAGTCAATGATACAATGCATCATGTACTAGGGGCATTGGACCTTGATTCCTAGAGTGTTTTTCTCCCATATGATGAGAACCTCTTGGAATCCATGACCTCTTATGGGCCATGATGAGTCTACGGAACATAGTTATTTTTCTTGTGTCAAGCTCCTTAAAAAAGGAAACAAGTTGCTTCAGAGAAAAGTTCATTTTCTTGCTTCAAGCTCATTAAAAAATGAAATAAGGTGTCATGAGAATAGTTCTTTTACTGTGTCAAGCTCATTAAAAGATGATACAAATAATCTTATAATTTGAGTCTTTGATTTGATCTCATAAATTCCCAGTCAATTCTTTCACTTGATCTCGTAAATGAAACTTCATTCCATCCACCTGTTAGTAACCAGCATTCTTCTTAGGTGAATGAATTGAAGCTAGGGGGGCATGTAACTTGAATTGAGTCAACATGCTAGGGGCACGAAAACTTATTCCAAGCTTAGTTCGTCTTTATTTCAATATTTAAAAAAAATGAAACCACTTCCAAGCACAGTTTCTTGTTTCAAGCTTGTGTAAAAATGAAACCATCCTCATTCTACCTCTCATGATTTACCTTTTATCTACCTCTTCTTCCAGATGAGCCTTGGTTTTCTCATTCCATCATCACCATATTCTTGGCTGATAGTATGCTCTCACTTGATTTTTTTTAACCCTTTCCCAAGAAACCACTGCAATGAGTGGTCTTGTTAGCCAACCTCTTGACCTTTACTTGTTTTGAGAAATTCCATCATCACCGTAACTATTTGTTACCTTTTATACCACTCGTTCCTGCAGGAGGAGTCAACTTTAAGCTCTTTTTTGACTCTCGAAATATGAAAATATTACCGATTACTTGTATTTTCTAACTCGTTAAAGTAAATGAATCAATGTGGTCTTAGTATATGTTTAACCCTTTTTTGGGTTGAGATTAACTATTTACAAAAAATGAATACCTTGATAAAAAATGGTAAAGAGGTTCTCTTGGACATTTTTTTCTACCTTTTCGGATTTGAGAGACGATTCATGAAAAGGGACATGATGGAGTTTTATTTTTTGTTTCATTTTCAAACTCCCTAAACATGAAAAATACATTGAGTTATCCTTCCATCAGACTCATTAAAAATTAAAGGGAGAAAAAGTTGTCACCATGACAAGGCTGAGTTCCTCCTTCCTAGGGCTCTTTAAAATTACTAGGATGGATTCATTAGAAGAATGAACTTATAAACTCAGCATATGTTATCCTCTTCATGTTGGCTATCAAAAATATAGAGGTACTCATTAGCAGTAATGGGGAAAAATTGAAAGTGAACATCGTGTTTGTATTTTGGGCAGCTTGTCGCTCTTGAACTTGACACTCATCTGCAATTCGTGTCGGGTTGGGGATATCCTTCATTTGTCATTTTTCCTCCAAGGGTTTGGGAAATCCATTTTCCTCCTATCTGATCACCATTTTTTTCATCATGACCTTTGATCCCATTTGAGTCAAATGTTGCCACAGTGCAGAGTCGTGTCACTATTATGTTCAAGAGAAGTCCATTTAGTCAACCATCCTTTTCTTGTCTGACCTCCTCTGTTACAATCCCAAATCACTCATATCATCTTGAGATATACGTTGCTTCATGTCGATGATGTGGGAATCGTTATGGACCTCCTTTGAGGAATCACTTCCTATCGGTTTGGCTCATTATCCAGGAATGTGGTTAAGAAACTCCTTTTCAATACCTTGGAGCTTGCATGCCTCAATGGCAAGTTATTGTGTTCGACGATAGGTTCACATCGTTGAACTTCGATTGAATGGTTCTACAAGTGTTTGACTTCAACACATTTATTCACAATTATATATTGTGATGTTGTATCTTGAGGACCATCGTCATTATTGGTGGTTTCTATCGTATATTTTAATGGTTTTCATTATTGGCCAATAATCAGGCCAATAATAAGCACATCTATTCGCATGGATAGATTCATACATTGGGTTGATTGAGATCGCAGTGAAGACCCTGGATCACATATGATTCTAATCTTGGATGTAGGGAGTTATTGGGTATTCATGATTGTATACATGATCCTTTCTATACGAATGGTTGCATCCATATTTCATATTCATTTCTATGATCTATTTACATAGATGGTTGCGACCATGCTATGGGTTCATGTATTATTTGATTCTTAGTGCAAAGTTATGTGGTTGGGCATATTCATACCAGAGATGTCATATATTGTAATATGTTTGATTGGGAAGGTTTCCTGGCAGTGATCTGAGTTCTTTTCCTTGGTTCAAAAAGCATTTCAACCATCACTCCCCGTTCTGCCTTCATGCTTTAGGGGGCATCTGTTACATAGTAATTTTTCACCATGCTCACTTCTCTTCCTTGATCCTGAACTTCCTTGTGACAAAACCTATGCAATGTTTCCACCATGGAGAAATATGTAAAGACATCCCCCGAAGACTCAAAGAAAAATGCCTTGGAATATTACTGCAGAGACTTGGTCAAAACCCTAGTTTTATGGGTCAGTGCATTTTTCAGTTTCATTCTCGCAATGATTTTAGACTAAAATTTCTATATTATCGCTTCCAGCACCCTTATTTCTTGGAAAACCACACTGATCCCTTTCTGGCAGTGTTTCCTCAAATGAAGGAGAAGCTTTGACCTCTAGAAGTTCCAGGGACGCAAGTTAGTTGTTAAACAGTGGTGATCGATTTGAGCTTTCTGATTTGAGAGCTTTTATCTCATCCATGGGGGTTTATCCCTTAGGAAGTGGGCCTTCCTCCTCCTTTCATGGTCTCCCAACCTCTTCTGCCTTCATATAAATTGGTCCTCATCCTTCCACTACGGGTTGGTCATTGTTGTGCTGGTTTGAACCATTGTTCCCTTTACATTCTTGTATTGTGATAACGCCTAAGTTATTCAAGAGAAGGAATACTTTAGAGCTTCAGTGATGGAATCTTATTTTCACTAAAGGGATGCCTCCAAAATCAAGGCTTGGGTTGTAAGCTCTTCCTTTCATATTTATTAATAAAAACATCTGATGTTTTCTTTCTATATTTGTCTAATAATTTACACAAATATTCTGGTACTCCTTGATGTGCTAGATAGCTATATTTTAATAGTTATTATGTATTGTATTACATTTTTTGTTTCTTCTTGATCATCCACGGGTATTTTTGTGCCACCAGTAGCATGGAACGAGCCTAAACAGATCGTGGATCAAGGCCTCCATAAACGACTTTGAACATAGCATCAGGAAAATGTTCCTCTATTTCATTTCTTGCCACATTTGGAATATTAGATAAGAAATATTTTCATTAGAAATTATCTCAAGTTGCTAGACCCACTCTAGGGCTAGAGAGATCACCTTTGTCCATAAAGGGGATTTATCTTGAAAACATGGGGATAGGTGTTGGAGGAACTGGTCCCCCACTGGGGGTAAAAATAAATCATGTGAGGAGGAGCATATGGATGTGAAATGGATCCAAAAATACCATCAATGGCATGATATTCCCCTGGTGCATTAGCACCATTAGGCCTAGGAGGATCTGGTAAAACGGTATCAACATAACCAGCCTAGGTGTAGATAAGGTCATATTTTAACACAACCTGGAGATATTCTTCATCATACTGAGGAAAATTAGATACAACATCTTTACCTATAGGAGGATAAGGGCGTTCTAAGAAATCAATCCATATAGACATGGTCGTCAAATGTAGGATCTCTACACAAGCTCCTTCTTCTAAGCCATTCTTGGACATGGTCAGAAAGGTGGGTGGCAGAAAATTGACGGAATGCAGACAACAGCTCAGTACTGGTATAATAATGGAGGGGTAACTTGAAATATGGCAAAAAAATTTTATCAAGAGTCACAAAAGCGGTATGAGAGGTGGCGTGTTGGTCAACATACCACTTTATAGCTTCTCTAGTGAGCATGTGTTGTAACAACCGAAGGCGAATAGATTCATTGGTGATGGAATTAGATGAACACCACATATGAAATGAGTGAACATGATTAGTGGGGTCCTCTCCAATGTTTCCTTCAAACTTAGGAACGTTGGAAGGAATATTAGTTGGCATAGCTGGCCAACCTACATCCTGGATTATGGTGTCATTGATTAACTAGCTAAAATAGGGAAGGCTTAAACCTCCCATAAAAGGTAGCAAAGGAGTAGTCAGGATGGTTCTTGTACTGGTTCCACTAGAAGAGACTCTAGTATTTGAGCCAGAGCCATCAGCTGGTTAGCCTTATGCACCTGCATTACCGCCTGACATGGTGGTTGTATGAGGTTGAGAAGAAGAAGAATCAGAGGAAGAAATTGATGAACCAGAAGAACTAGATTCAGAATGGGGACTAGGGGGAGGACTAACTCAGACCCTACATAGTGGAGTAAGACTCCCTAGCAGAAAATGAGGATGAAGTCCTTGGATTCTCCATGATAAATTCCTTGGGGGTGCAATGATGGCAAGTCAAAAATGACAAAAAAAGGTTGAAGAGTGATAAAAAAAGGATATATGTGTCAGATAAATTAATTATGATGTTTATGTCTTGGCTTGGTGGTGTAAACCAAGTGCTCTTCTCTTTGGGTGTGAGTGTGTGCAAGGCATGTGTTTATTTTAATTAATCCCAGGTAGTTATTTAAAGAAAAAAAAATGTTAAAAAATGTAAATGAAACTGAAATGACAATAAAATGAACAACTAATCATGCATAAATCCCAACCCAAACAAGGCTCTTAAACAAACAGATGAAATGGGGGTGAAAATTACTTAATCACACACTAAAGTGGACAAGAGATCAATTTTCTATGATACTGGGATCTAATGACTTAATACTGCTGGAAATGACGCAGAAAACAACAAGAAACCAAAGGGGAAAATTATTGCAAAAGGCAAGGCTAAAAGGTGAAAAAAGTAGGACAACCTATGGGACCCTAAGGGAAAAGGCCAAAAAAAACTCAAGAGGGAGTTTTGGATGTAACAATAACCTGTCTTAAGGATCTATAAAAATGATGGATCAGACCCTGAAATAGTGGCTAAAAATTCTACAAATCTCAGACTACCTACTTGGATCAACTCCTCCTAAAAAGGTGGAAGTATACTGAAACCCTAAGGGGATTGATTATACTTTCAGGAGGTGAACTAAGCATATACATACATAAGAAAGGCTGAAATAGAGGTTAGAAAACCCAAAACACTGCTCTTAACAAACCCTGACAATTGTAGAAAAACTCAGAAAAAGATTCCATATCAAAGTGACTGATCTATAAACATGTGGGATAAAATTTTTTGGGAAGATAAGTGTGATTTTTGGGTGAAATAGCACTTTTCGAGATGAAAAGTGTGATTTCTCATCTTTGGTTCTTAGGCGGCAGGTTGCGGAAAAAGTGCCATCTCTAGTGCGACTGGTACCTGTTACCTGCGAAAAACACCAAAACAAATATGGAATTTAGAATTTTGACTAAATTAGGGCATAAAAGTTAAAAAAAAACATCAAGAGACTAAAAATAGCTGAAGAAAAACATTGATCGCTGAAGCTCATGGTCACCCAGGAATCTGAATTACAATAGTGGAGTCTTCATTTGTTAGTGTAAAATATTTCAACAAGTGTACCAAAAATACCTTACTTAAGCTATGGATGACATATAGCCCTAATAGTAGATTTGGATATAAAACCATTTATATATTCAATAGAAAATCAAAACAAATCCTTTAAAATCCCAGATTTGTGCAGTAAAAGAATTTAAACAACAAAATGAAATAGTAATTGATGCAAAAATAAATCCAAGTAGTCAATGTACAAGACAAGTTTAAAGAATAATGTTTTTCTATTATGTAACACATGGTGAAGGAAACAAGTAAATTTTACCAGTCTCCCTCAATGGGATGGGTTCTTGGTTGTCCTCAATGTTTGCAAGGCATGTGTTTATTTTAATTAAGTCCAAATGATTATTTAAAGAGAAAGAAAAAATGTTGAAAAACTGTAAATGAAACTAAAATGAAAGTAAAATAAGAGCTAATCATGCATAAATCTCAACCCAAACAAGGCTCTTAAAAAACCAGACAAAATGCAGGAAAAATTGACTCAAAACACACTAAAATGGCCAAGAGATTAGATGTCTATGAGACTGGGATCTAATGACTTAATACTGTTGGAAATTACATAGAAAACAACAAGAAACTAGAGGGGAAAATTGCTGCCAAAGATAAGGTTAAAAGGTGAAAATCCTAGGACAACATATTGGACCCTACATGAAAAGGCCAAACAAAACTCAAGAGGGAGTTTTTGATGTAACAATAACCTATCTTAAGGATCTGTAAAAATGATGGATCAGACCCTGAAATAGTGGTTGAAAATGCTACAAATCTCAGACTACTAGGCTCAAATCAAATCCAACTAAAAAAGTGGAAGTATATTGAAACCCTAGGGGTCTTGATTCTACTTCAAGGAGACAAACTAAGCATACCGAGGCCTAATACGGGCTGAAACTGAGGTCTGACAACCCAAAACAGTGCTCTCGAGAAACCCTGATAATTGTAGAAAAAAATAAGAAAAAAAGATTCTAGATCGCAGTTACTGACCTATAAATAGGTGGGATCTCACTTTTTGGGTAGATAAATGCAATTTCTGGATGAAATTTCACTTTTTGGGCTGAAAAGTACGAGTTATTCTCCTTGATTCTGGGGTGACAGGTTGTGGAAAAAGTGTCATCTCCAATGCGGCTGGTACCTGTTACCTATGGAAAACACCAGAAACGTCCAGAATTTAGAATTTTGACTGAATTAGGGAAAAAAAAGTTTAAAAAAAAAACATCAAGACACTAAAAAACAACTAAAGAAAAACCATGATCGTTGAAGCTGATGGTCACCCAGGAATCTGAATTAGAACATTGGATTTTCCATTTGTTAGTGTAAAATATTTCGAGAAGTGTACCAAAAAGACCTTACTTAATCTATGAATGACATATAACCC
The DNA here is from genome assembly GCA_034641835.2 of Pinus albicaulis. Taxonomy (NCBI): domain Eukaryota; kingdom Viridiplantae; phylum Streptophyta; class Pinopsida; order Pinales; family Pinaceae; genus Pinus; species Pinus albicaulis. The sequence continues at coordinate 474,466,938 of CM076572.1, read as the reverse complement.
TAACAATTGAAAAGGTTGTAAAACCCTTTAGATCTGCAATTGACAATCAAAACAAATCCTGCAAAAACCCATATCTATGCAGTAAAAGCAGTAAAACAACAAAATGAAATAGTAACTGATGCAAAAATAATTCCAAGTAACCAATGGAAAATACAAGTTTAAAGAACAATATTTTCTATTATGTAATGCTAGGTGAAGGAAACAAGTAAATGTTGCTAGTCCCCCTCAATGCTTCAGTTTCACGAGTCTCTCTCTCTCAATGATGTAGAAAACCAAAATATGTGACGAACTCAAGTGGGAGCTCAAGTAGAAAAAGAAAATGATATGGACATTGAGAATTATTAAAGTGAAGAATGAATGGAAAAACCCTCCTATTTATAACAAAATATTGAGTTATCCTCGATAATAGAGAATAATAAAATATTATTAACTAAGATGTAGATCTAACTGCTTGGAATATTTTATTATATTTTTGTTGGAGGGAAAAAGTATTTAAATTGGTTAAATACCTTTATTTAGAAATAATAAACAATAAATGATGTATTTATCATTTCAAGAATGTGGTTAAAGAATAATAAACAAATAATGATTTGTTTAATTATTCTTAGGTGATTTAGTCAAATTTAACAAGGAATAATAACTACATAATGAGTTAATCAATTATTCCTAGAGAAAAATAAGATAAATAATGATTTATCTAATTATTTCTCATAATTGGGTTAAATATGATCAAGAATATTAGTTAAACATTGGTTTAATTAATTATTCCTAGAGGAAAATCAAATAAATAATTATTTATTTAATTATTCCTTATGGGCTTTCCTGTTTTATGCATAAATAACTTAATAAAATATGGTTTATTAAATTATTTCTTATAGTGAAAGAAATTTTACTATGGTAAAATTGGTCTTACATGGTGTAATTCATTCCATCTACTTAGGAATGGTTAGATGATCAATTTTTTGTGATAACAATATTCAATGAAAAAAAATAGAGTTTTTCTCCTTCAATAAGCAACAACAATTACAGATTAAGATCATCCTTGACATATTTGATCTCTACTCTCATCAAAGAGGCTGCAATTTATAGAAGTTTGAGACAATTAACAAATTCATAATTTTCTTGCTTGAGTTTTGGTCATGAGATAATTTAAAATAAAATTTCATGGATTTTTGGATCAAAGATCAGCCCAGATCTGATCAAACTTATCTCTATGCCACAAATTTGTTAAAAAACAGCTCGTTCAAGATTTTTTGTTGACTGTGCATTAAATAAAAATTTGAAAAACCATATATCCATGTAATTTGCAAAATAAGGCTCCAAATATCTTCAAAAATATATCAAATGGCAACGAAATTGAGAAAATTACTTCGCTACGATGTAATTGGGCATGTTCAGAACAAAACCCATGTTCTCGTTTTCTAAAATTCGCTTTCATTTTCTTAGAAAAAGTGCTTGGATTTTACTGGTCAAAACTGCTGCGTTTTTTCCTTAATATTTTGCTGGAGGTCCACACGTGCGAGCTGAGTGGAATTTGACAAATAAAAATCCATATTGGAACCTTTAGAAATATTTTCCATGTTCCAGATTTCTTTCTAGAGTGGTTCTACTACCTCAACCATGGAGACAGCCGTAGAAACTATAGAACTATCAAACTATCATTATTAAAACCATGCATAATTCTCCTTAATTCATTAAAAATAATGGAAATAATAATAATAAACCATGTAAACATGTATACGGGAATTTGGTGTGTTTGGAATAAATTTGGTTTAAAATGAGGACAATGGGTGAATGGAATGATGCGAAAATTGATGGTTTCATTAACAAATTTGTGACAAATTGGAGGCTCAACAATTATATACATTGTTCCAAGATGAAATGTTGATTTCTCGTTTTGAAATGAAAATATCCAAGAACAAACTGGTGTTCATATTCTTATCATATTCATCTTCCAATATTTGTTGTTGAGTTTGCTAAATGTTCTTAGCTTTCTTGTCCATGATGCATGGCCTAATGGAAGTTGCAGAGCATGAAGGTTAAACATGAAGAATAGAAATGTCAGAATTAGTTGAATGTGTCAAAGAATTTATATTTTCGATAATACTCAATGCAAATCATTTTATTCTTTAAATTCCATAAATGTTGAAGTGCCTCTACTAACATGCAAATCCACATCGTCTTGATATGTTGTTATAACATTAAATCCTAAAATGATTTAATTTTTCCCACATAGCATTTTTTTATTAACTGTATTGATTAACTCCTTATTATTGATAATTAACCTTGATTATTATTAATTGACATCGCAGAGTTTTTTCGAAGCCATATATATGTGTTTCACTTTGAGTCTAGGTGCAACAAAATGTGAAATATGTTCATTAGTAAATTTAATATTTTACTGTGCCCATTTTAATGTGATGTGTTGGAATTCTTCCATCGTGGATGATGATGTGTCGACATTGTGGCAGTTGGAAAATTTATTTTGAAATGTTGATGTGGTGGAAAATTATTGACATGTGGCAGTGTCTTGAAGTGACGCATAGTAGGGAGGTCAGACAGTGCCAACGTGGCATACAATGGCCACATCCTTTTGGGACTTATTCCTTAGTGTTGTTTCATATTTTATTTCTTATAAGGTAAGAACTTTTGAAGAGAGGCATGGATTAACAGAAACCATGAGAAGAAAACTTTGATGTTATATAAAAAATGAGGATTCACATCACGACGCACCTATTTTCATATAAACTTTGAGTTATGCATAGAAAGGTCTGGAGTGTCATTAACAGAGAGCGTGACTGCAATATTTGTGACACTGATAGAAAAATTCTTGTTGTGCCAAATTGAATTGACATAGAGCACCTTATATTAACCTGGCATGTTGGATAAAGAGCATGGGATGGGAATGTTTGTGGTAATTGTCATGAATTTTCTCATCTTTCCATGAAGAAACCTCAAGATATATTTAGCAATACTTATCGTTGTAGATAAAGGAAGTGGTATATAAACATCTCCATCCCGATGAATGGGAAAAGATGTGTTATTTGACAATGATTTGTGTTTAGGAATTTAAAGATTAGTATTTTTATTTTTAAATGTTTTTAAACAAGGATGAGTTTTTTATAATACTTTTCATACAAACATGATGTGATATATATGTGGATGCACAACAAAGAAATTTTTGTATACAAGAAAGAAACAGATAAAGAAAAAAAAGAAAAAGAAAAAAAGGAAGCAACGAGAGAATATGCAAAAATAACTCAAAACCAAAATGAAAAGCTTTAAAGGGTCCCCATTTTATTAAGAGGTATATACAAAATGGGGGGTTTTTTTCTTACCATAAAAATTGGAAACACTGTGGAACAACCAATTATATTTTTCAATGAAATAATAATATTAATACATAATTGTATTGTAAAGGATGTAAGTTTATAACTTTCAAGTGTTATCATGAATATTTCTTTTATGCTTAATTATTATGAATAAGAAAACACATATGTGCTTGTAACTTTTCCATTCCATCCTTCTAGAGGGATAAAGGAGATTATAATTTAATTAAAGAACTTTAACAAGAAAATAGGCTTTCAATATGACTAGTAGGCAAAGTTTACAAACCATGATTTTGATGCAATCGGTTCAACTCATATTTTAGTCACCCAAAATCACTTCACTACCCACAAGCGTACATAGCCTTGACGAAGTTGCCTTGATATCATGTATACATCGACCCACTACCAACAAACATCCATAATATTGATGGGTTTATATACAGTTCCCACACCTTTTGGCGCTTTCAACTTTCTATGAGATAATTTATTAATCACCTTTTAGTAAAAGAGAATTTGTGATTGCTATTTACAATGGCGAATAGGAAATAGGGTGATATGAAAATTACTTTGGTGTAATGAATATCATGGCGTAAGAGTAATAATTTCATCTTAAAATTTTTCATTCCTATCAGTTATTACTCTTTAAAGTGGAGGGGAATTAAACTTCGGAGCAAGACTTCATTTCCAAGTACTTTCCAAGAAAAACATTTTCTTTATAGAGATAAATCAATCATAAAACGTTTGTTCATCATGGTAAGACTATACTCATTATAAATTTATAAGATTTATCATGATATATTAATAAAGGTATTTTTGATAAATATATAAGATAAAAAAAATGCATAATAACCAAAATAAAAACCATTAGTAGTAAAGGAAATATTTACATATTTACAAAAGTGCTTCATTTAAATTTCAAGAAAAATATGATTTTAAGATATCCTCATTAACAGGGAAAGTATCCTCTTCCCCATTTAAAGATTGCAGTAAAAATTTGGATGAGCCAATCTTCTTAGAAATTTGAAAGGGACCCAACCAAATTTTCTAAAATTTTCTAAGTTTACCCTTATCCTCATGAGCTTTATCCCATTTTAGAACAATATCACCAACTTCAGAACTCTTATAACCCATTGAATGATTTTTAAACCATTTATTGATAACTTTCTGATGGTTTGTGTTGTCCTCTGAGATAATTTGGGTCAATTAATTATGCCAGATATTTTGTATGTTTTAAGTTGAGGTTTTTGGATGACCAATGTATAAATAAATTGCATAAAAATGTGCTTAAAATTTATATAATATTAATCAATAAGGAAACGGTTGTTTCTTTTCTTCAAAAAATGGTTTGAGATTGCATGTGTAAAATCAGAAAATGTAAGAAAGTATGATGAGTTAAATATTCAAACTGAATGTTTAATAACCATAAGTGTGAAACACTGTCAAACAATGTTCAACACTTTAACAAAACATATTTAACTTTATGAATATGCTGATAATTAATTGATGTAGAGGGACTTATAAAAACAGACAATTCAATAAGTCATTCTCTAATAAAGATAATAACCTCAGGGGATTTAAGATAGACAAAAACACAACTTTTTATTACCTAATTATCTTCATAAACATTAAACATATGCAGAAACAAGATGTAAATGAAAACTGGAAAACTTATGAGAGAAAAAATTGATTGAAACAAATCCAGAATCCTTTTGTTATCATCAATGATCAAAGCTCATACACTTCTTCTTACAAAATTCTCATCCAAGGGTGCAACCCTTTACAACTCGAATGGAGAGTTATTTATACTAGTTTCTATGACTCAGAAATATGTAAAATTGGTTACAATAATAGTATAAAATAATAGGAAAATAAAAATGATGAGTAATCTGTCAATGTTTATGAGGAAACAATTGATGATGTGGCCAAAATATTCTGTAGTGCTGGCATGCTCTTGGAGGTAGAAATTACTCGATGTTTTCACATAGATTATCCCATATTTCTTCACTCAGAATTTCCAAATTTACCACCTTTATGAAAACTTCATCCACCTCTGTGTATATTTCAAATGTTGGCTTGTTTAGAAATAGATGTTTGATTTCATGTATTATAATTAAATCAAACTCCAAAGCTTCAAGAAAGGATTTGCCTGTTATATGTCCTTTAAACCCTGCAAAATTTTCCTTGTCATTTACAATGGTATGCAACTTTTTGCAATATTCCTCCAGATTTACCAATTTCTCATTTGTAGCTACCAATCCAAGAATTCTCTTCTAGGTCGACACATTAAACTTTGAATGAAACCCCTGGACAACAATGTCCAAGGTTTGACATTTTGTCTCCAATTGATTAAGTAAATTCTTCTTTTGTAGAACCTTTTTGATCTCTAGGATGTTGGTTGTTCTGTTTGAGATATTAATATGCTCTAACACTACTTTTCTCTTTGAATTGATCACTTTTATCTTATCTGATGCTTCTGATGATTTAGTCTTGACTATTTCTTTTTCCTTCTCTATGATTTTCCTGCATCTGTTAATAAATTCTTGTTTTTCGAAAATGATATGTATGGATGGCCATACATATGTCATTGATTCATTGATCTCTATCCATATACTTTCCTTGGCTTGGGCCAAGGTGTCTTCCATTAACAATTCACTTTCTAAATTCATAATCTTAATTCCCATATATAAAGTATCATTTTTAATCTTTTGAGTTTCTAAATTTTTAAATTTATCTTGCAGCTTCTCATATTCTTGTTTTTGTATGGCAAATTCTTGTGCTATCCTTGCTGGATCACCTGTTGTTGATGTAGATTGAATGGTTGTAGATGAAGAACTGGGTTTTGTACCTGCAACTTCTATGGGAACTGTGAGCTCCCGAATTGGACCGTAGGTTGAAAAAGGGCAAAACAGGGTAACAACTAAACCACGCTCAGCCTTGTAGCTAGCCCTACAAGGATAGGAGAGGGCTCTCTTCATGAAAGGATATTCAATAAAGTACAAATACGTAACTGATATTAGGCTAGTTATAATGATGGGAAATAATTTTAATAAATGAATTAATTTCAGGGATGTGTGGGATAAAATGGGACAGTTGAAACTGGGGAATCAAATCAGGACACATGGTATTTCATGGGGTAAGATAGGCAGGAAATTTTAGCAATTAAGGTTAAATAAAGATGGGATGGAAAGACTAGTGAGGAGCTGAAAAGGGCACAACAACTGGATCCTTTTCAAACAGAAGAAAAAAATAGGGTATGAATGATTTCCCAAGGTAGAGCATATAAAATGGATTCTACCTTTCTATCTTGAAAGCATTCAAAAGGAAATGTTTATGGATGAGAGGTGGAACATAAGAATTTACATATGAAACAAAGGATAGAAACAAATGCTAAAACGCATACAACATGGATCCCACAAATCAGAGTTGCATCACTTTATTAATTCCCCGTCAAACTGTACAATGGAGTGCAAAACTTTCTTTTCACACTTTTCCCCTACTATTGAGTTACAGACTGCTTTACAAATGATTCACAATTACATTAAATACACCAGATTTGTGGGAACATAGATCCACAGAAAGAGGAGTTGTTGAATAACTGAAGAACTAAAAACTAATCATAGAAAATAAATCCAACAATCTGTCCTAAAGAAGGAAAAATATTACATTTGGTTACTTAGGTAGATTTACAATTTATTTGTTGAATGATAAATAGGCGGGAGAAAATCCATATCTTTATGCCACTGTAGAAATATTTGTTTTATTTTAGCTTTGCAGCCAGCTGACCATTGCTTTCCATTACTCGTTTGAGAAAACCGACTTTAATAAAATGTTGTCGAAATAAAATTGAAATGAAATTATATACCTTTTTGAAGGGAAAAATTAATTTTTTTAATGGGAAAAAGGGAAGGGAGGCAGGACCCGCATTATAATCGCAATCGAAAACGGATGGAGGAAGGGAGATACAACATAAAAAAAACCTTGTAATATGTTGTGGGTTGCATTTTAATACGCAAGGGTAATCGCAATTGGGGATGGGGGAGAAGGGAAGGCACATTGAGAAGCGGCATAAACTCCAATGCGATTAGCGTCTGTCTGATGGAGCAATCAATAAGAAAACAGGAAATTCCTTTGTAAATAAATTAAAATAGTTTTTTTATTTTTACAAAGGGAGGAAGGCTTTTTAAATGAAAGAGCAGAGGGCTTAAGTGTTGGGACCTGTATATGAATCGCAATCAAAATTGGGCTTGGGAGTGAGGCCGAGTATAACACATTACAAAACTTCCAATGCGATGGGAAGAGTTCTTTGTATAAACAAATTCAAAGAAAAATTTGATTTATACAAAGGGAAAGGCCTATTATAATGAACGGCGGAGAATATTGAATGGCGGGACCCAAAGTCCATCGGCATCGGAGATCGGAGGAAGGTGGGGAGAGCGGTTTATATATGGAATTTTCGATTGTCGATGGTCCGATTGGTTGTGGGCCGTCAGATCGAACAATAAGATCGACGGTGGAGAAGTGGTCAGGGGTTTACATTCGGTAGGTTTCCATTGAGGGTGACTTCAATAGGAGGGGAGCAATTCAAGAGGCGCCAATCGGGTATGGGCCGTTTGATCGAATGGACAGATCGACGGCCAGAATATTATCGGGCAGGACCAATCGGGGGGAATTACATAATCGCATCGGAGCTTTTGGCATGGGCCAATCGAAGCGCACTTGTTAACATTTGTGATGCGATGGAAAGGGTGGGGTTTTATAATATAACACTTCGAAATTTATTATAAAGTTTTAAAGCATGGAGGGGAAGTGGCTTGGGAATGGCGGGGATTTGTATACATAAACTTTATTATAAAGTTTAGGGAAATGGTGGGGAATTGGTTATGAAATAAATCGCATATGTATTTAAATGATTTATAATGTGATTTTGTAAATCGGAAGGGAAAAAGGGGTTTTTATAAAAAGAAAATATTAAACTTTAATAACAGAAAGTTTAGGGAAAGATGGGAAAAGGGATTATTTGAGGATATAGGGGACTTTTACTTCACTTAAGCATAAATTTCAATCCAGAAATCAGTTTTAAGAGTGCAATATACCGTTGGAAATCTCTTTCCGACCTCTTTCTGCTGGATCTACTTGGAACATAATTTGATGCTGAACATGCTGTGGAAAACTTATCTGAAAGGCAGGGTACTGACTTTGTAGAGATGGTAGCTTTTGAATTGTGAATTATTACATATGCGGACATAAAATTATATAATGAATGATAATAAAGGAAAATTATTATGTTTTCACTTCAAAACATGGTTTTGAGGTGAAAATTACATCAAACTAAATAAAATATTTCTTTGATCTTCCAAGAGTTGTGACTTTGAGTTTATTGACTTCCTCATGACCTTGCTGATACTTATTAACACTTCACTCATTAGTTTGACCATGGTGAGATCCTAGAACCTAATGAGACCCATCCTATGACCTACTGACATAACTTACAAAGTGAAAGCAGCTCAGGACTAGAGACCATAGAGAGGAGAATCAGCAAGTTTCACATGAGGGAATACTGATGAAAAATTACTACCATCAATGAATCCATGACCTAGAGGAATGGTGAAATTTATGGGTATGGGACTCCTAATATGCAAATGCAAAAGAGCAATTTTGATCACTGATGGCAGTATGACTAGACTGACACTAACAGGAACTACTGTAACTGGAATCATACTAAGTTGAGTTGATTCTTTCTCCTTGAGCAGTCCTCCATTCTGCTCCTCCATATTCTTAATTTGAATATTTTTCTCAATGATTAACTTGAGCATTTCTTCTCTATTTTTTTCATTTTCTTCAATTTCCTTTGTCTGTGGGTCTTCTGTGGAAGGCCAATTTAGCTGTTTTCGTAGAGCTGCAATGTATTCAGTTTTCTTCTTGAGTATTTCTTCTACAACCTTACAATCTTTTGGATCATATCCAATTTTAACCACAAGGTCTTATAAAGACTTTAATTTTTTGTCTTTAGCTAGACAAGAAAGCTTCTCAATTTTAAGTTGAGACTGTAAATTAGATAAAGTAGTTCTAAACTTAGATAAAGACATGGTTGTATTAGTCATGGTTGAAGAGAGCATCTCACCAGACTATCTATGCATATCCATTTGATCTATTGGATGAATTTTATTAGTATCAAATGAAAGTATGGGCTTCTTGTAATCTAATGGAGACTTTGGAAAAGGAACTTGAGCTTGTAAGAAAGCCATTTGCATTTGTTGTGTAGATTAATCCATCTTGCGGACAAGACCGATCTCTCTAGTACTAAAAGTAACTAGCAACAAACAACCAATTATACTAAACTCTCTCTAAGCATACAAGATTCATAAAAATGCTATATAGGTGTAAGGCCTACCTTATATCTAGCGCTTGCTTGATCTCGTTGAAGTCCCTCGTGCACTGAAGGAATGTTATTCAATAAATCTGCAGTCACAAACCTAGCAAAAATATTACATAGCACCTGTATAGACATTATTATAAACCATACTCATCATAATGATCAAGGAATTTACGAAATAAACCATGAATAGACAGTTTAATGAGAGAAATGAGTATATTTGTATTAACTTCAAATAAAAGAAAACCTTTAAAACCTGTGCCTTGATTTCATGCAGGTCTTCATGGGGTCCGAAGCAGGAATCTCTTCTAATTTGACAAGCATTGCACTCTTTGAACTAAGACAAATAGAGGTAAGTGATTTAACCTCACAGAAATTCTTAGTTAACTGAGTCTGAATCTCAAAAGCATTTAACCTCAAATATCTTAAAGCTTGAACTACCTTTGAGGCTACCCATGGTCTCTTTTTATAGTAGAAAAGAGGAGGTTTTCTGTTCCAAATATGAAGGGATAGAATCCTCCTTCAAAGGGATTAGCTCCTTACATCAGGGGGTTAGCTCCATCAAGTAAGGGATACATGAACCTTATCAAAGTGTATCCATTCCCGAAAATTCCCATCTAGAATCTTCTAGAATTGATCTGAAATCAACTTTTAACTTTAATTTCTCGCCTTTTTGAGTTTTACAGAGGTCCGCACCCATAACACAAAGAACGTGCGGTAGGGTTCCATAGGAGAGCTGAACTTTAGGTGCAGGACCACATGCAATGAATAGAGAAAGTGCGATACCAATGTTTAGGGGATTTTTAGGAACTTTTCTTTGATTTTGAAAGCTTGACATGAGGAACTGATATGTTATACTTGCAAAAGGAGGAAGTATGAGTAATAATGAGCTCATACTCATAGAAAAATGTCAGGATGACAGTTTTTAGTGTAACAAATTGCCCCCTAAAGTGAAAAGTCTGGAATAGATGAAGCTGAAGTCTGTCATATATGAAGAGTGCAGTACTTTATCATTTCAAAGATCATCCTGTGGACACCCCAGTCGGAACCTGTAAAAAAATTCAATGCAAAATATATACATATATATGTCATCACTGAGGTAGGCATTCCCATACTCAGATTAAAACTAACTAGAAACTAACTCCAATCGTTCTGATACAGGAATGATTTTAATATTACATCAATAGTGTAGACACAGCATGGGCATAGCCATCTATAATGAATAGTCTACTGTATAATAATAAAACTCCTCGCAGCCTGGATGGTGGAAACTAGATCCAGGGTCTTGATTTCCGCATCTCGAACTAGTACGATTCTATCCATGTGAATAAATGTGTTGAAGTCGAACATGGTAGAAACCACTTGATTACCAGTCAATGATGTGAACTGTTAACAAGTGTGAGAGAAACCACCAGTAATATCAATGGCTCTCAAAGTACCCAGTACAATCCATGAGATGTGAATGAATGAGCTGAAGTCGAACATGTCACGGAATCATTCGATCGAAGTTCAATGATGTAACCTATCATCGAAGGCAAGAAACCTGCCATTGAGGCATGCATATTTCAAGGTACTGACAATTTCTGGATCAACTTCCTAGATAATGTGCTGATGTCGATAGAAAGTGATCTGTCGTAGGCAAGCCCACAACATGAAATCATAGATCAAGTTTTGAAAATATATTGGCAAGGACTGACTCAGGGATGGTCAAAAATGGATGACAGATATTTTGCAGATGAATGGTTTATTTGAACTATCCTCTTGAACACATAACGACACTGCAGATGGCTTGGTGACAATTGACCCAAAGCTAATACCCAGAAACCGGCTGAAGACTTTCAATATGGTTTGATTAACTGTTAGGCAAAGGATTTCCCAACCCAGGTGAATAAAAGTGTCGTGTTCAAGAGTGGTTGACTGAATTTTCGAAAAATTTAAAATATAACAAACACGCCCATTTTTCTCTCTTTTTCCCCCACCATTTCTGGCAAGTACCTCTTTATTTTTGACAAGCTTGAGGAGGATAACATTTGCTTGGTTATAAGCTCATCCTTCGGATGAGTCTAACTTAGTTTTAAAATTCGAACCCTAAGAAGGAGTGGTTCGTTCCTGTTTAAATTTTAACAGGTCCTTTACTGTTAAGTTTTAACGAGTCCAGTATAGGAGAAACTCTATGTTTTTTAGTTTTAGGGAGTCAGAAGAAAAACTTAAGAAAACTTCATGGGTGTACTTTTTCGTAAATTCAGTATCTCGAGCCCGAAAAAGGATAAAATAATGCGGGAGAGAAATCTATTGACCGTAATTAGTCAAAGTATACCTTTTTCATAAATAGTCCTTTTCAGTCCGTAAAAGGGGTAAAATTATACTGAAGGGACGATTATTCATTTACTTTAACGAGTTCGAATAATCAAGTGCTCGGCAATATTTTCATGTTTAGAGAGTCTGAAAAGGGCTTAAAAGAGAACTCCAAATTTCACTTTTTCAGTAAGTTTTAATGAGTTCGAAAAGGGGATAAAAATGTACTCCTACGGCCGACTTTCAATTTAATATACGAGCAGGAAAAGATGGAAAGAACTTGACATTTTTATATGTTTTACGAGAATGAAAAATAGCAAAATGATCTCGGGATTTTCATGAGTTTAACGAGTCTTGAAAATAACCAAAATTGACTCCAATGTTTCGCTTTTTCGTAAATTTTTTGAAAGAGTCTGAAAAAGTGATAAAAGTATGCTCTTTGTTGAAAATAGTCCTGATGATGAACCACACTGGTTGGTTCGAAACGCGAATGATCAGCTTTCCTGAAAAATCCAGTTTCTGCACAAAAACTTGAAACATTACACATACCTGTTTAAGATAAGTAAAAATGCTTTCAAAAATACCCTTTTTAAAGTGAAAAATAAATAAATTAAAAATTCATCCATTCGAAAAAAATTATAAAAAGGACTTTTTCAATTTCATTTTTACCGTTCAGTTCCAGAGTGAAAAGTAAAAAGCTTTTGGGTAAGAAAGTTCCTGTGAAGATTCTGGAAAATCCATCCATTGAAATCAAGAACTGTCAGTCCCAGGTAATCCATGACCTCTTAATCTTGTTTTTCATCCATTTAAAATTCATTTTTAGGCTTTAGTTTGTATTTTTAGGGCAAAAAATGGTTTAAAAGTTCGCCCGCGGGGTCCGCAAGCACAACACATATTACTTGCGGACCCCGACTTTTTTCTACAAGGAAAAATTCGTGGGTTCCGCACCCAGCACACATTACGCGTGTGTATCTACACACTGTTTACAAAGCATAGGTGCAGTACCCGCGCGGTTGAATTTAAAACACTCATTTCTTATTTGTTTCCCAAAAAATTTCAAATAAGATTGTTCTAACTTGCCTTTTTATGCACTATAGGAGTAACAAGATGTTGATTTGGAGAGAACGTGAGCACGAGGAAGTGGATGAAGCCAAAATACTCCATTTTCCCACAAAACAGGCATTAAGAGCATGTGGCTTGTACAAATTTTGGGCCATCTCAGGAATGAGGGCACAAGTAGAACTTATGACATGGTTGGTGAACAGATGGAATGTGCAGGACCAGTGCTTCATTATTGGTGGCCACCGGCTCGAAATTGAGCTGGAGGATATATATTTTCTGACTGGTTTGCCCAAAAGGGGTGAACAAGTTTCTTTGTTTAGGACTAGGCCAGGTGGCCAGTCTGTCGCTAGTCTCCAACTAGAATTCTGCAATGACCAGGAAAATCCTAGGGACAAACGAATTGATATAAAACACATCATCCGTCCTGAATTGAAAGTTATTTCTTTTACTGTTACCAAACTGTGTGGGAGTGCTGCGCTGCATGTAGCTACTGGTTCCCAAATGCGTATTGTTGTGGATTGTTCTCGCGGCACCATATTTAACTGGTGTGAAGCTGTGTTGGCTAATGTAAAAGGCCAACTAACTAGAGCAAAAGATGGGAAACTGAAAAAATTTGGATATGGATCCATCGTCATCTCTTTTTCTCTAGAGAGGATCCCCATGTTAGCTCCATAGAGTATTGTTGTTGATTCCAGTCGACTTCGAGAACCTAGGATGGTTCGTTGGTCGGCATTGATGGCTCGTCATGCTATTGAGGGTACTGAGATTGTTTGATTTCCTTCTTCATATTTTCGTTGGCTGGATCGCCAACTTTTTGTGATAGAGGATTTTCCATGCGCTGGGATTGATTTCCGCGGCGACCGAGAGATGGTTCTCCCAGCAGGGGAACAATGGGATGACTCAGGTAAAATCATTTTTCAACATTTGCTAAATCCTAATTTTTTTATTTTTTATCATCTTGAAAACTAATAACCAAAATTTTTGAATGCAGATGTGGGCCCACGGCGACCATCCCATCTCCAACCTTATGACAGAAAACAACCAGCTACAGTTGCATCAGCCCCAGCCCCAGTAGGCCAATCAGCAGAAATTTTGACTGATTTAGAGCATCATCTAGAGCGTTTGACTCTAGATATTCTAGAGACGAGCATAGATGACATTCCTCTCAAGTTGCAGATATATGTGATTGGTGTTCTAAGACCTTTTAGGAGGTTCCTATGTAGGGTTTCTCGAGCAGTGGTTTCTTATCATGATCACCATCAGTGACAGGATGATCATTTGTAGACTCATATTTTGACTTTTGTGTTATCATTTTTGCCGATCATAAGGTGTTTCCAACCTATGATCAAAGATGATGTATATATTTTGAAAAAACTTCTATACTATGATATATCACTTTTTATCGGCTATCTGTGTACATACGTGAATGTTGTTTGATTTACTGCTTTAGATTATTGCAAATGTCTATTTATCATACTAGAAGCAATTGAATCTGTTAATGTATTTAAATGCCTTGGAATATGCTGATATTCAATGTAATCAAATTCACGTTCCAAGAGATGAACTCTTAAAAATAACCGTAATAACACTGGATTTCTAATGGTATAAACCCTGTTAAGATGTAATACAACAAGTTCAGAATCCAACCTTACAATCAAACTCCGAATTCCAAATGATATGGATTCAGATAATAACTCAATCACTGCACTATACTCGGCAATGTTATTCGTTGTTTGACCAAGGCTTACCCCATGCATGGATACTAACTTGTCAGAGGGTGAATAGATAACCCAAGCTGTGGAAGAAATGTTCCGTATACTACGACAAGCACCATCAGCAAAACCAATGTAGGTTTGAAGAGACTTCGACATCTGCAATATCAAGAGTAAAACTCAGATAAGCAGGAATAGTGATAAAAACACACTCTCTAAACTAGGCACACTTTTCTAATCTAAAACACACCAGCAGTATAGAAATCTAAACTAACAAAATCTCCACACCACATTTAAGCATAATATCGCTTTAGATAGAGCCCATTTCTGGGTTTATCCAAAGGGACACCGTCAAAATCTATCAACTCATAGGCCCCTTTTGCTAACTTTCGTTTAACAATGTAAGGACCATGCCACATAGGCACGAATTTCCCAGCTCCTAGCTTGTCGTTAGCTTGATCATAAAGTAAAACTAGGTCTCCTTCTGAAAAATTTCGAGGGGTCAGACTTCTATCATACTGAGCTTTTATTCTGTTAACATGAGCCTTATTTGCTATTGCAGCATTTCGTCGATTCTCATCTAACTGAGCTAAGTACAAAAAACGTTTCTCCTCTTCAGACGTAGCTGGAAGTAATTCTACGGCTAATTTTAGTGACGAAATTTCGCATTCAATCGGTAACACAACTTCCAAACCGTAAAACAGTTGGAAAGGAGTGAAACTCGTTGATGTTTTTACTGAGGTTCGATATGCCCAAAGCGCTAAAAATAACATGGAATGCCAATTCGTCTTGTGAATACCAATGATTCGTTTGATCATGGTGACTAAAACTTTGTTAATGGCTTCAACCAGACCATTGGCTTGCAGATAATACGGAGTGGAACTATCGTGGCGCAGGCCAAGTTGGTCTGTCAGTTCGGTCATCATGACATTCCGAAAGTGACTTCCATGATTCGTAATAATATCTTTGGGAACACCGAACCTAGCAATTATGTGATTAAATACGAATGTTGCAGCAGTCTTGCCGTCAGCTGAAAATGTAGGCATCGCCTTGGCCCATTTTGTAAAATAATCTACTGATAAGATAATATAGGCATGCCCCCTGGCCGAGTGAGAGTTACATGTAATAAAATCGATACCCCATTTCGTGAAAGGACCAACAACAATTATAGGGTGAAGAGGAGTGGGTGGCGCGCGCATTTTTCGATAAAAAATTTGACAGTTGTGGCATTTCCGCACCGCATAAATGAAATCTTTGAACAACGTTGGCCAGAAAGAAACTGCACGCAATATCTTTTGGGTTGTGGCATACCTAGACATATGACCGCCACATGCTCCAGAATGGCAGTCATTTAACACCTTTTCAGCTTCTTCATGAGTTAGACAACGTCGGAAAACAGAATCCGCTCCACGACGATAAAGTGTATCACCAATGATATTATACTGTTGGGATTGAAAGCGTATTTTCCGTCGCTGAGTTCGTGAGATGTCAGGCCAAAAAGATTTGGTTTGGAGATAAACGATAATATCTCCATACCATGGATCAATTGTACTGATGAGAAACAAATATTCGTCCGCAATGGAATCTTCTGCCACTGTTTCAGTATCAGTAGAGGGGAAATCGCACATCAGTTCTGCAAATACCAAAGATTTCTTTGTCTTGGATTTTTCAAATTCCAAGTCAAATTCCTGCAGGATAACTATCCATTTGGAATATTTTCCCCCTAGCAATTGTTTGGTCAAAATATACATCATAGGGTTGCAATTAGAAATTACCGTGGTTTTACGTAACAAGATGTAATGTCTAAATCGTTGGACAGCTTGAACAGCTGCCAAGGCCAATTTCTCCACATGTGTGTATTTGATTTCAGTCGGATGCAGATTCCGACTAAGATAATAAATCACATGTTCATTGTGAGATTCATCTTCCTGAACTAGTACCATCCCAATGGTGAAATGAGAAGCAACGAGGTACAAAATGTAATCTTGGTTGTAGTTGGGAGGATGCAGTAACGGTGCATGGGTCAACGCGTGTTTAAGTGCATCAAAAGATTGATCAGCAATGTCATCCCAAAAGAACGGAATGTTCTGTTTCAACAACCAGGTAAAACCCTTTGTAAGCTCGGCATAGTTAGGAATAAACCTACGTAAAAGTTTTGGTTTCCCCTGCAAACTTTGGAGTTGTCGTAAAGTCGAAGGAGGAGGCAATTTAACAATGGCTTCGACCTTCGATGGATCGACATGAATGCCTGCTTTCGAGACAACAAATCCCAGTAATCGACCCGATTCTACGCAGAAAACACATTTATGCGGATTCAGCCTTATCCGATAATGCCTACATCTCATAAAAATTACTCGTAAATGAGTGAGATGGTCGGCCCTACGTAATGAATGAGCAAGTAAATCATCGAGATATGGCTGGACAATGTGCTTAATGTCATGAAATGCATAAGACATAGCCCGTTGAAAGTTGCTCCAACATTCTTTAATCCAAAAGGTAGTTTACAATAAGAAAATGTTCCCCATGGACAAATAAAAGTTGTTTTGGGTTGATCTGAAGGGATTATGTTTATTTGATTGTAGCCGGAAAAGCCATCCATGAAGGAAAAAAATTCACTGCCAGCACAATCATCGATTATTTGATCGATATAGGGAGTTGGATAATTATCTTTTGGACACGCTCGATTAATATCCCTATAATCGATACATACTCTTATCGTTCCTTGTTTTTTAGTCATAGGAACAATATTCGATACCCAATTCGTTAAAGGAATTGGATAAATGAATCCTGCACGAAGTAATTTTTCAACTTCTGCTTTAATAGCAGCAGCTTTTCTAGGATGAATTTGACGTAAGCATTGACGAATAAGTTTAGCATCCGAGTAAGTCTTAATTTCATGTACAACGATTGACGGATCAATTCCTGGCATTTCTTCATAGGACCAGGCAAACACATCACGGAATTCTTGAAATAGGGCTTTATAGGCTTTAATTTCATCTTCAGTACAACAAGCAACTATATGAATGTTTTCAATTATTCCTGGTTTTACTGAAATTTCAATGGGAACCGTTCGAGATATATTTTCCAAATTTAACTCAGAATCAGGATTTTGCAAAGGATTCTGCGGTTCTTTAACATATTCAGCAGTAAAAGTTGAAGCGAAATCATCTTCAAAATGATCTAATTCAGGTAAAAATGAAGATCGGTGATGTAGATCTTCCCATGGTAAATCATCAACAGACAAAAACTCACGAATTTTCTCATCTGTATGAACAAGTTCAGGAAATGTCATTGTAACTGAACTAGATATAGAAAGTGATTCCTCTTGGATCCTATTCATTGGATCAATTTCAGTTGAAGAGGGGTCAGAAAGTGAATGTACAGCCTGGTACGCAATTTCAAATGGACTCAAGGGCATCATGCCATCAAATGAATCAATCTCAGATTCGGAAGGTACGATCCAAGGATCATCAAACATAACAGTGTCTGACGAAATCATGTGAATATTTTCAGTAGAAGGCGATACGTTAGGAGGAGGAAAGGAAAAAGTTCCTAGTAAACCAGAATCTTTAATCAAACCCACTCCAACATCCTTATAAGGGATAGCCATTTTACCAACATGCTGGATTGTTTCTGTAG
The DNA here is from genome assembly GCA_034641835.2 of Pinus albicaulis. Lineage (NCBI taxonomy): Eukaryota > Viridiplantae > Streptophyta > Pinopsida > Pinales > Pinaceae > Pinus > Pinus albicaulis. The sequence continues at coordinate 474,448,528 of CM076572.1, read as the reverse complement.
AGGCTGGGTCGGACGAGAAATAAGTTAATTGATCTATTGTCACGATCTTTCCTTGATATGGAAATTTTATGAGTCGAAAGACCGAAGAAACAACAGCAGTCATAGCATAGGACCAACTACAACCTAAAAGAAGGTTGTAATCTAGAGGGGCATCAACCACTTCCACATCTAGATTAACGATTTTACCTTCAACTCCTATGGGTAAATCCTACAAAATACCAAAAGGTTGAAAACCTCGACCATCAAAAGCCTTAAGAATCGTCGGAGATTGGTTGAGTGTAGGCGAACCAAGTGATTTCCAACATTGAATCGACATAATACACGTTGAAGCTCCCTCATCAATCACAGTCCGAAAAACTGGTCGATTTTTTACTAACACTGGAATCTAGAAAGTCATTTGGTGAGGTAAACGAGGTGTACTATTTTCTAAATCAAAGATTATAAGGTTAGAATCCTGAATATCGATAGCTCCTATGGCAGACAATAATAATTTACGCTGCGCTGGGCATGATTGTAGCACTTCCAAAGCTGACATTGCTGAAGGAGAAATAGCTAAGTCTTGAACAATGTTGTAATTCTGAGCAGCTCTCGCATGTGGATTGAAAGCTGATTTACGAAGAACACCTTTAGCAGGCGGTTTGATTATTAAGTCTGGATTTTGTTTCTCGATTTGTAGCGGACCAGAAACAGGAGGAGGTGTAGCGGACCATAACCGTAATCTTGCGATCGCGTCACAACCCTTACATGAGACATCATCATAATAGGCTCTTCTAAAGTAGTCGAGGAAGAACCAATCATCTTGCTATCTTGATTTGGAAAAGGATCCTTCAAGACAGCAGGTTGTTGCGATCCTTTAATGAATTTCGTAACTTCGGCTCGATATGGACATTCTTTCGTGAAATGATCTTCTTCAAAAATGAAACAAGGATAGCGAGGCTTACGTTTTTCGTCATTGGATTCAGTTTTTTCAGCTTTCTCTTTCGAATTCTTTTTGTTTTTGTTCTTCCCCTTATTTTTACCACCGAATTTTGATTTTGTCGTAGATGTTTCGACGACATGAATGTCGGCAAAAACTTCAGGGGAAGATTCTCCTTTCGGGGAATCTGGTAAATTTATAATAGGAGAAGAATTCTTTGAAGATTTCTTCTTACTTTTAGAATTTACTGTACCAATCATACCGTCAGCGGCATGAGACCCTGAAGGAGCTGCAGCTATTTGACCTTGCTTTGGAAGATCGGGAATTTTCTCATGTAAAGTACCTGACTGTGTATATACAAGGTCAAGGTACTAAGCTTGAGCAATTACTTGCTCTTCAGTAACAACACCAGCCTTAGCTACATCTTCAGTGATCTTGGGTAACAATGATTTAACAAACCATTCTGCCAAAATTTGATCCGGAATGTAAACTTTCACCAAACGCCTCCTATGTCGCCATTCATGAATATGATCAAAAATATATGTGGACGTAGATTGTTTTAGCGAAGTTAATAATTCCTTGCCATTGTCGTATCTGACAGGTAATTGAAAATGAGTCAAGAAAGCAGTTGCTAACTAACTGAAATTATGAAACGAGCCTCGTGGTAACTCAATGTACCATTTGGCTGCAAGACCTATGAGAGTTCTTTGGAAAAGACGTAAACGAATCGAATCATCAATGATTGAATTAGATGCACACCAAAGGTGATAAGTCATAACATGATTCGATGGATCCTCTCCTAACTTACCTTCGAATTTTGGTATATCACTGGGCAACTTATGAGGCATTGGCAGCCAGTTCTGATAATAAAAAATGGGATCATTTGTAAGGCGCGTCAAATCAGGTAAGTCCAAAGTTGCGATAAACGGTAATTGATGGTTAGGGTCGCGAAAACCTTGAGAAGCCAAAGCAGATCCAGGAGGCGGATACCCAGGATAACTAGGAATCGGATTTGCATTAGGTATTGTGTAACCTCCCGGAAAACTAGGATGAACCGGACCATACTGAGGTTGTTGATAAGTATAACTAGGGTATGGTTGATACTGATATTTTGGATTCTGTACATAGGGACCTAATTGCGGCTGTCCCTGGTATGGTTGATACGTAAATTGAGGTTGACTTGTAACAACTGTACTTGTACCAGCTTGTCCTGTAGGCATCTGAAATGTAGTATGAATGGAAGATATTGACTGAGGTACAGAGACTTGAGGGATTTGCACGAATACAGAGATAGAAGAAGTCGGTGCTACAGATACTCCAAAAATAGGTGTTACAGGTTGAACAGACGTTGCAGCAGTTGCAGCAGTTTGAGGCAGAGTCTGAGGTGTACTAGGCCTAGTCTGCTGAACTGAACTAGGTGCAGGAGTTTGAATAGCTGGCTGAACAGGTTGCTGGGTTGGACCAGAAAATAAAGGCTGTCCAGGTTGATAAGTCAACTACACATTAGGCTGCAAAGGCTGTTGATATTGGGACGGATCCCACACCATCATTCTGGGGTATTGTCCCATAAAAGGTTGAACGTAAGGACCATAACCTGGTTGAACGTAGGGTTGATAATTAAATGGTAAATTTCTGGCTCCTTGGATAGATGGTTGACTAGAAGGCTGTTGGAAACCTTGAATTGGGTATTGACCTTGAGTTTGATAACCCTGAGGCGCGTACTGAGGCTGGGGTTGATAAGGACCCTGAGGAGCATATTGTGCTTGGGGTTGACCTTGAGGTATGTACTGTCCTTGAGGTTGATAACCCTGAGGTATGTACTGTCCTTGGGGTTGTCCCCAAAAATAATATGATTCCACAGTTTGTCCTAGGAAAAAGCTACCTTGAGGTTGTGCCCCAGGTGGTAATTGACTACCTGAAGGTTGTCCTCCAGGTGGTAATTGAGTTCCCTGAGGTTGCCCCCCAGGTGGTAACTGACTGCCTTGAGGTTGAGGATTCGGAATATTACCAGACATCATAAAAATTTTCTCTGTGTTCGACGTTTCAATGTTAAATCCGTTAAAACCAGATGATAACACGTTTTCAATTGGTCGAGGAGCTGCTCCCGAGAAAGTACCAGACAGAGACTGATATCCCGAAGGAACAGAAGGACCACCGTGTAAAAATGATTCCGGTGTTTGAGAAAACATGGATGACTCTCATGCCATAAAAGATGACGGATAATAACCTCTGGGTGTAGGATGAAATGGAATTCGAGGTGGATAAAAAGCAAGACCCGGATTCTCTAAAAATTTTGTTAAAGAGAGATACCAAGGATCAGTTCGAATGGGGCTGTAGAAAATAGATTCATGCTCCCTAAGATTTATAGATTGAGGGGAGTCGGGAAGAGATATGTCTTCGTCTGGATTAGTAAGTTCTTCAATATAAATAAGTCCAGAGGGAAGATCGTCAGTAATGATATTTCTTACCCTAGGTGAACCAGGATCGGTAGAAGTTAGTGTGATAAATCCTGAGGATGTTTCCAACACAGAAGATTCAGTTTCAGGTTCAGAGATTTCAGGTTCATCAGCTAATCCACCAGAAGAAGAAAAACTTCCAGTAACTTTAGAAACTGAAATCGGTTCTTGAATATATTCTGTCGTAGGTATTTGATGATCAGGATGTATAACTATAGATGAACTTCCAATTTCCGTTGATCTAATTCTACTACTACTGGATGATACCAGAGCACGAATCCCTTCAAGTTGACTTGGTGAATATTCAGGGGGTTTCCCTTGTATTCTCCTGGATTGTCTAGGCAATTCCGCCACGATTAAAAATTATCTAATCACACGCAAACAAAGAAAAATTTCAATGAAAATACCTAAAGTCTCTAAGAAACAAACAATTGAATCATACACTTAAAAATCTAGGAGTTCAAACCACACACAAACAGTAATTTTCCGTACTAAAAACACTAGTTGGTGATGAAATCCAACTTAGTAGAATTTTAACACGAAAAGGGCAGTTGGAACAGTTACCCCGAAAACCTGCTTAATGAAACAGACCGGTGCAAGTTTCTCCACTATACCATCTTGAGTGAAGATAACCCTCCGGAGAGTCCAAGTGAGTCTAGCCGACATCTGTTCCAGGTACAGTGGGATCTTCCCTCCACCGTCACCTTAGGAAAGAATCCTAAATATTATGGCCACTAAGGTTACCAATTGAAACAAATATACCTGGGGGAACAGTCTACGATCCGACACACACGCAAGGGCAGAGTAACAAAGCTCAATCCCCTTGAAGGCCCCTTGAAATAATCGAAGGTATCTGACAAGTGACCCCAGGCTCTTCGACAATGGTCTATCCGAGGTTTACCATTGTTAATACGTGTATATCTTCTATCCTTCCCAATGAGGAAGGATTGATTACCCCACTAGTTCAGATATGATCTCGTGCTTGACTCCTATAAGAGGAGCTTCCCAGAGCATACATGCAACAATTGGAATTCTTCCTACCACAAGATTTTTCTAATTGTTTGTTTTAGCTATCTTGGAGAGTTAATTACTCCCTACTCCAAGATACTAGCCTAAGCTATGTTGGTGATAAGAGCCCTAGAAATAAAAAGTTTACTAGATGAATTTTAATTAAGTGTTACTTTTGTGAGTTGTTTCTTAAGTCAATGGGTGTAGAAATGAAACTTTGGATGATGTGAAGACTCGATTTCCAAAAAAACACTAAAATGCACCTAGAATGATATTCAATTCTTTTTTCTTTCAATGAACTTTCTATCTAAAGAAAGAGTTGGAGAATGCAATTCTTTTAATTCTTTCTTTAAAACATGAAAAATAATTGAAAGAAACTATTTTGTCTTTTCAATAATGAGAAAAATTATCAAGCTCATAACAAAATCCTTTTTCTTTCCAAAGTCGAAGCTACAAAACAATTTTCCTTCAAAAGAAAGCTATAAAAATTAAAAAAAACTATTCAAAACTACAAAATCTAATTTTGAGATCTATTGAAACTATCTAAATTGAATAAAAGCTTTAAGATTTTTTTAGAATGTTTTCCTTAGTTTTTCAGCAAACTAAGAATCTATTCGTCCAGAATAACAAACAGATAAAAAACACTCAAAATATGTTTTTATAAAAAATGAAATTCAAAACCTTCAACCAAGTTTTTTCGAAGATTCACAAAGAAACAAAAAGCTCTATTTCTCAATAAAGGATGTTCTCACAATCAGGTCGGATTCAAAAAGACAAAAAGAGATCAATGTAATCTTAGATACTTCAAATTTTCAAAGCTTCGAATCGCTACAAATACCAAGTGAAAAACAATCCAAAATGCAAAATCTTCTAGAAAATCATCAAAACATCAATACTGTTGGAGTTCATTCACAAAAAATTCTTAACATAAACCATAATCAGTCTAGGCAGAAACCAAAGATCTAAATCCAAATAAAAATAAACTACAGAAAGAAATCTGGAGGTTTTCTAAAAATTTTACAGGGTTCGCAGGCAACCAGTATTGACAGGTGCGGTCCCGCACCGTATTCTTTACAGAAAGTGCGAAACTGCCCGCACTGTCAAAAGAAGCCAGAGTGCGGTCCTGGGAAAAATTATAGAAAATCTTAAAATATTTCTAAATTTTCAAAAACAGGGAAAATCTAAATTAACCAGACAGATATGTATCAATCAAAAACCAGGAAAAAATGCTTCCTCAAATCAAAAATAAAAGAGAACCAAAAACAACAAGTTCTATCCCCAGCAGAGTCACCATTTTGTTGTGTATATTAATCCGTCTTGCGGACAAGACCGATCTCTCTAGTACTAAAAGTAACTAGAAACAAACAACCAATTATACTAATCTCTCTCTAAGCATACAAGATTCATAAAAATGCTATATAGGTGTAAGGCCTACCTTATATCCAGCGCTTGCTTGATCTCGTTGAAGTCCCTCGTGCACTGAAGGAATGTTCCTCAATAAATCTGCAGTCACAAACAAGCAAAAAGATTACATAGCACCTGTATAGACATTATTATAAACTATGCTCATCATAATGATCAAGGAATTTATGAAATAAACCATGAATAGACAGTTTAATGAGAGAAATGAGTATATTTGTATTAACTTCAAATAAAAGAAAACCTTTACAACCTGTGCCTTGATGTCGTGCAGGTCCTCCTGGGGTCCGAAGCAGGAATCTCTTCTAATTTGACAAGCTTTGCACTCTTTCAACCAAGATGAATAGAGGTAAGTGATTTAACCTCACAGAAAGTCTTAGTTAACTGAGTTTGAATCTCAACAACATTTAACCTAAAATATCTTAAAGCTTGAACTCCCTTTGAGGCTACCCATGGCCTCTTTTTATAGTAGAAAAGAGGAGGTTTTCTGTTCCAAATATGAAGGGATAGAATCCTCCTTCAAAGGGATTAGCTCCTTACATCAGGGGGTTAGCTCCATCAAGTAAGGGATACATGAACCTTATCAAAGCGTATCCATTCCCGAAAATTCCCATCTATAATCTTCTAGAATTGATTTGAAATCAACTTTTAACTTTACTTTCTCACCTTTTTGAGTTTTACAGAGGTCCGCACCCATAACACAAAGAACGTGCAATAGGGTTCCGCAGGAGAGTTGAACTTTAGGTGCGGGACCGCAGGCAATGAATAGAGAAAGTGCGATACCAATGTTTAGGGGATTTTTAGGAACTTTTCTCTGATTTTGAAAGCTTGACATGAGGAACTGATATGTTATACTTGCAAAAGGTGGAAGTATGAGTAATAATGAGCTCATACTCATAGCAAAATGTCAGGATGACAGTTTTTAGTGTAACAACATTCTTCCTTTTTCATTGTAAAAATCAGAAAAAATTGTATGTTGTGAAGTGGAGGTCTACTTCTAGAATTGACTGTAAACATTTGATTCAGTGTTTCATTCTTCTGCTTCATCTTCAAGAATTTTGAGAATATATTTTGATCATCAGGTGAGCTGGTTCCCATAGTCTGAATGATTTCTAGAGGCTCTTGAGAAGGTAAAGATGTTGTAGGAGTATTAGGAACACTCCCTCATGCATATGTTCACACTTATGGATCTCCGAGAACAATGATTTCTACTTGCTTTTGATTCTCCTCTATAGAGACTGACAAGTTAATCTTATGTTTCTTCCGCTGAATAGTAAATTCTCTGATCAGATCCATGGGAGTTGATGTTTCTTCCCTTTCCATTTTCTGTTGTTTACTTTGAGAAACTGGAGTCTACAAGGTAGGGGTTGAAAAAATATGTTCTTCTACTTCCTGAAGTGTATTCTCGGTCCACTCCTCATGATTCATGAATTTATCAATTTCTGGCTTTTGAGTATGATTTTGTAATATTCCTAAATTAGCATGTAGCTAATAGGAATATTGACTTTTGATTTTAGCACCTAATAGATGAATAAATGTGGAAAGAGACCCATACTTATATTGAATAAGCATAAAATCCCTCTTGATGTGAAAAGGATCATAATAATAACTGGATCTAGCACTCTCATGTGTGAACAAGGCATAATGGATGTGGACAAAGTCAAGTTTGACCAAGTCAACAACATTAATGTGGGGGTAGTGGATCATCAATAAAAACAACTCAATATGAATGAGGATCAATTTAAAAAACTATATGAGAGTTGTATTGAATAACATTAGGTGTGAAAAGCGCTGAAGCAGGTTGAAGAAGTCAACCTTGACCAAATCAAATAGGGTTGTCATGGAGGAGTGGCATTGATGAAGGTACACCGCAATTTTGGAGGGAGATTGTTTGTGTGATGATAGAAACCCTAATGAGTGGGACCCAAGGTGAGAAGGATCAATTAGTTTATAAGGAAGAGGATGACAGCCATATGGGGTTATCTTATGAATTATATTTTGATATGTCTGCTTAGACCTTTTCTCTCCTCAGTTGTTTAGCTAAGATTGCTGGTGTTGTTTAGCACTAAGGTATTCCTGCTTAGGAATTCCATCTCTTCCCTTTGAGTAGCTATTGGGAGAGACATGATCTATCATTCCACACATCCGGCATTGGTTCCAAGCTTCATTCTTCAGTTTCAACACAGTTTCTGCATCATATTGTGTTGAGTTGCAGGGTGTTGCAGTGGAGGGTTGAGAAACCCACTTTCTGAGTTGGTTTTGCATAGGAGGAAGGATTCATTCTATTGGGAGATCAGTTTGGAGGGTTCTTGGGATTATTTCAGATCTGTGGCATTAGGCCAATATATTTCCATCACTTACAGTGTTATTTTAGTATGGAATTGCGTTATTTCTAGAGGGAAGTTTCAACAGTGTATCTTGTGGTTCTTTTTGGGAGTTTTCCTATGATTGGAAGGTTGATCCTTCCATGGGAGAAGACCTTTGATCAGATCTACATCATTTCGGCCTTAGATACTCATGTTCTTAATTTTTCAGTGATTATTCGGTCTTATTGCTGAAGATCACCATTTGTATTTGGGTGGATCCCTAGAAACCCTTTCTGGGTTCTCTAGATTTTGTATAAAGGAGACTAGATCTCAGTTCACGGGCCATATTGTTTAATATAATATCAGATTTATTTGTCTCTGCTATTACTTTGTATAAACCGTCATTAGACTGTGCTGTCTCTTTATGCATTAATTTCATGTTGCAGTAGTTTGAGGGTTTCAACGTTTTTGAGCTATACTAGGTGTGGGAGTTATGTTTACCTCATCTATTTTGATTTTATTCTAATCTATTATTGGATTTATGTGGCATATTGTTAGATGTAAGGGATCCAAGTGTTGATTTCATTTTCTGTAGCATGTATTTCTGAAAATGCATTTTTTATGCATGCATTGCTGAGCAGTCCCATTTTGGGATATTACAGTGGTATCAGAGCATAATATGTGGCTCAGCCTGTGAAATTCAAGCCAAGATGCTATAATAAGACAGAAAGGTCATAATTATGGATAGAATGCACTTTGTCTCATCATTTTTTAGATCTATGAAGAACCTCTCCAAGGAGGTTAAACAAAAATAAGAAAAGAGAAACCTCTAGAGGGTTTCAAGAAGAGGAAGGGCCATGTATTTCCTATTCTCAAAGGAAAGGAACAAAGTTGCAGAAAGCTCCAAGGCATTAACCCTTTCCTTTCCATTTTGAGGAAGAAGACAAGAGGCATGGAGATGGAGGGCACTTGGAACATGAGATCCTGAGTGGATACTTTGCAGGATACAAGTCCCAACCTAAAGCTTTCAAGGAGACTCTAGCTCTTCCTCATTTTATTCAGCTGGAAGAAGAAAAGAGGCCCTACAGAAATAGGAGGATGAGGGGAAATATATTTCTATTGTCTACTTTTGATGGATCAACCACATGTACAACAAAGGCTTGGGTGATGAAGCTAGATGCATTCTTCCTACTACATTTAGTGGTAGAGAGAGAGGCAATTGAGATCTCAGCGTTGTACCTTGAGAGTAAGGCAAGCATTTGGTGGTTCAGCCATATGAGTCATTCAAAAGTGTCTACTTTTGCAGATTTCACTCAAAGGGTGATCAGAATATTTGATAAGAAGAAATCAGAAGGGGAGGAGCCTTCACCACCACTTGAGGAGATTTGTACCAGCACTGGTACAACTGTGGGAGAGCATCCATCATCCTCAACAGTTGGGGAAGCCAACACATTGGAAGGAGGAACCCTTGCAGCCATACAATATGTTCCCAAGCTTCACCAAGGTATGCATGAATTTCCACTTTTTTTTATTTCAGAAAATCTTTGAGGGGTTGTGGAAATCTGCTTTTGCATGATCATGGATCAAAACATAGTGCTGATTTGGAGTGGCAGACTTGCACTGCATTGTGAAACCTTGAGTTGTTCAAGGGAGGGATAAAAAATCATCCTAATGATTGGAATATTTTACTCAAAGGGTGATCAGAAGATTTGATAAGAATAAATCAGAAGGGGAGGAGCCTTCACCACCACTTGAGGAGATTTGTACCAACATTGGTACAACTATGGGAGAGAAGCCATCATCCTCAACAGTGGGGAAGTCAACACATTGGAAGGAGGAACCCTTGCAGCCATACAAGATGTTCCCAAGCTTCACCAAGGTATGCATGAATTTCCACTTTTTGTTATTTCAGCAAATCTTATGAGGGGTTGTGGAAATGTGCTTTTGCATGATCATGGATCAAAACATATGCTGATTTGGAGTTGCAGACTTGCACTGCGCTGTGCAACCTTGATTTTTTCAAGGGAGGGATAAAAAATTATCCTAATGAGTCATTCGTGAGTTGCACACAACATTTGGGATTGGGGAGTGGACTTGTGGAGGATAGGATGAGCTTTGTCATAAAAAATCCAATGTAGAACATTATGTTCAACATTGAAAGAGAGCACGAGACAACAAATCCACCTTTGAGGAGGAGATTGACAGTGTTGTCGTTAGGTAGCAATAATGAGTTGGGGGCCCAGCTATCATTAGAGAATTCTAATGACCATCACACTTGTATGGCATTGGATGAGCAGATGATCAAAGAGAGACACTTTGTCTTTCATCATTATGAAGGATCTATTTGGATGAGCATTGTGCAGCCCTATGAGGAGGTTTTGCCTTCAACATAATTGGATCCTTATGGATTCAATATGGTCATTGGTATGAGATCTTCTAGGAGGTCTCCAAGGAGTTTCATTTCAACATCCCATGAAATGCAAACGCAAAAATCTGATTTGGGAGGATGGTAGTCTTCATTGGAGGGGTACCAAGGTGGAATATGGTAGGAGGCATCCACATATGGGTGAATGGGATTGGATGGAGAGAAAGACGTTGGTGAGCCACTTGCATATTTATGACACTGGGAAGTAGGAAGCATGGTTGTGTTGGCTACTCTTGAAAGATTTTGGCCATCATGAGCTATATCCTTCTCCAAAGGGTATGTTGGTGGAGGAAACCTGGCAGGACACTTGCATCATATGGCAACAAAGAGTTTAGGTGCATTATATTGATATGATCTCCTTCATGTCAATCAACATATTTTCACTTCATAATTTGTATGATGGAGGTGTGAGGGGGCATCAAGAGTTATTGTTGCTATGGTTACTCTTGGGAGAGTATGGGCAGAATTTGTCCCATACTTATCATGATATTTCCGAAGAAGGGATGGCACATTCAAGGTGCAAAGAGGATACCCTTAAGCATTGGAGGCTAAGGAGGGGCTTCCACATAGGGATATGATTACCCCACATAGCAGCATGATGGTGGATGGTTTTGGCATGTGGAATTTCAAGGGAATAAGTCATGGAGTGGCAAGAGCCTTATCACTAAGGCCAACAATGTTGTCACTTGGGAGTATGTTTCTATTAATGGAGTGTTCCAAGGGGAGTATGCATCCCTTCATTTTGCAGAATTTTATGAGGATATTCTCATGGGAGGACTCATCCATGGACCTCACTTTCAACCTACTCATTATGCATGGTAAGAAATGCATTATTGTACTTATTGTTCATTTCATTGAGTATTTTCATTATCTCACCATCTATGTACAATGCATTGCTCCACAAGGGGGCAAGATTATTTTTGGGTTTCATGATCATTCTAGGACCAACACTTATGATGATAACCCTTATCTACATGACTTTGGGCAAGTGTGTTGTTATTCTTACTATGCTCAGCTGATATATATTGCTACTTACTACCACATAGTAGTTGAGAAAACATGCACATCTAGTAACTTGTTGGAGGAAAACTTGCCACATGATGTTCTAAAACAGCAGCTAGAAAGACTGCGTTGTATCCACTTGAGAAACCGTTGGTATCATCCAAAATTGCACATAACCTTCAGCATTTTTCTGATTTGGATACCATATGGTGATGATGTGCCATTCATTTTGTATGGAATGGTTTGGGCCAACATGATCCATGACTTTGGAGAGAGGATCTTTGAAGATCCAATATTCTTCTTGCCACTTAAGGGAAACCTTATTGCAGCCCAAGATCATCAGATACTCTACACTTATCATGAGTGGACAGGAAGATAGCATGAGGTAGGCCATTATTTCTACCATGTTCATATATTCATCCCACCTACATTACAGGAGCCAAAGGTGGAGGAGATTCATCATGAGTTATCATTCGGGAGGGTGGCTCATTTTGTATGGATGATGGCTTGGGGATGGGAGATCCACATGGGGATGATAAATCCAAATACATATTAGATCTCATGCCTCAAGGACGCCTCTAGACAACACGTTGTTGCCTCATGGATATTTTACTTCTTCACGAGGATAGCTCTTTTAGATAGTCACCAAAATTTAACTTGCATAGTTGGGAGGGTCAACTTGGAGATGTATTGATAATACAACATATTGTACATCGGATGATTTTACCATATGCATATGCTACAGGAGGAAGAGAAAATGCTCTTCAATTCTATCCTTGCAGTTTATTGAGGACAAGCAACATTTGGGAGGGGAGGACTGTAATATTCCTAAATTAGCATGCAACTAATAAGAATATTGTTTTTTACTTTTAGCACCTAGTAGATTAATAAATGGGGAAAGAGACCCATACTTATCTTGAATAAGCATAAAATCCCTCTTGATGTGAAAAGGGATCTTAATAATAATTGGATCTAGCACTCTCATGTGTGAACAAGGCATAATGGATGTGGAAAAATTCAAGTTTGACTAAGTCAACAACATTAATGTGGGGGGAGTAGATCATCAATAAAAACAACTCAATATGAATGAGGATTAGTTTAAAAAACTATATGAGAGCTGGATTGAAGACCCTTAGGTGTGAAAAGGGATGAAGCAGGTTGAAGAGGTCAACCTTGACCAAATCAAACAATGATGTTATGGAGTGGCATTGATGAAGGTACATCGCAGTTTTGGAGGGAGATTGTTTGTATGATGATGGAAACCCTAATGAGTGGGACCCAAGGTGAGAAGGCTCACTTAGTTTATAAGGAAGAGGATGGCAGCCATATGAGGTTAGCTTATGAATTAAATTTTGATATGTCTGCTTAGAATTTTTCTCTCTTCAACTGTTTAGCTAAGATTGTTGGTGTTGTTTAGCACTAAGGTATTCCTACTTAGGAATTCCATCTCTTCCCTTTGAGTAGCTCTTGGGAGAGACCTGATCTATCATTCCACACATCTGGAATTGGTTCCAAGCTTCAGTCTTTAGTTTCAGCATAGTTTCTGCGTGATATTGTGTTGAGTTGCAGGGTGTTGTAGTGGAGGGTTGAGAAACCCACTTTCTGAGTTGGTTTTGCATAGGAGGAAGGATTCCTTCTATTGGGAGATCATTTTGGAGGGTTCTTTGGCTGATTTCAAATCTGTGGCAGTAGGCCAATATATTTCCATCACTTACAGCGTTATTACAATCTGAAATTGCATTATTTATAGAGGGCAGTTTCAGTAATGTATCTTGTGGTTCTTTTTGGGAGTTTTCCTGTGATTGGAGGGTTGATCCTTCCATGAGGGAATACCTTTGATAATATCTACATAATTTAAGCCTTCTATACTCCTTGCTTCATTTTTTAGTGAATATTCAGTCTTATTGTTCAAGATCACCATTTGTATTTGGGTGGATCCCTCGAAACCCTTTCCACGTTCTCTAGTTTTTTTATAAAGGAGACTAGATCTCAGTTCATGGGCCATATTGTTTAATATAATATCAGATCTATTTTTCTCTTTTATTCCTGTGTATAAACCCTCATTAGACTGTGTTGTATCTTTATGCAGTAATTTCATGTTGCAGTAGTTTTGGGGTTTCGACGTTTTTGAGCTATACTAGGTGTGGGAGGTCTGTTTACCTCATCTAGTTTGATTTGTTTCTGATATATTCTTGGATTTAGGTGGTATATTTTCAGATATAAGGGATCCAAGTGTTGATTTCATTTTTTGTAGCATATATTTCTGAAAATGCATTTTTTATGCATGCATTGCTGAGCAGTCCCATTTTGGAATATTACAGATCGTAAGGAGTTGTTTTTAATTCAACCCTTAGATTTGAAATGATACCAAAGGGGTCATAATACCAGGCGAAGTTGGGCTGAAAATTCATATTATATAAGTGTATATGCCTCAATACCAATTGATCTGGTGTTGCATATGGATGAACCAATTTGAGATTTAATCTTAAATTGAGACTTTCTTTTTATGTCACATTTAGGCAAGCAACCTTTGAAATTTTTATTTTTTAAAGCTAAGCATTCATTTTTCATTTCTTTTTCTAAAATTTTATTTTTCCTTCATTTTTTAGAGCAATCTACTTCTATCATTTTCTTGATATGAATAATCATATTACCAAAGTCCTAACATTTTTTTATTTTTCTCTTTTTCTAGTCATATCCAAACTTAAAATTTTTATTTTTATTTTTTCTAATGTTATAACTTATCAAACCAAAAAATATTACAACATAGGTTCCATGTGGGGACAAGAAAATCCAAGTTCCTTCTCCTCGAGCTAATGGAGTCTTTGTCGTGAAAACAAATCAGCCCTGAAAATTTTAAACAAACTGGTAATATACAATGATGATTTTAAATCTTCTTCTGCATCTTCAGTACTAGATATAATGCTTCAGAAATCTTCCATTAATAGGCAATGAAGAAAATTGTCCTTCCAAATTCTGTAAAATGAAGGTATTCTTACCCTTTACTTCAGCAATGCTAAAAGGTCCAAACCAAAGGTTATCAAATTTCCCATGTTTTCCTCTGTCTTCCCTCCTAGCATCCCATCTCAAAAATATATCTCCTTCCCTAAAATCTCTTTCCCTTGCCTTCCTATCAAAAATAATTTTAATCTTATTCTAATATTACCTTAGCTTATATTGAATTTCATCTATGTTTTCATTTAATTCAATAATTTGAGGTATCCTTCTAGAGAAATCATCAGGTTTTTCATTAACCTCTTGTAAAAATTAAAGAAGAGGGAAAGCTTAATTGGTAGGAAAGATGGCCTCTTTACCATAGACCAACTGAAATGGAGATTTACATGTTGACCTCTTGGGAGATATTTCATTAGCCCAAACTGAATATATAAGGTGATTGTTCCAATTCTTCTTATGGTCTTCTAAAGTATTTTTAATTACCTTGACTAAGCTCTTGTTTGATGACTCTGCAAGACCTTTTCCCCATGGATAGTAAGGAGTAGAATGATGTAGTAAAATTTGATACTTCTAACAAAACTCAATCATTTTTACACTACTAAATGTTGTTGCATTATCAGCTACTATATGTTGAGGAAATCCAAATATGGATAGAATTTTTTCTTCAATGAATTTAATCACTACTGTATGTGTAGTGTTTCTGAATGAAATGGCCTCCACCCATTTGGTGAAGTAGTCTATGGTAGTTAAAATCCATCTGCGCTGATTACTTGATTTTGGTTGAATCTCTCCTATAAAATTTAATCCCCATTGTAAGAAGGGTGTTGAAACTAACACTGGAACTAGTGGAAGGGCAACAATTTTTTGCTTTCCAACAAACATCTAACATGGAATTAAGCTTCTAACCTTTGCTCCTACTTGTGAAAACATAGTAGGCCACTAGAATCCCACCCTTAGTATTTTGTATGTTGTGGCTCTCCAGGCACAGTTTCCTCCACATATCCCTGCATGAAATTGCTCAATGATTCTTTCTGTTTCACTTTCTGTCAAGTAAATCAACATGATCTTAAGAGGATCCTTCCAGTATAGGTTATCATTTATGCTACAGTACTTTACATATTTCAACTTAGGCGTCTTACATTTATTTCTTGAAAATTGACTAGAATAGTCAAAGTTGATCAGAAAATGTACAATATATGAATACCAATATAATAGTAAAAAAATTTCATCAATATGAACATGGACTGTTTGGTTTGAAAATGAAGGTTATTGTGCATTCTTCCCTTCAAAATCCTAGGAAGGTTCTTGTGGATTCTCCCCTTCTACATTTAAGGAAGGTTCTTGTGGATTCTCCCCTTGAGAGTTGGAAAAGGTTCTTGTGTATTCTTCTCTGTTACTTCAAAAACAAATTTGTTCCTAGGACCTTGCAATTGGATTAAAATAACAAATTGGCTAAACCTTGACCTTTTACTAGCTTAGTGGTTTTGATAATGAGATCAAACTCGAGGATTCGAGTGATCCATATTCATCTTCTCCCATAAGTGCCTGGTTGGGTGAGAACAATGTTTACAACACTGTTAGGAACATAAGTAGTAATGGTTGAGTGAAGGACATAAATTCTAAAATATTTTAAGGCTTGGACTAGAGAGTAGGCTTTCTTTTCAATAATTTCATACTTGTGTTTTTCATCTCGCATGACTTTACTAAAAAATGCTATGGGTGGATCATCACCATCTTCATTTTTATGTAAAAGGACAGTAGTTAAAGTGGTTTCAAAGGCAAAGGAGAATATACTAAAGGGTTTTGAATAATTGGGGTTGGCTAAATTTGGTGCTTCAGAGATGGCCTTTTTAATCTAGTCAAAAGCATATATAGCAGGAATAATCCATTTAATTTCATGATTCTTTTTAATCATAATTATTATATCTTTAACTATTTCAGCATAGTTTGGAATGAATCTCCTCAAGAAGTTAATTTTTCCAAGAAAATCTTTGATCTACTTCTTATTCCTTGGCAATCAAATTGATTGGATTGTTGATACTCTTTTAGGATCAATCACCACTCCTTCCTTTGAAATTATGTGACCGAGCAACTTTCCTTCTTTGATAGAAAACAAATATTTCTTGAGGTTGAGAGATATCCCAAGTTTTCTACACCTATCAAAAAATTTCAACAAATGTTTAAATGTTTCTAATCTGAGTTAGAAAAGATAGCAATATCATCAAGATATATAACAAGAAACATGTTTGTCTTACCCATAAAATCTAAGTCCATACCTCTTTGAAATTTTTCTCCAGCATTTGTTAACCCAAAGGGCATTCTAGCATACATGAATGTGCCCCAAGGAGTGGTAAAGACAATATTCTCTCTGTCTTTTGGACTCACCATTATCTGGTTATACCTAGAGAAACCATCACGCATGGAAATTCTATTAGCACCTAAAACCTTTTGGAGCAAGTCATCCATCTTGGGTAATGGATAGTTTTCTTTTAAGGATGACTTATTTAGGTTTCTAAAGTCTACAAAAAGTCTGATTTCCCCATTCTTCTTCCTAACAGGAACTAAATTAGCTACCTAGCCTAAGTATCTTAAGGGAAAAAAACAACTTCTGAGTATTTGGGCATAAAGCAACTTCTTAAGTTATTTCTCTATAGTAGGAAGCAAAAATAGATTAATTCTTCTTAGTTTATGTTTGTAAGTTTTTTCTTTAGTTTTCAGTGGAATTTTATGCTCTATGAGAGATGTTTCATAAGTTTTCAATTCAACATAAGACCAAGAAAAAACATCTTTGTAATTTTAAAGAAGTTTAAGATATTTGATTTTAACTTCTCAAGGTATAGATGCACAAATTTTGATGTTCTTAATGTCTTCATCTAGTCCAAGGTTAGATTTTTCGATATCATCCTCAGGTGAAATTGGCAGTGGATTTCTAGGGACATCATTTTGGTAAAATATCTTTTCTAAAGGGACTAGGCCTTTAATAATGAATTTTGTTGACAATTGGATGATATTATGATCAGCCACTTTTGAATTTAAATCAGAATTTTCATTTTATTTAGAAATTTTATTCATATCTGATTGATCTTCTTCAATTTGTAAAATAGAAAATTCATCAATGACTTGAAGAAAAGATTTAAGTTGTTCATCATCTTCAAATATTGCCAATATTTTAGATTATCAGGAATGGATGGCCTATATTTGACTTGGATTTGATGTTGCAGTTGCATTTGGTATGGGATTTTGAAAGAGCTTGCAGAAACAGCTAAGGAGTCTACATGAATTTTCTCATTTCTAGGGATGGCAGTGATATTGAATGCATGAAAGAAATTTTCCACTGAATCCCAAACTTCATTTCTGTAAGGCCTAAGCCTAGGATGCTTTGAGTTCAGAATCACTGAAGACACTTAGATTTTTTACTTTTAGGCTTCTGGCTAGCTCTAAACCTAGAAGGAAAGCTTCATACTAGTGACATCAAAACCCAACTTGTAAGATTGGGTTATGTTCTCTTTTTCTAGTGAAATTAAAACAACACTATATCCAGCTCCATATTTAGAATAAGATCCATCAAAGTAAAGTTTCAAAATATCAGTTTGAATAGTTTTAGGAGTTTCAACCACATCTTCAATTTTAGGTTGGGAATTCTGTGAATTATTTGAAGAGAATTGGAAACAACTAAAATCTTGGTCAACTGCATAAATGGGATGATTTCTAGCTTGGTATGATTTACAAACAATATGAATAAATATGACCTCTCTATACAACCTAGGATTTTGTCCTCCATATACAAGAATTGAAGTGAAATACATATCCATGTGAAGAATCCCTCCTAGTTTAGCACAAAAAGATCTTGAAAGAAGCATTTAAAACTTAGGGGGAATATCACTGACCACAATATCTAGAACTACACTTTTCATTGGTATTTGGGATAGGGTTACCACAAAGTCCTTTATAAGTCCTAAACATGGTACTCTTTTAAAATCAAAGGTGTATAGGTCATGATAAGATTGAGTGATTTCTAGATTTAATTGATAAATAATAACCTTAGGCATAATATTATGTGAAGCTCCATAATCTAACATACAATTATATAACAATGAATAATGTGCTTTCAAAGTTACATAAAATGGTGGTATTTTTTCATCTATCATGTCAGAACTTGGACCAAATACTATTGATGGTTTTCATCTTGAAGGCTTATAACATCCCCTTCAGCATCTATAGTTGCGTTTTCAATCAATTTTGTGACTTTATTCTTCTATCCATAATTCTTTGAAATTTATAACAATGAAATGGTAATCTTGACTCTTTCTAACTCTCTTTCAACATTAAAAGAAGTCAAAAAAATTCTATCAATTTGAATAGTATCATTTGGCTGATTCAAAGGTTGAATGGTAGTAGTTTGAGTTTCAACAGATTTCACTTGTGGTTCAATTACGACAGGATCTTTAGGAGGCCTTCCAGGACCTATCCTTAGTCTTAAATCATATCTTCTGTTAAGTTCAACAATTAAAAATTCCGAGAAGTATTGATATTTAGAGACTTGAGAATTTTCTTGATCCTCTTGGGAAATTTGATTTTCAGGGATTGGGAAAATAGCATCTAAACAGATGTATTGTCAAGGTTGTTAGTATCTTCTATGATCGAAAAAGTATTATCTTCAATATTTTGATCATCAATAAACATAGGTGGTGGTATTTTCTGATCATTATTAGGTCTTTGGAGATTTTGTAATTGAGGGGGTTTCTTGAATTGACCTTGAGTTTGTGTTTGAGGTCTAGCAACAATTTTTTGGACTGCTCTAGGTTGTGTTTCAATTTTAGAAATCCTATCAGAAAGGTTCCTAAGTAATGATGTAATTTCATCTATTTTTTATCTTCATTTTTGGATTTTGAAGAAGAAGAGGCTTCTTGATTAGCTTTCATTTTTCTTTGGGATTTTTCAGCTTTGGCTTTTAGCTTAGCTGAAGAAGACCTATTTTCTTCAACGTCAGTAGTTTTTTTTTTCATGTCTTCTAAGGTACGAGTTGTTCTTTCCCTTAACATGACTACAAAATCATATTCAAAGGCTTTCGAGAACCTAACCTTTGATGCTGCTACTGGTCGTTTATAGTCAGGAGGCATATTATGATAAATTTTGTTAAATCCCTTAATGAAATCAGATATTGGTTCACCATAATTTCTCTTAATTTCTTGAAATTATATTAATAAATAAAGAGTATCCTTTTTCACACCCCATTGATTCCTAAAAATAGTTGTTAATTCTTCCCAATATCTAATGGAATTTACTAGTAATTGTCTAAACTAGATCCTAACACTTCCTTCTAAAGATTGCACAAACAATCTCATATTTACATTTTCATGTTCTATGTTCATGTTATCAGTAAAATATAGAAATGCTGCTAGATGATCTTCAGCTGACAGATCAGTTTCCCCATTGAATCTTGGAATATGTTTCAAATATCGAGTAGGAAAATCATTAAGTATGTTTGGAAGTAACAGGTCAGCATATCTTGGTTGAACAATATGCCTAAAACCTGCCATACCTTGTGATGAAGATGAAGTATATTCAGTGGTGGTGGTTGTAGAAGATGATGAAGTAGATGTAGAAGATGAAGTAGTGGAAGAAGTAGGTGAACATGGAGGGGTAAAAGAAGGTGGAGGTCAAAGTGAAGTTGAAGATATTCTTATAGATCTCAAAGGTGTACAAATGACCAACTTTTGGACCTCTTCTTCTCCTTCTTTGTGTTAAAATAAAGGGTTTTAATAGAGGGAAAAAAAGATCTTCTGGTTGTGCAAAAGTGCATGGAAAAGAATATGAGGTAGGAGAAATGAAATCAGTTGGTATAAATTCAGGTAAATGTAAATCCAATTCTTGCTCTAATGGAGGGGATTTAGAACGTACCTGAGGTAGCTGATAAGGTTATAATGAATGAACTAACAAAGCTGATTGGAAAACAACCCTTTTGGATACTAATTCATGCACTCTTGGTGGTAGATATTCTGAAATTAGGGGAATAGGTCAAAATCTAAAAGGATCAAGGGCTATAATAGTATCTTGTTGAGGAATAGAAGAAGGGGTTTAATGTCTTCTTCTAGAAGAGGCTTGCCTTACTAGTCTCTTTAGATCTAATAGAGGTAAAACAATCTTAGAATCAGAATGAGATCTGGTATGTCTTGAAGGAGCCAGCTTGGGTTCAGTGAAGTCGTCAGGTGAAATATTTTGACCTAAATAGACCTTTATTTACCTTTAAAGGAATAGGAATATCATTGTCCCAGGGAAAAATAAATCAATTTTGTATCCCTGAAAACGACGCCAGTCTGACGTTGTCCTCTGAGATAATTTGGGTCAATTAATTATGCCAGATCATCTATAATATTTTGTTTGTTTTAAGTTGGGGTTTTTGGATCACCAAAGTATAAATAAATTTCATACATATGTGCTTAAACTTTATATAATATTAATAAATAAGGAAAGGGTTGTTTCTTTACTTTAAACAATGATTTGAGATTACATGTGTGAAAGCAGAAAATGTAAGAAAGTATGATGAATTAAATATTCAAATTGAATGTTTAATAACCATAAGTGTGAAATATTGTCAAACAATGTTTAACAACTTAACAAAACATACTTAAATTTATGAAGACGTTGATAATTAATTGATGTAGAGGGACTTATAAAAATAGACAGTTCAATAAGTCATTCTCTAATAAAGATAATACCCTCAGGGATTTAAGATAGAATGAAACACATATTTTTCTTACCTAATTATCTTCACAAAAATTAAACATCTGAAGAAAGCAAGATGTAAATGAAAACTAGAAAACAAACTGATTGAAACAAATCCAGAATCCTTTTATTATCATCAATGATCAAAGCTCACACACTTCTGCTTACAAAATTATCATCCAAGGGCGAAACCCTTAATAACTCAAATGGAGAGTTATTTATACTAGTTTCTATGACTTAGAAATATCTAAAATTGATTCCAATAATAGTATCGAATAATAGGAAAACAAAACTGATGAGTGATATGTCACTTCTTTTGAGGAAACAGTTGATGATGTGGCCAAAAAATGTTGTTTTGCTGGCATGATGTTGGCATTAGGAATTATAACTTGATGGTTTCACATATCCTATCACATCTTTCTTCACTAAGAATTTCCAGATTTACCACCTTTCTAAAAACTTCATCCACCTCTATGTATCTTTCAAATGTTGGTTTGTTGAGAAAAATATGTTTGATTTCATGTTTTATAATTAAATCAAACTCCAAAGCTTCAAGAAAGGCTTTGCGTGTTATATGTCCTTTAATCCTTGCAAAAGTTTCCTTTTCAATTGCAATGGTATACAAATTTTTGCAATATTCCTCCAAATTTACCAATCTCTCATTTGGAGCTACCAATCCAGGCAGTCCCTTCTGGTTCAACACATTAAAATTTGAATGAAACCTCTGGACAACAATGTCCAAGGTTTGAAATTTTGTCTCCAATTGATTAATTAAATTCTTCTTTTGTAGAACCTTTTTGATCTATATGGTGGTGGTTGTCTCGTCTGAGATATTAATCTTCTCTTACTCTGCTTTGGTTTTTGAATTGAGCACTTTTATCATATCTTATGCTTCTGATGGTTTGGAATTGAGTGATGCTTTTTCCTTCTCTATGACTGTCCTACATTTGTTAATCAATTCTCACTGTTCAAAAATGATATGTATGGATGGCCATACATCTGTCATTAATTGATTGATCTTTGTCCATGTACTTTCCTTGGCTTGGGCAAAGGTGTCTTCCATTAGCAATTCACTTTCTAACTTCATAATATTAAGTCACAACCTATGAGACTTTTGCATTTCCTCCATATATAACGTGTCATTTTTAATCTTCTAAGTTTCTAGTTTTTTAAATTTCTCTAAAAGCTTCTCATTTTCTTGTTTTTTTATAGCCAATTACTGTGCTATCCTTGTTGGATCACCTGCTGTTTATGTAGATTCAATAGTTGTTGATTAAGAACTGGGTTTTGTACTTGCAACTGTTATGGGAACTGTTGTAACTGGAATCATAGTAAGTTGAGCCGATTCTTTCTCTTTGAGAAGTCCTTCAATCTGCTCCTCCATCCTCTTAATCTGAATATTTTTTTTCAATGATTAACTTGAGAATTTATTCTCTGTTTTGTTCACTTTCTTCAATTTCCTTTGTCTGTGGGTCTTCTATGGAAGGAAGCTTTAGTTGTTTTCGTAGAGTTGCAATGTCTGCATTTTTCTTCTTGAGGATTTATTCTACAACCTTACAATATTTTGGACCGTATCCAATTTTAACCACAAGGCATTATAAAGACTTTAATTTGTTGTATTTAGCTAGAGAATAAAGTTTCTCAATTTTAAGTTGAGATTGTATATTAGATAAAGCAGTTCTAAGCTTAGATAAACACATGGTTGTATTAGTCATGGTTGAGAAGAGTATCTCACTAGATTTTCTATGCATATCCAATTGATATATTGGATGAATTTGATTAGTATCAGATGAAAATATGGTCTTATTTTAATATTATGGAGACTATGGAAAAGGAACTTGAGCTTGTAAGAAATCCATTTTCATTTTTACTTTTTCACTGTCAAAAGTAGAAAGAAGTATGTGTTGTGAAGTGGAGGTCTGCTTCCAGAATTGATTGTAAACGATTGATTTCAATATTTCATTCTTCCGCTTTATCTCCAATAATTTTGAGAATATATTTTGATCATCAGGTGAGCTAGTTCCCACAGTCTGAATTATTTCTACAGCCTCTTGAGAAGGTGAAGATGTTGTAGGAGTATTAGGAACACTCCCTCCTACTAATGTTGAAACTTCTGGATCTCCAAGATCAATGATTTATGGTTGATTTTGATTATCCTCTATAGAGATTGACAATTTAGTCTTATGTTTCTTATGATGAATAATAAATTCTCTGACCAAATCCATTGGAGTTGATGTTTATTCCCTTTCCCTTTTCTGTTGTTTACTTTGAGAAATTGGAGTCTACAAGGTGGAGGTTGACAAAATCTATTCTTCTGCTTCCTGAAGTGTATTCTCGGTCCACTTCTCCTGATTCATGAATTTCTCGATTTCTGGCCTTGGAGTATGATTGTAAGGAGTTGTTTTTTATTCAACCACTAGATTTGAAATTATAACAAAGGGATCATAATACCAGGTGAATTTGGGTTGAAAAATCATATTCTTTAAAAGTGTATCTGCCTCAATACCAGCTGATCTGGTGTTGCAGATGAATGAACCAATTTTAGATTTAATCTTAAATTGAGACTTTCTTTTACCTAAGAGAAAATGAAAGCCATTCATTTTGATCATCTCAATTATATATTCTAGAGAGAAAATTATCATTGGAACATATTTTGGAAACTTATATGGTGCTATCTCACAACCATATACCCTAATTTCAGTATAATTTTGGTATAAATACCACTCTCCAGTCTTGACTTGATCACTTAAATGTAGAATTATATTGATATATTCAACAATTATGGGATTAGCCTGGCTAATTAACCATCTATGTCCAATGGATGACTAATTAATTAACCCCCCCGTTCATATTTTTTGTTGAGTGTGATTGGAAATGAGTCTTATTACTGAAACAAAAACATGTAAACAAGTATAGAGGTGTAATTGAACATCACTTTTTTTTTCAAATTCATAATATTCTCATGCATATTATCAGCCAAAAATTGACTATAATTATAGATGAAAGCAGTTTGTTTATCTTTTGAAAAAATAGAAAAGAATCCAATGATGGATTGATCAACCGTTTTATCATCTGGATATCCTAATAGACAAGATATTAAGGTGATGACATGTCTCGTGGCTTCAGGGAACATTGAATATGGATAGAGTGGATTTATTTTGGGCAATTCAGCATCATCTGGTAAGAATGTCTCAAAAATTTGAGCTCTTTGGGGAAAATTCAGCTTATGGTATAGCTCCATAAGGGTTGCTTGGGAAAATAGACTTAAGGAATCATTTTGGGGAATAAGAAGCATGTTGTTGATGGTTTCAACAGTGATGGATATCAGAATGTCACCATTCTGAGCCACCATTTCTTGTTTGAAAATTTCATATATGCTTTGACACCACATAACCAAGTCTAGAAATTCATAGGTTTCAGGAAAATAGAAAAGGGGCAGAAGGGATTCCCACAGTTTAATTTGATCTTGCTTATCGAGATAATTTTGATTCAACCATAGATTCAGTTCATGGAAATCAAACTCGCACTCTGTGTCAAAAATATTATAGTACGAATCAGCATGTGGAATGTGGTCGAGGTCGACCGGGGTGGTAGTGGAAGGGTTCTCATCTAAAATTGGTTTTCTCCTCTTTCCCTTTGGGGCCATGGTGATAGAGGAAATAATAAGAAAGGGGAAAAATAATAGAGGGAAATAATGATGATCCTTCAGGGAAGTAATAAAAACTTCTAAGAATAGTGTGCAATGATCTCTGTATACCTGAAATCAAACAATAAAATGATTAATCAAAAGTGGTAAATTAGAGAGATTAGATTTATTTATAGCACTGTAGAAATAGATATGGTAACAATTTTATATGTAACCGTAGCAGTTAAATTCTAACGGCATGGGAGTGTGGTGCAAAATGGCTAATCAACAGCCTAGGAGCGTGGTCATAACGCACCAATAGGGCATACCGGTAGGGATCGTAGTGGAAATGACTAGGTGAAGTGGCAACATGTGATTTTAATGTTGGAGAATGGTCAAAGCATGGGGCCATTCAACAGTTGGTAGGATCAAACCACAATTGAGGGAGAAGTGGATTACAGGGCGGTTGGAGGTGGTTTATGATTTTGCGTAGGCGGGGGGGGGCAAGGGGGTTGGGTGGTGAGAATTGATGTGAGGGTGACACATAGGGAGGGCCCATCATCCATGAAACCACTTGTTGGAACACCCCCCCCCCCCCCCCCAGTTAATGGCAAATGGACGAGGGGGTGAAAATTTATGTTAGGGAGACTTGTAGGGGGGGCCCATCATCCATGAAACCATTTTTCAGACCCCCTGCTGTTAACGGTAAATGGACGAGGGGGATGTGAAAATATTCCCCATCGTTGATCTAGGCGGGGAAGAGATCTAGTAATGCAGGAGCATCATGGTCCCAAAATTTTGTCCATTTAGTAGAATCTAGGGGGTCTTATGTTTTTCAAAAGAGTTGATTTATTAAGTATTTAATTAATGTAATTACCAATATTTTGAGTGATTTATGTGAGACATTTAGAATAGGGTTTAATTAAATATTGAGAGGCATATTTGTAAATGTTCTCGAATGTAGGATAACATGAGTGATTGATGAGTGATTGGTGTGGATTGAGATATTCTGAAATATTTTAAGTCTTAGATTAGAAAGTAGTTCATGATTTATGGAGGATCCTTAAGATTTAGTTGAATTTTGAGATCCTCAAGGGATAAATAAGAGATTTTAGGAATTAATTTAGGACTTGGAGGATTCTTAGGATTTTGTTGAGTAACCTATGGATCTGAACGAAAATTGGTTACAGAACCTATTGTATAAAATTGTAAAGCCTCAAAGGAATAAATATCATTATTCTTAGATAGTATATTTGATTTGTAAGCCTACGAGCATAGAGAGATAGGAAGAGAAGAGGGCCATGTAAAGGTATATCAGGCCAAAGCCAGACTGTAAATATTTTTTCTTTCTATTTGTACAATCTATTTGATTAATGACAAATTGAATTCGTTGTGAATATATTTTTATATCTCTTACGAGCTGAGTGATCCATAATAGAGCTTATATAATTTATGTTTAATAGATTACAGTTGCTTGAATTTTAATGGGTGTATAAGTCTTTTACTGTGTGGAAAAGGACTTTATGTAGGATAAACTGGGTAGAATCATCGTGTGATTCTAGTTCTATTAAAATAGTTGTGAATGGAGCTAATGGAAGTGAATAAGTGCATATAAACTTTTATGTAGGTCAAAAATGAATCAGAGAAATTTTTGAAAACACAGATAGTGATTTGAAATGAAACTGAGAAATATTGAATTGAAATAGTGTGCAAGATGATACAGTGAGTATGATTATTTGGGATACGAGTGAATAATCAGAAGAAATCCCAAGAGGAAGGACAACGTGAAGGAAACAGAGTTGCAGAAGCAGCGGAAATCGACAAACAAAAGAGATTTATTCAGAGAAAATTCTTATAATATTTCCAAAGGAAGCAGTCAGACGGCAAGAAGTGATGGTCAACGAGAATATGTGTCGGGAGGAGGATTCATATACGTATCGCACATCGGTGATTTTGGTGTTTTTTTGTTAAGACTCGCAATTTAAATCATTTAAATTGTGATGCGATGCTGTGGACGCATGTTGTGTGGAGGACCATGCACATATCGCATGATGCATATGATGTGGGTTGACACTTAACAACATAGACTTAAGTTTTTGAAGTGCCGATTTGTGAAGAAGCGCTAAGGAAAAGGTTTGGTGATGCGAAGTATGAAATATTAATTGTTGCAAATTGTGATGGGTGTAATATTTGCGAAGTGCTTATATGTGATAAATATTGCATATCACAAGTGATAAGTGTTGCGGTGAATGGCGAAAAGTAAGTTTGCGTAGAGCCAAAGTGCAGCTGGAGTAAAAGGTGCAAAGTGCCAAAATATGTTTCGTTCTACGAAATTGGTAAGTTTTCATAATTGTGATATATTCAGGTTAACGTGCATAGTGTATGTGATATGATTTAATGTTGAATTTCTAGCATATCTAATTTTTTAACCCGAGAACCACTTTTATAATATAAGCTTCCGCAAAATCATATGAAGATTAAAGCTAGGTTATTGAACCCATCCTCAAGTGTTGAGCATACTAAGTATTAGTTCTGAATTTATTTATTTTTGGGTTTACGGCCTTAAGGTTGCATCATTTGGTATTAGAGCGATAAAAAGCTCTTTTGGGAGAAATTTAGAGAAGGTATGTTCCATGGAAGAGAAATCAGAGTGGGTTTTTCCTTTGAAGATAATTCAGAACTTATGGAATTATTTTATTTCATAATTAGCTTTGTGAACAGAGAACAATTTTTGAAGATTTTTCTTTGAAGAGAACAGAAAGGGAAGAATTTTCAGAGAATTAGAGTGGCACAGCAAAAGCGAAGAGAATAATCATATCTGAATATGGTTGAGTAAAGAGATAAAATAACAAACTACTTTGAGAGAAAGTAGATCAAATTGAATAACAAATTGAAAAATTTGTTATGAAAGGATAGTGACAACTGCA
This sequence comes from Pinus albicaulis, assembly GCA_034641835.2. Taxonomy (NCBI): domain Eukaryota; kingdom Viridiplantae; phylum Streptophyta; class Pinopsida; order Pinales; family Pinaceae; genus Pinus; species Pinus albicaulis. Next base: position 474,420,763 of record CM076572.1, on the reverse strand, counting down.
AACAGTGAAGGTAAATTTAGCAGACAGAAAATAGAAACTACAACAGCAACATGTGTCCAAAAAATTGACAGTGAGGTATGGTTTTCATATTTTAAGTTAATTAATGATGAATTATTTATTGAAATAAATTGTATGAAGATGTTTGATGATTGTATCCAAAAACAAGCAGAGTTTTTTATGATAATGAAAATGAACCTATCCAACTAGAGGTTGGAAGAAAGGAGAGAGGTGACTGAGTTCAGAAGCTAGAGGAGCAGCGAAGCTCTAAAAGGTTCAAGAGAGTGAACCAAGAGAGAAAATACCTAGGGAGAGATCAAGCTCAGAGAGGAAGATGACCATGGAGGGCCATAGAAGAGGTTATAGAGAATTCCATAAAGGTAAGATGAGTTATGAGGAGCGAGAGAGAAATATTGCGGTGATGAGAGTACAGTTGAAAGTACTACAGGGATGGCTACAAGAGAAATATAATGAATACCAAAGACATTGATGGAGAATGAGGAAACAAGTGAGATAGAACCTATTGCAAAAAATATGGAATGTTAACTTGGTAAACAAGATCAGAGAACTTGAGAAGATACATATTGACTTTTTGGAGAAGGCGAGACTCAAAGGATTTGTTTAAAACCAAAAAGTACATTGTGAAATATTGGTGCTTGAAGCATCAAACGAGACTGAAAGGTCTTGTATTTTTAAAACTAATGATTTGTGTATGATTGCAAGTACATCATAGGATGATGAAAAAACTTTAGAGTTTGTTAAAAATAAGGATAAGAATTTGAAATCTATTCATATTAATACTGAGATAGCAAGATCTTAGAAACAAAATGATATGGAGAGGTCTCATGGAAATGTGCAGCGGAATATTGGAGCTAGTCATAGTGAAGATTGGAATAGTAGATATGAGTTAAGACATGAAGATGAAGAAAAGGTATTTATTGTCCCTAATGAGTTTGGAATTTTTAAGAATGATGATTTAGATTTAGTAGAGGAAGAAGGAAATTTGATGATGGGTCAAAAACAAGTGAAGTTACTGAAAACTGTGTAAAGTTTCCAAATTCTACTCCAATTGAAATTTTTAAGTTATATAGAAAGTTAGACCTTCAAAGAAGAGATTTGGAAAAGTAGAGGATATATACTCATGATAAATTGTTGAAGAAGGAAGACAAAGAAATTGTCATGAATGAAAATCATAAAGAAGAGAGTAAGGATGTAAGAATGGTAATAAGAGTTCAGAAAATTGACATTACAGAGGAAGGAGGTCATTATTGTGAACTAGAGCAGGGAGACATCCTTGAAACAGATGATATGGAGGAGATATTAGTTGACAGTCTCATGAGTTCTTTGGAGAATTTAAATCAGCATACTGATGTGTTGACAAAGGAGTTAGAGGAAAACCCAAATAAACATACTGAGATGTTGCCAGAGAAGGAAAAGGAAATGAGACCTTATATTTTTAATTTTGATAAATTTTTTATGATTACAGGTTCTGATGAAGATGAGACAGACATGTTTCAATTTTAAGGAGAGACAGTTTTAGAACTGAATAATACTGGAAGTTTCCAGGTAAGACATAATGATGAGGAAGATGCAAAGCATGAAGATACCATGCTTGAAGAAGCTAAATTGACTGTCAAAATCAGTCAATTAATTGAAGGACAATCACTGAGGGCTGTCAAGGAAGAGGAAGGAAAATATGTTGGAATTGATGAACAAAATATTAATAATGTGTTTTAGATGAGAAAAGTACAAAGAGAATTGGAGGGCAATTTATTTTTTGAAAGTAAAATTGTAGGTAGTAAGCAAAAGAGGGATGTTGCAGAGAGAGATATCTTAAGAGATATTCAAGAAGTTTGGGAGGTAGCAATGTCTGGATTAATATTTGTAGCAATGTATAACACAATATTTGCAGCAGTAAATGGATTAATTCGAAGTGAAAAAGCAAAAATTGAAGCAAGAAGATATGGAAAAAGAAGAAGCAAAAAATGGCATAGTGATCACTAGTCAAAAGATAAATTGGATATGAAGATTGAAAGAATAATAAAGTTAATAATGAAGGTGTCTCGGAAGAAGAAAACAACAAGAAAGAAAAGCAACAACAACAAAATAAATACAATAGCAAACTGTGAGAGCATAGCCAGTGGGGAAATGGAGCATAAAGTATGGAGACCTGGAGAACAACAACAAAATTGTTGAAAGGAAGAGAGGCAACCAAAGACAAATTACAGAAAAAGTTCTGGGATCCAGGAGGACAACTATTAAAAACACATGATCTAGAGATCATGATTATTGTATACCTTGGGAGTCTAATGCAGGAGCATCATGGTTCCAAAATTTTGTACATTTAGTAGAATCTAGGGGGTCTTATGTTTTTCAAAAGAGTTGATTTATTAAGTATTTAATTAATGTAATTACCAATAGTTTGAGTGATTTATGTGAGACATTTAGAATAGGGTTTAATTAAATATTGAGAGGCATATTTGTAAATGTTCTCAAATGTAGGATAACATGAGTGATTGATGAGTGATTGGTGTGGATTTAGATATTCTGAAATATTTTAAGTCTTAGATTAGAAAGTAGTTCATGATTAATGGAGGATCCTTAATATTTAGTTGAATGTTGAGATCCTCAAGGGATAAATAAGAGATTTTAGGAATTAATTTAGGACTTAGAGGATTCTTATGATTTTGTTGAGTACCCTATGGATATGAACCAAAATTGGTTACAAAACCTTTTGTATATAATTGTAAAGCCTCAAAGGCATAAAGATCATTATTCTTAGATAGGAGTTTGATTTGTAAGCCTACGACCATAGAGAGAGAGGAAGAGAAGAGGGCCATGTAAAGGTATATTAGGCTAAAGCTAGACTGTAAATAGGTTTTATTTGTATTTGTAAAATTTATTTGATTAATGAGGAGTTGAATTCATTGTGACTGTATTTTTATCTCCCTTATGATATGGGTGATCCGTAATAGAGCTAATTTGATTTATGTGTAATAGATTACAGTTGCATGAATTTTTATGGGTGTATGTGTCTTTTAATGTGTGGAAAAGGACTTTCTGTAGGAGAAATTGGGTAGAATCATCATGTGATTCAAGTTCTATTAAAATAGTTGTGAATGGATCTAATGGAAGTGAATAAGTGCAGATAAAATGAATAAGAGAAATTGTTGAAAACGCAGATAGTGATTTGAAATGAAACTGAGAAATATTGAATTCAAATAGTGTGCAAGATGATACAGTGAGTATGATTATTCGGGATATGAATGAATAATCAAAAGAAATCCCAGGAGGAAGGATAGTGTGAAGGAAATAGAGCTGCAGAAGCGGTGGAAATTAACAAAAAAGGATATTTATTCAGAGAAACTTCTAAGAAGTTTTCCAAAGGAAGCATTCAGACGACAAGAAGCGACGATCAATGAGAATACATGTCAGGAGGAGGATTCATATACATATCGCGCATCAACGATTTTGGTGTTTTTTTGTTAATAATTTCAAGTTAAATCATTTAAATTGTGATGTGATGTCATGGACGCATGTTCTGTGGAGGACCATGCGCATATCGCATGATGCATATGATATGGGTTAACACTTAACTGTAAACTTAAGTTTGTGAAGGGCCAATTTGCGAAGAAGCACTAAGGAAAATGTTTGGCGATGCGAAGTGTGAAATGTTAATTGTTGCGAATTGCAATGGGTGTAATATTTGTGAAGTGCCGATATGTGATAAATATCGCATATCGCAAGCGATAAGTGTTGCGGGGAATGGCGGAATGTTAAGTTTGCGTAGAGCCAAAGTGCAGCTGGAGTAAAAGGTGCGAAGTGCCGAAATATGTTCCGATCTGTGGAATTGGTAAGTTTGCGTAATTGTGATATATTCAGATTAATGCACATAGTATATGCAATATGATTTAATGTTGAATTGTTGGCATATCTAAGTTTTGAACCCGAGAACCACTTTTATAATATAAGCTTCCGTGAAATCATATGAATATTAAAGTTGGGTTATTGAACCTATCCTCGGGTGTTGAGAAGACTAAGTATTAGTTCTGAAATTTTTTTTTTTTGGGTTTGCAGCCTTAAGGCTGCATCATCTACCTTCGAAAGGTGCCCGATCAATATTATAAAACGACAAAATATTTTGTCTTTTAGCAACCATATAATAAAAATATGCACTGGTTATTACGATAAGGTTTATACCATCTATGTAATAAGGATTAATGCTTAATGAAGCTGATTAATCAAAAATTAATAATAAGTAACAATTTATGGCGCATTTAGACAAGCAGCCTTTGAAAATTTTATTTTTTAAAGCTAAGCATTCATTTTTCATTGCTTTTTCTAACATTTTATTTTGCCTTCATTTTTTAGAGCAATCTATTTCTATCATTTTCTTCATATGAATAATCATATTACCAAATATAACATTTTTTTATTTTTCTCTTTTTCTATTCATATCCAAATTAACATTTTAATTTTTTATTTTTTTTAATGTTCTAACTTATCAAAACCAAATAATGCTACAATAGTTTGGAAAATTAAATTTGGATTTTTCTTTATCCTCTTCCATTTTAAGAAATTGGGTGAGAGGATGTTGCATGTTGGAACAAGGTTCTTCTTGAACTGATTGAACCAATAGTAAATAAGGTAACACTACAAGGAAAAGACCCTCTAGCAGATGTTTCTGAGGAACCCCTTATAAAAACACCCCAGACATCCGTTTGTAGTGGAGGTTACTAGAGAAGGTTAGTGGGTGGAGGTTTTTGCGGATTTTTTTCCTCCAGTGCGCTTATCATCCTAAACCGCATAGGTGCGTTCAACTAGAGAAAGCACCGATGCGCAAAAAACATTCGCACACCGGGACACCGTGCGCTTCGTACAAGCCCGCCCGGTGTGTCTTATTACTATAGCGCACCGGTGCTTTACAAATATTCTGCACCGTGCATCCTAAAACGCCACGCCAAAACTGAAACAGCTTGGTGCGATCTTAACAAACTACACCGGTGCGCCTATAAAACCCCGCACACCAAAATAGGGTTAAATAAAAAAAAAAAATTACACCCAAAAAACCGCATTTTTCACTTTTCAATGCTCCAGAGCTCTCAAGCACTAGTGCAAATTTTCCTTGTCTAAGGCGCCTTGACATCGATGCTCTCATTGCACTACTACTGTTGTGCATTGCCCACCATCTCCATTTTGAATTTTGCAAAACGGTGGGAAAATTTAGTTTTGCAAATTCTACAACGAATATGCCTCCTCGACGACCAAATGTACAGGTATTTTTCCTGTTTTTCCATAATTAATCCTTTTAGCGGATTAGAACTGTAAATTAGCTTAAAATTAACCTTTTCAAAAATAAAAAATAAAAATTCCCACGCGGTGCAGTCGAGTCATTCAGCTCGCACCGGTTCGCGGTGCTTCCTATAAATTTACAGGCCGCACCACCACCGGTGCTAACATTATCCACACCTGTTTCAGGGCGGTACCTAAAGGCACACCATGATTTTTTAAAATTTAAAAAAAGTACGGTGTGGTCGATTACCCGACCGCACCATTGACCCTATCAAATAGCGGGAATGTGGTGCATTGATGGAAATATCTACCCTGGGGCGGGTAATTTGGTCAGCTCACTGTTGTATTGACATTAGTACATATTTAACTATGCAACCTGGTTAAAGACCACACCGTTGAATATGTATTGATGTCAGGACAACGGTGCACTGACAAAATTATACGCCCCAGGGTGTATAGTTTGGTCAGCACACTACCCTGCCGACACTGGTCCATAGTCAACGGTGCAAACTGTTATACTACCACACCGTTGAATTTGAAATAGTTCTAGGAAGGCGACATGCTTAAAATTTTCAGGTGCACCACCTTCGGTGCACGACAATAAAAGACACACCATGACCGGTGCATGCCTGCTTTTTGTGGCGCACCAACTATTTTTTATTTTTATTTTCAAAAAATTTATATATGTATATTCCTAAATACATGTCTCATTTAATTAAAAAAATATTTAATATGTCAATCATTCAGAGACATGAAGGGATAGAAGAGAGGGAACAACAACAACAACAGACATACTAGTATAACATGGTTTACCTGTAGGAGGCACGAGAGAGGGAGAGAGATGCATACCCTCACCCTATTACATCAGCTACCCAAGGGCTCCTAAGGCATGTAGGCCTCCTCAAGTTCTATGAGGAGGCTACTTCCCTAAAGGGCCATGGTTTATTTTTGCAACATCTTATCCGCAAGTGGAATGCCCACCTACAAGCTTTCCGAGTTGGTCATAACTAGTGGTACGCACCCACTAAGGATGACATATATTTCATTACAGGGATATCGAGGAGAGAGTTGTATTTTCCCTCGTTCCCAGAGGTTCCAACTGGATATGCAGTAGGGAGTCAGTTGGTTTACTCCTATAGATACATTAACGTGGATATACTGTCTCCTTCATATTTTTAGGTCTCCGGAGGTTAGTTACGTATTTCTACACTTTGTAGTGAGGAGGTGAGGTGCCTCTCACTTCTGATTTCAACCATTTCACACAACATGAGCGACAAGAAATGCATTAGTTTCCCACTTCTATATTATGGTGATTCTTTAGTGTAATATCCACGACTTGTCAGGTGATCTGCCATTTTTTTGAGGTAGTTCTATACAGCCTTAGATAGATGGCATGCTCATGCACAAGGGAGGGTCAAATTCCATTTTTCTTCAGAGCTATTTTGTTTATTTTTTGAGGGTATTCCAAAGACGAGGCCTACTTTTGTTCGACAACCTCGTAGGTTGATGTTGGATGCACGGATGCACATGTGGGGATAGATGATGCCCAAGAGGGGTGAGAGTGAGTTTTCTACGAGGATATCGCATGATGCACTGGAGTTGCTAGCCAGTGTTGACAAGAATCCCTTCGTTATGGTCCCTTGTCCTTATGCTGGTTTGGATTGGCTAGGGTGTGCCAACATCCTCTTCACAGATAATGAGTCACTAGATGATAGAGGTAATATTATTGTTTTATTTAAATTTATTCTAACATGTTCTTTAACTTTTTTTTATTAAATTTTTTAATGAAATTGTCTAATTATTGTTTTTTACTTGTATATATTTTGTAGACATTGGGTCTTTTGATGGCAAGGACATGCCAACGCCACCAAATTATCCAGGTGTGGATCATGATGACGATCAGGATATGGAAGATGTCGAGGATCATGAGGCCAATGCAGACAGACCTACTCCTGCTAGTGCGCTGGTACCGCCTTTTGCTAGGCGCGGTAGGCTTGATAGTAGATTGAGGATGGAGTTGGGTGACTAACTCTGTGCATTGTTTGTTGAGGTGGGAGTCAGGCTCGATACTATTAGAGACATACAGGCCGATGGTAGACTAGTACATATGTGGAGAGACATGTCGCGTGACATGTACAACCTGATGCGGCATGTCGTAGGAGCTATGACCTTAGTTATGCGGTTGAGGAGGGGCCTTGCATGTTATAGGCATGGTCGAGACGCAACACGTGATCGAAATTTATCGAGCAGCGACGCATCATCTGATGATCACAATCAGGGGAGTGATCATCGTTCACCTCACGCCGCTCTATATGAGCAGCCTGCGACATCGACCAACAGTCATCATGGAGAGTAGGATGGACCATCGGCCACGTCAAGTCAACAGCTTGCAGCATCTAGTAGTACTCATGATCATGAGCAAGCTGGACCATCGACCATGTCTAGTCATGACGATGAGCAACCAACAATTGATCTTGATCAGCATGAGGCACCAGTACCAGATCAATAGGCACATGATGTTCAACATGTATCTGAGCTTGTTGATGTTTCATCATTGACTGAGCAGGCCTAGACTAGTACTACTATTGATGATGTACCACTAGCTGATATATGACATTTATATTACAATTGTATTTTTTTGACATTATATATATATATATATATATATATATATATATATATATATATATATATATATATATATATATATATATATATATATATATATATATTAGTGTCTATGTTGGGGATGTACTTAATTTACATGTTGGTGATTGTCGAGGCATAAAAAGGTATCTTTTTAACACCTATTTATCTCACATTAATTATCAATCCGGGAGCGACTTTTTATTTCAAGAGTGTACTCAGTCTGAGGCAGCAATTTATCCAAGAGTAATGTTGTGAAGATGTAGTACAGAACAAATGCAAAGGTAACAAATGCTTGTAAAGAAACCTACTTACAGTGACATGAATGGAAATATTAAACTACATCAATCTTGCAAAACATCGATCAGGGATGCAGTAGCAGTAACTCTTTCCCTTAGAAATCGATGCAAGATAACCAATTTGGGGACTTGGAAGAAAAATCCTATATCCTCTACAGTTGGAGATCTTAAAGCAATTGAAACAAAAGAAAATTCAATAAAAGCAATGTAAAGGAAACAAAAGCTGGAAAGGAACAACAACATGTAACTATAACTCATCTATTTGATGATCTAAAGCTATGAATAAAAAATAAACAATAAACAGAAATGGAACAGCAATAGGAACAGCAATAAAATAACTATGTAAACGTAATAAATCTAAAGGCAATTATCACACAACAGAAATGAAAGAATAGAAATACAAACAGCGGATCGCTCCACCTGGGCTGGGCCCTCAATCGTCGGTGAAAGCACCGCTAGGCTACTGCAGAGCTTGAGAAATGAAATGAAAACGCCTCTTTGTATTAATCAAGCATGAATAGCTTTTACATCAGTTGCTCTTTGATCACAAGAGTCAAGGAATTACAGTGTTACAAGATGAATACAATAATCATCCATTCTCCTCCATCCTCCCCCAATACACAATACATGCTCTCCTTTTATAATCAGAAGGAAGAGAAATTAAATAGCAAATACAATCTCCCATAACAATATTGGATTGTTCTCAATCAACTTGATCATCTAGAAAATACATTTACAACAATCTTTCAATAAGAACAAGGCGAATTTGGCTTTGCAGCTGAGATTTGGAGGACGGCCGCAACAACAAATCTGAGAAAATTGTGCTCAAAGAACTTTGTGTTTCTCTCAATACTGGCCGAATTTGGGCAAAATGTTCTTTTCTTAAGATAATTGGGTCCGTTCTGGACAAAACCCATGTTCCGGATTTTCTAGATTCTTCTTCATTTGCTCGTAATCTTAATCGAAAAACCGTCACTTCTTATTCCAGCGGATTTCTGAGTTGGAATATCTCATGATGATTTGGAAATCAAATCTGTAATTTTAGGAAATATCTTGGAGGCTAAAATGATAAATGATATTAATAAACTATAATTGATAAAATTATGCATAATAATAATCAATTTATTAAAAATAAAGGAGAAGAACTAATATTCATCCATAAGAGCATAAATCATTATAAGATGGATTTATATGATAAATTATAATAAATGATATGATAAACAAGAGTAAAAGTGGATGAAGTAAGTGATAAAAAGTGGTCGTATTCACGGCCCAACAGTGATCATCATGATGTATATATTGTTAGGTCATGTTAGATATGTTCATTTAATGTGCAGCTTGCAGATAGATGTGTATGTGATAGCAGTTATTTGACATGAGAGGTATATTTGATGTTTGTGTTGTGATGATGTTATACAATGCTAATTATGTTTTGTTAGATGATCATGATCATGATGATGTTAGCGAATTTGAATGTGTTTTTTAGTCGAATATGATGTTTGTATGATGGTTATCATGATCGTGATGTTTATTAATTAATTTAATATTAAATGATCACGATATTGTAAAATTGTAATTGTAATTCTAATTGTATGTAAAATACTAAAATTATATTTGTATTTGTATTTGTAATTTTAATTGTAATTGTAATAGTTAATTTATTGTGAAATGACTGTAATTGTAATTTTAATTGTAATTGTATATATGTAAAATTGTAAAATTGTAATTCTAATTCTAATTGTATGTAAAATTCTAAAATTGTAATTGTAATTGTAATTGTACGTGAAATTGTAAATTCGTAATTCTAATTCTAATTGTATGTAAAATATTTGTAAAATTTTAATTGTATTACTATGAAATGATTGTAATTGTAAAATTTTAGTTGTAGTTGTAACTGTACATAAAATTCTAAAATTGTAATTGTAATTTTAATTGTTATTGTATGCGAAATTGTAAAATTGTAATTCTAATTGTAATTCTAATTCTAATTCTAATTGTATGTAAAATATTTGTAAAATTTTAATTGTAATAATGGGAAATGATTTTATTAAAAATTAAAATTTGTAAATTTGTAAAATTTTAAATAACTGTAAAATAATAAATCTAGAATAATATGAATTTTTGTAACATAGTAAAAGTTTAGAAAATAATGCAAATAAATTCATGTACTTTAGAATTATCATTATTTTACTATGATCTTACATATAAAAAAATAACTTTATACAATACGCCATTGTTTTTTAGATCAACATAATTGAAAATTATCAAGTGAAATATTGATTTTAACATTAACACAATGAAAATTACCAATTAATTCAAAATACATATTATAATGTTTCAAAAAACCCACTCTTGATTCTGATGATTGCCCTCATTATCTTCTAGGTCGCATGGCATGATAACACTATTGTTCTCAAAAATATGTTTTGATCTAGGTTCATGTCTCAATACGAACCACCAATCCCTATCCAACACATTTGGGTAAAAAAACACATGGTTGTAGTGTTTGGGGAAAACATAGGGCTCCTTAGCTTCATCCCACATCTTTCTAGAGTTGATACATATAAGCCTACTATAGCGATCTTCCTTTACATTATTCCGATAAAAGGTGTCCCACCACTTGCACCTAAAAATAACACATTCGAAAGAAGAGAAATCAAATTCAATGATCTCTTGTATCTTTTCGACGTAGTCTAAAGTCCCTCGTACTAGGTTTTTATCACGGTGGCTAGATCAACTAGATTGATCGAACTTGACTTCCACTCCACAGTCTTGTGTGATGTGTCTAGCATCGGCGTTTTCTGTGCGAAAATGGTGTCCATATGCCCACATAGATGGGAACAAATGCACCTATTATAAAAAAGTTAAAAAATCATAGTGTCATGTGTCTTATAATAACCCAACAGTTAAAATATGAAATATAGATGTAATTACATTTGAAAGGTGTATTATTAAGTTTCAAATGTTCATATAAATTAAATATATTATGATCAAGTTGCTACACCCAATCCCTATGTTTATTGCATCCTCTTCAGCACGCGGGTAACGACATGTTGCACTGTATTTCTCTCTGACTTGGTCAGCAACCCAATAGTTGGGGCATATTTTGACATATTTTCTTTTAAATGATCGGGATAAGGAACACTTCTACCATTCAACCATCTAAATTATTTCCTGTCACTATCCCATTTCATCCTCTTTTGTTCGTACAATGCGACCCACAGTTGTGTTGCTTCATAATTTTAAAGAATGAATTTATTGGTTGCTTTAATTTTTGCATTTGTTGATGAATCAAACCGACATTTTATAGGACATAGAGATCAAAATATACATTATATAAAAGTTCAACATGAATATTTACTTTGTGTAAATTTGAAAAATTATAAGTCACTTACTCTTTATCAAGCGCTTTTTTCCACTTGTTTCGAGCAACTCCCCTTCTCTTTTGTCCTCATCCCTTTCATTGTCCCAAATCACCGCACCTAGTTTTTTTTTTTATCTTCTCGATGTACTCACTAGCATAATAGAAAGACTCATACGATATGTACCCCTCTTCCATAGACCCTGTTATCACCAAAATAGGTCCTGATAGGCTGCTAGTCAGGCTACCTCAGTGTAACTATTTCAAACTAGACTTTTAGTTGAGGCTTAGCCTCCTGAACCTGAGAGGGCTCTCTCAATAGGTTTATGATTTTTAAATAAGGATTAGATGGCTAACTCTATGAGTAAAATGGATAAAAATGGATAATTGGTTGTACTACTAATCAACAAACATCTATTGGGCTTATGGAGTCAAATGTGTTTTCACAAAACATGAATATCAACTTCATATGGAAGTCAGGGCATTTCAAGGTTTAGATGCATCAACAGAATAGTAGGACAAAAAATAAACATAGTTCATGAACATACGAAGGAAGTTAGATCACCTTCAGTCAATTCTAAGTAATATACATTCATGCCACTGCAAGTAATTGAAAGAGGAAAACCATGAGAATATCAAACATCAATAACCCTTTCTGAATCGTGAGTGATGAAACCAATATATTTGTATTTAATATAAAAACACAGTTTCTGCTACAACAAAACAGTATGCTTGTTAATGAAAATTTCAAACCCTATGCAATTCAAATTCTTGTCTTTTATAGAGTCATAATTGCATTCTTGGATTCTCTCCAATCACTTGAGAGAAATTTGAATTTGCTAGCTTGACACCTATCAACTTATAAAACAAACTTTAATTACATCTAACAGTTTAAACTGTTTGTTCTAGAGTCCTAATACAACTAGGACTAAAACTCTTTATTATAACTTAACAATTTTATCCAAATATCAAATCTTCTATCTGACAACTGCTCCTCCTAAACTTCGACCTTGATGATGTCCATCTCCTTGTTGTTTGACTGTATTGATTTTCCTCTTATCTGCCCTGAAAGATAGGAACATGCTCCCTGCCAAATAGCTATGGTGTTTCATTTATGTTTCTTCAAACCATCTACTGACCAAATTGTGCTCAAAACATGTGGCAAAGTCTTATTAAGCTCTTGTGACTTCGTCCTTCAAGCTGTGCCCAAACCAAACCTTTGAAGAAATGCCCAAAACTGTTAACATTACTGCACTATGAAACTGTATGTTGTTTTCATAGCACAGAACTTCACCTTTGAAAACTTCATTTGAAACCTTCAATTTTCTATGTTTTTCCATTGGATCTTCACTTTTGATCTTTAATATACATTCTTTAGCAGCATCAAGGTCTTAAAAACATGCTCTTTCACCCTTTGAACCTTTGTAAAATTGTTTAAAATGCATCCTACAGCAGTTTCGTAGCGCGCTACGAAACTGCTGTGTCTATCTTTTCATAGCTTGTTTCCAAAAATTTGAGTTTCCAACCTTTGCTGCCATTCTCTCATTTATATATAGGCTCTCATAATCAATAAACACCAACTCTGAACTGCTTTAAAAAATGAAATCTTTCCACATAACTTCAAAAATGTGTTAGGAGATGTCACTTACTGTTTACACTCATTTTTGTTGTGGTTGATCTTCAGGCTTTTCTAGCTGTATCTCAAGGTCTTCAACCTGCCTTTTAAGCCTTCTATTATTTTCTCTTATTTTTCTATTAAACATCCTTATGAACTTTTCTTCCTTGATTGCAGGGACGACCCATATGAAAAATTGATCCTGACTGTTGATTGACTCAATGTTTGAAACCTTTTCTAGCTCCCACAAACCTTTCATCCTCTAGAAGTTTGACCTTTATACAGCATGCATTATCACTTTCTTCTTCAATTTATCAATTTCAATGTTTGCAAGTCTGATTTTGTCTTTAACCTCCTCATAACTACTCTTTTCTCTCTGAGTATTAAAAACTCTGTTTCTGTCTTATTCAAGCATTGGAGATGATATATTTATGGTTTCTTCAAAAACATTTGTATCCTCACCCCCTGTTTGGACCATCTCCATGTCTATCTGCTGCAATTTCTTAGACTTCCTATTCAAGGTTTTTCTAGGCTTAAAGATAAAGTCTGACACTTCATCCACAAAATCTAATTTTTTGGATGTTCTTAATTTCTTTTATTCCCCACCTGTATCCAGTTTGATGAAATCTACTTGAACCAGGGGAGACTCTTCAATGTCTATAGCTTGTAATATATCATTCAAGTCACCTCTTAACTCCAAGTTTTCATTTGTGACCACAGCTTTACCCTTCTCCTTTGACCTTTGACTCCTAGTCAACTTCTTCTGAGCTGTTTTACTTGTTGAATATTCCTGAATTGTCTCTTTGACATGAGTTCTCTTCTTTTGTGCTGATTTATGAGTCCTTTGGATATTCAATGATGTGTTTATCATTGGTTCCTTAACCTGTTTCCTGGGATTAAGCTTGAAAAACCTCCTTGATTTTGTTTTTGTAGGTTCAGTAGTCTTTCATGAAGATGTTTCTTTGGCTTGAGGGCTAGCACCTATTCCTTCAACTCCTATTCCACTCAAAAAGAGAAATGCAGACCATTCTCTATTCACTTTCTGAAGCTCATGAAAAACTATTAACTTGACTAGACCATGATGAAATAGTGAGGTTTCACATGCTTGAGTTTTCATATGTACTTTGTCTGCCATCTTGGCCATACTTCGAAATAGAAAGAAGGGTAAGTCTAGAGAGATTATTCCTATGAAATGCAATAAAAGTTTAAAGTGATAAGTGTACACCTTGTGGTATCTCCCTTCGCAGGTGAAGTACCTTTGGATGTTATAGAGTAGATTGGCAAATGCATCCTTGACATAATTTCTTGGCACAACTTTGGTCAAATCAGTATCCATAAACTCTGGTTTCAAAAATATTTTGCAGGGTTGCATTTCAAACCTAAAATTCTTGAACCATCTCTCCTCCCCTCTTGGAATTTCTGTGACTGCTAATATAACTTCAAGAGAAATTGGTAAATTGAGAAAACCAACCTTTGTGTTTGACCCTGTGAAGTTCATGGAAAAATCTTTGGTAACTTGGTTATGCCCTCCTTGAAGCTTTTGTATAACCTCTAGCACCCTACCTTCTTGAAGGCTTCTTCAACAGATTTATCTCTTGTGAGAGTTTCTAAACCTTCAGGTTCTGTCCTCAGGCAGTGGCCAGACCGGTGATTTCTTTTTTCTTCTGTCATCTTTCTCCTGTAAACCTGTGTCTTCAGCAAAAATGTAATAAATCTCCTTGTTGGATGAACTGGCTCACTTGAAATTTTTTCAACCTCACTTGATTGAAATTCAGCCTCACTTGAAAACTTAATGAGAGCTATGGTTACTTATCATGAGCTTCTATTTCAACAATAGATATGCATTCAGTGCTTTCTTTGCATGAGATAAAATCAATGATAACCAACCCCTTTTCAAATTTGCAAAGGACCAATGACAAATGACCCCTAATGAATCCCATAATGGCTTCATAATTTCTTTGGATGGTTGCATGCGTGAGGGAGGATTCATGGACTGACACCATAATCATGAAAATTTAACCCAAACTAACGGATGTGAGAGCTAAACCAAAAAAATTTGAATCCCCAATTTCGTAGCACTGGTAATGTGATTTCAGGATTTTGCACTACGAAAAGACCAGCGTTTTCGTAGCACATAAGCATTTTTTTACACTGAGCACGCTACAAAAACGTGGTGTCGTGGCTTATTCAATTTTTTTTTGAAAAAGACTTAAACTGTGGTTTTCAAAACGTGGTATGAGACTTCTAAAGAGTAAATCAAGGTTTATGCAATTTATTTGGTGATGAAATGAAACTTGTAACCTATGGCTTAGACCCTATAAAACATAAAAATGACTCAAAACCTATCTAATACCATGACTTAGGAGCAAGTATAAACTGACTGAGTTTAGAAAATTTTAATAGTGATAACAGTGCCTCCACTTGGGATAGTGTGCCCCTGTGGTACACTAAGAACTCGCGGCTCTAGTGCTATCCATTTTTTGATAAAAACATAAATTTTGTTGACAAGCATCCTCTTCAAACTGTTGGGCCTTCACCTCAGGCTTAATATTTTTGTTTCATCTTGTCATTTATTAGCAAAAACTGACAAAGATGAATATATACAATGTCACGAGTGATTTATAATACTTCAACAAACATAATGCTTTAGGAACTTGCCATTAACAAGACTTCCAGCATATGATCCTCCATCAATTTCCTGCAATATGTAAGTGTTGTTCCCATGAAAACCAGCAATCTGAAAAGGACCCTTCCATATATTCTCAAACTTACCATGCTTGCCCTTTTCTTCAATTTTGGCCTCCCATTTCAGCACTCTGTCATGAATCTGAAAACTGTCCTCTTTGATCTTCCTATCAATTGTATTCTTAATTCTATTTTGAACATGCCGATGACTGTCATAAAATTCATTTCTCTTTTATTGCAAGGCTATTAGCTGGTTTATCCTCCTTTGGATGGAATTTTGTTCTTCTTCAAGTCCTTGAATTAACTTCATAACCGGCACCCCAAGTAATGTTGGGAAAACAACTTCATCCCCATAGACTAATTCATACGGCGAATTTCCAATTGATCTCTTTGTACAAATCCTATCAGCCCATAAGGCATACTTTAGCTTTAAATGCCAAGCTTTCTTTTTATCCTGCAGTACCCTTTTGATGATTTTTACAATGCTCTTGTTTGATGATTCAGCAAGACCATTACCTTGCGGATAGTATGTTGTAGAGTGTCCAAGAGTGATGTGATATTGATGGCAGAAATTTATCATCTTCTTGGACTTAAATTCTTGAGCATTATCTGTTATAATCTTCATGGGACAGCCAAGTCTTGACAATATATTATTCTCTAAAAAGGAAATAATAACAAAATCATTAGCTTGCGTTGTTGGTATCGCCTCTATCTATTTGGTGAAGTAGTCTGTTGCTGTAAGAATCCAGTAATGCTGCCCTGATGAAGATGGATGTATCTCTCCAATAAATTCTAACCCCCATTGCTGAAAATGAGCTTCAACATAGATAGGAACCAAAGGTAGAGGTACAAGCTTTCTTCTTCCTTCAAAAATTTGGCACTCATGACATGCAACGATATTTTTGTAAATGTCTTTAAACATTGTTGGAAAAAAATATCCAGCTCTTAGGATCTTGTTTGATGTAGCTTTCCAATAATAATGTCCTCTGCAGTCACCTTTATGGAATTCTTCAATGATCTTTTCAGCCTCTTTTTCAAGTAGACAATTCAGCAAAATTCCTCCTGCATCTTTCCAAAACAGATTTCTTTCATAAACAAAATATCGCAATGATTTCAGCTTAACAAACCTTGCTTTGGAATTTGATAGATCAACGGGAGCTTTATTATGTTGTAGGACAAAAAACACATCCTTATACCACTCTTAAGTAAGAAATTTCTCATCAATTTGGACCAATTCCTCTTCATTTTAAAAAATTTATGATATTTCTGCATTCAGATTTATGTCAAGACAGTCCAGATTTGACTGAGTCATTGGTTTCACCAAGCCTTGTCCCTTCACCAACTTTGTTAGTTTTATGTCTATATCATATCCAACAATTTGGCGATCCATTTTCCCCTCTTTCCATCTGGATCTACCTTAGTTAGAATGTATTTTATCACAACACTTGGAACATATGCTATGATGTGCGAATGAAAAATATAAATTCTGAAATCTTTTATAGCTTTCACCAAAGCATAGGTCTTCTTCTCTAGAATATTATACTTCAGTTCAGAATTTTCTAATGTCCTACTAAAGAAAGAAATAGGCTGTTCAATACCTTGCTTTCCTTTTTGTAGCAAAACTAAAACAATTGTGTTTTCGGAAGCAAATGTAAAAACCAGAAATTCTTTGGAAAAATCCGGATTGATGAGTACCGATGCTTGTGTGAGTGCCTTCTTGATTTCTTCAAAATATTTATTTGCTTCAGATGCCCATTTAATGTCAACTCCTTTCTTTAACATCCTTGTTATATCTTTTACAATCTCAGCAAAGTTAGGAATGAAACACCTAATAAAATTCACTTTCCCAAGAAAAGATTGAATCTCTTTCCTACTTCTTGGAAAATCTAACTTTCGAATTGCATTAAATCTATTAGGATCAATCCTAATTCCATCTTTAGAAATGATATGACCAAGTAATTTTCCTGAAGTTAAAGCAAAGATGCTTTTAGTAGGATTCAGAGAAATACCAAACTTTCTACATTTCAACAGAATTTTTTCTAGGTGTTTCAAATGATCTTCTTCTTTCTTTGAATAGACTATGATATCATCAAGATAAACAACTATCGACTTATCCTTTTCTTCAGAAAAAGCAATGTCCATTGCTCTTTGGAAAGTGGCTCCCGCATTCATGAGACCAAAAGGCATTTTAGCGTACATGAATGTACCCCATGGTGTTGTGAAGGCTGTTTTTTCTTGATCATATGGATGCACAAGAATCTGATTATAACCTAAAAAACCATCAAGCATAGAAATCCTTTGTGAACCAAAAATATTTTGCAAAATTAAATCCATGTTAGGAAGAGGATAGTTATCCTTCAGTGAAGTCTTCTTCAAATTTCTGAAGTCAATACAAATTCTGATTTCTCAGTCTTCTTCTTAACCGGTAGTACCAAATTTGCAAGCCAATTGGAGAATTTGATTGGGACAATGATTTCCTAAACTCCTTTTCAATCAATGGCATGAGAAGAGGATTAATTCTCCTCAATTTCTGCTTGAAAGGCTTCTCATTTTCCTTGATAGGAATAGTATGTTGAATAATGGAAGGATCATATTACTTTAAATCAGCATAGCTCCAAGAAAAAACACCCATAAACCTTCTCATCATCTCAATATATTTGAATTTCATATCAGCTGAAAGAAACTTCAAAATTTTTATCATTTTAGGCAAAGCTAATGTACCAAGATTACAGCTCTCTACTTCCTCTTCATCAGCTTGTAATTTTGGTGTTTTAAAAACATCATTATGATAAAAAAACTTCTAAAGAGGAATAAGACATTTTGGTATTTCATTATTCTTCAATTGCAAAACTTCAGAATTTCCTTTAGACTCAACAAACAGATTTTGTTGATCTACATGTGTATTTTCAAATTCTTCTTTCAGCTCAATAAAATTCTTTACCTGTTGATCATCTTCAAAAACTTGCCAGTTTATGATATTCTCCGGTATAGCTGGCCTATGACGAACTTCAATCTCATATTTTTCATTTGAATGCATAGGAATGATGAAAAGACTTGCGGAGATAGCAAGGGAGTCAGCAATAGAATTCTGATCTCTAGTTTTGACTATGAAGGAATAAGACTGAAAGTTTTCCAACAAGTCTAAAACTAAATTTCTGTAAGCCCTCATTCTTACATCCTTTGTTTGATAGACACCTTCAGCTTGTCTAATAACCAATTCAGAATCTTCAAAAACAGAAATATTTTGAGCCTTCATCTTTGTCAAAACATCTAGACCCAAAATCAAAGATTCATATTCAGCCATGTTGTTTGTGCAATCAAAATTTAGTTTGTAAGAGTAAAACTTACTCTCATCATTTGGATTTTTAATCCAAATACCTGCTCCTGCCCCTTCTTTTCATGTTGATCCATCAAAGTACAATGACCACCATTCCTCCATCTCTTCGTCATTTACTTGTCGATTTTCTGCATGCTGATTTTTTGAGTGCCGATTTTCTAAATGCTGATTTTCTGCTCTTATTTCTTCCTCAACACTATTAGCTGATTCATTGAAAAATGGTAGATCCAAGTTCAGTATCAAAGGCATAAATAGGAAAATTTTGAGGTTTATCCAAACTGCTTACCATGTAGGCCATTCTAGTCTCCCGATACAACCTCCTTTGCTCACCAAAAACAGGAATAGTGGCATAGGAAAGATCCATCTGCATTGTGCCTTTGATTTTTGTTGCCCAAGATCTTGACAATAGCATACCAAAAATTGGCGGAATATCACCTACAAAAATGTCCATAACAACTGTCATTGCTGGAATTTGTGTGAGGCCAACAACAACATCCTTGATTAGACCAATACATTGAACCCTCGTAGAATCAAATGAAAACAAAACATTATACGGTCTTATGATTTGCAATCCCAGTCTTTCCATGATAACCTTGGGCATGAGGTATGAAAATCTCCTGAATCTAACAAAGCATTATGCAAAGTCATATCATGAATACTAATGCTTACATAAAAATGAGGAAACTCTTCATTTTGATAATCTTCTAACCTTGGACCAAAATATATTGTAGGATTATCTTCTTGGACATTCAAGATATCAACAGCCCCTGGCTGTGAATTCAACATCTTAACTATCTTTCTTCTATATTCATTCATCTTGAGAATCTCACTAAAAGGGACTGATATTTTAATCTTTGAAAGTTCATTCTCAAGGTTGAAAACAGAAACAGATTTTTCAGCATCTTTGACAAGAGGAGGAAGTTGAGTGTCTTTCTTACCAAGTGGAATATCCTTTTACCTTTAGCCACCTTTGGGGTATCATTCTTAGCTTCAGAAGCCTTTGGATCATCTTTCTCAGGCTACCCTTTGTTTGCAATGATGGGAACATTTCTATTTCTTTTTCATCTCGAAAATAATATGTTGATACCCTTTAAAATAATCTAATGGTTCTTCTCCTTGATTATCCAAATCAGAATTGTCATGCTCTTCTTTAGTCAAGAAGATTCTTGACATTTATTCATCAATAAAATGGATGGATTCTTCAGGAATCTCAGGCCCATATTATTCATCTACCAAATTTTGCTGAAAAGGAGGTCTCACTGGAAGGTCAGCTTATTGATTTCTATTCTCTCTTGGCCTTTGCTGATTTTGAGGTCTCCTAAATTGTGGATTTCTGAATTGAGGTTCATGTTGCACAGGAGGAACTGAAGTGTTTCCAACAGCTAACCTATCCATCAAATTCTCCATGGTTTTCATCATTGAATCAAATTTGTCTTCAGAAGTTGAAGTGGATGGTTTCTCTTCTTCTTTCAATTTATTTTTTCCCATTTTTGACTTTTTAGCAGCTATCATGTTCACCTCAACCTTAACTGCATCACTCTACATTTCAGCAAGTGTAGGTGAATCTCTTTCCCTCAACAGGATAGAAAATTCATAGCCAAATGCTTCAACATATCTCATTTGTGCTAAGGCTTCCAAAGGTTTCAAATGGGTTGGAATTGAGTCAAAAACTTTATTGAATCTTTTTGAAAAGTTTTGGACAGATTCATCAACTGCCCTTCTAAGGCTATTGTATTCAGTGAGTGCTTTGATTGGATTGGTTCTATTACGCCATTTTCTTATTAATTTGTCTTCAAAATCATTCCAAGTTCTAATGCTGCCTAGTGCAAGGGCCTTAAACCATTTTCTAACTTCACCGCTAAAACTCTGTGAAAATAACCTTAACTTCACATCCTCATCATCAACTTCTTCCCTATCTATAAAATCATTAAATCTGTCTACAGATTCCTCTGATGAAATTTCCTCATCACTACCCCAATTACGAATCCTAGTAGCATATTTACTAGGAAGGTCGTGCAAAACAACAGGAAGTACAAGTGGTGCATACCTAGTAGGAGCAGCCATGACTGGAGGATGAATAGTAGTTTTAGGAGGGGCAGAAAAAGAAGATGAAGAACTGATATGAGGAGGACTGCTTGGTTTTTTTAAGTCACTGACAATAGAACTCCGATTGGGAAGGGGTAAACCAGCTTTGGATTTCAACAAGATTTCGAAAGGATCAAGTTCTTTGAGTTTATCTAAATACTCTTTTTCTAGCAGTGGTTCAGAGGTAACAGCTTCCCAAAACTCTTCCTTGTCTTCTTGTGTCACTAAGGCGGAAGTGTCAATTCCTCTTCTTTGAAAGTCTAAGATAACATCAATGAGTTATTTTTCACTTTCTGATCTAAACAACACTTCATGAATCTTGTCATCAACTTTATTATCTTCAAGACTTCTTAATATTTCATAGGACAAAGATTTCGAATGAGATGGAGTACCTGATATTTCTTAAATTCTTTGACTTTTTGAAATAGTGTTTGGATTGTCCACAGTGGTAGGTGGATTGGGATCAGGATTGATCCATGTGTATCTCCTTCTCGAAGCCACCTTTAAACTTTGAAAAATGTATGGAGTCACCAAGGTAGATTGCAGCCTCGAAAAACCATCTGAGCTCCTGCTACCTTCATAAGTTCATCTTTCTTGATTTCGAGAATGATTAATCTTCAAGCTCCTGGCAGACACACAAAAATGTTATCACCAAAATAGGTCCTGATAAGCTACTGGTCAAGCTACCTCAGTGTAACTATTTCAAATCAGACTTTTAGTTGAAGCTTAGCCTCCTCAACTTGAGAGGGTTATCTCAATAGGTTTATGATTTTCAAATAAGGATTAGATGGCTAAATCTATGAGTAAAATGGATAAAAATGGATAATTGGTTGTACTACTAATCAACAAACATATATTGGGATTATGGAGTCAAATGTGTTTTCACAAAACATGAATATCAGCTTCATATGGAAGTCAGGGCATTTCAGGGTTTAGATGCATCAACAGAACAGTAGGACAGAAAATAAACACAGTTCATGAAAATATGAAGGAATTTAGAGCACCTTCAATGAATTATAAGTAACATACATTCATGCCACTGCAAGTAATTGAAAGAGGAAAACCATGAGAATATCAAACATCAATAACCCTTTCTGAATCCTGAGTGATGAAACCAATATCTTTGTATTTAATATAAAAACACAGTTTCTGCTACAGCAAAACAATATGCTTGTTAATGAAAATTTCCAACCCTATGCAATTCGCCTTCTTGTCTTTTATAGAGTCATAATTACATTCTTGGATTCTATCCAATCACTTGAGAGAAATTCGAATTTTCTAGCTTGACACCTATCAACTGCTAAAACAAACTTTAATTACATCTGATAGTTTAAACTGTCTGTTCTGGAGTCCTAATACAACTAGGATTAAAACTCTTTATTATAACTTAAAAACCTTATCCAAATATTAAATCTTCTATCTAACAGCTGCTCCTCCTAAAATTCGAGCTTGATGATGTCCATCTCCTTGCTGTTTGACTGTATTGATTTTCCTCTTATCTGCTCTAAAAGATAGGAACATGCTCCCTGCAAAATAGCTATGGTGTTTCATTTATGTTTCTTCAAACCATATACTGACCAACTTGTGCTTAAAACATGTGGAAAAGTCTTATTAAGATCTTGTGACTTCGTCCTTCTAGCTGTGCCCAAACCAAACCTTTGAAGAAATGCCCAAAACTGTTAACATTACTGCACTACGAAATTATCTGTTGTTTTCATAGCGTAGAACTTCACCTTTGAAAACTTCATTTGAAACCTTAAATTTTCTATGTTTTTCCATTGGATATTCACTTATACATTCTTTAGTAGGATCAAGGTTTTAAAAACATGCCCTTTCACCCTTTTAAACCTTGAAAAATTGTTTAAAATGCATCCTACATCAGTTTTGTAGCACACTACGAAACTGTTGTTCTTGACACCTACAGCAGTTTCGTAGTGCGCTATGAAACTGTTGTGTCTATCTTTTCACAGCTTGTTTCCAAAAATTTGAGTTTCCAACCTTTACTGCCATTCTCTCATCTATATATAAGCTCTCATAATGAACAAACACCAACTCTGAACTACTTTCAAAAATGAAATCTTTCCACATAACTTCAAAAATGTGTTAGGAGATGTCACTTACTGTTTACACTCATTTTTGTTGTGGTTGATCTTCAGGCTTTACTAGCTGTATCTCAATGTCTTCAACCTACCTTTTAAGACTTCTATTATTTTCTCTTAGTTTGGTATTAACCATCCTTATGAACTTTTCTTCCTTGATTGCAGGGACGGTCCATATGAAGAATTGATCCTGACTGTTGATTGACTCAATGTTTGAAACCTTTTCTAGCTCCCACAGACCTTTCATCCTCTCAAAGTTTGACCTTTATACAACATGCATTCTCACTTTCTTCTTCAATTTATCAATTTCAATGTTTTCAAGTCTGCGTTTTCTTTAACCTCCTCATAACTACTCTTTTCTCTCTGAGTATTAAAAACTTTGTTTCTGTCTTCTTCAAGCATTGGAGATGATATATTTATGGGTTCTTAAAAAAAATTTGTATCCTCACCCCTTGTTTGGACCATCTCCATGTCTGGCTGATGCAATTTCTCAGACTTCCTAGTCAAGGGTTTTCTAGGCTTAAAGATAAACTCTGACATTTCATCCTCAAAATCTAATTTTTTGGATGTTCTCAATTTCTTTTATTTTCCACTTGTATCCAGTTTTATGAAATCTGCTTGAACCAGGGGAGACTCTTCACTGCATATAGCTTGTAATATATCATTCAAGTCACCTCTTAACTCCAAGTTTTCATTTGTGACCATAGCTTTACCCTTCTCCTTTGACCTATGACTCCTAGTCAACTTCTTCTGAGCTGTTTTACTTGTTGACTGTTCCTGAATTGTCTCTTTGACATGAGTTCTCTTCTTCTGTGCAGATTGATGAGTCCTTTGGATATTCAATGATGTGTTTATCATTGGTTCCTTAACCTGTTTCCTGGGACTAAGCTTGACAAACCTCCTTGATTTTGTTTTTGCAGGTTCAGTAATCTTTGATGAATATGTTTCTTTGGCTTGATGGCTAGCACCTGTTCCTTCAAATCCTATTCCACTCAAAAAGAGAAATGCAGACCATTCTCTATTCACTTTTTGAAGCTCATGCAAAACTATTAACTTGACTAGACCATGATGAAATAATGAGGTTTCACACGCCTGAGTTTTTATCTGTACTTTGTTTGCCATCTTGGCTAGACTTCAAAATAGAAAGAAGGGTAATTCTAGAGAGATTATTTCTGTGAAATTCAATAAAAGTTTAAAGTGATAAGTGTACACCTTGTGGTATCTCCCTTTGCAGGTGAAGTACCTTTGGATGTTATAGAGCAAATTGGCAAATGCATCCTTGACATAATTTCTTGGCACAACTTTGTTCAAATCAGTATCCATAAACTCTGGTTTCAAAAAGATTTTGCAGGGTTGCATTTCAAACCTAAAATTCTTGAACCATCTCTCCTCCCCTCTTGGAATTTCTGTGACTACTGATATAACTTTAGGAGAAATTGGTAAATTGAGAAAAACAACCTTTGTGTTTGACCCTGTGAAGTTCATGGCAAACTCTTTGGTAACCTGGTTATGCCCTCCTTGAAGCTTTTCATAGAACCTCCAACACCCTACCTTCTTAAAGGCTTCTTCAACAAATTTATCTCTTGTGAGAGTTTCTAAACCTTCATGTTTTGTCCTCAAGCAGTGACCAAACCGGTGATTTCTTTTTTCTTCTGTTATCTTTCTCCTAGAAACCTTGTGTCTTCAGAAAAATTGTAATAAATCTCCTTGTTGGATGAACTGGCTCGCTTGAAAATTTGTTTCAGCCTCACTTGATTGAAATTCAACCTTGCTTGAAAAATTAATGAGAGCTCTAGTTACTTATCATGAGCTTCTCTTTCAACAATAGATATGCATGCAGTGCTTTCTTTGCATGAGATAAAATCAATGATAACCAACCCCTTTTCAAATTTGCAAAGTACCAATGACAAATGACCCCTAAAGAATCCCGTAGTGACTTCATAACTGCTTTGGATGGTTGCATGCGTGAGGGAGGTTTGGTGGACTGACACCATAATCATGAAAATTTAACCCAAATTGACGGATGTGACAGCTAAATCGAAAAAATTTGAATCCCAGATTTTGTAGCGTTGGTAATTTGATTTCGGGATTTTGCGTTACGAAAAGACCAGCGTTTTCATAGCGCAGAAGCAGTTTTTTACACTGAGCGCGCTACGAAAACGTGGTTTTGTGTCTTATTCAATTTTTTTTTGAAAAAGACTTAAACTATGGTTTTCAAAATATGGTATGAGACTTCTAAAGAGTAAATAAAGGTTTAAGAAATTTATTTGGTGATGAAATGAAACTTTTAACCTATGGCTTAGACCCTATAAAACATAAAAATGACTCAAACCCTATCTAATACCATGACTTAGGAGCAAGTATAAACTGAATGAGTTTATAAAATTTTAATAGTGATAACAGACCCCTCGGGTTTTTCCCTTTGTCAAACAAAACCTTTCAATCTCTTCATGTACCTCTCTAAGAAGAACATCCAATGACAAGAAACCACCCCAACTAATTCAACCTCATCTACTAGGTGGATTAGAAGATGAACCTGCAATTCCATGAAACTCGTTGGCAGTTTCTTCTCAAACATACAAACAATCTCAACTATCTCTTGATGCCACGATGTAATGCTAGCCACATGAATCTCCTTTGAAGTGATCCAACGTACAAATGCAGATAATTTAGATATCGCACATCCTAGGTATTGAGGGAATTCATGTTTCAGACACCCACACACAAAAAAGGATAATGACACTACAAAGTTATAAACACATGCAATAATATAAAAAATTAGTTATGTTTTATGATCCCTGCATGGGATAAAATTTATTAATATAACAAATAATAAAATCATTCTTTTGACATTATAAATACTCGTAGAAGATTCAAATGGTCATGCGATTTCAACCCCGACAAATGGTAATCCACTGTGAAGCAGCGTCGTAGTGAATACCCGTATGAATATGGAACCCTCACACCCATTATAACTTCCTTTGGCAAGGAAAGATCATCATGTTTTTAAATCCATTGGACATCAGCTTCTTTGAAATACCATGAATTAGAGGGACCAGTGCCTGCCTTTGATCCTGTACTTTCTAATCGTCTTGGCCAATGTTTCTTTTTAGTTTTTTAAGTAATAAGATCTTTATGTGTCACTTTGTTTCGATGATATGTGCCTCCATAAAGAAGATGAAACATTTTTAAATATTTACATGGGATCGAATAAGTGGGTAATCTTAAGATGCTCCCAATATGGGAGGTTATAAAAGATAGATTTCCTTTTCATCCCAATGGGAAATTTCTCAACATAGGTGTCGAAGAATTCTGGATCATTGAACATAGGCTCCCCATTTGAATCAAAATTTCTATGAACTCCTTCTCCTTCTCTCTCTCATATGCTCTAAGCCATTGAGTTGGTGCCATTACTAAAGGCATTTGGGTTCTCTCTCGTTTACCATTGAAAGTAGATGATGCTTTTCTGTAAGGGTGTTCTTCTGGGAGGAATACCATAGAGAAATCATACACTGGATTTCGTAGGTCCTTGGACCATCTAGCTTTCAGAGAAGTTCCACAACATTTACATCCAAAATACCCTTTTGTTACAAGACCTATGATATTATTGTATACAATTTATATGCATGGCACATTAAATAATATCATGAAGATCAGAACAATTACAAAAAATTAAATAACTAATATGTGAAAGAATATTGTTACGTATATAAACAACTCAATAAACATGTAATTTACCATAGCAAACTCCTAAGCCTAGATAATCATGTGTCGTGTAAGCACATATGCCATACAATGTAAAACTCCTCTCTGCTATGATGGGTCTTGGTACATCGTATACATTTATCCCATCCCATAATTCCTTCAATTCATTTACCGGTGGTTGTAAGTAGACATCCATATTCTTCACTTGTCTTCTACCAGGGACTATGACAGCCAACATAAGATGTTCATTCTTCACAGAAAACCATGGGGGGATATTGTTATTGATCACTACTATAGGCCAAACAGAATATTTGGTGTTCTGGAGGGAATATGGGTTGACGCCATCCATGGCTATGCTGAGTCGTAGACTTCTTACTTCATCCTTGAATTTTTTGGGCCATGTATCCTCTCTATGCTTCATGGCTATTGAATCAATTGGGATTCGCATAACTCCCAACTCACTTCTGTGTGAGGCGTGCCATTCCTGCAACATAGATAATTATTTGCAACGAAAGAGGCTTTGAATCCTTGGGATTATAGGCATGTGCCTCAATATCTTAAAAGGAGGACCACGTGATTTACCCTTATTTTTTAATTTATCATACCCTTCATGCCCACATTTTGGACATATCTCTTTGTCTGCATATTCTCCTCTATATAGAATACAATCATTTGGACATGCATGATATGATACGTACTCAACACCCAACATTTTCAACAATTTCTTTGCCTCTTCGCAACTACCGGGCAAGACATTATCACTCAAAAGAACCTTATATTTGAATAACCTGTAGCTGGTGATCATGGAAAATATTAATAAATGTACATTAATGCCCATATAATTATTAACGTTCATAAAATTGACCATTTGTAATGTTCATTGTGTACTGATTATATTTCTCAAATTTATATAAGGGAGGACTTTATGGTAACTTACCTCAAAATTTTCGATAAACTGGCACTCAACAAGCGAAACTTTGATTTCAAGTTTTACAGTGACATTGTTGTCCCTAACTGGGTAGACTTTGACTGACCACCAGGTCCAAAGAGAGGGGTGGTCGAAGCAAATTTAAGGCTTTCGAAAAAGGTGTTAGCGATATGAGCATCATCCCCTAGCTGATCATCATTTTGGAATGAATCTAACAACATTTTCTCCATGGCGGTTGTATCCCTTAAGTAATCATCCATACCAACATCTATTTTATTGCCTCCATTTCTAGCTTTGGAAGAACTACTATTGCTATAGTCATTCTGAATTAGTGAATCTGGACGTAGCAAGAATTGAATCGATGGTTGATTCAACCATTCCTGGTATCATTCCTCTCCGATTTTTTCTCTTAATTTAGTCTTCTCTTGATTTGACATTGTCGTGGGGTGCAACGAAATATGGTAGGTAGGTCTCTCATTAGCACTATAATCCTAATAATTTAAAAAAAATATTTGAACATGATTAGTACAAAATATATAATATAAATTAGTAAGCACATTGACAATATTGCATGATTAATTGGTTTGACGTTGAAATAATTACATTAATAAATATACCAAACAATTATAATTATTACCATGATTTTCCCAAGATTGTGGCTAGAAGATGCAATATTGTTACAATTGGCAGGGTGAAGCAACTGTCCATTTTCATCTACCAAATGCACCTTACGGTATGTTTCTCTTGATAAGAGCTTCCGACGTTTTGGAGTTTTCTGAATATTTTGTGCGTTTGAACTCGATTCGGAATCTACATGAACCTGAAAATTTGTATACATTATAAATTTAATTAAGTTGGGCATGATTTCCATGGACAAAAAACATAAATTCAATTAGATAATGAAAATATAAATAAAATATGAAGTAAATATTATGTCTTGAGATGGATAGGGAGAACTTTGCGATGGACTTTGAGAAATATTATGGAACGAGCTGGATTTTGAAGAATTGACCATTTGATATAATTATGATATTTTCTCCCCACATTTGAGTAAAATAAACAATACATTAGGGTAATTTTGAGGTCTAAAATGGGCCTCCTAAGGAAATAATAAAATAATAGTGGAAATAATGAAATAAGATTTGATTACATCATCAAATTTTAGAGGGAAAATAGAGAAAACTACTTTTTAAACTCGTATTTTCAACTTATATCCCAAATTTTTTACTCAAATTTCGAGTGGGAGTACTATTTGGATGCATAATTTAATTCTTCATCCAAGGAGTACCCATTTTTCATACTTTCGATGGACTCTGCTACGCGAAAAAATGAGAAATACATGAAAAACATGATTGCAATCACGTTTTTTCATGTATTTATCATTTTTCATGTAGCACGGTCAATCAAAAGTATGTAACATGGGTACTCCTTGGATAAAGAATTAAATTTTGCATCCAATGAGTACTCCCACTCGAAATTTGAGTAAACAATGTGGGAGATAAGTTGAAAATACGAGTTGAAAAAATAGTTTTATTATTTTATTATTTTTTAATATTCTTACCTTTTTAATTAAAAAATGGTGAATTATCCCCCTTGGTTGACATTATCATCTTGAATCCTATTGGTTCTTATAAAATTTATTTTAGTTGTACAATTTTCTTAGGAGGCCCATTTTAGACCTCAAAATTCCCCTAATGAATTTTGGTGTACACACCTAAAAGTAATTTCGGTGCCTTAAAAATGGACTTCTTGTTATCGATGCTAATGTACAGATAATCGCACCAGTGTGTTTTAGTCACTACGCACCAGTGTCGTGTTATCAATGGACGCATCGGTGCGGTGCTATTAAGTGACGCACCGGTGATGAATAACTGCAAATAAAAAAAGTGCAACCCTATTTTTTTTAAGTGAAAAAAAAGCGGTAAATTAAAAAATGGGCAGAAAATATTTTCGAAAATCTAATTTCATAAAACAATTCTTTAAATACTAAACACTTTTCATTATTTCACTATTTTTGCAAAAAAATCAGTTAGATATTTGCAAGAGACATAACTGGAGCAAAGAGCATGAGAGCACCATGGAGCAGCGAAATACGTTCGAACAGAAGTATTCAGAAAATAAAAATTCCAAACCTCTGGTGATTCAAACCCTATAGCATAGAATTTCATACAATCTCATGATTAAATTTATTTTTTTTTTAACTTTTTCTGCATTTTTTTTTTTATGCAATAAGTAAAAAATTTCAATTTGTTGTTCATTTTCATAAAAAAAAAAAAAAAAAAAAAAAAAAAATCAATTTTTACCCTAAACCATTCATTCTTTTTGTTTCTGCCCTTTCTTCTCCATGTTTCTGTGATTTCAGAATTAAGTCTTTTCATTTTAGATTTATAGGGTTTTTTATTGCTCTATATAGACCTATGACATCCAACCCACGGGACGACTTGCATAGTCGAAACCCAATCCATGTCGGCCCTTACATGAATTAAAAAAAAAACAGAATTTTTTTAATCGATGCACCTGGTGTGACTTAGCACACCGCGCATGTACTGTTTGATAAAAAAATTAAAAACAATTTTTTTTAATCCGTGCGCTATTTCATTATGGCGCACTACGAACGTACCATTTCACAAAAACAATTTTTTAATGTGTTAATCAATGCACCATGTAAAATATAACGCATCGCACTTGGTATCCTAGTTAACAGATAGCACCGTACGGTGGTCCCTTGTTTGCGCGGGGCATTTATAAGAATAGGCTGCACCGCCCCCTCCACGACACCATATGCTACAAAAACTAACACTAGACGATTTGTATTATTTTGTCTATGTTAATCGGTGTGGTGGTTGACATGTAATGCATCGGTGCTCCTTGTTGCAATAGAGCACCATACGATGTTTTATACTATTTGGGTGGTGCATTCATAAGACCACCACGCACCGATGTCGGTGTGTACACCATGAAAAGCGCACTAGTTTCTTGATATATTTTTTTTAACCTAAAAAGTTGACAATTTATTTATAAAATATATTAATGAATGATATGATACGAGTTTCATATTGATAAATAAATAGCCGATAAGAGATCAAGTAACAAAAATACTGATAACACATCAAGAAAATAAAAAAAGGCAAGTTCTTTGTAAATTATTTACAAAAAATATTATTTTTGAACTATATGTAAGTTTAACTAATATGTGTTGTTTATTGTATCATGCAGCGCCACAAAATGATGAAGCTCGATAAGATTATTTCTGATCTAGGACCAGAAGAGTGTAAAAGCTTGATGGAGAAATTGCAAAAGGATGAATAAGATGAATGAAAAAATACTATCGATCTAATATGAGTTTCTTTTTTTAATTTTCATTAATAATATAATTAAAATTATTAGATAACAAGATTCAAACAATCTATTAATTCACATCTATTTAATGTTCTACAGGGACCAACAACTTAGAAAAGGAATGTTTTTCTAAGGAAAGAAAAAAATAGAACATGCAAATAAAAATGAATTTCTCCTTAGCTCATTTGGAGTGGTGATGGAGGTTAACGAAAGGGGGAGAAACTTTTACAAACGTTTGAGGGATCTAATGGAGCAAATGTATAAACATTCTTTCCACTTACAATACAAAAATCAATCCAATGATTCCAAGAACAAAATTTTATCTAAACTACAGGAAGAGTTTCTAGAGAATTGGTCAATGAGACATGTCAGACTGTTAATAGCAAAAACGTACAAAAAAAAGGAATGAAAAAGTAATATTTCTTTAAAGGTTTTTCTAGAATTATATATAAATATAACTTTTGTTATATTTACTTTTCATATATCAATATAAAAATTAAATAGTTTATTGTCATATTACATTTTCAGGAATATTATGAAAATCTCAAAAGATGAACAAGCTGATATCAAAAATATGACAGTAGGAATGTTCAAAAATGTGTACAAGGAGATGGTCAAAGAAATGGAAAAAATTGCATCACAGGAGGAGCCATTTCAACAACAACGTGCTTCAAATGTAATATGTAATCATTGAAATTTTCGATCATTAGGTACAATAAATAAACAATTTAGCATTAAATATTAATTTTCAAGTATCTTCTTGCAGAAAAGAAAATAAAATGGAACCCATTCAGCACATAAAATAGGACGACACGGAAGAAAAGGGTTGATATCTAAGTTTGTGAGTAATTGTTACTTCCTTATAACAACTTAACTAGATTTCATTTTTGTATATTTTAAGTTGTTTTACAAAAATCATCATTGAATGTCTTCAAACAGGTGCTAATATACAAAGAAGAACCATCATACGAATTGATTGACATTGGGTTAAATATGGGTTGTGAGTATATGTTAGCATATCAGAAATTAATTGTGGAATTTGTAAGCATCTATTGATCTTGTTTTACTTAGCTTAGTCTATAATTTATAGAACAAAAAAAAAATTATATTAAATATATGATTTTTATGGGGTATAAAAATTGCAAGAAACAATGTATGGAGCTGTGCCAACAGATGGAATCTTGCAAGATGGTATACTACATGGTTTTGAAAGAATGTGTGTAGTTCATGAGTCAATTGTTGCTATGGTACGTCATTTCTTTTTTATTTGCATTGATGTATATTTTTTAATACTACAATTTTCATTATTATCACCAATGTATATACACTCATTATAGTTTATTTTTATGTTTGTAGATGGAAGATGAAGAAGAAGAAAACAATCAACACCGTGAACAAAACATTCCTGAAAATAACCCTTCATGTAAGTAGCTTGAGCAGTGACAACAGTTCAAACGAAGAATGATGATCATTATGTTTGAATATCAAAGAAAGGCTTTGTATTTTTTGAAATATTTGTCTGTGAAATCAAACATTTTGTTTAATGTAATGGACATAGTGTCCCAATTGAAAGACAAAGGGATACCAATAACTGTCCCATTTTGTATGACAAAGACTGTCTTATACATATATATGTGTGTGTGTGTGTGTGTGTGTGTGTGTGTGTGTGTGTTTTAATTTATTCTATTGCCTTCTCCATTGTCGCTGTGAAATGTAACACCACTGATTAAATTTATGGATGATTAAATATTATAATGAAGAGATGTGAAATATGATGATATGATCTAACAAATTAATCTAAACATCACATTCAAATGCACTAATAAAAATTTAATTGATATGAATATAATACATGTGTCATCTTTTGACGAATCATGAATTTAAAAAAAGAACAATAATTATGATATGATATAACAAATTAATTCAAACATCACATTCAAAGCATTAATAAAAAATTAATTAATATGAATACTGTTATAAGATGTGTCAATTTTTGATGAATAATGAATTTTAAAAAATCACAATAATTGCACTGTCACAGGTCGATGTTTCTAAAAAATACAAAATGAACACTGGTGCGTGTCATTTACTGTACACCAATGGGTTTGTATGATACAATGCACTGGTGCATTTCTACGACCTATGGGCATCGCACAAATACCAATACCAATTATAAATCTTAGTGTGTTTTTGCAATACTGCGCACCGGTTCTTTTATGTGAGATTGAAAACCAGTGTGTTTCAACGACCTATGGGCACCACAAAAATACCAATATTAATTAGAGAAATCGATGCATTTGTCTGATACTGGACACCAGTGCGCTTCTATAATACTGTGTACTGGTGCGTTGATACAACATATGGGCACTGCACAAATCCCAATACTAATTAGAAAGGCCTCGTGCATTGTATAACCTACAGTGCGCCCGGTGTGGTTGTATACCTTTACTACCCGGTGCATGCACCTTCGACCACCCCAGGGCGATCGTCTATATGACACACACCAGTGTGATGAAACCTTAGTAGTGCACTGATGAAAAAAACATCCATAATAACCTCCGGCTGCCTAGGTTTTTTTAGTTGTGCTGAAATTCCTTTAAAAGCTCTACCAAAACCTTCGTTACCAAAAATGGATGTTGTAGCAAATTATTTTTTGACAATTTTGGCTAATTTTATAACACTAAACACCTCCTTTATAACCTCCGGTAGATGGTCTTTTCCTTGTAGTTTAATGCCACATTAGGAGGAAGTATTGATTCTTTTCCATATACAAGGGAGTAAGGGGAGTTTCCTATTAAGGATTTATATGTAATTCGTTCTGCCCATAATTCATTGATTATAAACTTATGCTAATTCACGTGGTTATTAGTGACAATTTTCTTAATGGTTTTCAAAAAAAAATATTTTTTTATTCTTCCAAACCATTACAATAAGGTTAATAATTTTTAGAGTATTTGAGTTTAATCCCTTTTAAGTGAAAATTTAGTGAGTTGAGCTGAAAAAAAATAAGTTGTATTATCAAATACCAACGTCCTCGAGATGCCAAAAATTATAATTATAAATTGTTCAATGAAATATATTACATATTCAGATGTACACTTTTCAAAGGAATGATTTCCACCCATTTAGTAAAATAATATGTCATTTCCAAGATATATTTATTCTATTTAGAAAAATTTAGGATAATTTCACCTTCAATGTTGATTCTCCACTGCTCAAATGGTTGTTCAATTATAATAGGTTTCAATGGAAATGGCGATTTTTATCTATTCCTACTGTTTTTTGAGAGATATGACATTTGTGAACATAAGTATGTGCATATTTGAATAATGTAGTCTAATAGTAACCTACATGTAGAATTTTATGAGTGGTGGTATCTTAAACGAAGTGTCCTCCTACATGTTCATCATGCAAATCATGCAATACCTTATCAACATCATATTTTCTAGATACTTAAGTAAAACATAATAATATTTTTTATGAAATATCACTACATTTATTAGTTGATATTTATTGGATTTCAACTTCAAAAATCATCTCTTTTTTAAGTCTAAATGTGAAGGTGTGGAGCCATGAAATAAATAATAAATCAAATGTAAATATAATGAATTCAAAGAATCAAGACTAAAGCATACATTTTGTGACTCCTAAGTAACATTTTAAGATTCTTCATCATCACAAAGTTTATTGGTTTCAAAATAAATTGATTTTATAACTGATTTACATAAAAAATTAAATTTTATTAGTTTCAAAAAAAAAAAAAATTCGAGGTCATACCCTTTGAGTGTTATTACCCAGTGCGACCTCTTTTCTCCAATTTCTTTTTGAACAAGTAAATTGTAACGAACCTATCCCACATTTACCTACTTTTACATGCTCTCCAGGGTAAAAATGAGTTGAGTGTTACTATGATATGACCCGACCTCCAAGTTCCAGTTATAGAAGTGGGGCCTACTAATTGGAAACCTAATTCCATACCCCTGAGACCCCAAACTACCCAAGTGTCTGACAACCACTATTAACACTAGAAAATCGTACAGGAAAAATAAATTATTAATGTCAAGCAGAAGGTATAGATGAATATTTTCAGAGAATGAAGACATTAGGGTAGACTAAAATTTAATTTTTCCTAAGGTTCATATGGAAATTAATGGACAACGTACCTGCATCAAATAATTTTTTCACACGACATGACTATTCCTTCGATAATCTCGCAATCCTGAAGATGGCAAAATGTCACCATCCACGACCACTTGGGATGCTTAGTTAAGATGATTCTCCCCTAGTATTGTTATGGACAGCCGGATTTGAACCACCTTGAGGAGTAAATGAAACCCACAAAGGAATCCCTCCTCCACTCTTGTGTCACTATCCATCTTGGGCCAAGAGAAGAGGAATAATTCAAAAAATGTCTATATAAGCTAGCCTTTGGAAGAAGAATTGGAGACACATTGTTATGCTAGCCAAATTTCTTCATAGCAAAACAACTTGCATAGTAAAGCAGTAGAGGGATTGGAAGGACTCATATGTTGGCCAACCAACATCACAATCCAAGAGAGAGAGGTCCACCACTTGATCTTGATCTACCATCCTTTGAGAGAGGGAAGAGATGCTTATAGGAAATCGAGGGAAGGATACTTCCTTGTTTTGGGTATTTGAGCTCCATAGCTCAAAGTACCCTCTTCAACTTTTTAGAATTATATATTTTTTAACACAAGCACCTAATAAAGGGAGAATTCTCCACTTGTGTTATTAGGTTGTTTGCTCCATTGAGATTTTGTATTTTTCATCCTATGTTTTGTTTTTTTCTTAGTGTTGTATGCTTAGGTTTCCCTCAAACTTAGATTACATTTTGTTGAATATGTTCCACTAACAATAGACAATTAGTTTTGTATGTGACCTTGTGTAGGTAGCAACCAACTTGCTAAAGAAGTGTATATCACACGCCCTTCTGCCAAATACACTACCACAGAAATGGCAACTCCATTGGATTATTTCTTCATGTAGGTCCTTCTTCCTGCTTAGTTTGTTGAAAACCACCCCTACATTCTCTCTGCATCTCCAATCATACTCAGTGAAAAGTTTTGCACAACAGAGGGGGAAATTTTTCTTCATTCTGCCTAGCAGTGTGCTTTGTTCTCTGACAAACACACGCTCCGTGCATGTGGGAAGATAAAACGCACGGAAAGCCAGAAAACAAAACATTTGCTACTTTTTCCCATTTTTAAGGTGAGTTGCAACCCCTAATAAATTGCTATCACTTTGTCTCTGTATTTCACTACTATTAGGACACTCAGGTGCTATGTTTAACCTTGAATTAGCTTAGCAACTAGGTAGTTTTAATTTTAGTATTTTATTTCACAAATTACACATAGTTTAAATATGGAACAAGTAAGTGGCCTTAAATCCATATATGTTTTCCAAACAAATTATTTGTTGATAGAAGATACAAAACATGTAGCTTAATTAGTAAAGATTAATTGGCCCATATATCCACATATCTTTTGCTAGTTCAAGTTTGTCAAATTTTTGCATTAGATTAGTTCAATTTTGCTTTAAGATTTGGGACAACGATCAAATTTTCAACAAATAAAGTAAGTAATATCTGCCACGCATATGAATGATTTCCTAAGAAAATTTTTCATCTCCCTATAGGTAAAACATAGTCTAATTAGGCAAGGTGCAAGTGGCCCATCATCCACCCATCATTCAAATTTTGCAAGGAACAATCACACACAAGGTAATTAGAAAAGGATTGTAAAGGATCAATGCATCTACATCTTATAGCACTTGTGATTTTTCACTCCAAAGAACACATGAAGCATCAGTAAGCGATGGACCATAAGGCGAGTTTGTGGGGACCTTTATTCTCTTATTCAAGCTACTTCACCAAAGCACACCCTAAGAAAATTTAAGACTCTCTAAAATAATCATTAACCGAACTCACTAAATTATCCCCATAGGGGCCACAGAAAAAAATTATAGTTCATGTTAGGACCATTGGGGGTAAGCATCCAATAAGCCTCCATGGTCATAATATATTTTGAAACATATATTTTGACATTTTAAGGAACTTCAAACCCATCTATATGCCCCCAGAACGAATACCTGATCATTACAAATACCCATTTCAGAGGGGGTTAATCTTAGGCCTAGTGTGTGCAGTACTCTTTGGGGCTACCTGGCCCATCTAGTGCTCGGTATTGGTAATCAACTACCAAGAAGCTCAAGACTCGAATGCGCATGTGGGATGACATTACTTTAGTGGCAAAAAATAGGGCATCCTTCCCTATAGGTGGCGGTGCAGGAAACACTTGACCCTCATACCATTACCTTGGTCGATTCTTTGGCTGCTGGAAGGCATCACCAATTATTTCAAATGTTGGCCCCATTACCCATCAGAAGATATTCTCGCAAGGCCCAGTTACATTGAGAGTGTAAGTAGGAGTAGGTATATATAGGCTTTTGGTAGCATACACAAAAGAAACAAAACCTCATTTTTTTCTTGATTGATCACATAGTGTAACATTAAAGAGAACAATCACCTTTTCTTTTTTCTCTTTGTTTTATGCATGTGATTATATTTTTTCTTTGATAAGAACTATCCTACCTCCCAAAACACAAAAATGTCGCATTAATTGACATCACAGGGGACCCAACAGAACCCCGTTGATCTAGGAATTTCTTGAACCTCCCCCTATTAAAGGGAGGAGTGCCAGACCTCCCGTCATTCAGATGTAGAGGACATCATGTTGCCTCTGTTATCGAAATATAATTTATCGGGGAATATTTAATTAGAAACCCCCAAGGGCCACCAAACACAACACCAGTGGAAACCTCAGTAGGGTCATCACACTCAAGTCCTTTGATGACCCCTTGTAGTCAAAAGGTAGCTACCCCTCCAAGGAGTTAGCACAATATCAATTAGGGTACACCACAAGGTAATATCCCCCAAACACCACCCCTGAAACAACATATTCAAATATTTTTCTCTCAACAAAGTACAATGGTGGTCAACTCACAGTTACCCTTCTTAGTGTCGTTAAATCTTCCATACCTAAAAAATTTAGAAAATTACCCCCTTGAAAATGGCCTTAACTGGCCACCCATGCCCATGAAGCTCCCTTCTGATATACAAAAATCTGAAGGGAATCAAGAGAAATACCCAAGAAATCATATAATGACTTTCCATGTGTGGTGTTCATCGAATAGTATCATTGATGATACCATTCGACTAAGACTATTTCAACACACCTTCACAGGGGCTGCAGAGAAATGGTATGTCGAGCAGCCAGCTACATCGCATGGAACCTTTAGTGCCCTCGCTACTTCATTCCTCACATATTTCCAACTCCCCATTCATCATGACTCAGGAATGGAACTTCTAACACATTTCAGAAAAATAGCAGTCATCCATATATTGAACCATCTCCATGAATGGTGGTGGCGCCATTGTTTGTGTAAAGCCAAACTCGACGACATAGTGTTGTTGGACTTACTTTTGAAAACCCTCACTGCTGAGATTTCAAAATATGTGGTGATGCAGAAAAAACCTCATAGGAATACGCCATTAGCAAGGCCCAACAACTTGAACTCATTTACACCAAATCAGAATATGTATACAATGTCCTACCAAACACATCATGCCTACAAACTTATAGAGAATTACCAGGCCCATCCAATACCGCTGAAAATTTAATAGGGTCTTTAGCCCAAGGTCAACTAAGCAGTAGTTATAATTACCCATGATACTCTTAAGATTCTACTCATAATGTATCAAAACCCGGGTACCACAAAAGTCACCCTGCACCTCTGCAGAATGTGACAAACAGGGTGATGCCATACCATCAACATCAGGGAGGGTCATACCCCCCCCCCCCCCTGTAGGGGAGCCAGTACTCAGCTAGGAATGCAAATGCAAGAGAGCCACCCCATAAAACATTAGCCAACCAAGGACATGGGAACCAATACCCCCCTTTTCCCTCAGAAAATCACCACCAATGCAGAACAATGCACTGGTGAATCTTGTGCAACTATTCCAGGCTCAACGACAGCAATATTATGATCAGGAGAATAGAAATAACCTCATAACGCTATGAAGAAAAATATAAGGAAAAATAAAAAGGGAGATCTTGGAGAGGAGGGGAGTAATAAAAAATGTCCCCCAAGGTCTCATACTAGGGGAAACCCCAACTGAAATCAAAATGAGGAGTCAAGTAATAACTCATAAGGGAAAAATAAGAGACCGAGTCTAAGAAAAAATGACTCTTGTGCCATATGTGGTGAATATGGACACTACACTCACCACTGTCCAAAAATCCCCGAGTTGAAAAAATTTCAGGCTAATCGTGAGGATAAGGGAGGCCTACCCAGCAGCCTATGGTAATGTAGGAAACTTTCCCTGCCAAGGAGTGGTTAATACTCAGCAACAACAACCACCCCAAAATGAGATCGAAGGGAGCAGCCACAAAATATACAAGGCTGGAGAAGAATTGTTATTCAAAACATGGAATAGGAACTACGAAACTGCCCCGGATACCAACCCATTACGTACAACTATGAGCGCACCTATCGCATTGTTAACCATCTCCAAAGTACTTATTGAGCCTCTTCCAAGAATGGTAAAAGAACCAACAAGGTGCGCATGACACCACTCCAAAGCTGCTCATAGCTATAGTATAATGGATGACTTGGCTCAATCTCCAGTAGCCATGTTAGCATTGGAAGTTCTACAATCATGCCCAACACATTGTGTTGGAAATGTTGTCATTGATGGCAAAAGGAATTGGCAAATAAGAAGCATCTGAAACAGTAACTAGGAACAGAGAAAAGAAATTTAGCAGAGAACAAAGGTCAGCAGAGAAGAACAAAGAAAGAGTGCATTTACACAGAGAAGTATCAGTCAAGGAGAAAATTGAATTCAGTAGGAAGGATATTTGAGTCCTGCATCCTGATGGAGGATAATTGAAATCCGTGATAAGTAAGAAACCCTATGAGGGGATTAATGGTGCTCTGTATGTAGTTAGAGGAAACGATGCTAATACGGTCAACTGTGTATCCCAAACTGGTAGACAGTGGAGTTATATATATTCGTTGAAAATAATACTGAAGGTAAATTGGGATCAATGTTGGGGATTGATCTCGGTATTGTCTGTGCCTTCATTGAATTGAGCAAGTGTAATATGTGAACGTGTTCTTGATGAAGGAATTGTGAATCCCTGCAACCAACATGGAACTTGGTGATTGTTTTATGTGAGTATAGGCCGTCGAACTTTCGTTGAAACAACACTTTGGAATTACAAACGGAACTTGGAAGGGAAGTGGTGGATCTTAACAAAAGGAAGCGCGACAGAACCCGGAGTAGAAGGGCGGAACCACGAAGCAGGAACAGTACAAGTGGTTTCCGGTTTTCATCACACCGCTTTCAATGGGCAAGCGGTATTCAAGAAGTTGGGAGCGATTCCATAGAACGAGCGACATGTGTCCCTGAACGAATTTGCAAAACCGCCATCGCTGCGCGCCATCGTGTGTTAATTTCCGACCAAGGAAGCCGCGCGATATTATTGTGCGTCGTTGATTTGGAGGGGAGCCATTGGACGGTGGCCGTATGAGAAAGGTGCACGATGGATAACCATCGTATGATGCGAGTATGTGATTGGGTCATTGATTATACATGTGGGCCTGGTTCTAAATTATATTAATTGGGACCTTTTAAACTAAGGTTTGCGGGGTTAATAAAGGATGTTGAATATGTGAAGTTGGCGAAATATGAAACATGTGATGTAATGAACGTGGATATCACGAACACATAAACCTGAGGTCGATATACATATATATGCATTGGGGAGTTCATAACTAAAGGAGGAATTGGATTAATATCTCAATCTCAGATTGAAATATTAAAAAGCCTTAGATTAATTATCTAATTGCAAAACCAAGAAAATAGAACAATAAGAAATTGTTTGGGGCTAGGGTAGACCCCATTGGATTATCTAATTGATCCCGTCCAGGAATACCATCAGTGGTTGGGTGGTTTTGACTCATGGTTTTAATAAAGAAAATACTACAAGGTGTGCATGCGGAGGGATTGTCAATGAATAAATATCTTTAAGAGATATCTGCATGATTGAACTCTGTTGTCTAATAAATCTGAATCTATGATGCACCTATGGAGTTGATGAAGGTTCAAGACCTCTAGATCGAGAAAATGATGAATCTATAGGAAGATCTGCAAAGAAATAATGAAGACCTGACGCAAGTCTGATGAAGAAATTGAAGAAATTTGGTGGCTCTAAGGATTGAAGTCTTTTGCATGAAAGTGGAAGCTTTCTGCCAGTACAAGTTGGTGTTAAAATCAAGGGGTTGGAGCTCCCTTCCAGTAGTGACTGGAGAACGAGAGAAGGTTGTAGCCTTCTGCAGGTGGGTGCCTGCGTGCTGGTATAAGTCTGCGGCAACACAAAAATTGTAAGAAGTTTTCTTTATAATAAAAATTGAAGACAGAGACGACAGCAGTGGTGGTTTTCTCCCAAATTGGGTTTCCACCTTAAATACTGGTGTTCATGTGTGTTGCTTATGTGTGATGGCTTATTCTGTTATTACTGCACATACTTACTGCTTAATGAATGATGTAATAATCTAAGTAAATAATCAAATGCATAATAAGATATTTGATAAAAAAAATTCAGTCAGATCAAAATACTGATTCACCCCCCCCCCCCCTTCTCAGTGTTTTTCCTAACAATTGGTATCAGAGCAGGTCCTTCTGAAAATCTTAACCGCTAGAAGGAAGATCAATCAAGATGAGAAATCAAGATGGAATAGAATCTATCAGGCCTCCGATCTTCAATGGAAACAATTTAATCTTCTGGAAAACAAGGATGAGATCCTATCTTCAGTCTCTGGGTGCAGATGTCCGGGCTATTGTTGAAGTAGGATATCAATATCTAGCCGCAGTACCAACAGATCCAACAGAAAGAAAGAATTATGAAACAAATGCAAAGGCGGTTAATGCTCTATTGGGAAGTCTAACTGAATCAGAATTTGTCAAAGTCATGCATCTGAATACAACAAAGGAAATATGGGACAAAATCATTCTAAGCTATGAAGGTGATGCAAAGGTAAAAAGTGCTAAACTCCAAACTCTCAGAATTCAATATGAGAACCTAAAAATTCATAATGAGGAGAGCATTGCTAATTTATTTTTACATCTTAATGATATTTTAAATCGTATGAGAAATTTGGGAGAAACAATAACCGAATCTACTTTAGTTGAGAAAGTTTTAAGATCACTAACGACAAAATTTGAGTCAAAAGTTTCTGCTCTTGAAGAAAAGCAGGATCTTCAAAATCTTACTGTGGTGCAACTTCATGGCATACTAACTACATATGAAATGAGAAGAGGAGGACCA
Organism: Pinus albicaulis; assembly: GCA_034641835.2. NCBI lineage: Eukaryota > Viridiplantae > Streptophyta > Pinopsida > Pinales > Pinaceae > Pinus > Pinus albicaulis. The sequence goes on along the minus strand of CM076572.1, from coordinate 474,377,967 downwards.
TTTGAAGTCAAAGAAGCCATCTTTAGAGCTTCTACAAAAGGGAAAGAAGTACAAGAGACAGAAGAATCAGGGTATATCTCAGAAGAAGATGAGGTAAATTTTGTAAAGAAACTCCAACTTGGTACAGGACGGTTCAGAGGTAAGCTTCCTTTCAAATGTTTTGCTTGTGGAAGAGTTGGTCATTATGCTGCTAAGTTTCCTCACAAATAAACACATGAAAAAGGAAAGGAAGTAGCAAGAAGGAATAAAAATCGGTTTAGCACTAGAAAAAGTTACTATACTCATGAAGACAGTGATGGGTTATCAGACAGTGAGGAAGAATGTGAACAAGATCTTAGATTTCTCATGGCATTTGAAAAGGAGTCTAGAGAAGAAAAGGATACTTTTATGGATGCTTTAGAGGACAATTATTTTCTTGATGAAATCAATCAACTGAAAATATGCTTAGAAAAAAGTAAAATATCCATAGAAACTCTGAAAAACCAGCTTCAAGAAAAGGAGAAACATAATGAGAAATTAGAATGTGAAATAGTAAGTCTAAGAAAAGAAATTGAGAAAGTAAAGACTTTGAATCTTAGATTTGCTAAAGGATCTGAAACCTTAGATGAGATTATCAAGGTACAACGTTCTCCTCTTCTAAAGACAGGTCTTGGATATATCGGAGAATCTTCTCAGGCTTCAGCACCAAATTATCTAAAAGTAGCTACAGCCAGTACACAACATTCTGCCCCTCAGCAAGGGAATAAAGAATCTTTACAGATAAAGCATGACCATCTCAATTCAAAGAACACTAATAGGAGTACCTTTCAAAGAAACACCAATCAACAGGTAAATTCAAGTAGAATATTTCATGATCGCAGAAATTTCTTCTTCAATGGAAAATGTTTCTCATGTCACAATTTTGGTCATAAAGTTGTTCAATGTGTTGCATATAAAACCATCATGACAAGAGAAGCAATAAAGAAAAGGATTTATATTGGAACAAAGAAGAATAAATATAACAACTTTTCTCCTCTTCAAAATGAAGTTGAATGTGCTTATTGCAATAACTTTGGCCATGAAGAATCTGAATGCAGGAGAAAAGTCTAGCCAAAAGAGCATCTTCCTTCAAGCTCCAAAGTATGGAAAAAGAAGGAATTACAAGTTGAAAATTGTGGCATAGATTTATTTGCAGAAGGAGAAGAAAATCAATGGTACATTGATAGTGGATGCTCAAAACACATGACAGGTGACAAAAACAAACTTCTTGCATATAGTGCTCTAGAAAAGGAAAAGAATGTTACATTTGGAAATGATACTCCTGCTGTCATTAAGGGAAAAGGATCTGTTTATCTAAAAGAAAAGGTGAAAGATAATAATGTCATGTATGTGGATGGATTAAAGCATAACCTGTTAAGTGTAAGCCAAATTTGTGATCAAGGAACTGAAGTTGTCTTTAGTTCAAAAGAATGTGTGGTACGTGATCTTGATACAGGTAAAACAATTATAAAAGGAAACAGAACTCCAAGAAATCTGTATGTATTAAAGAACTGCAAAGAACAATGTTACATGAGTAAATCTTCAAAAAAATAGCTATGGCATAGAAGGTTGGGGCATCTGAGCTTCTCTCAAATCAACAAATCAAGCAGACTTAAAGCTGTTCGTGATCTTCCCAATATTACACCACCTGAAAGTATCATATGCAAATCTTGCCAATTCGGTAAGCAAACCAGAGTGCAATTTAATGCCAAGGAAGGTTCATCAAGTAAGCCTCTTGAACTCATTCATACTGACATATGTGGACCTATGAAGAAAAATTCACCACGTGGTAAACAATACTATATCTTATTTATTGATGATTTCTCTAGAATGTGTTGGATTGGGTTGATTAAACACAAAGATGAGGCATTTCAGAAATTTCAGATCTTCAAAGCACTGGTTGAAAATTAATTAGATCTAAAAATCAAATGTCTTAGATCTGAACGAGGAGGAGAATATACATCAGATGAATTTCTTGAATTTTTTGAACAACATGGCATAAAAGATAGTTTTATGTAGCTGGCACTCCACAACAAAATGGCGCAGCAGAAAGAATGAATAGAACAGTTCAAAAAATGGCTAGAGCTATGCTTGATGATTCTGGAACACCTGACACATTTTGGGGAGAAGTAGCACATACAGCAGTAAATATTCTTAACAAGGCACATGTTCGTGTAAATAGTGATAAAACTCCATATGAACTATGGTATGGCAATCGTCCCACTGTGAAGCACTTTAGAGTTTTTGGGAGAAAATGCTTTATCAAAAATAATGATGAAAAACTTGGCAAGTTTGAACCCGGAGCAGATGAAGGAATATTTCTTGGTTACTCCTCTAGGAGTAAGGCATATAAATGTTACAATAAAAGACTTCGGAAGATTGTTGAATGTATTTATGTTATTATTGATGAGTCTCCTGCAGCTACAAAAGAAGAAAAACAAACAACATATGAAGACGATGATGACATATATCCTTCTACATCAAATAGGAATGAGATAGACAGTGAACCGAATGAAGAACTTGAAGATGATTTATCTGAAAAGCTCCATCCAGATATGTTCAAAAGAATCATCCAAAATCTCAAATTTTGGGAGAAAAGGGATCATGTGTACAAACAAGAAGGACTCTTGTGGGATCTTCTAGCTATCTGACATTTCTATCCACTATTGAAACTCAAAATTTCAATCAAGCCAACAAAGATGAATGTTGGATTCAAGCCATGAATGAGGAGCTTGATCAAATTGAAAAGAATCACACTTGGGAATTAGTACCAAGACCTCATGACAAAAATGTCATTGGAACTAAATGGATATTCAAAAATAAGTTAAATGAGAATGGGGATGTTATAAGAAATAAATCTAGACTTGTTTGCAAGGGGTATGCTCAACAAGAAGGTATAGACTTTGAAGAAATTTTTTCCCCTGTAGCTAGACTTGAAGCCATAAGAATGTTTCTTGTTTTTTCAAGCTTCCAACAAATCAAAGTTTATCAAATGGATGTTAAATATTCTTTTCTCAATGGTGATCTAGAAGAAGAAGTTTATATAGAAAAACCAGAAGGATTCATTTTGGGAAATGATGAAAAACTTGTTTGTAGACTTAAAAAGGCTCTATATGGTCTCAAACAAGCTCCAAGGGCATGGTACTATCGTCTTGACAAATATCTTCATCAACAAGGTTTTTCAAAGGGGTCTGCTGATAGCAACTTATACACAAAAACTGAAAATGATAAACTATTGATTATGGTTGTATATGTTGATGATATCATTTTTGGAAGTAATGAAGAGTCTATGAGTCAGAAATTTCCTTCTGATATGCAACAAGAATTTGAAATGTCTTTACTTGGGGAACTAACATTCTTTCTTGGCTTGCAAGTGCAACAAGTAACAGATGGCATATTCTTATCACAAGCAAAATATCTTAAGAAAATCTTGAAGAAATATGGCATGGAAGATTGCAAACTTGTAAGTACACCAATGATAACCGGATGTAATATCAGTACTAATGATGATTCCCCCACGGTGAATCAACCAGAATACTCTGCCAGTAGGAAATTCTCTATCTCATTAGACAAGACCGGACATTATGCATGTGATTGGGATTGTTGGATGATAAGCTAATCCAAAAAGTCTCACCTTCAGGCTGTTAAAAGAATATTCAAATATCTACAAGGAACTCAAGACTTTGGTCTATGGTATCCAAAGAATGCTGATCTTACTCTTCATGCTTACACTGATGCAGATTGGGCTGGAAGTGTTGATGATCGGAAAAGCACTAGTGGTGGTGCATTCTTCATGGGACCCCGGTTAGTATCTTGGTTCGGTAGGCAAGCTCTATTGCTGTCTACTGTGGAAAGACGAATATGTGTTTGCACATCATTTTGCATCAACTTCTTTGGATGATGGGGCCAACCCCAAGACATTCAAATCAAATGTTCACCTCCTATCTCCATTATGTGTGATAATACAAGTGCCATCAGTATTTCAAAGAATCCTGTTATGCATTCCAAGACCAAGCACATTCCCATCAAGTATCATTTCTTACGTGAAAAAGTGCTTGAACAAAAGGTGAAATTGGAGTATGTTCCCTCCAAAGAACAAGTTGCTGATATATTTACCAAACCTTTACCTAGGGAAGCGTTTGAATATCTAAGACAGAAGATGGGAGTAGTCTCTGCCATGCAAAAGATCAGATCTGCTTAAATTCAGAATACTAAAATGGATACTCTCCTGTTGAAAGTGTTCAAGATGCACAGGCTAAGGGGGAGCATTGGTCATGTGGCAAGGATGCATTGTTGGCATTCCAATTATTTATTTTAGTCTGATCTCATGCTTGCGAATCCTTGATCTTGATTGAATGAGTCATTTCTGTTATTTCATTGAATATTATGTTTGAAGATGTAGAATAATCTTAGGGGGAGCATGGTATTGTCAGTACAGAGGCTCTTGATCAACCCTCTGCCATTGATGTCAAAGGGGGAGGAAAATAAAAAAAAAGGGGGCTTATATTGCCATCAATTCCAAAGGGGGAGATTTTTGGAAATGTTGTCATTGATGGCAAAAGGAATTGGCAAAGAAGGAGCATCTGAAACAGTAACTAGGAATAGAGAAAAGAAATGTAGCAAAGAACAAAGGTCAGCAGAGAAGAATAGAGAAAGAGTGCATTTACACAGAGAAGTATCAGTCAAGGAGCAAATTGAATTCAGTAGGAAGGATATTTGAGTCCTGCATCCTGATGGAGGATAATTGAAATCCGTGATAAGTAAGAAACCCTATGAGGGGATTAATGGTGCTCTGTATGTAGTTAGAGGAACCGATGCTAATACGGTCAACTGTGTATCCCAAACTGATAGACAGTGGAGTTATATATATTCGTTGAAAATAAGACTGAAGGTAAATTGGGATCAATGTTGGGGATTGATCTCAGTATTGTCTGTGCCTTTATTGAATTGAGCAAGTGTAATATATGAACGTGTTCTTGATGAAGGAATTTTGAATTCCTGCAATCAACACGGAACTCGGTGACTGACTTATGTGAGTATAGGCCGTCGAACTTTCGTTGGAACAACACTTCGAAATTACGAACGAAACCTGGAAGGGAAGTGGTGGATCTTAACAAAAGGAAGCGCGACAGAACTTGGAGTAGAAGGGAAAAACCACGAAGGAGGAATAGTACAAGCGATTTCCGGTTTTCATCGTACCGCTTTCGACGGGCAAGCGATATTCAAGAAGTTGGGAGCGATTCCATAGAACGAGCGACACGCGTCCCTGAATGAATTTGCAAAACCGCCATCGGTGCACGCCATCGCACGTTAATGTCCGACCAAGGAAGCCGTGCGATATTATTGTGCGTCGTTGATCTGGAGGGGAGCCATCGGATGGTGGCTGTATGAGAAAGGTGCACGATGGATAACCATGGTACGATGCGAGTATGTGATTGGGTCATTGATTATACATGTGGGCCCGATTCTAAATTATATTAATTGGGACCTTGTAAACTAAGGTTTGCAGGGTTAATAAAGGATGTTGAATATGTGAAGTTGGTGAAATATGAAACATGTGATGTAATGAACGTGGATCTCATGAACACATAAACCTAAGGTCGATATACATATATATGCATTAGGGAGTTCATAACTAAAGGAGAAATTGGATTAATATCTCAATCTTAGATTGAGATATTAAAAATCCTTAGATTAATTATCTAATTGCCAAACCAAGAAAATAGAACAATAATAAATTGTTTGGGGCTTGGGTAGACCCCGATGGATTATCTAATTGATCCTGTCCAGGAACACCATCAGCGGTTGGGTAGTTTTGACTCATGGTTTTAATAAAGAAAAAAACTATATAAGGAGAAGAGGACTATATTACAAGGTGTGCATGCGGAGGGATTGTCAATGAATAAATCTCTTTAAGAGATATCTGCATGATTGAACTCTGTTGTCCGATAAAGATGAATCTATGATGCACCTATGGAGTTGATGAAGGTTCAAGACCTCTAGATTGAGAAAATGATGAATCTCTAGGAATATCTGCAAAGAAATAATGAAGACCTGATGCAAGTCTGATGAAGAAATTGAAGAAATTTGGTGGATCTAAGGATTGAAGTCTTCAACATGAAAGTGGAAGCTTTCTGCTAGTACAAGCTGGTGTTAAAATCAGGGGGTTGGAGCTCCCTTCCAGTAGTGACTGGAGAACGAGAGAAGGTTGTAGCCTTCTGCAGGTGGGTGTCTGCGTGCTGGTATAAGTCTGTGCCAGCACAAAAATTGTAAGAAGTTTTATTTATAATAAAAATTGAAGACAGAGACGACAACAGTGGTGGTTTTTTCCCAAATTGGGTTTCCACCTTAAATACTGGTGTTCATGTGTGTTTCTTATGTGTGATGGCTTATTTTGTTATTACTACACATACTTACTGCTTAATGAATGATGCAATAATCTAAGTAAAGAATCAAATGCATAATAAGATCTCTGATAAAAAGTTTTCAATCAAATCAAAATACTGATTCACCCCCCCCTCTCAGTATTTTTACTAACACATTGAAAGGCCTTACTTTCCGCCTTAGGCACATTTGACCCCTCTAATTCCCACTTAATGGTTTTTGACCTAGACAAGGCAAGCCTTAGGCTTCCTTCTCTAGTCGCTTTCCAGATACCAGTTTCAGTTTAGAATATCACCATACACTGATGCATTATGGATGAAGGAGCATCCACATGTATCATTTCCAAATAAGTTTGGAAAAAGTTAGGATCACTTGAATTAAAACCATATGAAATCATGCTTAGAGCATATGATGAGCTCCCATCAACACCAGTTGGTATTTATCAAAATGTCCTAGTAAATTAGGCTAGAAAAACATTCCTTATAAACATTGACGCCTTAGATGCACAATTAGACTACAATATACTCCTCGGGTGGAGTTATATGTATGCCATGACCGTGATAGAATCCTTTATATTTAGGGTGATGATGTTTCCCCATGATGATCAGATCATCACCATCGACCAACTCACATACTATGACAAGAAACCGATGACTGGCCTAGATGTCATACTACCATACGTAGACACAACCACTAAACCGCTCACAAAGTATACAGATTTCGGCACCAACCAATTCAAAGCATCATCTATCATAGGCTCAGTCCTAGGAGATCCCACTATTATAGCAGGGGAAGGCCCTGAAAGCACAGGGGCACCAACGTGCATGATGATCTCATCAAACACAAAAACTATCCCAGAAGCATAAACCGACAATACGAATGTCGAAGCCACAGGTACGACATTCCTACCATACACCATTTCACAGACCCCATTTTTGTATCCCCCACCTAGTTTTGTATCAAAACATGTTATGGCAATGATGACACTACTGAATATAGCTTTCATAATACCCATGTGGTATTTGGTCCCTCCATCCATGCTAGAAAGCCTAAGCATTACCTCTACAAGAATAACCCCTATTGCCCCCCAAAAAGTCATAGTAGTTAAAGAAACACATGTAGTGGCACCAATTGGCACAACCAAGAAGAATAACAAAAAATGGAAAAAAAATCAAAACTCCCAAGTTACCTAGGGCATTATAACCTTGTGAATTGTGTGTTATCGTAGGTCATCCTACAAATATTTTTCCAGAATTAGAAGAATTAAAACCTCTTCTACATACTGAAAGGAATACCAGGACCTCATAAATCTCAAAAACGGAACAGGTCGCGAACAACCAAGGGAAAGCATTACGAACCAATCATGTGTGTGCCATTTGTGACCATTATGGGCATTATACCCATCTCTTCCCAAAGAGGCCTCTATATAGGGATGCATTACAATCCCTAGAGAGATCTAATCTTGAGGATCCCTCTACCGGATCCATAAAAATGAAATCGAACGAGTCCAAAATTATGTTGTATGTGTGAGAAGAACCTGCATCATTTTCATACTCATCCAACCCATTGGCTCAAATAAGGAAAACAGAGGCCACACAACATGTCTCAATTTGCACATTATTTTATGAACCCGATCATTTGATTGTACATTGCCCTGAACTAAGGGCTTTCAATCATTGGTACCCAATACTGCATGTGGCCCAAAGCAACTTATCGTGCATAGAAGATACATGTGTCACATATGTCAAAGCAACCATCACATGCCCCATTGTCCCAACCTCTATCATCTTCGATCAATGTTTGACTTCATGCGACCTTTCATCGCCAAAAATCCAGATTTAGCAAAATCGGACACAAAATCCACGAAAAACACTACAACTAAAAGGACTCAAGCTACGAGGACCATATTATATATCTTAGAGGAGATACGGTCACCATAGAAACCACCTCCTCCCCATAACCGACATCAGCCTCAAGAACAATTGTACGTATTATGTGATGAAAGTGATCATTTCAATCGTGTAATGCACAACCCTAGAATTTTTTCATAGATCATACCTGATTAACCCCATATACTTGATAGGGCTATGACCCAATCAATATTCTTGCCAGATATTCTAGGATAACCATCATATTTTCCATTTTCCCTACATTCCTAGATTATTTTTAGCATTAGAGTCATTACGCTTGGTCATAACCAACCTTGTTGACATAGAAAAATTGAATTATGAATCCATAGAAATTTCCACAACTAAGAGAATGAAGTGACTAGGTCCATTCTCTATGTATCTAAAGAGAGGAATCCACCAACAAATTACCCCCAAACCCCCCAAATGCCCAGCCTCAACCTATGTATTGTGTGACGAATGTGACCATCTAATCACTCAGTGCCCTGATCTAGTATCATTCTGAAAATGGTACCCAATCACCCTCGCAGCCCAAAATAATTGCAAAACAAAAGAGAATCAGTCTTGTCTAATATTCCAAGAAAACCACCATGCTCGACATTGCCCCTATGTCCCTCGATTTTGGCTGAGGCTAGACATCATGTGCTCATTCATCACTAATAATCTGGACATAGTGGGTTTCGAATTACCACAAACTAGGAAGTCATCAATGACGAGGCTAACCCCCATCTTCAATAGCCACCTAGAACCACGAAGACAACCCCTCGCCCCAGTGAGGTAAGGAGAAAGTCAAACATATCATGCGCCTTATGTGCTAAAAACTACCACATGATCAATCAATGTCGAGATCTTAACAAGTTCACTGATAGTATTCGCATGGTCACACCCATACCTTACATTCATCTCTCTAATCAAGAGAAAATCACACATTGTTATTACTAAATTTTCTCACAATTTCACCATACAATGAATTTCCATTTCCTGCCAAGATTAAGAGCGACTAGAGCATAATTAGAAGAAAAACTCCCACAGGAGGAAAATCACACTAAGTTTAAGAATAGAAGACAGAAAAAATGAAGAAACACGCGTTTTGGTAATCATATCCCATCTTCGTCCTCTAATATGATGAGTAGTTCTAGATCCCATACAATATACTTGGTGAGTACATTTACTCCATGCAACATTTTCACAGGCCATGACCATGATACAGAGAAATGCCCTATGTTGTGAACATTTTGGCACCTTTGCATCCATCAAAATCTTCACATAAAAGAAGACACATGTACCCTTCATACACCACCAAAAGAGCATGAATTTGATCTCGCTAAGAAACAAACAACTATCACATAAATTCCTCCACCTTGTAACAGTGACTGTTAGCCTCCACAATGTCTAAAGGCTGATGAATGGATGCCAAGGGAGGTAACCTCAAACGAAGCTTTCATTTTGGTAGCTAGCCCTACCAAACCAGAGAGGGCGCTCTCTATGAGATCACAGCCAAAGGTTTTGACTGGATGAGGAGTATATTTTAGGCTAGTTAGGTTAGGTCTAGGGTTTTGAAAGTTTGATAGTTTTACTGTTGTATCAAGGAAGAAAACCAGGTAGCTAGGTCAAATTTATCAAAGGGTTACAACTGCAAATATGTAAAGGAGAAAGGTAGAAATTATTTAGTGATGGATTAGGGTTTTGTTGGTATAGTGTAGGGTTTGAAATCTTGGAGAGGATCTTAATGAGCATACATTCATGAATTCATTAAAACTGAAGGAAATAAACATGAATTTATTTTCCCAAACAAAATAGAGCCACGAGAAATTTTTTTAATCTAAATTTTAGGAAGATCACTGAGGAAAGGAAGGTATGGAAAGAGAATATATATATCAATCATAAAAGGCTATAACAGTGAAGAAACAACATTAAAAACTCACTACACATGAATTCCTAGATAATAGTTGCAATTGTTCCTTTGAATTTCTGAATTAAAGCTGAAGCACAAGCTACAATGGTGTCAAACCTCTAATGTCCAACCAGTCAAATGACCAAGAAAATCATACATATAGACAAAATATCAATTCCCCACTCACAATGGTCGAATCCATGAATCAAGGAACTAATCACAAGATCCTCTCACCTAAACCCTAAGGACTAGGGAGGTGAACAAGACTAGCCCTAAGTTATAAGAACTTATTCTTTTGACCATTTATGACTTGTACACGCATGTATCTACCTCATATTTACCTTTAACTAGCTCAATTACATCTCAAAACATCATTACATCATCAAGATTGACAATTTACAAGAGAAAAGGAAAAACTAGACCAATTCAACTGCATAAAATGACATTCAGGAGAAAATGTAGCGAATTCTGCTGAAAATGTAGTGTGCTTGGAGAAAACGTAGCATCTAAAGGAAAAATGAGATTTCAAGGCATTCTCAGAGTCCAAATGCTGATCTGAAAAATGTTGGAGTTAGCTCTTCTAGTTGGATACAAAATGGAGTCTTCAAGAACTGAAATTGAATAATTTTAGCCTCTCAAAATTTAATTCTCCCACAGTCACTCGGAAAAGGTAGAGTGCTCTTCAAAAAGGAGGCATAAAGGTCATTTGTGAGTGGTTTTTTGACTTTTTGACCTGCCAAAAGAGGTTGAAGTGGAGCTCAGGAAAAATAGGATTGATGTAGAGGTCAAAAGGAATCCAATGGTGCATACCTTATGCAATTTGGAGCTCTCCAACTAAAACGTAGTGTGGGCCATGCTATCTTTTTAACTGTATAACTATTTTTCAAAATTGCCAAAATGCACAAAGATTGACTTTTCACAAAATTTCTTGAAATTTTCTCGAAATTGGTCTATGAATGCTCCATGAAAACCTGATATGGTATGTCAAGCAATGATGGAAGCATCAGTAAGAATATCCAACTTTCCCTTCTCCTTTTGCTTGATTAGGGTTTCCTTTAGTTTTGCTTTCAATTGTTTGACCTTGACCTAGTTGACTTGATTCCTTGTGCAGTAATGAGCAGCCATGTGTCTCTGAAATTTTGTTTCTCTTTTAGCCCTCTTCAGGAGTTTTTCCAAGTGTCTGTTGACTCTATCTAGCCAATATTATTTGTCTTGCTCAATACATGCTAGTATGAGCTCATCCAATGTCATTTGTGCCTTAGGTGGAAATGTCTCTCTTTTCCACTAAAGTGCTCTCTTTAGGCCTCTAGTTCTTGGCCTCTTCCTTCTGACATGTTCTTCATGATCATCTGAATCGTCAACCTGAACTATGGATTTGAATTTTACTACCCCTTTACTAGCTCAACCTTATCTCTATTCAAAATCACTTGGTTTACCTTCAACTGCATGTTTTCCTTCTCAAGGAATGAAATCATGAAGTGGGCCTTAGATAAGTTTCCTTGAGCTCTATAATTTCATTATCCTTATCCATGATTACCTACTCTGTGGATTTTATATCTTCTTCCCTCTCCAAATTTTCCCTGTCAAAGTCAAGATGGGATGGTCCTTCATCTTGGAAAACTAGCTCATGTTGTGTTGGTGATCTCTGAACTGCAGATGTGGGCTTGGCCCCTTCCATAATTTTTTGAGAAAAAACAAGCCTCATGCCTCTCTGTTAGGTTTTTTTCACCTCATCCCTCAAGGTCTTCTTCAGTAAAACTCTGTTGGATGAACCAATCTCCATATGTCTGGATGGTGCTAATGGTGTAGCTGATGATATGTCTTGGCTAGTTGTTTGACTAGTAGAAGGAAAAAAGTCATGAGACTGAATTAATGTCTCCCAAGTGATGTTCTTCTCCTCAAGCTGGTGCAAGACAATGGCCTTGATGAGTGCATGGTGAAACAGAATGGCTTCATGATTACCTTGTCTATGTTTCACCTTCCCTGCCATCTTGATCAAGCTCTTGTGGAGATAATAGGACAGGTTAAGAAGTTTCATCCATGTGAAGTGCATGAGAAATATGATATGATACTATTAAAACATATTGTATCTACCCTCGCATGTGAACTACCTCATAATGACCCTCATTAATGGATCAAATCTATTAAGAAGTTTATCAACAAGAAAAACTTTCTTGATGCTATATTTGTAATGAGCTTTGATGTAAGGTCTGTAGTTTTTCATATCCAAATATAGGTTTTTGAACCACCTCTCACCACTATTTGGTATCCCTGCTTCTCTATCTATGGCTTCAGCTTTGATTGTGAAGGTTACCCCTACAATTGTTACATTTTCTCCTTTGAGGTGAGTTGAAAACAAACTAGTGAGCTTGGCATGGTATTGGACTCTTTCATTTTGCTCACAAAACTTCATGCACCCAACATTTTGAAAGCATTGTGTGGAAATTGGGCCGGAAATTATTTTATCTAGGTTGAGTGGTTCATATCTATGCACATTTCATCCTTTTTTATTAGGCTTCTTCTCCTCCATTTGATAGTTTGCAAGGGGAAAACCCTAGTGGGACAAAACAGGGGAAGGGAGTGAAGGGATAGGATGAAGGGGTTAGGGAAGGGAAATGGGAGTAGGAAAATTTATGGAGGTGGAAAGGGGTATTAAGGAACTATAGGAAGTGTAATGGGGTGAAATGGGTATGGTAATTAGGCTAGGGAATTTTTACACAGTCCTATCTAGGAAAACTGCTAAAAAATTTAGCATTAAGCTAGGGTTTAGGGTTTGGGGCTTCAAGAATAAGAGTGAGGGCGTTTTAAGTCTAAGGGAGATGTTTTTGAGTGTTAGGGAGGGTAAGAATTCTATGGGAAGGTGTTTTTATTTTGAAAAATTTGAAAATATGGGCGAACCACCAAAACGTAGCGTAGGGACCAATGGAGGGTTTATACTCTAAAATAAGAAAACTGAGCTGCGAGGGGTTATTGAGCTGTAACTTACTTGTGTAATGATGTTGGACACCTTGATAGCCTTTAGAAACCTTCAAAAACTTATTTGATTCCACTTGGAGATAAAACAGAGTGTTGAGAGGAAAACATAGTATGCAGGCCAGAAAACATAGTGCGTAAGCTAGAAAACGTAGTAAGGCTACTTGGCATCACTTTTGGAGTGTATTTTGGGCTTGAAATTGATGAGGAAGCACTTTTTTATAGGTGAGAGATATTTTTCAATGATATGAATGAGAAAATGAGTTTAAAATGGTCTTTTGTAGCTAGTGATGGTCAATTTTCTTCATAGTAGTGGGATGGCCCACCACATGTTTTTGCATTTTACTTTGAAAAATATATATATTTGAAAATTTCTATGTAGCATAGGAACATTAGGAACTTATTACATCATTTTTAATAAAAATTACACTTGAAACAAACTTTATTGAGAAATATCCCTATTTCTACTCCTTCATTTTCTCGATTTATGCATGAAATGACTCATTTTGATGACTGAAACCATAATGACCTAATGGAGACACTGAGATGGATGAAGACCATGATGGCATGACTGAAATGAATATGAAGACCCTGTAATGATGACTCATCCAACTGAGATATTATAATTACCATCAAGTGAATTTTTTTGGAATGAGTAGAAATAGTCCTAGACACCACTAGCCAGTGACCAAATTTTTATTTGAAGACCTATTGAAACAATAAAAATTTGACTCGACACCCTAATAAACATTTTGAAAGATCCCATTTGATCAGTGGTGATAGGAGGAACTAGCTGACACTAACATTGGCTCCAACTTGGGATGGCATCTCCTTGGAGGTGTCAAGAACACCGTGGAACAAGTAGCCTAACCATTGGGCATGGAGCCAAAATCAAAAAAATAAACTCAAAACAGAAAACCTACTGACAAACTAAACCGACACGGACTGAAACAAAAAATTACTATATTTATAAAACAACAAACCAATCATAGAAATTTTATGGCCTTCACTTCGAGCTACAAAATTCAATGATCAACTCCTTCACACTTCAGCAAAAAAATTAGACTTATATTTACAATGATAGTGAAAATATTCAGAATTCTGATCAAAACAAGTAGTGCTTGAGAAGCCTATCATTGACTAGTCCTCCTCTGCAATCTTGTCCATTCATTTCTTCTAACATTTAAGCATGTTTTCTTCTTGAAGATGAAATCTTGTATGGCCCTTGCCATAAATTCTAAGACTTACCATGCTTCCCTTTATCTTCATTTCTTGCATCCCAATGGAGGACTACATCACCAATGCTAAAACAATTTTCCTTTTTCTTGTGATCATACACTTTCTTTATTCTTTCCTGAAGCTTGGAAGTGTTTTGAAACACCTCCTCCCTAGATTGTTGTAAATGGATCATTTGATTTATCCGTCGATGAACATCATTCGTCTCACTGCCAATTTACTGCAACATCTTCATGATCAGGACAATGAGAGAGGTAGTAAATATTGTATCAATCCCATAGACTAACACAGAAGGTGACATACCTATAGACTTATTGTTGCTTACTCTGTCTTCCCATAAGGAATTGATGAGATTCTTATGCCAATTTTTCTTGTTTACTTCCAGCATCTTCTTTATAATTTTGATGAAAGATTTATTTGAAGACTTGGCTAAACCATTACCTTGTGGGTAGTATGTCGTCGAATGTCCCAAACTGATATTGTACTTCTCACAAAACTGTGATGTGTTTTTCGGTTTGAATGAAGTTGTGTTATCCATGATAATATTTTGTGGACAACCAAATTTGGACAAGATATTAGATTCCAAAAAATGAAAAATAACTAAATTAGTTGCTTTCCTAGTTTGGATTGCTTCAATCAACTTCGTAAAATAATCTGTAGTCATTAGAATCCACTTGTGTTGAGCAAATGATGAAGGATTGATCTCACCGATGAAATTAATAACCCATTGTTGAAATGGGGCCTAGACTGATATGGGTTGCAAAGGCAGTGAGAGAAACTTCCTATTTCCTTGGACAATTTGACATTCATGACAGCTCATCACCGTCTTGTACACATCAATAAAAATAATGGGCCAATAGAAACGAGCCCTTAAGATTCTTCACTTTCTATGAGACAATTCAGCAAGACACCTCTCGGGTCTTTCCAATATAACACATTATCTAAAATACAATACTTTGAAGCTTTTAATCTCAATGATCTACCTCTTATTTTAGACACACCCGCCAGAGGATTTAAATGTTGTGGAACATAAACTATATCAGCATACCAAGGTGATGAGAGAAAATTTTGAGATACCTATTTCATCAATTCACCAACTTCTTCATAAGAATGTGCAGAAATCATATTTATATCTAGGGCATGTAGATTTGATTCGCCCATCAGTTTTTCCAAACCCTTCCCCTTGATCAGCTTCGTCGGCTTGATCTCCAATTCATACTCAAGCATGGCTGCAATTCACTTTCCTTGCCTCCCTTCTGGATCTGTGTGCATCAACACCTCCTTTACCACTGCATTTGGAACATAGGCTAGGATATGAGAATGTAAAATTTATACCTAGAAGTACTTCAGCGCTTTCACCAAGGTTAAGGCTTTCTTCTCAATTATGTTATATCTTAGTGTTGCATCTCTTATGGTCCAGCTGAAAAATGCAATCGGCTGCCCCGTCTTGGAATCTTTCTTCTACATTAGTACGATAGCCAATGAGTGCACAGAAGCAAATGAAAATATTATGAAATATAAAGTATAATTAGGCCTGATCAGTGTGGGAGAACATGTTAAGGCACATTTCACTGAATTAAATGACTTCTTAGCATGTTTTGACCATCTTACATCATTTTACTTCTTCAACAATCTGTCATATCTCTTAGGTTCTCAGCGAGATTGGGAATGAATCTCCTCAAAAAGTTTATATTTCCATTGAAATATTGAATCTCCTTCTTGTTCCATGGGAAATATAATTGTTAAATTGCTTCGATCCTGGAGGGATCGATGTGAATACCTTCCTTTGAAATAATATTCCCAATTAATTTACCTTCCTCCATGGCAAATAAATTGTTCTTTGGATTCAGCGATATGTTGAATTTTCTGCATTTCTGAAATATTATCCTCAAATGGTGCATGTTCTCATCATATTATTGTGAAAATACTGTGACATCATAAATATAAACTAAAAGAAACACATCCTTCTCATTTTAGAAAGCGACGTCCATAGCTGTAATGTTCCAAAATTTTCATTAAGTTAATTGGAACATTAATTTTGTTTTCATTTTCATAAAAAGAATAAAATGGGTAAGGGAGCCCATGAAGAAGCATAATAAACACTCCAAATGTGAAAAGGGGTCACTTAAGTGGCTTATTTCTCATCTCCTAGTGTGAAAAGGGGAAAATATAAGGAGACTAGGTCCAGTTTGACCAAGTCAAACAGCACTGCATGGAGGGAGTGATTCACCTAGTGGGACAACACAGTTTTCATAGGAGGGATATTATTGGATGAGAGAAACCCTAATGGGTGGGGTCCACGACAAGGAAGGCTTCTCTTGACATAAAAGGGGGAATGAGAGCCATTGATCATTATGTTGAAGAATTCGAATTTGCTCTGCTCTCTCCAGTTGTGCAACTAGGATAGCTTGTGCTGCTTAGCACAAGGGAGATTTCTATTTAGAAGTTTCCTCTCCTTCATTGGAAAGATTTGGAGGACCTTTTCTTCATTCTCCTCACATCCAAGCTTGAGGCCAAGGTGACCATCTTCAGCTACAACGTTTTCCAGCTTGGCAGAAACATTGAGTTGCTGGGGTTGCAATGAGGAATTCATTATCACCCACTTCTGGAGCTAGTTTTGCAGAGGACAAGCTCATTATTTCTCTGGGAGGTCATTGAGGAAGATTTCAGAGCTTAATTACATATTTTGGCATTGGGCCATACATTTCATCTCATTCCCAGTGCTGTCTCTTCCTCATACTGCGTTATTTTCAGAGGGCACTTGCAGAAGGGATTCACACTCTGGATTGGAGGGTGTAATATTCAGTGAAGTTAGCAGCATTTCACTTAGAAGATCAGTGGAGGAGTTTTCTACATTGTTTGCAAAATTTCCATCCTTCTCCCTTTTTGTATTTTTATTGAGTTGTTTCTGCTACCCAGCAACTCCGTCATTTTGCCATTTAGTGTATTTTGGCCAATCCTTTAGGGGATTGTTGTAGTATTGTTTTCTAGGGTTTATATCTTTCTCCCCCACTTTATTTGAGCCTATTATTGCTAAATAATTTTATTTATATCATTTTTCAGTCATTTATCACCATAGACTGCGCATTCATAGCTTGTTGCTTGGTTGTGTAGTTGTGTACTTCCTCTTTTGTATGTACATTTGACTTGGGGCTGATTTGGCCTAAATTGAGAGGTATTTCCTCAAGTTATTGTATATATATTTGTTGCTGCACATAATATAAGGGCTATGCACTCTTCTTTCACCTCATGTATTGATATTTCATAGCTGTTACTTGTTGGATTTCATGTATTGCTATAGCTCTCCCTTTTGAGCATTGTTTGGGATATACAGGTTTGGAGGATCTGAATAACCTTCCTAAGGTTATTTCTTTGAGCTCATCTTCTAGAAGGGTAATGTATGAGGGGTGAAAAAAGGGATCCAAGTCCCAGTTTAGCTTATTTTCACATTGGCTTCCTTATACAGCGTCCTTGAGGACCATTTTCCTGAAAAGTCCAAAAAGGAATATTACAGTGGTATCAAAGCTTCGAACTTGGCCCAGCCTGTGGAAGATTGAATTGCAGAAACAGAAGAGATAAAAATGATGCAGAGAATGAGACTACTCTCATCAGTTTTTAGATCCATCAAGGGCCTCTCCAAGGAGGTTGAGAAGACTGAAGAAAGAGAAGAGGAAGGACCATGCACTTCCTACTCTCACCAAGGAGGAGAAATAGAGCATGAGAAACACTTGGAATTCGAAATTCTAAGTGAGTATCTTTCTGAGTACAAAGAAAAACCTAGAGCCTTCCAAGAGACTCTATCTTTTCCACAATGTATTCAGAAAAAATAAGAGAGAAGACCCCACAGCTATGGGATGATGAGAGGTAATAGATTCCTATTGCCCACTTTCGATGGATCACTCACTTGTGTAGCAGAGGTTTGGGTAAAGAAGCTAGAGGATTTCTTCCTGCTACATCCTGTAGTAGACAGAGAGGCTATAGAATTTGCAGTGCTGCACCTTGAGGGTGAAGAAAAGACTTGGTGGTTCAGCCATTGGGACCATGCAAGGGTTTCTACTCTTGCTGATTTTTCTCAAATATTGATCAGGAGATTTGGTCAAAGGAGGGAGGAGCCCTCACCACCAGTTGCAGAGGAACATACCAGCACTGTCATAGTGATGGAGAATCAACCTTAATCTCCAGCTATTGAGGCATCTAGCACTATTGAGGAAGAGACTCTTGCAGAAACAAAATATTCTTCCGAAACTCTCCAAGGTATGCCTAAGTTTTTATCTTTCATGAAGGACTGTATACCTTTGCATGTTGATTTCCTAGAGCAGGAAAATTTCACTGCAATGTTCTCCCATCTTCATACACCATTGATGTATTATGCACCACCAGTGAGCCTGGGGTTTGGAGACTTTTTCATGGGAGAGATTTCATTTCAATGTCCCATGAAATGAAAAGGCCAAAATCTTTTTTGGGAAGATGGTAGTCCTTGTGGGGAGGATACCAGGATGCAGGATGAAGAGGGACATCCACAAGGAGTTGAGTGGATGTGGATGAAAGGAAAGAGGATGGTGAGCCTTCTACAATATTGTGATATAGGGCAGCAAGAGGCAATGTTGCGTTGGCTACTCTTGAGAGAGTTTGTCTGGCATAGGACCTATCCTTTTTCATGGGGTATGGAGAAGGATAAGGACTAGCAGGATACTTACACAATGGGGCAGAGAGGAGCATGGGTGCATTATGATGAGATGGTATTATTATTACCACTCATTGCGCTATCTTCACATATTTATTATGGTGGGAGTAAGGAGGAGCATCAAACATTCTTGTTGCTCATATTATATTCAGATGTTGCAGGAGCAGGAGGAGGTACTAGCATAGTGCAAAGGGATTGTTCCCTGGTCTTAGATTCCCAAGAATTACCTTCTCTATGGGAGGGACTCTATATGTGTAGCAACATGATGAGTATATTCTTTGACAAGATCCATTTCAAAGAGTTGAGCTTTGAGATGACAGTGGCCCTACTCCACAGGCCAGCAGCGCTGCCACTTCAGAGTTGGGTTTACTTGTTGAAGTGTTTCCAAAACCACTTCACCGGTGATGTTCCTTGGAGACATGTAGGAGATGAGGATGAAGGAGTAATGGATGGTAGCATCCCTTGATATATCTTGATCTTCTTGGCTTGGGTTCACAAGCATAAGGAGAGACACCTACATGCAGCCTCTATGGATTCTCCTTTCATGAATTTTCATGCATACTATTTTTTGATGGAGGAGTCCACTTGGGAGGGAATCCTAATGGATGTATATCAGAATATGGTCAGATGCATGGCCTAAGAGATGATGATATGGTTGGCACAACCACTTCCCTATGCTATTGTAGTAAGGGAGCATTTTCATTTGAGCCATTTCAGCTCAAAGACCAGAGTACATGATGAGGGAGGTAACTATTTGCTTTATGTTTTGCACTCTCTTATCTTTTTGAGTAGCATATCATATCAAGGAGGATATTTCCTTCTTGCACATTATGTTTTGTTGTACTTATGGTCAGTTGCAACAATTATGATAGCCATCCTATTGGTGGATTGTGGGGGAAAGCCACAGGATTTTCGATGTGCACCATTGGCACCAAATCATGTTTTCATGATCTCATATTGCAGGATGAATGTGGCAGAAAACAAGTGGCTAGAAGGACACTTTTTGTACTATATATTGAGGCAGGTCAATGATGCCCTGCATCGGTTCCATGTGTGGAGCTATGTTTCACCTCCTTGCTCTCACAGATTTGTGCTTCCATATTCTGCTAGTAGAACGTTGGGCATGGGAAGCACCATTGGAGGAGTGGCACAAGATTTGAGGATGCCCATAGGGAATATGGTTCTCCATATTTCTCACGCTACATGTTCCATTAAAAAAATGGGCCAACCTTGGTTTCCATGTTGCATCTCATGGGTGTTGGATTTGATGGGATGGCTTGGGTATCTTTTGAAGATCATTATGTTTCATCCATATATCAGTAGTAGCCCCACATGTATCATAAGGGAGGAGAAACACATTGGGAAGATGTGTTCTTTGGGGGAGAAGACCTCCATACTTTTTGCAGTACATGCTCTAAGGGGAGTATGTAAGAGGATATGGTCACCATGAAAAAATATTTTCTCCATGAGGTGAACCATATGATTGGTTGGGTACCATATGATGATGAATTCAAACTCATCACATATGAGATGATTTGGGCCAGCTTGATTTACAACGCTGATGGAGAGACCCTTGGAGGTCTAAAATCCATATTGCCACTTGAGGGCAACACTATTTCATTCCAAATTCAGCTTTCACTCCACACTCATCATAAGTGGAGAAGAGGACAGCATGGGGTAGGCTATGAATCTTGCCATGATCGGATTTTAAACCCACCTATTCTACATGGACTCAAGGTGGAGGATGATTTTCCGGAGTTGCCTAGTTGGAAGGTGACTTATTTTGCATGGTTGATTTCTTGGGGATGGAGGATACACATGGGGAGGATGTCTCCCAACACATTTCAAACTCCATACCTTGGGAGGACCTCTAGACAACACTTTTCCACTCTCTTGAGCACCTCACTTTTTCATGATGATGGCTTGGTGGCCAATTTACATGCTGAGGAGAAGCAATGTGGGAGCTTTATTGATGAGATAGCATCCTATTTATTGGAGGAGATCATCATACATGGGTGCTATAGTAGAGGATAAGAGGAATCAGTCTACCCTTGCACTTTCTTGAGGACAAGCAACCTTTGGGAGGGGAGGACTGTAATGTTCCAAAATTTTCATTAAGTTAATTGGAACATTAATTTTGTTTTCCTTTTAATAAAAAGAATAAAATGGGTAAGGGAGTCCATGAAGAAGCATAATAAACACTAAAAATGTGCAAAGGGGTCACTTAAGTGGCTTATTTATCATCTCTTAGTGTGAAAAGGGGAAAACATAAGGAGACTAGGTCCAGTTTGACCAAGTCAAATAACACTGCATGGAGGGAGTGATTCACCTAGTGGGACAACGTAGTTTTCATAGGAGGGATATTATTGGGTGAGAGAAAAACTAATGGGTGGGGTCCATGACAAGGAATCCTTCTCTTGAAATAAAAGGGGGAAGGAGAGCCATTTCTCATTATGTTGAATAATTCGAATTTTCTCTGCTCTCTCCAGTTGTGCAACTGGGATAGCTTGTGCTGCTTAGCACAAGGGAGATTTCTGTTTAGAAGTTTCCTCTCTTTCATTGGGAAGCTTTGGAGGAATTTTTCTTCATTCTCCTCACATCAAAAATTGAGGCCAAGGTGACCATATTCAGCTACAGTGTTTTCAAGCTTGTCAGAAATGTTGAATTGCTGGGGTTACAGTGAGGAATTCATTATCACCCACTTTCGGAGCTAGTTTTGCAGAGGAGGAGCTCATTATTTCTTTGGGAGGTCAGTGAGGAAGATTCCAGAGCTTAATTTCAGATTTTTGCATTGGGCCATACATTTCATCTCATTCCCAGTGTTGTCTCTTCTTCATATTGCGTTATTTTCAGAGGGCACTTGCAGGAGGGATTCACACTATGGATTGGAGGGTGTAATCTTCAGTGGGGGGAGCATCCTTTCACTTAGAAGATAAGTGGAGGAGGTTTCTACATTGTTTGTACAATTTCCATCCTTCTCCCTTTTTTTATTTTTATTGAGTTGCTACTGCTACCCAGCAACTCCGGCATTTTTCCATTTAGTGTATTTTGGCCAATTCTTTAGGGGATTGTTGTAGTATTGTTTTCTAGGGTTGAGATCTTGCTCCCCCACTTTATTTGAGTCTATTATTGCTACATAATTTTATTTATATCATTTTTCAGTCATTTCTCACCATATACTGTGCAGTCATAGCTTGTTGTTGGGTTGTGTAGCTATGTGCTTCCTCTTTTGTATGTACATTTGACTTAGGGCTGATTTGGCCTAACTTGAGAGGTATTTCCTCAAGTTATTGTATATTTATTTTCTACTGCACATAATATAAGGGCTATGAACTCTTATTTCACCTCATTTATTGATATTTCATAGCTGTTACTTGTTGGAGTTCATGTATTGTTGTAGCTCTAACTTTTGATCATTGTTTCAGATATACAGGTTTCGAGGATATGAATAACCTTCCTAAGGTTATTTCTTTGAGCTCATATTCTGGAAGAGTAATTTATGGAGCGTGAAAAAAGGGATCCAAGTCTTGGTTCAGCTTATTTTCACATTTTCTTCCTTATACAGTGTCCTTGAGGACCATTTTCTCGAAAATTCCAAAAAGGAATATTACAATAGCCCGCTAAAAAGTAGCCCCTGTATTCTTGAGCCCAAATGGCATCTTGGCATACATGAAGGTACCCCATGGTGTGGTGAATGATCTCTTCTCTTGGTCATATTCATGTGCCAAGATCTAATTGTATCCCAAACATCCGTCAAGAAGTGACATCCTAGAAGCTCCAACAACCCTCTACAAGATGTGATCCATATTTGGCAAAGGATAATTGTCTTTTAATGACACCTTGTTAATATTTCTAAAATAAATGCAGAGACAAATATATCATGTCTTATTTCTAACTAGAACAAGATTAGACATCCAATCTAAAAATTGAATAGGAGTTATGATACCAGCCTTGTAAATTCTGCTTACCTCATTTTCAATCGATGGCAACAACTTGGAATTGATTCTCCTCAACTTCGGGTGGAAAGGATTTTGGTCCGGCTCAATTAGGATGGTGTGTTGGATGATATCTTTGTTGTATAACTTAAGATATGAAAACTCCCAAGCAAACACATCAGAAAATTCTTTCAAGATAGCTGTGTATTTACCTTTCAACTCAGGGGAAAAGGATATTGATAGCTTGACCATATTGGGTTTCTCCGTTGTACCAATGTTATCATCTTCAAAACATGTTTCTGTGGGGGGCATCAAGGAATTTTTGGCCACATCATCATGATCAAACAACTCCTCCAAAGGCACTAAACCTCATGTAATGTTATTTTCCTTCAACTGCAACACTTCAACTTCAGCAGCCTCAATTACTTGATCATCTTCATTGTACACTTCATCCATGTGGGAGTTATCAAACTCCTCTTCATTCTGCAGGAAATTATTGATCTGTTTTTCATCCCAAAATACTTCCCAATAAATTATATTTTTAGGACATTCATGCGATGCTTCACATGAATTTCAAACTTCTTAGTGGAATGAATTGGAATCTTAAAATTACTAGCTGATGTGGCAAGTGAATCAACCATGAAATTTTGACTTCTAGGAATCAAAGATAAATTATAGTCTGGAAAAGTTTTTAAAACATCAAGAACAACATTTCAATAAGCTCTCATCCTAGGATATTTGGCCTGGTACTCCCCTTTTACCTATTTCATTACTAACTTGGATTTTTCATATACTGTGATTCTTTTAACGCCTAACCTTTTCGAAATTCAGAGACCGGTGGTTAAGGCCTCGTACTCTACTTAATTGTTAGAGAAATCAAATGCTAGATTGTAGGAACATAATATTACATTCCTTAGGACTATTTTTGACTGATGTATAAGTATATGGATCCAAATTTTGATGCTAGCTCCGTCTTTCCCCTAGGCACCGTCAAAATCCATGGTCCAAAGTCCTTCTTCATCATCGGGAAACTGAAATCCTGTAGGCTGAACTTCTTCTTCTTTCTGATTGGTTGTCTCAATTTTATATTTTACTTTCTCTTATTCAAATGAACCCTGTTGTGACTCTTCTATCTTTTTCTCTGAAGCGTTTTGCTGCAAGTTTTCTGAATTCTGATTTCCATTTTATTATTTCAAGACTACTTGTGCACTATTTGTTAAATCTGAAATTTCTTCACCTTCTAAAAGTTGAATATCTAAATTATCAGTACCAATATTATTATACAATATAAATGATTCTAATTCAATATTTACAAAGTGAATAGGGTGATTCTTAGGCTTATCCTTACTAGTGATCATGTACTTAATTTTCACCTCTCGGTACAACTTCATATGTTGTCCAAATACAGGAATTGTTGCATATGAAAAATCAAGCTGTAAAGTATCTCTCAATTTGGCTCCCCAAGACCGTGAAAGCAGCATGCCATACCTTGGAGGTATGTCAGCAACTACAACATCCATCAACATTTTTTTAGTAGGGATTTGATCCAAGGAAACAACTAAGTCTTTGATAAGTCTGAGACAACAGACTCTATCGAAATCAAAGGAATAGAGGTCATGATATGGTCGGGTTATGTCCAACCCTAACTTATCCATGATAGATTTCAACATTAAATTATGTGAAGCCCCGGAATCCGCCTTGGAATTATGTAGAATATAATCATGGGCTCTCAAACTATCTTCAAGCTGCCCATCTACAGCTGGACCAAAAAGGAGTTCAAGATTATCATCACTAACATTGACCATGTCAGACATGTGGTCTACTTTCAACATCTTAGAAATCTAAGATTTATATCTATCATTTTTGACAAGTTCAATAAGAGGAATAGACACGTTTAACTTAGAAATTTCACGCTCTAAGCTAAACAAACTAGATTTTTTTTCTACCTCTTTCATGATGTTATCCTGCTTTCCAGGCTATTATTTTGTTGGAATTTCCTTCCTTTCCACTTCTTTATCATTTCTCGATGTACTTTTAGATGCTTCATTTTTCTTGCTCTGACTTATGGCAGTAGGATCCTTTTCTTTGTTCTGACTAGCTTTAGGAATTTATTTGGGTTGAGTATCTTTTTGCTAAGATGTCCTCTTTTGAGTTGGAGTGATAGGAACATCTCAGTTTCTCAATGTGTATTGTCTCTATTGTGCACTAAGAGAATTTAGATACCCCCTTTGATAGTCATCGAATTAGACTACCAACCTGTCATCATTTGCAATTACAAGCTCATGATAATTTGGCACATAATTTTCTTCAACATACTCATCATCCTCTGTAAGGTAAATAGGTCCCTTATCTTTTGAAAAGAGAAGATTCTCTTCAACAGTATCATCATATTCATCCGGTCCTTGAGCATAATTCTTCTGTAATGGAGTATGGATTTTTTGTTGAGCTTGCTGATTTGGAGCTCTTTGTTCTCTCTTCTTTATCTGAAACTCTGAGTGAGGATTAACATCTTGGCATAATCGTTGTCTACTTCTTCCAAATCAATGAAATCAGTAATCTTATAAATGTGTTGTCTCGTTGTAATATCATTGGTTCCATCAAAGAGAGGAAGTAATTTTCCATAATTCTACGGTAAGTTAGTAAGTTGGCCTGGAAAAACCAATGGATCAAACCTAGCCATGGTTGTTCTAGGAGGAAAATTTGTAGGTACAACAAGAAAATTTGGTATTGAAGGTGTTTGTATAGGAAGGGAAACAGATGGTGTAGAAGAAACGATATGGATGAATGAGGTTGAAAGAGGATCAATGGACAAGAACTCCTGTTGATACTGGATGAAGGCCTTCTCGGAGGTATATTAGAGAAACATTATCCTCCACAACATCCCAAGGTTGATGAATGGATGCCGACGAAGGTAACCTCAAACCAAGATTTCAGTTTGGTAGTTAGCCCTACCAAACCAGAGAGGTCTCTCTCTATGATATCACAACCAAATGGTTTGACTATATGAGGAGTAGATTTTAGGCTATTTAGGTCAACTCTAGGGTTTTGAAAGTTTGATATTTTTACTTCTAGATCATGGAAGAAAACTAGATAGCTAGGTCAAATGTATTAAATGGTTACAACTACAAATATATAAAGGAGAAAGGTAGCAATGATTTAGTGATGGATTAGGGTTTTGGCGGTGCAGTGTAGAGTTTGAAAGAGTGGAGAGGATATTAATGAGAATATATTCCTGATTTCATTAAAACTGAAGGAAATAAACATGAAATTATTTTCCCAAACAAAACAGAGCCACGAGAGAATTATGTTTATCCAACTTTTAAGAAGATCACTGAGGAAAGCAGGGCATGGAAAGAGAATATATATATGTATATATATATATATTTATCAATCATAAAAGACTATAACAGAGAAGAAACAACATCAAATCGCAATGCTTTAGTGATGGATTAGGGTTTTGGCGCTGTAGTGTAGGGTTTGAAAGAGTGGAGAGGATATTAATGAGTGGAGTGGCGGTGTAGTGTATGTATATATATGTGTGTGTGTGTGTGTGTGTGTGTGTGTGTGTGTGTGTATCAATCATAAAAGACTATAACTGAGAAGAAACAACATCAAATCGCAATGCTTTAGTGATGGATTAGGGTTTTGGCGGTGTAGTGTAGGGTTTGAAAGAGTGGAGAGGATATTAATGAGAATATATTCCTAGATTCATTGAAACTGAAGGAAATAAACATGAAATTATTTTCCCAAACAAAACATAGCCACGAGAGATATTATGTTTATCTAACTTTTAAGAAGATCACTAAGGAAAGCAGGGCATGGAAAGAGAATATATATATATATATCTATATATCTATATCATAAAAGACTATAACTGAGAAGAAACAACATCAAAAAATCACCACACATGAATTCCTAGATAATAGCTGCAACTATTCCTCTGAATTTTTGAATTAAAGTTGAAGCACAAGATACAATGATGTCAAACCTCTTATGTCCAACCAGTCAAATGACCAAGAAAAGCATACATATAGACAAAATATCAATTCCTCACTCTCAGAGGTCGAATCCATGAGTCAAGGAATAGATCACAAGATCTTCTCACCTAAACCCTAAAGTCTATGGAGGTGAACAAGACTCTCCCTCAGTTATAAAAATTGATTCTTTTGACCATTTATGACTTGTACAAGCATGTATCTACCTCATATTTACCTTTAACTAGCTCAATTACATCTCAAAACATCATTACATCATCAATATTGACAATTTACAATATAAAAGTTGAAATTGGACCAAGCCAATTGCATAAAATGAAATTCAGGAGAAAACTTAGTGAATTATGCTATAAACTTAGCGTGCTTAGAGAAAACATAGCATGTGAGGTAAAACTGATATTTGGAGGCCTTCCCGGAGTCCAAATTATAATCTGAAAAATGTTGGAGATAGCTCTTCTAGTTGGCTACAAAATGAAGTCTTCAAGCACTTAAATGGATTAATTTTAGCCCCTAAAAATTTCATTCTCCCACAGTCTCTATGAAAAGGTAGCATGCTCGTCAAAAAGGAGGCAGAAAGGTCATTTTTTAGTGGTTTTATGACTTTTTGACCTGCCAGAAGAGGTTGAAGTGGAGCTCAAGCTAACTAGGATTGATGTAGAGGTCAAAAGGAAACCAATGGTGCATACATTATGCCATTTGGAGCTCTCCGACTAAAACGTAGTGTGGGCCACACTACGTTTTTTATTGTATGAATATTTTTAAAAATTGCCAAAATGCACAATAATTAACTTTTCACCAAAATTTCTTGATATTTCCTCAAAATTGGTCTATTCATTCTCCATGAAGACCTCATATGGTATGTTAAGCAATGAGGGAATAATCATCAAGAAGATCCAACTTTCCCTTCTCCTTTTGCTTGATTAGGGTTTCCTTTAGTTTTGCTTTCAATTGTTTGACCTTGACCTGTTTTACATGATTCCTTGTGTAGTAATGAGCAACCATGTTTCTCTTTTAGCCCTCTTCGGGATTTTTTCCAAGTTTCCATTGACTCTATCTAGCCAATATTTTTTGTCTTGCTAAATATCTACTAGTATGAGCTCATCCACTGGCATCTGTGCCTTAGGTGGAAATGTCTCTCTTTGTTGTTGAAGAGCTCTCTTTAGGCCTCTAGTTCTAGGCCTCTTCCTTTTCACATGTTCTTCATGCTCATATGAATTGTAAACCTAAACTATGGATTTTCCTTTTACTGCCCCTTTACTAGAATCAACCTTATGTCTATTCGAAATCAATTGGTTTACCTTCAATTGAATGTTTTCTTGCTCAAGGAATTAAATCATGAAGTGGGCCTTAGAAAAGCTATACTTGAGCTCTCTAATTTAATTTTCCTTCTCCATGATTACTTTCTCTGTGAATTTCTAATCTTTTTCCCTCTCCAAATCTGCCCTGTCAATGTCAAGATGGGATGGTCCTTCATCTTGCAAAAGTGGCTCATGCTGTGCTCCTGATCTCTGTTTTGCTGATGTGGGCTTGGCCCCTTCCACAATTTATGGAGAAAATAAAAGAATATTTCCTCTCTGATAGGTTTTGGTCACCTCAGCCCTCAAGGGCTTCTTCACTGAAACTCTGTTGGATGAACCAATCTCCATATGTCTAGATGGTGTTGATGGTGTAGCTGATGATATGTCTTGGCTAGTAGAATTAAAAAATTCATGAGACTGAATGAATGTCTCCCAAGTGATGTTCTTCTCCTCAATTTGGTGCAAGAAAATGATCTTTATAAGTGCATGGTGAAAGATATTGGCTTCATGATTACCTTGTCTATGTTTCACCTTCCTTGCCATCTTGATCAAGCTCTTGTGGAGATAATATGACAAGTTAATAGGTTTCATCCCTATTAAGTGCATGATAAATCTGATATGATAGTTGTACAACATATTTTATCTACCCTGGCATGTAAAGTACATCATATTGACCCTCATCAATGGAGAAAACCTGTCAAGAAGTTGATCAAGAGGAAAAAATTTCTTAATGATATCTTTGTAATGAGCTTTGATGTAAGCTCTGTAGTTTTTCATATCCAAATCTAGGTTTTTGAACCACATATCACCACTATTTTGTATCCCTATTTTTGTAGCTATGGCTTTAGCTATGATTTTGAAGGTGACCCGTGAAATTGTGACTTTATCTCCTTTGAGGTGAGTGGCAAACAAACTAGTGAGCTTGGCATGGTATTAGACCCTTTCAATTTTCTCACAAAACTTCATGCGCCCAACATTTTGAAATAATTGTGTGGAAAGTGGGAAATACATTATTTCATCTAGGTTGAGTGGTTCATACCTATGCATATGGCCTCCTTTGTTATAGGGCTTCTTCTCCTCCATTTGATAGTTTGCAAGGGGAAAACCCTAGTGGGACAAAACAGGGGAAGGGAGTGAAGGGATAGGATGAAGGGGTTAGGGAATGGAAATGGGAGTAGGAAAATTTAGAGAGGTGTATAGGGGTATTAGGGAACTATAGGAAGTGGAATGGGGTGAAATAGGTATGGGAATTACCCTAGGGAAATTTTACACAGTCCTAGCTAGGAAAACTGCCAAAAAATGCAGCATTAAGCTAGGGTTTAGGGTTTGGGGCTTAAGGGATGAGATTCAGGCTATGTGAAGGATATGGGATATGTTTTTGAGTGTGAGGTAGGGTAAAAAGTCTATGGGAAGGTGTGTTTATCTTGCAATATTTGAAAATATGGGCTAGCCACCAAAACGTAGAATAGGGACCAATGGAGGGTTTACACTCTAAAACAAGAAAACTGAGCTACAAGGAGGGGTTATTGAGTTGTAACTTACCTGTGAAATGATTTTGGACACCTTGATAGCCTTTAGAAACCTTCATAAACTAATTTTATGCCACTTGGAGATAAAACACAGCATTGAGATGAAAATGTAGCGTGCAGGGCAGAAAATGTTCCGTGTAGGCTAGAAAACATAGTGAGGTTTCTTGGCATCACTTTTGGAGTGTCTTTTGAGCTTGAAATTACTGTGGAAGAAATTTTTGATAGGTAAGGGATATTTTTCAATGATATTAATGATAAAATGAGTTTAAAATGGTATTTTGTAGCTTGTGATGGTCAATTTTATTCATAGTAGTGGGATGGCCCACCAAATGTTTTTCCATTTTTCTTTGAAAACTATGTATGTTAGGAACTTGCTATGCATATTAGGAACATTAGGAACTTATCACATCATTTTTAATAAAAATTACTCTTGAAACAAACTTTATTGAGAAATCTCCCTACTTCTACTCCTTCAATTTCTGGATTTATGCATGAAATGACTGATTTTGATGATTGAAAACCTAATGACTTAATGGAGACACTGAGTTGGATGAAGACCATGATGGCATGACTAAAATTAATATGAAGTCCTTGTAATCATGACTCATCCAAATAAGAGATGATAATGACCAATAGGTGAAATCTTTTGGAAGGAGTGGAAATAGTCCTAGACACCACTAACAAGTGACGAAGTTTTTAATTGAAGACCTACTAAAGCCATAGAAATTTTACTCGTTACCCTAATAAACATTTTGAAAGAGCCCATTTGATCAATGGTGACAGAAAGAACTGACTGACACTAACACTAATGACACACAACACCATATATGATTCATGGCATCATGCATGGGAGCCATGACTTGTGTTGTATGATCATATTTCCTTGTTGTAGAGACCACTGCAACTACCACAACGGTAGTAGTACCTTTGACGGTGAAAACCCAACCCGTCTGCATGATGTCAACCTCATCGGGTTCCATGGAATCAACCATAGAATCATATTCTTATTTGTCAACCAGCATTATTAGGCTCAAATCAATTCCTCATGGCCTCGTACAAACCAATTCCCCCTTAGACATATTGTTTCACTCTTATGAGGATATATTAGAGGCCAGGACGGAACCGAATTTTCCATGGGACACAATGCATCATCGCTCATTTTTTCTTCCAAAAAAAAAGTTTGTGCCTAGCAGCACAAAAACCTAGAATATTTATGCCATTGAATGCAAATATTTCCTTCTGTTAGGAAAGGTATATTGGTTAAAAAACCCTATCCCAATGCCCGATGCATTTTGGGAAGGAAATATGTCGAATATTTTGCCAACCATTAAGGTGAATATCTCCAAAAAACAAGGCAAAATCAAAGAAATCTCGTTGGAGTCATCATGCTCCCCATATGAAGTAGTCACGTATACAGACTCATTACAAGAGTATATGGATATATTTGCATGGGATTATTCATAAATGTTAGGGTTAAGCCCCACTATCGTAGAAAACCACATTGACACTTGTCTTGACGTATCACTAGTCTTCCAAAAGCATGGTCAATTACACCCATACAAAGAAGAAGCGATCAAACAAGAGATAGAAAAGCTTCATAAAGCTGGATTCATCTACCCAATCGCTTACACACATTGGGTTTCCAACCTTGTACCCGTCATGAAAAAACAGGGCACCATTTGAGTCTGCACCAATTTTCAAGGTTTAAACAAATCTTGTCCCAAAGAAAATTACCCTACTCCCATCGACCAAGTTATTGATGCTTGTGACGATCACAAGGCCTTTTACTTCATGGATGAATTCTCGAGGTACAACCAAATTCAAATCCAACATATAGATCGGTATAAAACTGCATTCACCACCCCCTAGGGTAAGTTCGCATATCAAGTTATGCCATTCAGTCTTAAAAATGTTGGAGCCACCTTTTAGTGGGCCATGAATTATATCTTCCACGACCTAGCTCATCTCATCTTATATTACTTGGACGACCTCATAGTATGATCCAAGAAACAAGGTCACGATCTCGAAGATTTACGATTGGCATTCCAATGGCGCCAACACTACAACCTACACTTTAACCCCCTAAAGTGTGTCTTCTTCGTTAATGCAGGAAGAGTGTTAGGATTCATAGTATCCCAAAAAGGAATTAGATTTGAGCCCCTCAAGGTCCAGACAATAAAATAAGTACCACCACCCAAGACTCTAAAGCAACTTCAAAGCCTACAGGGAAATCCAACTGCTTATGATGCTTTATCCCCAACTATGTCACTTGCACGCAGGACTTCCTATGCCTAATCTATTAGGAAATTCCATTGAAATGGGATGATCAGGCTCAAAATTTGTTTGAGGCACTGAATAACACATTGTCTTCAGCTCCCTTGATCAGCCCACACAATTATGAAAAATATTATACCTTATATATATCTGAGTCAGTGTTACACTGAAAATTTTCATCCTGACATTCTGCTATGTGTATGAGCTCATTATTACTCATACTTCCTCCTTTTCAAGTCTAACATATCAGTTCCTCATGTCAAGCCTTGAAAATCAAAGAAAAGTTCCTAAAAATCTCCTTAACTTTGGTGGCGCACTTTCTCTATATCTTGCCTGCGGTCTCGCACCTAATGTTCATGTCTCCTGCGTACTTGAACGTAATTTCTTTTTGTTATGGTTGTAGACCCCTGTAAAGATAAAAAAGGTGCAAGTAAACTCAAAAAATATCACTTTCAGTAAATTCTAGAAGCCTCTAGAAAGAATCTTGCAGTGGCAGAACCACTCTTTTGAGGTTCATGTATCCCTTACCTTATGGAGCTAACCCGTTGATGTGAGGAGCTTATCCCTTTGAAGGAGGATTCTATCCCTTCATATTTGGAACTGAAACCTCCTCTTTTCCACTATAAAAAGAGGCATTGGGTAGCCTCAAGGGGAGTTCAAGCTTTAGATTATTTGAGGTTAAGTGCTGTTGGGATTCAGACTCATTTAACTGAGATTTTTGTGAGGAGAGATCACATACCTCTATCTGTCTCGGTTGGAGGAGTGCAGAGCTTATCAGAGTAGAGGAGATTCCTACTTCGAACCCCGGGAAGGCCTGTTCAACATCAAGGCTAAGGTTGTAAGGTTTTCCTTCTTTTGAAATTAATAAAAATATATTCATTTTTCTCAATAAGCTGTTAGTTAATGGTTAATTTCATAGATTCCTTGATCACTATGATAAGCATGATTTATGATGATTTCTATACAGGTGCTATTTAATATTTTTCTTGTTTGTGACTACAGGTTACGAAGATAACTCCTTCAAGTGCATGAGGGACAACAACGACTTCAAACAAGCGCTAGACCTACGGTAAGTCTTTTACACCTCTATAGTTCTTTTTGTAAATCATATATGCTTAGAGAAATATTAGTTTATTTGGTTGTTTGTTGCTAGCGTGTCTTTTGACACTAGGGAGATCGGTCTTGTCTGTAAGATCGATTAATCTGCTCAACAAATTGGCGACTCTGCTGGCGAAAAACTTGTTGTTTTTGGTTCTCTTTTATTTTGATTTGAGGAAAAGTTTTTCCTGGTTTTTGATTGATAGATATCTTCCTGGGTAGCTTAGGTTTTCTCTATTTTTGAAAGTTTTGAAATATTTTATGTTTTTCTTTAGTTTTTCTAGGGACCGCACTTTGTTCTTTTGCACAGTGCGAGTAGTTTCGCACTTTCCTTAAGTAAACAGTGCGGGACCACACCTGATACTTTTGGAAGCCTGCGGACCCTGTTAAAATTTTGAAAAGCTCTAGATTTCTTTCTTCAGTTTATCTTCATTTTCTATTTAAAGTTTTTATTATCTGCCCAGATTGACGTTGTTTTTGTCAAAATATTTTTGTGAATGAATTCCAGTAGTATCTGTGTTTTGATGATTTTCTAGAAGTTTTGCATTTTTGATTGCTTTTCATTTGGTCTCTGTAGTGATTCAAAGCATTGGCAGTTTGAAATACCTCATATTACATTGGTCTTTTTTCCTTTTTTGCTGAGTCTAACCTGATTGTGAAATCCATCCTTTATTGAGAAATAAATCTACTTGTTTCTTTGCAGATCTTCGAAAAAACTTTGTTATAGGTTTTGAATTTCATTTTTTATAAAAAGCATATCTAAGTGTTTTTTATTTGTTTGTTATTCTGGACAAATAGGTCCTTAGTTTACTGAACAACTAAGTAAAACATTCTTCAAAAATATTAAAGCTTTTATTCAATTAGATTTTTAAAGTTTGTAGATCTCAAAATTAGTTTTGTAGTTTTGAGTGCTTTTAAAAATTTGTAGATTTCTTTTGAAGGAAAATTGTTTTTGTAGTTTCAAAGTTTTTGAAAGTGAAAGGATTTTGTTGTGAGCTTTGATAATTTGTCTCATTTTGAGTTATTGTTGAAAAGACAAAAATATTTTCTTCAAATTATTCTTTATGCTTAAAGAAAGAATTGTTTCTTAAAAGAATTGCATTCTTGAACTCTTTCTTTAGCTAGAATTTCATTGAAAGAAAACGAGTTGATTATCATTTTTAGGTGCATTTTTAGTGTTTTTGGAAGTCAAGTCTTCACACCATCAAAGTTTCATTTCCATACCTATTGACTTAATAAACAACTCATAAAAGTAACGCTTAATTAAAATTCATCTAGCAATCTTTTTATTTTCTAGGGCTCTTATCACCAACATAGCTTAGGCTAGTATCTTGGAGTAGGGAGTAATTAACTCTCCAAGATAGTAAAAACAAACAAGTAGATAAATCTTGTGGTAGGAAATAAATCCAATTATAATTGGTACAATCTGGGAAGCTTCTCTTAAAGAAGTCAATCACGAGATCATGTCCGAACCTTTGAGACAATCAATTATGTTTCATTGGGGAAGATAGAAGATTTTGCGCGCATTACAAACGGTAAACCTTGGATTAACCATTGTCGAGGAGCCTGGGGTCACTTGTCGGTAAACCTCGGATTAACCATGTCGAGGAGCCTTCAAAGGGATTGAGCTTTGTTACTCTACCCTTACGCGTGGGATCGGATCGTAGACTGTTCCCCCAGTTGTATTTTTTTTTGTTGGTAACCTTAGTGTCTAAAAACTTAAGATTATTTCCTAAGGTGACGGTGAAGGAAAGATCTCATTGTACCTGGAGTAGACGTCGACTAAACTCACTTGGACTCTCTGGGGGGTTCTCTTCACACGAGATGGTTTTGTGAAGAAACTTGTGCCAGTCTATTTCATTAAGCAGGTTGTTGGGGTAACTGTTCCAACCGCCCTTTCTGTATTAAATTTCTACTAAGTTGGATTTCATCACCAACTAGTGTTTTTAGTACGGGGAGTTTACTGTTTGTGTGTGGTTTGAACTCTTAGATTTTTAATCGTGTGATTCAGATGTTTGTTTCTTTAGAGACTTTAGGTGTTTTTATTGAAATTTTCTTTGTTTGCGTGTGATTAGTTAATATTTAATCGTGGCGGAATTGCCGAGACAATCCTGAAGACTTCAAGGGAAACCCCCTGAATATACACCAGGTCAGCTTGAAGGGCTACGTGCTCTAGTATCATCTAGTAGCAGTAGAATTAGATCAACAGAAATTGGAACTTCATCTATAGTTGTTCATCCTGATCATCAAACACCCATAACATAACATATTTCTTAACCAATTTCAGTTTCGGAAGTTACTGGTAATATTTCTCCTTCCAGTGAACTTGCTGACGAACCTAAAATTTCTGAACCTGAAACTGAACTTTCTGTTTTGGAAACATCCTCAAGATTTATTACACCAACTTCTAGCGATCCCGGTTCACCTAGGGTAAGAAATATTATCACTGACGATCTTCCATCTGGCCTTATTTCTATTGGAGAACTTACTAGTCCAGACGAAGAGTTATCTCTTCCCGAATCCCCTCAGTATTTAAATATTAGGGAGCGTGAATCTATTTTCTACAGCCCTATTCGAACTGACGCTTGGTATCTATCTTTGACAAACTTTTTAGAGAATCCGGGTCTTGCTTTTTCTCCACCTCGAATTCCATTTCATCCTACACCTAGAGGTTACTATCCGTCATCTATTATGGCAGGAGAGTCATCCATGTTTTCCCATACACCGGAAGCATTTTTACACAATGGTCCTTCTGTTCCTGCAGGATATCAGGATTTGTCTGGTACTTTCTCTGGAGCAACTCCTCAACCAATTGAACATGTATTATCATCTGGTCTAAGTGGAATTAAAACTGAAACGTCGAATGCAGAGAAAATCTTTATGATGTCTGGTAATATTCTGAATCCTCAACCTCAAGGCATTTAGTTACTGCCTGGAGGACAATTTCAAGGAAATCAGTTACCGCCTGGGGGGCAACCTCAGGGTACTCAATTACCGCCTGGGGGGCAACCTTTAGGTAGTCAGTTACCACCTGGGGGGAAACCTCAAGGTAGCTTTTTCCCAGGACAAACTGTGGAATCATATTATTTTGGAGGACAACCTCAAGGACAGTACATACCTCAAGGTTATCAACCTCAAGGACAGTACGTGCCCCAGGGTCAACCCCAAACTCAATATGCTCCTCAGGGTCCTTATCAACCCCAGCTTTAGTACGCGCCTCAAGGTTATCAACCTCAAGGTCAGTACCCAATTCAAGGTTTCCAACAACCTTCTGGTCAATCATCTTTTCAAGGAACCAGAAATTTACCACTTACTTATCAACCCTACGTTCAACCAGGCTATGGTCCTTACGTTCAATCTTCTACGGGACAATACCCCAGAATGAATATGGTGTGGGATCCATCCCAATATCAACAACCTATGCAGCCTAATGTGCAGTTTCCTTCTCAACCCGGACAACCTTTGGTTTCTAGTCCAACCCAGCAACCCGTCCAACCTACTATTCAAACTCCTGCACCTAGTTCTGTTCAGTAGTCTGGGCCTAGTACACCTCAGACTCCGCCTCAAACTGCTGCAACTGCTGCAACGTCTGTTCAACCTATAACACCTGTTTCTGGAGTATCTGTAGCTCTGAGTTCTTCTATCCTTGCATCCGTGCAAATCCCTCAAGTCTCTGTACCCCAGTCAGGACCTTCAGTTCAGACTTCGGTCCAGATGCCTGCGGGACAAGCTGGTACAAGTACGGTGGTCACAAGTCAACCGCAATTCACATATCAACCGTACCAGGGACAGCCTCAATTCGGTTCCGTTTCACAAAATCCAAATTATCAGTATCAACCGTACCCTGCTACACTTATCAGCAGCCTCAACAACCCTAGTTTGGTCCGGTTAATCCTGTTTACCCGGGAGGTTACTATATTCCTAATGCAACTCCGATTCCCAGTTATCCTGGGTATCCTCCTCCTGGAACTGCTTTGGCTACTCAAGGTTTTCGCAACCCTAACCGTTAGTTACCATTTATTGCAATGTTGGATTTACTTGATTTGACGCGCCTTACGAATGATCCAATTTTCTATTATCTGTATTGGCCGCCAATGCCACATAAGTTTCCCAGTGATATACCCAAATTCGAAGGTAAGTCAGGAGAGGATCCATCAAATCGCGTGATGAATTATCACCTCTGGTGTGCGTCTAATTCAATAATTGATGATTCAATTTGCTTACGTCTTTTCCAAAGAACTCTTATTGGTCTTGCCGCCAAATGGTACATTGAGTTACCACGAGGCTCTTTTAATAATTTCAGTCAGTTAGCAACTTCTTTCTTGACTCATTTTTAATTTCCTGTCAGATACGACAATGGCACAGAACTATTAACTTCACTAAAGCAATCTACATCCACATATATTTCTGATCATATTAATGAATGGTGATGTAGAAGGCATTTGGTGAAAGTTTACATTCCGGATCAAATTTTGGCAGAATGGTTTGTTAAATCATTATTACCGAAGATCACTGAGGATGTAGCTAAGGCTGGCGTTGTTACTGAGGATCAAGTAATTTCTCAAGCTCAGTACCTTGACCTCATTTATACACAGTCAGGTACTTTACATGAAAAAATCCCCGATCTTCCAAAACAAGGTCAAATAGCTGCAGCTCCTTCAGGGTCTCATGCCACTGATGGTATGATTGGTACAGTAAATACAAAAAGCAAGAATAAATCTTCAAATAATTCTTCTCCTATTATAACTTTACCTGATTCCCTGAAAGGAGAATCTTCCCCCAAAATTTCTGCTGACATTCATGTCGTAGAGACATCTACGACTAAATCTAAATTTGGCGGTAAAAAGAAAGGGAAGAATAAAAACAAAAAGAATTCAAAAGATAAAACTGATAAAGACGAATCCAATGACGAAAAATTCAAACCTCGCTATCCTTGTTACATTTGTGACGAGGATCATTTTACTAAGG
Source organism: Pinus albicaulis (assembly GCA_034641835.2). NCBI lineage: Eukaryota > Viridiplantae > Streptophyta > Pinopsida > Pinales > Pinaceae > Pinus > Pinus albicaulis. The sequence goes on along the minus strand of CM076572.1, from coordinate 474,339,774 downwards.
AATGCCCACATCGAGCAGAGGTTGCAAAATTCGTTAAAGGTTCACAACAACCTGTTGTCTTCAAGGATCCTCTTCCAACTCAAGATAGTAAGATGGTTGGTTCTACCTCGAATGCCTCAGAAGAACCTATTCTGATGATTTCTCATGTAAGGATTGTGACGCAATCGCAAGATTATGGTAGTAAGAATCCTGTTGATGGTAAAGAAGCATAATATTCTAGTTAAAATGCATAAACTACACCTCCTCTTTCTGGTCTGCTATAGATCTAGAAACCAAATCCAGACTTAATAATCAAACCACCTGCTAAAGGTGTTATTTGTAAATCATCTTTCAATCCACATGCGAGAGCTGCTCAGAATTACAACATTGTTGAAGATTTAGCTATTTCCCCTTCAGCAATGTCGGCTTTGGAAGTGCTGCAGTCATGCCCAGCACAGTGTAAATTACTTTTGTCTGCCATAGGAGTTGTCGATATTCAGGATTCAAACCTTATAATCTTCGATTTAGAGAATAGTACACCTCGCCTACCTCACCAAATGGCTTTCCAAATTCCAGTGTTAGTAAAAAACAGACCGATCTTTCGGACTATGATTGATGAGGGAGCTTCAACGTGTATTATGTCGATCCAGTGTTGGAAATCACTTGGTTCTCCTACACTCAATCAATCTCCGACAATTCTAAAGGCTTTTGATGGCCGAGGTTTCCACCCTTTTGGTATTTTGTAGGATTTACCCATAGGGGTCGAAGGTAAAACCGTAAATCTAGATGTGGAAGTGGTTGATTCCCCTCTAGATTACAACCTTCTCCTGGGTCGTAGTTGGTCTTATGATATGACTGTTGTTTCTTCTTCAGTCTTTCGACTTATAAAATTTCCACATCAAGGAAGGATCGTTACAATAGATCAGTTAACTTATTTTTCTTCCGATCCAACCTCTACATAAACAATCCAACACATTGGTAAAGCGGCTATCCCTTACAAGGATGTTGGAGTAGGTTTGATTAAAGATTCTGGTTTACTAGGAACTTTTTCCTTTCCTCCTCCTAACGTATTGCCTTCTATCGCAACTATTCATATGCTTTCGTCAAATACTGTTATGTTTGATGATCCTTGGATCGTACCTTCCGACTCCGAGTTAGATTCATTTGATGGCATGATGCCTTTGAGTCTGTTTGAAATTGCATATCAGGCTGTATAGTCACTTTCCGACCCTTATTCAACCAAAACTGATCCAATGAATGGGATCCATGAGGAATCACTTTCTATATATAGTTCAACCACAACGACATTTCCTCATCTTGTTCATACTGATGAGCAGATTTGTGAATTTTGTTTTGTTGACGATTTACCATGGGAAGATCTACATCATCGATCTTAATTTTTACCTGAGCTAGATCATTTTGAAGATGATTTCACTTCTAATTTTACTACTGAATATGTCAAAGAACCGCAGAATCCATTGCAAAATCCTGATTCTGAGTTAAATTTGGAAAATATCTCTCGAACGATTCCAATTGACATTTCAGTAAAGCCATGAATAATTGAAAACATTCATATAGATGCTTGTTGTACATAAAATGAAATTCAAACTTATAAAGCCCTATTTCAAGAATTTCGTGATGTGTTTTCCTGGTCCTACGAAGGAATGCCAGGAATCGATCTGTCAATTGTCGTACATGAAATCAAGACTTACCCGGATGCCAAACCTGTCCGTCAAATAAATCCTAGAAAAGCTGCTGTTATCAAAGCCGAAGTTGAGAAATTACTTCGTGCAGGTTTCATTTATCCAATTCCTGTAACTGATTGGGTATCGAATATTGTTCCTGTTACTAAAAAACAAGGAACGATACGAGTATGTATCGACTATAGGGATATTAATCGAGCTTGTCCTAAAGACAATTATCCAACCCCCTATATCGATCAAATAATTGATGATTGTGCTGGCAGTGAAATGTTTTCCTTTATGGATGGTTTTTCCGGTTATAATCAAATAAACATACTCCCTGCTGATTAGCCAAAAACAACTTTCATTTGTCCGTGGGGGACATTTTCTTATTGCAAACTACCCTTTGGATTGAAGAACGCTGGAGCAAATTTTCAAAGGGCTATGTCTTATGCATTTCATGACATTAAGCACATTTTGCAGCCTTATCTCGTTGATTTACCTGCTCATTCATCTCGAGGGTCGACCATCTCACTCACTTACGAGCTATCTTTATGAGATGTAGGCATTATCAAATTAGGCTAAATCCACACAAATATGTTTTATGTGTATAATCAGGTCGCTTACTGGGATTTGTTGTTTCGAAAGCAGGCATTCACGTTGATTCGTCAAAGGTCGAAGCTATTGTTAATTTAGCTCCTTCGAATTTACGCCAACTCCAAAGTTTGCAGGGGAAAGCAAACTTTTTACGTCGGTTCATTCCTAACTACGTGAAGGTTACAAAGGGTTTTACCCAGTTCCTGAAACAGAACATTCCATTCTTTTGGGATGAGATCAGTGATCGATCTTTTGATTCACTTAAACACGCGTTGACACATGCACTGTTATTGCATCCTCCCAACTACAACTAGGACTACGTTTTGTACCTCGCTGCTTCTCATTCCATAGTTGGGATGGTTTTAGTTCAAGAGGACGAATCTAACACTAAACATGTGATTTACTATCTTAGTCAAATCATCAGCCTAGATCAAATACACATGTGGAAGAAATTGGCATTAGCATTCTAAACAATTGTCAAAGGTTGACACTATCTGTCATAGCTCCAGTATTCACATTGTAACCCTAGATGTGCATTTCAGCTTTAAACAAATTCATGGGGGAAAAGGTGTTCCAATGGATCAGTTATCGTAATTTAAACTTTGGAGATTTGAAAAAATCAAGTAAAGAAATCTTTAGTTTTGACATTATTATGATTTCCCCTCTCGTCCACGAAAACGATGGCAGAGGAGCTTATCACGGGCAGTGTATTTCTATTAATGCTATGAGTCTGCTATAAGTTATTCTATCCAGGCTATCTAAACTTCAATATGGAAGCTGAAATCTACAGTCTAAGAAACTTGCCAGCTTTGAAAATGTATTGGATCCAATAATACAATATTATTGGTGATATACTCTATCGTTGTGGAGCGGATTCTGTTTTCCAACGCTGTCTTACTCATGAAGAAGCTGAGAAGGTTTTAAATGACTGCCATTCTGGAGCATGTGGTAGTCATATGTCTAGGTATTCCACAGCCCCAAATATATTGCGCTCTGGTTATTTCTGGTCATCGTTATTCAAAGATTGTATCTATGAAGTCTAGAAATGCCACAATTGTCAACTATTTGATCATAAGATGTGTGCGCCACTCGCTCCTCTTTACCCTATAATTGATTTCGGTCCTTTTTCAAAATGGGGTATTAACTTTATTACATGTAACCCTCACTCGGCCGAGGGGCATGCATATATTATTTTAGCAGTAGATTATTTTACTAAGTGGGGCGAGGCGATGCCTACATTTTCGGCAGATGGCAAGACTGTTGCAACTTTTGTATTCAATCACATAATTTCTAGGTTCAGTGTTCCTCAAGCCATTATTACAGATCATGGAAGTCATTTTCGGAATATCATGATGACTGAACTGACAGATCAACTTGGCCTATGCCACGATAGTTCCACTCTGTATTATCCGTAGGCTAATGGTTTGGTTGAAGCTATCAATAAATTTTTAGTCACTATGATAAGACAAATTATTGATATTCATAAGTTAAATTGGCATTCCATGTTATTTTCAGCACTTTGGGCATATCGAACCTCAGTAAAAATATCAACTAGTTTCACTCACTTTCAACTGGTTTACGGTTTGGAAGTTGTGCTACCGATTGAATGCGAAATTTCTTCTTTGAAGTTAGCCATAGAATTACTCCCAGCTACGTATGAAGAGGAGAAACGTTTTTTGTACTTGGATCAGTTAGATGAGAATCGATGAAATGCTGCAATAGAAAAAAGGCTCATGTCAAACGAATAAAAGCTCAGTATGATAGAAGTGTTACCCCTCGAAAATTTTCAGAAGGAGACCTAGTCTTAGTTTATGATCAAGCCAACGATAAGCTAGGAGCTAGAAAATTCGTGCCTATGTGGCATGGTCCTTTCATTGTTAAGCGAAAGCTAGCAAAAGGGGCCTATGAAATGATAGATTTTGACAGTGTCCCTTTAGATAAAACTAGAAATGGGCTTTATCTGAAGAGATATTATGCTTAAACTTGGTGTGGAGATTTTTTGTTAGAATAGATTTCTTTACTACTGGTGTGTCTTAGATTAGAAAAGCATGCCTAGTTTAGAAGTGTGTTTTGTCACTATTCCTGCTTATCTGAGTTTTACTCTTGATATTGCAGATGTCGACGTCTCTTCAAACCTACATTGGTTTTGCCGATGGTGCTTGTCATAGTACATGGAACATTTCTTCCACAGCTTGGGTTATTTATACACCCTCTGACGAGTTAGTATCCATGCATGGGGTAAGCCTTGGTCAAACAATGAATAACATTGCAGAGTATAGTGCAGTGATTGAGTTATTATCTGAATCCATATCATTTGGAATTCGGAGTTTGATTGTTAGGTTGGATTCTAAACTTGTTGTATTACAGCTCAACAGGGTTTATGCCATTAGAAATCTAGTGTTATTATGGTTATTTTTAAGAGTTTGTCTCTTGGAACGTGAATTTGATTACATTGAATATCAACATATTCCAAGACATTTAAATACATTAGCAGATGCAGTTGCTTCTAGTATGATAAATTGACATTTGCAATAATAAAAACAGTAAATTAAACAACATTCATAACATGTACACAGATAGTCGGTAAATAGTGATATATCATAGTATAAAATTGTTTCAAAAATATGCATCGTCTTCAATCATAGGTTGGAAACACCTTATGATCGGCAAAAATGGTAATAAAAAAGGTCAAAAATATGAGTCTACAACACGATCATCCTATCACTGGTGGTGATCACGATAATAGACCACTGCCCGGGCCACCCTACATAGGAACCTCCTAAAAGGTCCTGGGACACCAATCACGTATCTCTGTAATCTAAGTGGAATATCATCTATGTTCGTCTCTGGAATGTCTAGAGTTAGGCGCTCTAGGTGATGCTCTAAATTAGACAGGATCTCTGCTGATTGGCCTGCTGGGGCTGGTGCGGCTACAACTGGTTGTCTCCTTTCATAAGGCTGGAGATGGACTGGTCGTCGTGGGCCCACATCTCAATTTAAAACTTTTGGTTATTAATTTCAAGATGATTAAAATACAAAAAAAAAAATTAGAATTTAGAAATTTTTGAAAATGATTTTACCTGATTCATCCCACTGTTCCCCTGTTGGGAGTGCCATCTCTCGGTCACCATGGAAATCTATCCCAGCGTATGAAAAATCATCTATACAAAAAATTTGGCGTTCCAACCAACGAAAATATGAAGAATTAAATCGAACAACCTCGACGCCCTCAGCAGCATGACGGGCCATCAATGCAACCCAATGAACCATCCTAGGTTCTCGAGGTAGTCCAGCATCAACAGGAATGTTTTGTGAAGCTAACATGGGGATCCTCTCTAGAGAAAAGGTGACTACAATGGATCTAGATCCAAAGTTATTTAGCTTTCCATTCCTTGCTCTGATTAGTTGGCCTTTTATGTTGGCCAACACAGCTTTGCACCAGTTGAAAATGGTGCCTCGAAAACAGTCTACAGCAATTCGAATTTGGGAACCAGTACCCACATGCAACGCTGCACTCCCACACAATCTGGTAAATGCAATAAATTTTAGCTCGGGACAGATGATATTTTTTATGTCAATCTGTTTTTCCTTGGGGTCTGTCTGATCATTACAGAACTCTTGTCAAAGACTAGCGACAGTCTGGCCACCTGGCTTAGTCCCAAAAAGAGAAAAAAAAATTCTCCTCTTGGACAAACCAGTCAAAAAATAAATATCCTCCAACTCAATTTTGAGTCGGTGGCCGCCAATAAAGAAACACTGGTCCTGTATATTCCACCTGTTCACCAACCATGTTAGGAGGTCTACCTGTGCCCTCATGCCCTGAATCGCCCAGAATTTATACAAACTGCATGCTCTTAATTCCTACATTGTAGGTAAATGGAGCATTGCAGCGTCATCTACGTCTTCATGCTCACGTTCTCTCCAAATTAGCATCTTGTATCTCCTACAATGCATAAAAATATATATTAGAACAATATAATTTGAAAAATTTTGGGCGGAAATTGAGAAAATTTAATTTGAAATTTAATTGTGCAGGGTCTGCACTTTGTTCTCATACAAAGTGCGTAGGAACACACGGGCGCCATGAGACAAGTGTGGACCCATGACTTTTTTCTATGTAGGAAAAATTCTGGGTCCACAGGGCTAGTGTGTTGTGCCTACAGACCCCCGCGGGCGATTTTCTAAACATATTTTTCTCTTAAAAATGAAATCCAAAGCCTAAAAATGAAATGTAAACAGATGAAATGCAAGATTAGGAGGTCGTGGATTACCTGGAACTGGCGGTTCTCTATTTTGTTGGACGAATTCTCCAGAATATTCACAGGAACTTTTTTACCCAAAATCTTTTACTTTTCACTCTGAAATCGAACAGTAAAAATGAAGTTAGAAAAATCCTTTTTATAAGTTTTTTCAAATAAATGAATTTTTAATTTGTTTATTTTTCACTTTAAAAAGGTTATTTTTCAAAGCATTTTTATTTATCTTAAACAGGTATGTGTAATGTTTCAAGTTTTTGTGCAGAAATTGGATTTTTCAGGAGAATTGGTCATTTTTCAACAAAGAGCATACTTTTATCACTTTTTCGGACTCTTTCAAAAATTTACGAAAAAGCAAAACATTGGAGTCCTCTTTTAAGCCCTTTTCAAACTTTCTAAACATGAAAATATTGTCGAGCACTTGATTATTCGAACTCGCTAAAATAAATGAATGATCGTCCCTTCAATATAATTTTACCCCTTTTACGGACTGAAATGGACTATTTACGAAAAAGGTATGCATTGACTAATTACAATCAATAGAGTTCTCTCTCACATTATTTTATCCTTTTTTGGGCTCGAGAGACTAAATTTATGAAAAAGTACACCCACGGAGTTTTCTTAAGTTTTTCTTCTAACTCCCTAAAATTGAAAAACACCGAGTTTCTCCTATACTGGACTTGTTAAAATTTAACAGTAAAGGACCTGTTCAATTTTAAAAACAGGAACGAACCACTCCTTCTTAGGTTTCAAATCTTAAACTAAGTTGGACTCATCCGAAGTATGAGCTTATAAACAAGAATATGTTATCCTCCTTAAGCTTGTCAAAAATAAAGAGGTACTTGCCAGAAATGGTGGGTGAAAAGAGAGAAAAATGGACTTGTTTGTTGTATTTTGATTTTTCGAAAATCCAGTTAACCACTCTTGAACACGACACTTTTGTTCACCTGGGTTGGTAAATCCTTTTCCTAATAGTTAATCAAACCATATTGAAAGTTTTCAGTTGGTTTCTGGGTATTAGCTTTGGGTCAATTGTCACCAAGCCTTCTGCAGTGTCGTTATGTGTTCAAGAGGACAATTCAAATAAACCATTCATCTGAAAAATATCTGTCATCCATTTTGACCATCCCTGAGTTAGTTATTGCCAATATATTTCTTCACAACTTGATCTATGATTTTGTTTTGTGGGCTTTCCTAGGACGAATCACTTTCTATCGACGACAACTCATTATCTAGGAAGTTGATCTAGAAATCATCAGTACCTTGAAATCTGCATGCCTCAATGGCAGGTTTCTCGCTTTCGACGACAGGTTACATCATTGAACTTCGATCAAATGATTCCGTGACATGTTATACTTCAGCTCATTCATTCACATTTCATGGATTGTACTGGGTACTTTAAGGGCCATTGACATTACTGATGGTTACTCTCACACTTGTTAACAGTTTACATCATTAACTGGTAATCAAGTGGTTTCTACCATGTTCGACTTCGACACATTCATTCACATGAATAGAATCGTACTAGTTCGAGATGCAGAAATCAAGACCCTGGATCTAGTTTCTACCATCCAGGCTGCGAGGAATTTTTTTATCATTTATACAGTCATAAACAGATGGCTGCGTCCATACTGTGTCTACACATGTCTATACTGTGATGTATTCAAAATCATTCCTGTATCAGAACAGTTTGAATCAGTTTCTAGTTAGTTTTGATCTGAGTATGGGAATTCCTACCTCAGTGATGATATGTATACATATATATTTTGCATTGAATGTTTTTACAGGTTCTGACTGGGGTGTCCACAGGATGATCCTTGAAATGATAAATTACTGCACTCTTCATATATGACAGATTTCATCTTCATCTATTCCAGACTTTGCACTTTAGGGGGCAATCTGTTACACTGAAAATTGTCATCCTGACATTCTGCTATGTGTATGAGCTCATTATTACTCATACTTCCTCCTTTGCAAGTCTAACATATCACTTCCTCATGTCAAGCCTTGAATATCAGAGAAAAGTTCCTAAAAATCTCCTTAACTTTGGTGTCGCACTTTCTCTATATCTTGCCTGGGGTCCCGCACCTAATGTTCATGTCTCCTGTGTACCTAAATGCACTTTCCCTGTGTTATGGGTGCGTACCCCTGTAAATATAAAAAAGGCGCAAGTAAACTCAAAAAATCTCACTTTCAGTAAATTCTAGAAGCCTTTAGAAAGAATCTTGCGATGGCAGAATCACTCTTTTGAGGTTCATGTATCCCTTACCTTATGGAGCTAACCCCTTGATGTGAGGAGCTTATCCCTTTGAAGGAGGATTCTATCCCTTCATATTTGGATCTGAAACCTCTTCTTTTCCACTATAAAAAGAGGCATTGGGTAGCCTCAAGGTGAGTTAAAGCTTTAGATTATTTGAGGTTAAGTGCTGTTGGGACTCGGACTAATTTAACTGAGATTTTTGTGAGGAGATATCACATACCTCTATCTGTCTCGGTTGGAGGAGTGCAGAGCTTATCAGAGTAGAGGATATTCCTACTTCAGACCCTGGGAAGGCCTGTTCAACATCAAGGCTAAGGTTTTAAGGTTTTCCTTCTTTTAAAGTTAATACAAATGAATTCATTTTTCTCAATAAGCTCTTAGTTAATTTTTTATTTCATGGATTCCTTGATCACTATGATAAGCATGATTTATGATGTTTACTATATAGGTGCTATTTAATGTTTTCTTTTTTGTGACTGCAGGTTTATGAAGATAACTCCTTCAAGTGCACGAGGGACAACAACGACTTCGAACAAGCGTTGGACCTATGGTAAGTCTTTTACATCTCTATAGTGTTGTTTGTAAATCATATATGCTTAGAGAAAGATTAGTTCATTTGGCTGTTTGTTGCTAGATTACCTTTTTTGTACTAGGGAGATCGGTCTTGTCCGCAATATTGATTAATATGTACAATAGTCAGACACATCCATAGCACAGTTATTAGTCCAATACAAACCTGACAACAAAGAGAATGTAATTTATTACGTCAGAAAGAACCTAGCTTGCCCTGATTTAAGGTAAGAGCCAGAAGAAAAAACTGCCCTAGCCCTAGTACACATAGTAAAAAAAAATTGGCATTACATCATCCTAAGGACTACAACAGTAATAGCACATATCAATCCCATGCGATATTTTCTAACCTGCGGTATAATGAGCCATAAGTATTCTCAATGGATAGTTATACTACAAGAATTCGACCTACAGTTTAGCTCCCCCAAGAGCAAGAAATCATTAATCCTAGCCCAATTCATCAGTGATCTCCCATGTACAAATCAAGACCCCCAGTTAATGAATCACTACCAGATGAACATTTTCTCTTAGTGACGACCAAGGATCCTTGGTATGATGACATCCTTCTATTTTTGTGAACCCAAAAGTTCAAATCATAGCACACCCTTGATGACCGAAGGTGCATACACCATCAAGTCCTCTGATACCTTCTCATGGGAGACGTCCTTTATCGAAGAGGCGTTGACACTATTTTACGTAGATGCCTCACACACGACCAATATGAGAAAGCCCTAAATGACTGCCATAGTGGGGCTTGTGGCGACCACCTCACAGGGATGGCCACCACAAAAAAACTCTTTTGGGATCATTATTTTTGGCCCACCCTATTCCACAATTTCATACAAGTAGTCAAAAGGTGTGAGTGATTTCAACGCTTCGCCCACAAGGAAAGAGAACCTCCTGATCCTCTATGCCCGATCATTGTAGTAGGTCCCTTTTGCAAATGAGGCATTGAATTTATGACTTGCAACCCTTCATCATTTGGAAAACACAAATACATCATAGTAGTCGTTGAATATTTCACTAAATGGGTGGAAGCCATGCCCACATACGACAACACCATAGAAACCACAACTCGATTTATCTTCAACCATGTCATCGCATGATTCAGTGTGCCTAAGGAGTTAGTCTCCGACCATGGAAATAATTTTGAGAATGAAATATTCCAGGAGCTATCCCATCTACATTTCATGCACGGGTTTGCTTCACCATACTACCCCCAGTCCAATGGCCAGGTAGAAGTTGTTTGACAAAATACTCAAAACTATGTTATAGCATATGGTAAACAACCATAAAACTAACTTGCACCATATGGTATTTTCAGCCTTCTGGGCATATCGCACATCAGGAAAATCCTCAATAGGGTTCACACCTTTCCAGTTGGTATAAAAAGTGGAGGTTGTGCTTCCCATTGAACGCAAAATCCACAACTTACACACAACTATCAAACTCCTCACTGATACTCAACCTTTAGAAAAATTGTTGGTACAACTAGAGCTCGTAAAAAAAAATCAGCGAGAGTCTCTCCAACATAATTAGGCTCACAATAAAAGAGTGAAAGCATCATTCGACTACAACATCACCCCTCGCTCATTTTCTGAGGGGGAGCTAGTCCTCTGCTACGATGTTGCAAAATAAACCTTAGGACCTGGGAAGTTCAAAACATTATGGAAGGGTCCTAACATCATTAAAAATTATCTCCTTAAAGGAGCATACATTATTTCTGAGCTCGACGCTACATGCCTAGCTAATCCTATCAATGGGCTCTACCTCAAGAAACTCCACCCATAGGGCGAGAAGTCTTAGCCCTAGAGATAAAGTGAATGTAATATAAATTTTTATGATGATCACAATCATCATGGACTTTTTCTAAAAACAATGCTCTCGTGTCACAAATGGATCATCCTCCCATCCACTATTTTGTATTTTCTGATGGAGCCCATCAATGGTCACAAAATATGGCAACAGCCACCTGGGCCATATACCGGTCACCATTCCTCACCAACGTAGTATGTATCGGATCAACTACAACCAATCAAGAAGAATGTGATGCAGTCATCAGGTCATTGAATGGTTCCTCCAACTAGGGAATTATTCATCTACATGTATGACTTCTTATTTGTGGTATTGCAATTAAACCAAACTTTTCAAATACAGGATTCACACCTATTTAGAAAATACTTGCATGCACGATGGTTAAGTCATCACTTTGATCACATCACATTCACACACATACCAAGAGATCAAAATAAGGTATTCGATCACATAGCTAACCATATCCTAGACTGGAATGAAAAACCATCATCCATAAAAAAAAATCATAAGCATAACATCCATCATAAGTACATAACATCCATCATAAAAATATACAAACATAGAAAAATAACCATAGAAACATCATAAGAGCCGCCAAAAAATGCATCTCGCATATCTACATCAACAAATATGCATCCCAGTATATAAAGCAGGTCACTGACCATCACATCGATCAAACAATATACATATCATCAACATAGGGAAGCATCCTCATAATGGATGATTTACATGACCATAAAAAAATCTCTATAGTTGAGCCCCGCCTGGGTCCTCCGGACCCACGTGAGCACCAAGTGCCAATATAGGAGCAGCAATAGCGACAAAATTGTTAATTTGTGCAAATTTAGGTGATATGCCTATCCCGGGCCATCACCAACTCTAACCATATGTCATCCAGGTCGTAAAAACCCCTGTTCAGTAAGCCTCAAGTTAGTCTCTCCATCTAACTCCACAAATATTCTAGTTTTGCAGCACAAACATACGTCACCTCAGCTCGAGCCTCTTCTGCCAGCACTCAAATATCAGTAACATCCAGCAACTCCTTGATTTCCGCCACCTGTGCCTCAGCTACCTTAGCACGTGCCAGGAGAGAAGCATTCCCACAAACAGTTGCAGCGTTGCTACCCTCGCCTGAGAGACCCTCGGCACCAACTTGTCCCCCAATCTGGGCCTGATCCTCCCCAAGAGGGTCCCTCCTCCTCAGTTGGTGAACTACCAAATGAGTAGTAGGAAGCTCTACTAAACCCACATCTGCAAAAGAAAAAAAAAAAATCAGTGTCACCATCAAAGATATATAGATATATATAAAATACAACCCTCAAAATGTAGAAAACACAAAAGGTCATACCTGTTGGACCCCATGCATAGCGAGGAGGGAGACCCATTTTCGGATTCCCCCCGGAAATCCATCCCTGAATATGGGAACTCAAGGAACACCTGCGGGTTCGACTCGAACCACGCCTTGACTATCGAATCACAATAGCAGCCTGGCTCTCCCCCACCACCACGAGGCATCATAGGTGCCCATCGGTGCATCTGAGGATCCCTCGAAGGACCTAGGGGAACCGCCACAAAGCGTTGTAGCATCACAATCGACTCATACATAATGCTACAAAGGATTTTTGTATAAGAAAAGGTCTTGATAGCACCCCTCTAGGCCTTCGCCAGCTGAGTAACCACACCCTGATAGACATAGCGGGCCCAATCAAAAAATTAATTGGCCTGAATTCAGCGCAGAACCGCAATCTACAAACCCAACACTCAATGGGTCACCGTCGACCTAGAGAGATGAACTATCATCACGAAAATAGCCCTCTCAGCCAAGTTCATGATATAACTCACACGGATACAACCCTGTGTGATAGGTTTAGGACTGTAATGTCTCTCCTCATAAGCCCATCGATGGATGTTCACTCCCCCAGGGGGGAGTGGATAAGGAAGTGCCTCCCCCTGAGGAAAGATACTTTTCACAAAATTAATGCCAGTCTCTAGTTGGATCACGGCATGTCTATGGAGCAGGACCATAACACACCATCTCTTGTTCCAACATCGGACGAAGTAACGCAGGAACCCATCCTAGGACCTTAGTATGTTGTTCTCTAAGAACTTGAGTAAATCATACCAAGATAGGCTCTCTCACTCATGGGGGTCTTGGGACATTTTCCTGCAAAGATCAAGCCAGTCCCACTCTTGCCATAACATCCTACCACAAAGAAAAACACCAAAAATCAGTTTTTAATAAAAAATAATAATTAGAAATTTCAAAAATTGGGCCTCCCCGTGCTTGTAAAAAACCTATGAGCACTGACCATGTGTCTGTAACAGACACATGTGCATGGTGCAACGTGCTTAAGCTTCCCTAACTGCAAGGGCCTCGCACAAAACTCACCCTTTGCACAAGACTGCGTGAGCCATCCTTGATTGCTTGCGTGGCCCCACCCAAAAATGGGCATAAAATCCATACAAATTCACATTTTTACGGACCACCCACTCATTAAAATGATAAAAATAAACAGCGTGATGATTAAGGTCCTACCTGACACTAACAACGCAAATCCCGGTTGCTTAAGCTGACCACAACAATAAGAGAAGCTCTGAAATGTAGCTCTACTTTGACCTCGAAACCTCAAAAGACACAAATGATTTGAAAATTAACCATGTTGGCATATATATCACCCTTTTTTCATTCTTCAACAGACCATAATTGGAGCTCAAATTACCTAATCACAAAACTGCGAGAAACATATTGATCATCACTTCGTCATGTTCAAACTAGGCCCCATAGATCCAAGTTTTAAAAAAAAGTCATTTTCAGGCACAATGCCCACCATACTTCAGTTCAAGAACACTCTCTCATGTCACTTATAAATTCAACTTATTTTCAAAATATTTTTATAAAAACGATGCTTTTACTTGGGGTATTGGTTGCAAGTATTTCAAACATTCCAGATCCCCACCTTTCCCAGCCAACAAAAGTACAAGAGTAGGTATCATTCTACCCCCAGCATGATAGGCTTCCCTAAGAGTATTTTCATATCTTGAAATAATTTCTCCAAAAGAATAAAACCCTAGGTTCATACACCCGACTATGTTTATCATCACCCCATCTTGCACATGATAAGCACCCTTGCAAGTCGGTAGAGCCTCACCATCCACGACATCCATCACTCGTGCAGACCACACGCCAAGGTCTGGAGCCATGGCCATAAAATTCGGCCCAAGAACCACTTCATGTTCACACGCCCACCATCAAACATCAATTCAAATTTTTACCCATTGCATGTTAAAACCCCTGTTCCTGGGCCACCACTCTCTACAAGGTGGATCAACAAAAAACGCATCACTGCGTGTCACATTTGTCTTATCACACCCGCATGATCATAGCCCATCTATGACATTTCATCTGCCTCATCACCCTCACACCAAGACCAACCAATGGGGCCCCCACCCTTAGAAAATACACTCCTTAGATCATTGTGCAGGATTATTCATGATAATGGGGCACTTGTCTTCATGCTTTTACATCAAAACTACTTTCATATTATTTTGGCAAGTGTACAAATATTTTTTTTTATAGGAGAAGACTCCCACCCACCCATTTACATTTCTTACTTGGAAGCAGTTCCTAATCACCCTTTGTTGAAGTTGTGCATTATTTACCACAACCAACAATGACAATCACAATAATCATACACCTACCCTGGGCATCCTACCGACCCCAGGGGTTTCCCCATCAGACATTGTTATGATTTTTTCCACTCACATTGACATCTCCAACCCTAGGCCACTTAACCACCATCATTAGTTATAGGAATTTCTCACCACCATGCCTAGTTAACCCATCACATTACGCCATGCTACATCAGAAACCTTGGTCCCTTTCATCAACACTCACTTCGATCTATTGATGCTTCCTTCTTGTCGAATTCAACAACTATTTTATAAGAAGGAATTGGTACCTTGGATGACTCCTCACCTCAATCGGGGCATCCTCGGATGGCACAATGGGAATCATTATTTCTCATTGGTGTCATCGATCCTCTTGAAAATCGAAATCAACATAAGTTTCCATGTCCAATATGGTATCATACTTCATAGCCATTTCACTCTCTCAATATTCGTCGAAGACCCATATACCAGTATGCATATCTTTCAGCAATGCTTACACAGGAAGGTCCCCAACATTTAAATACCCATGCATCCATTGAGCACATTCTATAAACGTTCCATGCATGTGGGTACCACACTAAAAATATTTTTTTTCAAATAAAAAATTCCCTCGAGGGCATTAGAAACCGTTTTCATCAACCATCATTAGGTCACCAACTACAAAATATGACACGATAGAACTAGCATCTATCAAATCATCATAAATAGTCAAACACCATGAGCATGGGACATGCCCACCTCGTAGAAATATTGCTTATTTTATCTCTTACGGGTTTCCTATAGAGAATGGTGCCTTTTTTACTTAAGAAAATGGGTCTCTCAACTCAGTTTCAAAGTAAGTTACCCTCTCTCTCTCTCAAAATGATCACACGGAAGAGAAATCATAATGTATTTCGACTATACAATTCTTCCTGGACCTCATACATTAGGGGGGAATTGTAAACACCAGAAAATCATAGAGTCAAAAGACATTAAAAATGTCAAGCAAAAGGTATAGATGAATATTTTGAGAGAAGGAATACAATAGGGAATACTAAAATTTAATTTCTCATAAGGTTAAGATGGAAATTAATGGACAATGCACCTGTATTAAATAAATTTTTCACACATCGCGGATATTCCTTCGATAGCCGCACGGTCCTGAAGATGGTGAAATGTCACCATCCGGGAGCAATCGACATGCCTGGTTAAGATGATTCTCCACCTAGTACTGTCAAGGACAGCCAGATTTGAGCCATATTGAGGAGTAAATGTAGCCCAAAAAACAATATCGCCTCCACTCTTGTGTCACTATCCATCTTGAGCCAAGAGAAGAGGGATAAATTCAAAAAAAATCTATATAAGCCAACCTTTGGAAGAAGAATTGTAGACACATTGTTATGCTGGAAAAATTGCTTCATAGAAGACCAGCTTTCATAGTCTA
This sequence comes from Pinus albicaulis, assembly GCA_034641835.2. Taxonomy (NCBI): domain Eukaryota; kingdom Viridiplantae; phylum Streptophyta; class Pinopsida; order Pinales; family Pinaceae; genus Pinus; species Pinus albicaulis. The sequence continues at coordinate 474,323,523 of CM076572.1, read as the reverse complement.
GTGGCAGAGGGATTGGAAGGACTCATATGTTGGCCATCCAACATATCAGTCCAAGAGAGAGAGATCCACCAGTTTATCTTGATCTACCATCATTTGAGAGAGGTAATATACGCTTGCGGGAACTCGAGGGGAGAAGACCAGCTTATTTTAGGTATTTGAGCTCCATAGCTCAAAGGAACCTCTTCAAGTTTTTATCATTGTAACTTTTTTACCACCAACACCTAATAAAGGGAGAATTATCCATTTGTGTTATTAGGTTGTTTTCTCCACCGATATTTTTTATTTTGCATCTTGTGATTTGTTTTGTTCTTAGTGTTGTATGCTTAGTTTTACCTCAAACTTATCTTGCATTGTATCGAATATGTTCCACTAATAGTAGAAAATCATTTTTCTCGATGAACTTGTGCAGGTAGCAGCCAACTTGCTAAATAACTGTATTTTGTATGCCCTTGTGCCAAATACACTACCACAACCACCATTGGAGATCAATCCTTGAGCTGGAACTTGTTTTTCTCGTGATTTGCACCCAACCACAATCATGCCAAGTTTTGCATGTGGTTGGAAGGCTTCAACTGCATGCATAGGCCTTCCTCCATGCGGTTGCAACTGAAATTCTATAGTTCAGAGGGTTCATTCCAAGAACAGTGACATTTTTTAGGGCTAGCCTACAAGCCACTACCCATAACAACCCAGAACTTTCCATAATCAGGTCTAGGATGATAAAGAGTCTATACAAACAATACTAAGGTTATATATTGCCCAAAACATGCTAGTCACATGATAGAATTTTCGTCAAACACATGGTCAACATAGTAGTTATAGGTCATGAATGCATATATGATCATTATCTTCTTAACTTCACCAAAGAATCATCAGTAAGGCTCAATGCCCTCTTAAGCTAGTTGCAACAACACTTGTTATCCCATGCATACATTAACCATAAAATGAACAAACCATTCAACCATGCATATAACCAGCATATGACCATAATAGAATCCATGGCAACCAACCATAAAATCAACACAATAACCAGTACATGTGCCCATTAATCACAATAGTAAATTAATCATATTAACATATGTAAATGCCAACCAAGTCACAGACTACAATGTACCACCTGACCATAGATTTGGCTGAACCAAAACTCACTCTCATCCAATCACCCACGTGCCATATTTCAAGCATGAATGTGGGATCATATGGGTTAAACCAAAGTAGAGCCAACCAGGTCTTCGAGAGGCCAAACCACTCAAACATCTACCACATTAATTTGACCTAAATTGGTCCATAAATCAATAATACCAAACAATCTTGGATGTGTCTGACTTCCTTCACCAACTCCAGAGGAATTTTATTGTCTCCACCCATCCATCAAGAGTTCCAGGAGAAATACCATCTCCACCCTTGATCGTTGGGCATTTATCGAGACCACCTCAACTAGGATCCAATTCTATCGGGAATCCAAAGCTTAATAAAAAATAGAGAATCCAGTGCATCATGGATATCTAGGAAATGAAAAGGAAAGAATAAAACAACAATAAATCTAGGAAAATACCATATCAATGACAACACAATAACTAAATTACCACTTGTATGTACCATGCATCCAAATATCAATAATGAAATCACACATGCAACATGTCACGTACAAGTTCTTTTTGTTGTATTTTCTCTTCCAACTCCCCTTGTGCTCCCTTTATGTCCTATGCTTGTCATTTTCTTGTTTCCTTGCTTGCGTCCAAGTACTCCCTCTCTCTTCTCTTAGAGCCCTATTCTGGAAAATGATCAAAAGTTGTCAATTATTTCTCCAATTCCTTTTTATCATTGATGTCTCATGCCCCTTCCTTTCCTTTTTCCTTTTTTCTTTAATTTTCCTTCATTTTCTCTCTAATTTCCCATGCATGCATATTTGTGTCTCTTCACCTTCATTTATTTTATTTTCCTTTATTTTCTTAATTAAATTCCATTTATTGTCTATTTACCTTTTCCAATTGCTTTTCCAATTTCCATATCCATTATTAAAACACAAGTGATGCCCACTATAATGTTTTCCACTCATTTAGCTTGTAATATGTGTCCCATGACCTTGGTCTTATATTTTTTCATTTATAATTCCCTTCCAGTTACATGGAAAATAAAAATGGGGCTATTACAAACCCATCCCCCTTGGGGAACACCGTCCTCAGTTTTATATGGCACTTATGACCAGAAAAACACACTTCTTATGGAGCTTTATAAACATAGCTTGATGCAGTATTTGCAATCACAACTATTAAAACATGACAAACATAATGCTTATGGAGCTTTATAAACCATTGAAAATGTTGGCCCTGCCGACATTCAAGGGGTCTCCCCGATATGTGGTCCCAACTAGACCTCACAATGTTTGGGATAGGAGCCCCATCCAGAATACAACTCGATTACCATTTTCTTAAAGGCTTGTTTTGGCTATAACTATCAGTAAGAGAGAGGAATGTTAATTTTTTCAATTAGAGTCAAATTGCAATTTGGACAACTCATATGGTTAAGACTATAATTTGATTAGATTTCTCTTTTCAAGCATACCAAAATCGACCTATAGATCACCCCAATTAGTTAAGCATAAGTTAAGTTATGAATTATTTTATTATTTTTATGGGTCAGCCTCAACACATGTGGATTCAGTCAAAGTTGCAAGAGGTCCCTCACAAAGCTATAAATAAAAGTGACCCCAAGATCATTCTCACACATTCTCTCATGAGATTTACTTCTTGCACTTTTTTCTTTCGGTCATATTTTCTGTTTTTGGTTGGCGCAGGTTCGTCAGGAGAAGTTGGTGCAAGGGTTTAGGATCTCAGGTGAGAGGCTCACTTTGATCTGAGTCTTTTGAGCCAGGGCCATGGGCATTTTTCTTCATATTTCAAGTTACAGATACAGTTTGACTTTGTTAAGGTCAAAACTGAGCTGGTATAGCCATGGGCAGACCATGTTTAGGGTGTGGCTAGGGTTTCTGGGCTAGATAAGTTTGATCATCACTAGAGCTATGGGCATAGAGCATCCAAGTCGCGACCAGGGAAGATTTAGCTACGCGCTAATCATATTTAGGTTGCAACTAAGGGATTTTTAGGGATGATCTCTGTTAGATCACACATAGATTCTTGCACAGTGTCTTCATTCATCTTTTGCTCAGTAACAGTCGCTTCATAATAGTCTTTCACAAAATCCTGGATTCAGATCTAGGACTTGGTAGCTGATATCACTTGGTTTTGGTGGTACATCGGATTCATTCTCTTGATGATTCTATGCCTTGAGATCTGAATATATGATCTATTTATTTCCAATGCATATATGTATTGGGATCATTTTAATATTTGCTAAAAAAAAATTATGACAATATATTGAAGAAGAAGATTGGAAATGATTTCCAACACAGTGGGGTTTTTCCCTGGTCTTGTAAAAATCTGCTATCTCTTATGGTTGTGCTATTGTCTTATTTATCACTGCATGCATTGTTCTATCTTTAGTTATAGTTTGTGGTTATTTACACGACTAATAATTGGATCCATTGTTAATGAACAAGTAATTTGGGTTAAAGTAATTGATACAACATAGAAAAATATAAAAAATTAACATGGTATCAGAGCTAAGGTGAAGGACAAGACCAAGAGAAGACAAAGAAGTGAAGCCCTCATTATCAAAAAACAAATCTATAAGTCAAATTCAACATGTCTTCCTCTACCTTCAAGTATCATGAGAAATTTGGTGATGCATCAAAATTTGTTGCGTGGAAAATCATATTGAAGAACATAGCTGACAATAATGATGTGTTGGAATACATTCAAGGAAGGATGCTTGAGCCTCTATAAAATACCTCTTCTTCCATCAAGAACAAATATAAGAATGATGAGTCCAAAGAAAAGAAAATCATAGTTGATGGTTTGCAAGATCATTTACTTTCATATGTTGGGAATTTAAGAAATTCTAAAGACATGTATGAAAAGATATCCAGAATGTATGAAGTCAAAAATCTAATTGAGATCACCACTTTAAAATATCAACTCAAGGAAATGAAAATAAAAAAAGGTGAAATTTTTCATTCATACATTATGAGGATCTCTTATCTTAGAGATCAATTGCAGAGGGTTGGAGAGAATGTACCTGATGGAGAGTTGGTTGTTGTGACTCTTAGATTTATCCCTTCTATATGGTAAACATTCATTACTACAATCAGTAACAGCAACGTTCTCCCTTCATTTGATGAAATTTTTGGAAAGCTTAATCAAGAAGAATCAAGGATGATCGCAAGAGGAAGAATTCAGAAGCATGAAGAGGGAGAGTCTGTCACATATGTCGCTCATAACAAAAGGAAGAGGTCAAAAGGAGGCCCTTCAAGAAGACCTCCTCCTCAAAGCTCAAAAGTAAGGAATGACATATCACTATCTCATATCGAATGTTATAATTGCCACAAGAAATTTCATTATTCTCGTGATTGTCCCGAGAAGAGAAAGAGGTCGCGATACAACACTAGAAGCAACAACAATGATAAAAGAAGAATAGACAATAAAAAGTACAACCATGACAAAAAATATGAAAGGATAAGAGATTCTTCAAGCGACCATGAAGAATAACATAATTCTCAAAAGAAGTCAAAGGCTCCCAGGTATGAAAGTAATGTTGTGAATAAATACGAATATATTCTCATTTCTGCACTTACTAGTTCTTCTCCACCGAATTCATGGGATAGTTGGTTGGTTGTCAGTGGGGCCACTCATCACTTCTCTGGATACTAAGAAGTCCTCTCTAATCTAGTGAAGAGGGAGAATAAACTAAAACTAATTATTGGAGATAATTCCACTCATCCCGTAAAATTATTTGGATCTGTTAAATTTTAGTTGAACTTTGGGGAATCAATATTGTTGAATGATGTTATGTATGTGCCAAGTCTAATGAATAATTGTATTTCTATATCCACATTAGAAGATAAAGGTATGAGGGTTTCCTTCATCAATGGAAAAGTCTTAACATGGATTGTTGGTCCACATACGAAAGATGCATTCACATTAGTTCTGAGATCTGAGGGACTCTACAAATTCATAGGAAGGCCATGTATAGCATTGGTTCATAACACCAATAATCTCAGTGAATTGTGGCACTGCAAGCTGGATCATCTACATTATCATGCTCTTCCAAAATTGAATATACTAGTCTCAAGTATTCCCGATGTTTAAGCTCAGCATGATAGAGTTTGTCCAGGTTGTGCAAGTGGAAAGAAAACAAGCGGACCATTCCCCTCCAGTAAGAACAAAATAGCTGACATCCTCCATCTCATTCATTCAGATATATGATTTCTGATGCATATGCATTCTATCAGTGGAAATCTCTACTACATGACCTTCATTGACGATTTCTCAAGAAAGACATGGTTGTACTTCCTCAATCACAAGGATGAAGCCTTTGATAAATTCTAGGAATTCAAATCTTTGGTTGAAAACAAATCAGGGAAAAGAATCAAAGTTTTCAGGTCTAAAAATAGAGGAGAATACATTTCAACATCATTCATAGCATTCTGCAAGAAAGAAGGGGTCAAGAGGGAAATTGTTTTTCTTGATACACTAGAATAGAATGGCTTAGATGAAAGGAATAACCGGTTGATTTTGGAAGTTGCTCGTGCCATGCTTCATGATCAGAAGGTACCAAAGTTTTTGTGGGATGAATCCACACATGTTTTTCTATATGTTCAAAACTCAGTGCCTCATCAAGAATTTAGAAACAAGACTGCAGAAGAAATATTTTGAGGTAACAAATGCGACAACAATCATCTTCGTATATTTTTATGTTTTGTAGTATTTCATGTGCCGAAAGACAAAAGAAACATGATGGAAGCTACATGTATAAAAGGTATGTTTATGGGTTACTGTGAAAACTCTAAGGCATATAGAATATAAATTTCTGGCCAAAGGAAGGTTAAAATCACTAGGGATGTAACTTTCGATGAAAATGCAGCACTTTGTAGATCAAGATATCGTTCTCCGCCCAAGAAATATGATGATGAAAAGGAAATTCTAGATGTTCCTTCTATGCATGAGTTAGATTATATTGATATTCCCATGGAGCCTATGGATTCTTTAGATCCACCTCCCAATGATCCTCCTATAAATAAAAGGCCACTTTGGCTTCGTGACACTCTACGGGATAGTGAAAGAGGCATTCCCATTTGTAGATCCTTCAGGGAAAGGAAGGAACCTTGTAGGTATCAGAGATATGTTGTTGCTATGAGCACTATTATTCAAGTTGAACCATCATCATTCAAAGAAGCAGTGAAAGAAAAATTCTGGAAGGATGTTATGGCCGAGGAATATGATATTGTGAAAATTGATGTATGGGTTGTTGTGCTGAGACCACATACGAAGTTTGTTGTGACTTCGAAGTGGTAATTTAAGATCAATCATGGAATTAATGGCAACATTAGTAAGTACAAAGCGAGGTTTGTAGCTCGAGTTTTCTCTCAGAAAGAGGGAGAATATTATGATGACATATTTTCTCCTATGGCTCGATACAAAACTATACATTCGATAGTTTCCCTTGCTGTTAGTCAAGGATGGACCCATCATGGAATGGATTTAAATAAATGGTATGTTACATGAATAAGTGTATGTTGAACAGCCACAGGGCTTTGAAGTGGAATATCACAGAACTAATGTTTGTAGATTAAAGAAAGCAATATATGGTTTGAAGCAAGCTCCCCAAGATTGGTATGCTCACATTGATAGCTATCTAATGAAATTGGGTTTCAAAATAAGAAATTTTGATCCAAAACTCTATTTTAAGGTGGTCCAAGGCATGCTAATGATTCTAGTTATGTATGTTGATAATCTATTCTTAGCAAGAAGTGATCTGCTAATGATCGAATGTAAGAGAAAGTTAGCCTTTGAATTCGAGATGAACTACCTCAGTCTCATGCACTAATTTTTGGGCCTTAAGGTGTGGAAAAGGCCTGGCGAGATCTTTCTCTCATAGGGAAATTATGTGGTAAATATGTTGGAAAGGTTTGGTATGACCAAGTACAAATCCATGACTACTCCAATGGAGATGAATTTCAAGAACCTGTGTGGAAAAGTAATTGGACTTGATATGGAAAGTCCATCCAAGTACTGACAGCTAATTAAGGCTCTGATGTTCCTTGTGAAAATCCATCCAAATACATATTATGCATTTAATGCTTTGAGTCAGTTCATTACTAATCCCCTTCATGCGTATTGGATTGTGGCCAAATAGGTATTAAGATACATGGATCAATCACACTTTGTCTGATATATTCTATTGGAGATACCTAACTTCATGCATACACTGATTTTGACTGGGCAGGTATAGTCACCAACAGAAAGAGTACATATGGTTGTTTTTTCATTCTTTTTTCTACCATGATATTTTGGATGATAAGGAAGAAAAAACTGGTAGCATTGAGCAGCACAAAAACAAAATACATTTCTGCAAGCATGAATAGTTGTGAATTTTGTGGTTAAGAAAGCTCTTTGGTGATCCCTTCGGTCAAGTCTTAGACACAATAGTGATACTCTGTGATAACAAGAGCATGATGTCTTTGGCATAGAATTATGTATTTCATGATAATTCCAATCATATCGAGATCTGATATCACTTTATCTCTAACATGGTGCAAAGAGGAGTTGTTAGAGTCCACCATAGATCGATTGATGAATAGATAGTAGATATTGTCACCGAGGCACTACCGAAAGGAAATTTCTTGGTATTTAGAGAACAACTTGGATTGATGGATGTATCCCCTCCAGATAAGGGGCAACATTTATCGAGGACACTAAGCAAGCTCTTCCTACCCTACTTGAGTTCTCTACATGAGGAATTGAGATAAAGGGCTCCTGGGGTTGATGGATCTCTCAACAATAGGGAAATTTCGTATATATTACCCATGGTTTAGGTGTTTCTCCCCTATCTTCATAGGGTTGGAGATATTTCTCCCCTATATTTTCTATGCAGAGTATACCTCAGTTGGCATCATACCCTCAAACAAGGCTTGATGGGAATGTCGCTCCTCGTTTGGCCAATGAGTTGAGAGTGTAATTGGGGTGTACAACACAAGTCGATTATGATGCAGGTGTTCTACCACATGACAGATGAGAAGTCATTGATGGGAATATTGGTAGGCAACATGATTGCGTTGATATTTTCTCCCCTTTTTGTGATTTTGGGTTGAGAATGGACTCCCCGATAAGATTTCAGGGTTGGATATTTTCTCCCCTGTATGATGTATTATCATGTTGCTAGGTACGGGGGGAAGCTTTTTCTACCTAGTTCTTCTTCTTTTAGATTTGAGAAAGTTTCAGAAGATGGAGTTGATCCATGATGTAAAGAACTACAAGCATAGATTACCAAGTGGAATTCTTCCTAGTTGAGAGGGAGTGTTAATTTTTGCATCTAGATTGAAATTCATCTTTGTAAAACTCATATGGTTAAGACTATATTTTATTAGATTCCTCATTTCAAGGGGATCAAAATCGACTTATATATCACCGCAATCGGAAAAAGTTAATTTATGAATTATTTTATTATTTTTATGAGTCGACCTCAACACATATGGGTTCAGTAAAAGCCCCAAGTGGTCCCTCATAAATTTATAAATAGAAGCGACCCCAAGATCATTCTCACACATTCTCTCTGAGATTTACTTCTTGCACTTTTTTATTTGGGTTGTATTTTCTATATTTGGCTTGCACAGGTTTGTCAGGAGAAGCTGACACAAGGGTTCGGGATCTCAAGTGAGAAGCTCACTCTAATCTGGGTCTTCTGGGCCAGCATCGCAGGCATTTTTCTTCAGTTTTCAAGCTATATCTGTGGGTTGATCATGTTAAGTTCACAATTGAGCTGGTATAGTTTAGAGAAGACCATGTTCATGGCGTGGCTAGGGTTTCTGGGCTAGATCAGGCTGATCAACACCAGAGCCATGGGCACAACGCGTCTAGGTTGCGACCAAGGAAGCTTCAATTGTGGGATGATCATATTTAATTCGTGTGTAAGGGATTTTCAGGGTTGATATTTGTTGGATCACACTCAGTTTCTTTCACAGTGTCTTCATTCATCTGTTGCTAAGTCACGTTCGCTTCAGAATAGTCTTTGACAACATCCTAGATTCAGATCTAGGACTTGGCAACTAAGATCTTTTGGTTTCGGTGATACATCAAATTAATGCTCTTGATGATTGTATATATGCAGATCTGAATATCTAATCTATTTATTTCCACTGCATATATGTATTGGGCTCATTTTACTCTCTGTTGAAAACCTTTTATGACGATCTATTGAAGAAGAAGATTTGAAAGGGTTTCCCCCACAGTGGGGTTTTTCCCTGGTCTTGGATCAATCTGTTGTCTCTTATGGTTGTTCTATTGTCTTTTTTGTCACTACATGCATTTTCTATCTTGATTTACAGTTTATGTTTATTTACACTGCTAATATTTGGATGCAGTGTTAATGAACAAGTAATTTGGGCTAAATTAATTGATATAGTGTAGAAAAATCTAAAAATTAACAAGGAATTCATATGTGCCTTCAAAAATCAAGTGACTGTTCCTAGTGAGTATTTGGTTATAGGTGTGTTGAGGTTTTTCTAATACAGTGGGAAATCAAATTGAGCCCATAAGAGAGAATTAATAGTACCACTTTAGTAGAGACACACGAAAACAAGAAGGATATGTCTAACATCCAGTGGAATAGTCCACAAAGATGCGACAACCATTGCAACCAACACAAACAAGAAAGGTTTGTATAACATCAAGAGGAATATTCCACAAATATGTGACATTCATAGCAACCATTACAACACATTCTCAATATGGTAAGCACTAAAATAACTAAAATAGTTCAACTACTTTAGCACAAGTGAAAACAAACATGAATTAAAAATATTCATAATTCATGTACGAAGAATGTGTTGTCCATCAGGATTCTGATATTAAGTAAAATTCCCAAGACACACTTATACAACGAACACCACTATATCTAGTAGTGGAGCATTGGAGCCACTCCTTGTTCCCCAAAATAACTAGCTTGTATCTCTAATGCCTTGCGGGAGGAGCCAAGATGAAAATTCCTTTGCTTATATAATGAGGGTGTACACATAACCAATGGGAGTTGACGCTTCAGCTTTCTTGTGACTCTTTTACTACCCTCATGACTGTTTGACTTCCCATGACTTTTAGACTTTACATGACTCTTCAAATTTAGTATATGTCATTTTTACTTCAAATTTACAAGACATTTTCGAATAGAAATTTACATAATCCACAGAGATGATGTGGAATATGGTGACTCATGACATGACATGACATAATAGTGATGACATGGAATATATGATGTCATGGAAATGTCAATTCATTCTCATTGCTTCTTGATTTTTGTCTTCCTGAAAATGTATTTTATCCACCTCCATATGGCTTACATGTAAGGAGTCCTCAATGATATCACGTCTTGAGCTACGGTCGCAAAATGGTGTCCCTTTTCTTTCTCCTAAATAATCAACTTGCATATTCATATATAAAGGTATATTCTAGCAGGTTCTCCTTCTCCATATCCTTCCTCATCACCATGTCATGATATGATAGAGTACATGTATCTGCAATTCACTCATGATGGGATGACATCAGTCCAAAAAACCCTTAGTCTAAGATGTTGCATGACGATCCACTAACTGAGCTGGAACCAGGTGATAGGAATAGGGAGAGACTTCGTGACTGCACAATTGTGCAGCTCAAACAGTCAATGGTTTAGCATGAGCCTTGAGACTACACAATGCGTAGTTTAGGTTGGGACTAGGAAAAAATATTGTGTAGTTGGGAAGCTCAGGGAGTCAGGCTAAGGGGTTGAGCGTTGATTTTTCCCACTACGCAGTTATAGAAGGCATATGAGGTTAGGTGATTGTGAAATTCAAGGACTCATGGTTGAGGCTTGAGCCTTGTGATTTCCCAATGCACATTACTAACTAGGAAAGAGAGAGAAATTTCACAAATTTTTGGGTCAGAGGTTTGGCTTGAGAACTGTAATTTCCCAATGCACAGTATTGAGAGGTAGGAACTATGCATTTTATAGTTCCAAGAGGTAGGGCTACATGTTTATGGTTGTGATGCACAATGTGCAGTTAAGGAGGGTTGGATGAGGCTAAGTTGCTTGGTCGGGAAGTTTCCAAATTTGGCTAAGTGTGGGACCGATGAAGCTGATGTGAACAGTGATAAGACTTGACTATTATCACACACTTAGAACACTTGATGACGCAACATATATAATCCAAAAAACATAAAAAAATCACTTCCTTGAGTTCAAAAACTTACGACAAGTTCTACACCAAAGATATATTTTGCAATGATAGTGACGACATTTCTGCAACAATTCTTAAAACTTTGGGAATGAGTACGAAGGATGTTTACATGATAGGATCAACTCATTTACACAAATATAACCCCATGAAACCACCAAAAAAATATTTTATGTAATGTGTGACACATAACGTGTGAAAAGACAACACTTTGGTATTCTTGCAAATAGCACCAAAACACTTTGAGAAAATACATGTAGTGAGTCTTAATGCTTGTGACAACAGTATGCAAGAACAAAGAAGGCTCTAAAATTTGGGTCCATACCAAAATAATAGAGGGTGTTGTAGCAGTTACAAAATTTGGCAACACATTAGTATAATTTCAGCTTATCTATCTTGGTTGATTATTTTTTGCAGGGTCCTAGTCCTACAGGAAGTATTAATTCATCATAAAAATCACTCTGGTCCCCTCTATCCCTTCTCAATTGAAAAAAAACATAGAATCAGTAGTATCGCAATGTTTTGAATTAGGAAAGAGTACTTTAGTTTGAGAGATATTGATTTTAATAGTATATTTTTTCATCTCTGGTGTTGCTCCACTGCAAGCGGGCATGGAAAATACCCCAACAAAGTCACTACAGGAACACAGGAATTTCTCCACTACCATCGAGCCTTGTTAGTACCTTGACGAAGTTGCTTGCTTCACCTCTTTGCACAGGAAGGCTTTTTCTTATTTCTCCTTTAATTATCTATTTTTGATAGGATTTTTCATAGGCACTTATTCATTTCATGGGTGGAAGAGGGATACTGACTTATTAAGAGTAGAAGAGGTTGTTCCTTCAAAGAAGCGTATAAGGACCTTTGATTTAGGTTTGATTGTTTATATTTTTCCCCTTTTTCTTTTCTTCTTGATTTGATAAGAATAAAAACATTGAAACATAATGAACCGAGTATAGGCATAAGGTCTCTAGAATAGACACAGATATCATGGTTCCACACAAAAATCCCCTTACAGAAGGATCGTATTTTCCATCAAAACATCATTGACCAAAAGGCGTAACCAAAACAAAGGAGGACCAAAGGTTAGCCAAATGTTGTGGTGTCACAAGACTCTTTTAAACTTGGACACACACAAATAAGCCAGGAAAAATGCTCACACATGACACTTGTTTATATAAATAAATAAATAAAACCAAACAACCAATCAAATAATAAAATAAACTATGTACATAGTGTATGGCACAACCTGAGTCATCATTGAAAATAATGTTTTAAATCTCGGTCATTAACAGGAAGAGAGTCAATATTCCCGTCTAGAGATTGAAGATGATATGTGTGTTGGCCAAGATTTTTTTCATAGTGAACGGTCCTATCCATAAGGATTGAAGCTTAGTGTCTTTATCTTTGTCCTCATTGTATTTTTCCCACTTCAAGACTAGGTCACCCACACTAAATTCATTCTTTCATGCAGGCTTCTTGTCAAACCACCTCTTGATATGACTTTTGTGAAGAGGATTTTTTTATCTTTCTTTATGTATTTCTTCCTACAACTTGTGAAGGGTGTAAATACTACTCTGAACCAATAAGCAAGGCTTTCCCTGGGATTCTTGTGAAAATTGAAGTGCAGAAAAGTATATGTTTAGAGGCAGGATGGATTATTTTCAATACACTAGGAAGTAAGGAGACATATTCAAAGAAGGATTTGACGTGACTCGGCCAGCCCATAAGACATTCACCAAATCGGAGTGCCAGTTCTTTTTTTCAGCGGAAATGGTCTTTTTGATAATGTGGATAAGGTCCTTATTAGTAGACTCAACAAGATCATTTCCTTGCGGATAGTAATTTTTAGAATGTTTCAGTACAATGCCATTTTCCAATGCAAAATCATATAATATTAAAGATGAAAATGATATTGCATTGTAAAAAAAATGTCAAGTAGGAATGCCAAACCTAAAAATAATATTTTGGTAAAGGAAGTTGATGACTTTGTGATCATTCACCTGCTTCTGTGGAACTGCATTTGTCCACCACATAAATTATTTTGTTGCAGTGATGATATAGTCGTGTTGCTTTGACGAGTGCAGAAAAATTTCATAGATGGCACCTAGGCCCCATTTTTGAAATGGTTCTTCCATAACAATAGGTTGCAATAAGGCGGTTGACTTCTTTCCTCGGCTGACACACTTTTCATAGATTGAACACTTGCAAGCATATGCGTGAGCATCCTTGAATAATGTGGGCCAATAGAAGCAAATGCAAGTGACTTCATGTGAAATAGTGTCAACCGCAAAGTGGCCCTCATTTGGTCTGTCACAAAGATCACGTAAGAATTTCTCCATCTGAGTAGTACTCCATCATGATGATTTATGAAAAGCACCCCATGCACTAATTGGTAAGATAATTCTTTTAATATGAGTGCCCTATTTTTTCATGCAAATAAGTCAGAGGGAAAAGTTGCATGCTCAAGATACTGGCACACATCCGTGTACCAAGAGTTTGAAATGGAAGTGGGGATGGCTCTCTGAACATTGTACATTTTGATTTCTTTCTCCCACCGAGATGAATCATATTTTATTGCATCCACTGCTTATGCTTCTAGCCAAAAAACACCATGGCCCTTTATAGTGTGAGCCGGTTTGAATTCTAAGTCATACTCTTGCAAACCAGTCATCAAGTTCGCTCTTCTCTCACTCAACTCGTGTTGAACAAACAGAGCTTTGACTGTTGGGTGCAGAAAAAAGATAACACAATGATTCTTTAAGATATAGGGTCGGAAGTGATTCCCCACCTTATAGATTGCATAATATTATTTATCAATGGCAGGATAGTTCATCTTGGGTCCTTGTAGGCTAGCACTCATAAAAGAGATTGGTCGATCATTTTTTTTATCATATTTTTGCATAAGAATAGTGGCAAAAGAAGTATAAGAAGTGAAAGTGTAGAGAAAAAAATATTTATTGAAATTTGGACTATATAATGCTCGTGCTTCTGTGATTGCTTGATTGATATGGGAGAATGCATCATTTTCCATTTTATCCCACTTAGATATTGTAGCCTTATTTACCATCTCTTGCATAGGTTTGAAATTTAAGTGTAATCAGAGATGAACTTGTGGAGAAATTTTGTCTTTCCTAGGAAGAACTGCATGAATTTCTTATTGAGTCAGAAGGGAATTTGCATAATATACTTGACCCTTTTAGGGTCCACTTTAATCCCATTTTTTGCGATGATATGGACCAAGAGGATTCCCTCATACACTAGAAATATACTCTTCTTGGGATTAAGTTGTTAGAGTCCTGTAATTTACAGTATCACAAGGTGACTGATTATTTTCTCTTTGCAAATTTTTCATACTTTACATGGATGTCAATATTCAAAATCCTTTCCAAAGCAAGAATCAAATAAAGCGACAGAGAGGGAAGGAGTAGCATTAGACCATTAGTGAAGACAAAGGCATTAGAGAAATCAGTTAAGGCAGAAAAACAACAAGAGAAGTGTCTTGAACGAGACCGAGTCAATTTGTGCACGCTTGGGTCAAGTCGTGCACATTTGGGTCAAGTCATGCATGTTTGGGTCGAGTCGTGAACGCGGGCAAGTCGTGAACATGGGAAAAGTAGACAACATTCAAGTATTCTACGAACAAATAGAAAGAAACGAACGGGGATGGCCAAAGAAACAAAGTCATCAAACCACAACAAGGGAGCAGTGAGAATCGTTGATCTAAACATCGATCAACGACGGAGATTAAATCGCAATCGCAGATCACAAGTTTGTAAGATAGGCACAAAGGGTAAATGTTAAAGTTGTCGAAGTGCGATGTTCAATGATAGTGGGACCCATTCACCCGCCACACTTCCTTTTCATTTTATTTTCCTTAAAAATCATTAAACCTTACCCTTTATCTGCTTTTCCACTTTATTTTTTCTATTTTACCTTTTTATCGCTATATCATTCCACATACCTCCACCTTTCTTGATTTCCTGATTGCGATTAAAAGTAGGGCCATTCTCCCTGACACGTCATCCCTTCCCCCACCATCCATCACAATATCACAAATTTACCTTTTTAGCCACAACGTTTTTCATCACAAATATTATAAGGTACCTTTAAAGCACCCGCAATGTATTTTGTTTAAATTGCAATGCGGTTGGCCCCACCATAGCAGCTTCGCCCCCTGCTTCAAGCCACTTGAATCATAAACCTTACCCTACTGCAGAAACCTTCTGACTTGTGATTGCAATGTGGGTGGGTCCCTCTCCTCACACTTCACAAGTTTTAGAATTTAATCCCCACACTCATAAGCAAAACCTTAAGATTTTCAATTTGCGCTGCAGTCTGGTCCCACCTTACCTATCACGTCTCCTTCATACTTCACATTGCATCGCCGATTGCATTTCTTATAACTTAAACTCTAAAACATGTGATGTGTGATTTTATATGGATGCGATAAGGTTCATAACTAAAATATAAACATTTTTAGGTCTGGATATATGGGTTTTTTACGATGTTTTGTTTAAAAAGGGTCAAGTCAGGCATATGAGGTTTTAACATCATTTTATGAAGAAAAAAGGGTTGAAACACGGCAATAAAGATTCGGGTAGCAAATAAACACCACAAGTCGAGTCGGGCAGCAAAAGGCGTTCATGCAGAAATGTTATGTTATGATGGTAGAAATGGAAAAGGAAACAAAGCACATCAGCACAGTCACTGGTCAATGAAAAATGGCTATCCTTGCACTAGACTTAATTAACCAATGTCAATCTTTTGAAAATCAAGGCCAGATGTCAGAGCCATCACTCGTTGCCTCTTTGGGATCATCACATGCCACCTTCAAGCCTACTTTTTATTTATGAAGATCCACCTGAGTTTCTCATTCTTGAAGGGTTACCAAAATTAATTCCACAAGCGGTGTTTTGTCAGAGATTTTCTTTGTTCGAGCCTTGCATGGCCATACCTGTTTAATTTTTAGTTGCTTTTAATAAATGAAGTTTTCCAAAGTAATTAGGGCAACCGACTCTAGTTTTAGTTAAATACTGCTTGAATTTTCATGATCAAGGTTTGGATATTGTTAGCCCATACATTGTAAGAACTACTATATTGGAGCTAAAAAAAAGGTTATTCTGAATAATCACTTTTCAAAATCAGCATGAAAATCACTAACAATTAAAAAAAATTGATACATAAAAAAAAATTAAAGTACCAAAAATATTCTAAACAAAAAGGTTATTCTGAATAACCATTTTTCAAAATCGAGTGTTTTTGTTTGCTACCTCAAAAAAATGAGTAATCGGTAATTTTCTCATTTGATCGGTAACTATGTTATTTCTTATGTGAATCTGCAAGCTTGAAAATCATTGGTGTCATTTATTTTCTTACGCAGTGAAATCAATTTTTTTTCTTGTTGAATAGATTGCATTATGCAAAGTATGGTTGTTGCAATAGATGTGTGCTCCTAGAACAACATTTATGTAGAACTTCTAGAGGAAAATTGATTGAAAGAATTACAAAGGAAATGGTGCCCTATCTTGTAGGCTTGAAGGTTGGTCATATCTATTGGAGGCTTCTAAATTTTTTATATTTTATTTGTCAAATTTGACTACAAATTATCTTATATATTGTATTCTAAGTGAGGGCTAACAATTTTTTCTAATTTTGCAAGTTTTCTTTGATACGATGATGGAAATGGTATGGAAACTTTGATGATGAAAATGGACTTTGTCGCAAAGAGTATTTTGAAGCATTTTTTAAGTAAATTATTTTATCGGGTAGCATTGATGAAAGTCTTTTTTAGGAAAAATGGAGAAAATTAATTATTTGATAAAGTTATTAAATACCCTAATGATCTCTAATGTTCATAATAGTGTCCAAATCACCACAGATGCACTTTTTGATATCCAAACATGTTTGCAAAATTCTCAAAGAAAATTTGAGTTTTCAGAGCTAGATTCGTAGTTACAATAAGAAAAACTTCAGAAGAAAATTTGTGATTCTGAATTGGTGTTTTTTCAGAACAACACTTTGTTTGAGCACGATTCTACTCTACAGTCAAGGATGGATCGGACCATTTCAACAGAAAATTTCAATGCAATTGAAAGTCCTAATGAGAAGTTTTTCATCCCCCAAAAATTTATAAGATCGTGGGAAGAAATTATGCATAACAAACACATAACTGGTTTGGTTTATAACAAGGATTTCCTAGATGTATCTTTTCATATTCTTGATTTTTCTAAACCTATACAATTTTGTACTGTTGGATTTTTGTATGGTGTTGTTCCAAAAAAAATTGATCGATGTCAACAATGTAATAGAGTTATAAATGTGAAAGATCAATGTTTTGATAATCACTCGTGTGAGCATTGTGGAAAGTGAAAACGCCATTAAAATAGAGGTTCCAAAAAGAAGACTACTGCAAGAGATAAACTAAATTTAGAATGGATTGCTTCTTGGGATTGGTCGAAAACAACAAAGAATATTTACAGGTCATATCCTAGGATATGTTCGAGAGTGTTGATTAGTCTTGCAATGATGAAGAATAGTTCATCTTCTCATCATGTGTCCAACAAACGGGGAATTGTTGATGGTCTTCTACAGGTTCAAATATTTTTCAAGTGAGCTTGAGTCAAAGATCCACAAGTGAGCCTAAGCCACAACTTGTACCAGTTAGAGCCATAGTTGTAGCCAGAATGAGTTGTTTTCGAATGAGCACTTCCATATTCGGAATTTTTCGAGGAACTACATTGATGGTTCTGGAGTTGATACTTTTGATTGATCTGATAACTGCTATGAATGTTCCAGACATGGGTATCGTTTGTGGTTTTCTCTTAAAAACCACCATCTTCTGTTTGTGTTCATCCTTAAAAACCATTTCTGAGAGACATTTAGCTCTTGGATAAGATGATTTTTTTCATTTCGAGCTATCATTCTTGAACTTTGATACATCCCTTCGGATTAAGGGGGAATTTTAGATAGCTAATCCACTAATTTAAGGTTGGGTTAGTTTGCATTATGGTGAGTGGTTATTAGAGTCTAAGAAGACCCAGAAACTGAATCAACCGCTTCTTTATGTATTTATATGTACATTGTGTACATCATTCTTTGAGATCAATATTTAATATATAGTTGAGTTTGGTTTCCAATTTTTTTGTCTTACAAACGTAAACAATGATGGTTCTAATCGAGCTCAAGTACCCACATGTCAACCATGTCACCAATGGGATTGAGTTTGCAACTAACGTTCATGCTTAATTCCATATGTTGTTATGAGAATGGAGTGGGAATGACAGATAACTACAAATTTAACCTCATCGTTCTAATGGTCTGCTCCATTTCTTAAGAAGCTAATGCATATGTAAACGTATTGTTAGATCAAATAACATAGAAAAAACTTACCTAAAAAGAATCCCAATCCTAAACATATTTTTCTAAAAAAAAACAGATTCTAATCCAAGAAACTTATTTGGTCTCAACCAGATGCATGACATAGAGAGTGGGTAAAAGAAATGATAAAAAAATAAGTGAAAAATAGCAAGTATTGATCGTGAACTATCTCTATATATTTTTGTACATTTACAGGAGCTCTATAACTGGGGCTGGGACTATGGGCTCGAAAGGAGACTCTGTTATAAAATAGATGAGTATTCATTTTTTATACAAAATTAAAAAAATTAATGATTTACTATTTTTATAAGAAAAAATATACTTTTTTTATTTCACCATAAATAAAAAAATGTACAATTCCTTGGTTTCCTAGCAACTAGCTTCGATGCATGAATAGCATGTATACTTAATTCAATAATTACATAGAAACTATCTCAACATAGGGAGAGCAGTATCAGAAAAATTAAAATAAAATTCAAATATTAAAACATTATGACAAAATTATGAGATAGAAATTACATGGAAATTACTCCATCATTTGAAAGTAATTATCGTCTTAACAACATGTATGCTATGAAATTATTCTCCCTAAAGGGATGAAATACCTGAATGTCATCAAACTATCCTGTAATTGGTGAATTTTCCCCTTCCATGCCTCCAAATGAATAATTCTCGTATCAACCTTCCCATTAAATCGATCCACTAAAAATATAGAGTCCAATACTAACTTGAAAGGTTTCACTTGTTTCCACACAATGAGGCGTAAGGTAGCCCACATAGACACCACTTCAACAACAAAATTAGTGTGTTTACCATTTCCAAATTTGCATTTAAACACCACATTTTGCAGGAAGAAAAATATAATTCATATTCCACACCTATCCCTTTGACGAACACCAACATAGAATCCCCATACCTCACCATGAGATATCTCCATAGTTTTTTCATCATTTTTCTTTTCTAGTTTCAACGACTTTCCCTATTCAATAAAAGAAGCCCTTTTGTTATGAGGAATTAAACCAGAAAAAAATACTTATATTTTGAAAAATATATTTATTCCTTTATAGTAAAACTCCCCATAACACAAAGACTAGAAGGAAATTAAATTATTATATATATGAGTCCAAACCCACAAGAAATATTCCACAGATTCACCTATCCAACCCAGTATGGAAGATATTTTTATGTCGAGAGGCGCTCTATAACCTAGTATGGAACGGATTTTGTAATTTCATGTCTTGTCCTATTAAACATTTTGACTCGGAAAAATTACTTCTTTTTTTCCAAGGAAAAATTGAAATTTTTATTAGCTTGATAAAAGTTACATAGTTTATGAAAAAAAAAAATTGTAATGGTGATAAGGCCACTGAAAAAGGCGTAAAATTGTCACGACATATAAGACTGAGAAAAATTAAACCACTCGAAATAGAAACCATAGGGTCTGAGAAAACGTCCAAATAATACAAGGCCTCCCCATAAGGGGAAAACAATCCAACAAGCAAAAATATACATGTCCAAAAATGTCCAAATAAGACAGGGCCTTCCCTTAAGGAGAAAACAACCCAATAACCAAAAAATTACGCCTATGTATAGAGTAGAAAGCCAGTTCATTTACAAAAACATATACAAAAGTAAATATAATTTAAAACTAGCTCATAAGGAAATGATTGTGATAAAACATTGGTAGTTGTACACCAGGAACCTGACTAGCAATCAAAAGGAAATTGATCTGACACACGGATCAATCCATCAACATGTTCGACTATCCTCCAGGTGCCCATAGTCTGTTGTAGACCCTCCTTAGAAAGGAGGTTCGTTGAGTTGTTTTGTTCCCTATATATATGGAAAATAGAGATATGATCATCAGAACTTTTTAATTGCAATATTTCTTCTAAAATTGGAATCAATATATGATTTCAACATCTTTGCAAGCGTTGAACTAATTAACAACATTCATATAGTCACCAAATATTTGAACATAACCAAATCCCAACTATTTTATCCAACACAAAAGGAGCTTAAGTGAGATTAGATCTGCATAGTTATTCGAACTTGTACCAAGACCCACTGAAGCCTTAAAAAAATTGTTCTTATCAAGGAAGAAAACCAAACCAGCCCCACATCTATCATCATCATCTGAAACGTCATCAAAATAAGCCCAGGGAATGTTAGGCTTGATCAGTTCTTCCTTGATAAACCTTTGAGGATGGGATGTTTAAAGAGATGGAATAAGAGCATAGATCAAAGAGAATTCAGAAGCAATCGGGTAAGGGGAAGTTGCACAATCCTGAAATATTACTTTGTTATAAGCCATCCATATTCCCAAAGAGACAATCAGTGGAATTTTTCTAAGGATTTCATCAACAACTGAATTCCACCAAAATTTCCAGGCATCCTTGCAATTGTTTCCTTCCCACTTCAATCTTATCCCAAGCAGGGAAAAAGTATCATCCCAGAACTTAGAAGAAAAAGGACAGTGTAATAAAAATTGAGTGACAGATTCTGCAGTATTTTTACATAAACTACACCAACCAGGGCCTTGTTTTTT
Source organism: Pinus albicaulis (assembly GCA_034641835.2). NCBI lineage: Eukaryota > Viridiplantae > Streptophyta > Pinopsida > Pinales > Pinaceae > Pinus > Pinus albicaulis. The sequence goes on along the minus strand of CM076572.1, from coordinate 474,302,278 downwards.
CTGTTTCAAAATATTATCCCAGGTGGGGACTTTGTTCTTTAGGATGCACCAAAAAAAGAGTCTTGACTTTTCATGGATTTTAAGTTTCAAAAGGAGTTTGCACCACCACTCTTGGGCACCCCAATCATTCCTAGCCATCAAGTACATATATCCATATTTTTGGGAGTACCTGCTAGATGGGGCATGGAACCATATGATGGATTCTGGGTGAACTTTGAGTCTGAAACTAGTGCACTGGAGTTCACCTGTATATCATTGTTATTCGACATGCCAACGAGGATATAACCTTAATTCCTTAGCCGATTTCCAACCTTTATTCCAAAATGTGGAAGAGACTGCTTTCTCAATCTACTTTAGAAAAGTAACACCACTGCCATTGAGAAAACCGAGAAGCTCCCTTGAAAGAGAAAAATCCTCATTACATCACACACAAGGGTCAAGACCAATACAATTTTTTTCACCATTTCAAACATGCCAAGCTAACCCATCCTCCACTAAATTAAAAGTGTATATAGTTTCCTTTCAAATCATAGAGGAGTTCATTGTTTTCTTGTTTTCTCTCCTCATCCAATCATCCAATGGTTTTGGGTCTATATACTTCATTTTAACCACTGATGTCCAAAGGTTATCCATAAAAAATGAATGTGGCTCGATTTTTCTGCCAAATAAATAGCAAAGGAATGGATCTCCTTTATCCCCCATCCTCCCCAGGATTTAGGTCATGCTATTTTGTTCCACGCAACCCATGGAAGAACCACATCATCTTTAGCCCCTACCCAGAAAAACCGATTGCATAGTTTCCTAATTTTATATTGAATACCTTTAGGCACCCAAGTCAAAGTGATCCAATAAACCAGGATATTCATGAGAACCAACTTGATAAGAACCAATCTACCCGCTCTCGACAACCACTTGAAACTCTGGGTTTTAATCTGTTTTTCAATTTCTACAATCGACCAAAACCAATCATGCTTCATGTGTTAATCAGGATTTAGGTGAAAATAAAGATATTTGAAGCTGCCACCCATAGGATTTGAATCAAAAGGGGAAAAAGTTGAAACAATCCACTTCAATCCCTATAAAACCTGAGTAGATAATTGAGAATTTTATATCATTAATGCACACACTGGTTGCATGAAGAAAAAAATCAAGGGAAGACTTCAACTATTGTAAGTCCTACTTGGAGCCATTGTTGAACAGGAGAATATAATCTACAAAAATTAGATGAGATATGAATAATTTAGTTTCAATTTCAATTCCTTTCAAGTTTCCATTCCTTTTAGAAACCAATAGCAGTTAACTAAGACCTTCAGCAGCTAGAAGAAACATAAGGGGAGACAAAGGATAGCCTTGTCTAAGCCCTCTTTAATTGTGGAAAAAAGGATAGGTTGCCCCATTTATAAGAACTACAAAAGAAAAATTTGTTATACAACTCATGATCCAATTAATGAAGCTTATATAGAACCCCATATGGGTCAGAAGAAGCTGGAGGTATAACCAACTGATTCTATCATAGGCCTTTGACAAATTGATTTTAACAATCATGCATTTTCTTCTACTTCTTTTGATGCTATGCATTATTTTTTTAGCAACACTAATTCCCTGATGGATCTATCTACAATCCAGGAAACAAAATTGTTCCTTTGAAATATTCCTGGACAAAATTTTCTTTAACCAGGTCGCTATAAATTTGCCAATAATTTTATAGATACAATTACAAAGGGATATAGTTATGTACTCTTCAAAAGAACCAGAAACATCAGTTTTAGGGGTAAGGGAAATAAATTTGGTATTGAAGGGCTCATGAATATGACCCTTATTCCTGGATTCTTCCACCACATCAAAATATCATCCTCGAGAAATTCATAAAAATTATGAAATAATTATACCGTCCAGCCATCAAGCCCTAGAATTTTGTCTTTCTGCATCGATTTTAAGATTCCTTTCACTTCAATTTTTGATATCAAAGTCATAAGTATTTAATTTTCTTCCTTGTTCGTGTATTTAGAAAAAATGTGTGGCACTCTTATGACCTTTGCTATGGATACCCCTTCAGTGCCTTATCGTTTTTGAAATATTCCTTCCCCATTCTAACAAGATCAGAGAAATATTTTTCTATACCACCCTCCTCCCTCTCCATTTCCCAAATAGTTTTTTTATTCTTCCTTCCCCTCCCATAATTTTTGAAGAACTTTGAATTCTAATCCCCTACAGCAAGCCAAATGGAAAGGATTTTGAGCCTCCACTGTTCTTTGCCATCATTTAAAATATTTTTCCTTTTAGTCTCAAGAAGCTTGATCCTTTCTCACTTCTCCTCAATTTCATACCCATCCATCTCTGGGATTTCCATGGATTCAAATTCCTCTTCATCCCTCAACTTCTCTAGCCCAAAATATTGTTTCTCATTTCAATATTTTGAGATTTTCCATGAAGGTTGAAGCCAAAGAAGTGTCCTAAGAAATTTCTAGGTGCCTGTAGACTTCTTTGACCAGCTGAGAAAAAGAGGGATATTTTAACCAAACCAAATTAAACTTGAAGGGCGCACCAGGTTTGTTACTAGACCCTTTGAGCTCCAAAAGGATTGGAAAATGATCAGAATCCCCACCATACCCCACCCACTTCCTGAAATAAGGAATGTGACATAAAAGGGCCTCACTTAACAGGAAATAATCTAGTGTCTTTGCCACTCGAGCCACTCTAACTCTACGATTCCTCCAACTTGGGCACAATTTTATCAAGCTGAGATCGATAAGATTTCTATCCTACGTATTATTCAGGAAGAAATCTGGCAGAGGATCGACTTGATCCTGGGGACCCCAAGTCTTAGATAAGCCAAAGGATAAATTGATCCCTCCCCCCCACCACCACTAGGTTAGGGGTTTTCATAAAATACTTTGTAAAAAGGGAGTTCAAGAAGACAACCCTATCCTGACACGAACCATAGATATTTACCAAGGATAAGATAGTATAGAGTTCATATGAGTAGGACCCCACCCCCAGAACAAAACCATAGCTCCAAGAGTTTAATAACCTTAATCGGCTTTCATTGATACCCAAATCCAAGCCTCCATATCTACCTTTCGCATCAACAGTAACGAAAGACCATCCAGGCATAATTTTACAAAGAGAAAGAAATACTGCCTCCCCATCTCCCAAATTTTCTTATAACATAATGACATCATGCTTATATGAAATAAAAATAGATTTTAGAGCTAGGTTTTTATGGATGCTAGCAAAGCCACGAAAATTGAAAGATAACAAGATCATTTGGAAAAATTGGCATGGAAATGCATTGCTCTAAGTGCCCCTTCTAAATATAATTGTTTTCCATCATAAATATGTAGCTTAGTTTTAAGTTGTGCATTGGATATGTTTGTCTTACGACCTCTAAATTTAAGTGGTCTCAGTAGGTCCAAACCAATACCCAGCCTTCCAATAGTCTCAAGTGGAAGAGTTATTTTTCCCGAGGACACAGGTTGTATGGGGGTAAATCAAGGGGTGCCAAAGGGAGAGAGACAAGGTCAAGCTTGACCAAATTAAGCCTGTTAAGAGACAAAGATGGGATGGAAGTGATAATGCTATCCAAAGCCGCAGAAAAATTTCCAGGATCAGGATTCTAATTTGATAAAGGCCTGGAACGACCAGGCTGAGGCATGTTGAGTTAACACAACGGAAACATAAAAAAAATAAGACACACACAGCATTCAAACATGAAAAAACGAAGATTTTAACATGGTTCACGCAACCAATCTGGGCTACGTCCACCTAACAGGGCATCGGCAATCTCATTCATCAACTGGAGAAATACAATAGCAAAGTTTCTCATCTGCTCATCTCTTCCAATCACCTCACATTCCTCATCATGCACATTTTCCTCTACGGGCTTACATTTTATAGCTGGGAGTAGAAACAAAATCATAAATTCACTCACAACAAATATAGGATGCATTAACTCCACATCAGAAATAGATGGGGTCAATTTAGCAACAAATCCTATTGTTGTCACCTTCATGAGATTTTCTCCAAATTTAATTAAAAGAAAATCTCAACAATCTCCACCTTGACAAAAATTAGCCTGATACCATGTTCCATTATTATTTTTATCTTTTCTACCAGCCAAGAGAAGCCAGACACCATTGTAGCTTCTCTAACAAAACTGGTTTCGTCAACATGTCTGCACAATGTTCCTTTGTATGCACCTTTTCAAGAGAGACTCCCCTTTCAGTGATAACATGTCTTACAAAATGGTACTTGATAGGTATATGCTTTGATTTGCTATGATAGGTCGGATTTTTAGCCAAGTGAATTGCACTTTGACTATCACAAAATAGCTTGATGTTATCCTGCAACCTACCAAACTCGCCAAACAAACCTTTCAATCAAACTGCTTCTTTGCAAGCATGTGAAGCAGCTATGTATTCTGCTTCTATAGTGGATAAAGCAACAATGTTCTGTAGCTTTGAAATCCAGCTAATAGCTCCACCTGCAAGAGTAAAGACATACCCTGAATTTGACCTTCTCTTATCCAAATCAACTGAAAAATAGAAATCAACATATCCGCAAACAAATTCACTACTTTTGTTATTTGTGACACAATAATCACTTGTGCCTCTCAGATACCAAAGCAACCATTTCACTGCTGACCAGTGTTCTTTTCCTAGATTTTCCATATACCTACTGACAACCCCAACTGCATGTGAAATATCTGGTCGAGTACAAACCATCGCATACATCAAACAACCTACTACATTGGCATATGGAATTTGAGACATATATTCCTTTTCTTCATTAGTGTTAGGACATAAACTTGAAGAAAGCTTAAAATGGGAAGCTAAAGGGACTGAAATAGGCTTCACATTGTTCATACCAAACCTTAAGAGTATTTTCTCAATATACTTATTTTTTGATAGCCACAGCTTACCATTGCTCCTGTCTCTAAAAATATCCATGCCCAAAATTTGTCTTGCTGCTCCTAGATCTTTCATATCAAACGTCCTAGCCATCTGAGCCTTTAACCTGTTGATCTCTGTTATGATTTTGCTTGCTAAAAGAATATCGTCAACATACAACACTAAGATAATAAACATGCCATTACTTAATTTCTTAAAGTAAACACAATGATCATATTCACTTCTTATATAATTTTGACTCATCATGAAAGAATCAAATTTGTTGTACCATTGTCGAGGCGACTGCTTCAGACCATACAATGATTTCTTGAGCCTGCAGACAAATTTCTTGTTGCGATTTTGAAAAAACCCTTCCAGTTGTTCCATGTAAATATCCTCATCTAAATCTCCATGTAAAATTGCAGTTTTAACATCTAGTTAATGTAATTCTAAATCAAGTAAAGCAACTAATGCTAACACAATTCGAATTGAAACAATTTTTACAACTGGTGAAATTATCTCATGAAAGTCAATGCCAGCTTTCTGAGAAAAACCTTTCGCGACCAGCCTCGCTTTGTACCTGTCTTCTTTATCATCAACACCTTTCTTATATTTGTAAACCCACTTACATCCCACAGTTTTCCTGTCTTTAGGAAGTTCTACCAGATCCCATGTGGCATTCTTGTCTAATGCCTTCATCTCGTCCTTCATAGCCTTTTTCCACTTACCACTGTTAGAACCTTCTATAGCTTCCTGATAGAAAAAAGGTTCATCATCGTTAGTAGTTAAAGCAACTGAAGTAACATAATCATCATACCTTTTAGGAAGACGTCTAATTCTCATATACCTCCTTAAGGATGTTTCTGGTACTTCCACAATTTGTTGATTATTATCTGTAGGAACTTCTTCATGATCATCATCTGAAACATGTTCATGATCTGCATCTGAAACTTGTTCATGATCTGAATCTGAAACTCGTTCATCTAGAATATCATCAGTATCTGAACTGGTTTCAAACTGAATGTGTTGAAGCTTAGGTACATTATCCTGTTTCAATTTATCATCTACATCTGGATTTTCAAGTGAAGATTCATTAAATTTAACATCTTTGTTAATGATGATCTTGTGAGTAGTAGGATCCCACAACCTGTATCCCTTAGTCTCATCACCATATCCAACAAAGATATATCTTTTTTATTTAGGATCTAATTTAGAACACTGATGTTTCGGAACTAGATCATATGCATCACAACCAAAAACTTTCAGTTTAGAATAATCACATGGATAACCTTTCCATACCTCTTGAGGAATTCTGCATCCTATCGCAGTTGATGGTGATCGATTTACCAAGTAACAAGCCGTAGAAACCTCTTCTGTCCGCAATTCCTTCTGCAAATTGGCATTACTAAGCATACTTCTTGCTCTCTCTAAGATAGTCCTGTTCATGTGTTTAGCACGCCATTTTGCTGAGGAGTATATACAGTAGTTTTATGTCTTTCAATCCCAGCGTCCTTGCAATAATTATCAAATTCCTTTGAAGTAAACTCACCACCATTTTAAGTTCTTAAACATTTAATGGTTCTTCCAGTGATGTTTTCAACTAATTCTCTAAACTGCTTGAACAATGTGAATACATTTGACTTCTTATTTAACATGTAGACCCACACTTTTCTAGAGAAATCATCAATAAAAGATACAAAATATGACGATCCTCCATATGAGGTTGTAGGATATGGACCCCCAAACATCATAATGGATATAATCAAGGATTCCCTTACTAGTATGTTTTCCAGTTTTAAACTTCTTCTTGCTTTGTTTCCCAAATAGAAAATATTTGCAGAAATCTAACTTAGAAGATTTTAAACTAGGAAGTAACTTATGATCAAATAAAATCTTTAATCCTCTTTCGCTCATATGGCCCAACCTTTGATGCCATAAACAAATATAATTACTGTTGTTTTTAGATACTTTAGAAGCATGATCTGACTCTGTTCTTCCTTCTAACTGAAAAATATTTCCAACCTTCTTTGCTTTCATTACTAGTAAAATTCCTTCATAAACTTTCATTACTCCACCTTGAATAAAGGTTTTATATCCATTAGTGTCTAGTACTCCTAGTTAAATGAGGTTTTTTCTTAGTTCAGGTACGTGTCTTACATCAATTAGAATTTTATTTGTCCCATCAAACATTTTAATCTGGATGCTTCCAATTCCCACAATATTACATGAGACATCATTTCCCATGTAAAAAACTCCATCATTGATTGATTTATAAGTTTTAAACCACTCTCTGTGAATGCACATGTGATTTGATGCACCAGAATCTAACAGCCAATGTTGATCATGATTAGACAAACTAACTGATAAAACTTCATCACTCATACCTGAAATGGATGCCGAACCTGTATCTATCGTGTTTGCTTATTTCTTTCCTGTCGAAGAGTATCCTTTGGATGTTTGATGTCTCTTCCAACAATCCTTCTTCAAATGTCCTGATTTTCCACAAAACCAGCATTTTACCTTACTCTTCTTCCCTTTCGATTTTTAACGCAAGTTGTTATGCTTACTGAAGCATCTTTCTTTAGAATGACCTCTGACCATCATTACTTCTGATGTAGAGGTTTCTGAATTTGACCTTTTCCTTGTTTCTTCAGACAAAAAAGCTCCAACAACATCATCAAATTCAAGGGTTTCTGATAAACTAAGACTTATAGAAGTAACAAAATGATCCCATGACTCGGGAAACAAGCATAATAAAGTTACAGCTTTATCTTCTGATTCAAATTTTACTTCTATACTTTCTAACTGCACTAGAAAGGTATTAAAGGTATTCAAATGATCAGTTATCGTTGTACCTTCATTCATGCACAAACTGTACAGCTGTCGCTTCAGAAGAATCCTATTGGTTAAGGATTTTGTCATGTACAGCTTTTCAAGCTTTGTCCACAAACCAACAGAAGTTTTCTCTGACACGATGTTAAACAAAACATCATCTGCCAAACATAGTCGAATGCCTCTTAGTGCTCTTTCATCCAAGTCACTCCATTCGTTATCTGTCATGGTGTAAGGCTATTTCGCTTTTCCCAACAATGCCTTTGCCACGCCTTGTTGCACAAGTAGATCATACATCTTCACTTTCCAGATCTCGAAGTTGTTTTTCCCATTGAACTTCTCGATCTCAAACTGGGCACTTTGTGTTTTTTCCATTTTGAATAGCTCGTGTCAAGAAACTTCAAATTCAAGTCTTAAGAAATGAAGATCTTATTTTTTATTTTAATCAAAATTAATTTTTGATTAAAAAATGGCTATGCCTTATAAAAAAAATGCCCTTCCCCTAATATGATGGCATATTTACCAAAAAAAAGTTCGTTTTTGTTTTAAAACCACTCAAATCGAAATACCAAAGCTTATACCAAACATCAATTTTTAAAATAATCGATTTTGCATATCGATTTTCAATATAATAGATACCATCGACATACAGTTAATACAAATCGATTTTGAAAAAAAACTGTTAACAGCAATGAAGTGCCACCATATATAAAAAATATATATAATCAATTTTAAATATATGGCATTTTATAAAACTTCAAATCGATTTTATAAACCTTCAAATGGCATACGACTTACTTTTTAAGAACTTGGAGGCACATTTCAAATCGTTTAAAAAAAAAAATATTGATTTACCATATCTCGTTCCACGCAGTTCCTTCACACGTTAACGCAACCTTAGACCCAAGCTCACAGCTCTGCAACTTAATTTCAGCTCACAGTTCAACTGCATTTACCTCAAAACCGCAAACATCTCACAACCTTTGCCAGCTGGCTATCTCACGGTCCCAAGCGCTCTGGTTACGTTCAAAGTCGTTGGTAGTTTTTAGAGCTTTGTATTCACAGCCGGCAACATTTCAACAGAAGTTCAACCCTTCATTCAACTGCCCACCCAGCCCAATGGCTTACACAGTGTTATTCACAGCTTTCACACAGCCGCAGATTTCTCAAGCAGACTCTCTGCTTACATTTTCTATGGTCAACGATTCAACTGGTATTCTCTGCGCTCAACAAAAAAACTGGTCTCACTGCCTTTCAGCAGGCCACGACTTCTTGAATAGAGCTTTCGCTCAAGAACTCGGCACCTCAAACAATGCACACATGAAACCTTGATAACCAGCATATACCACTTACTTGCTGCAATACCAATTGTTGAGTTAACACAGCGGAAACATAAAACAAATAAGACACACACAACATTCAACCATGAAAAAACTGAGATTTTAACGTGGTTCACCCAACCAATCTGGGCTACGTCCACCTAATAGGGCATCGGCAATCTCATTCATCAACTGGAGAAATACAATAGCATAGTTTCTCATCTGCTCATCTCTTCCACTCACCTCACATTCCTCATCATGCACATTTGCCTCTACAGGCTTAAATTTTATAGTTGGGAGTAGAAACAAAATCATAAATTCACTCACAACAAATATAGGATGCATTAACTCCACATCAGAAATAGATGGAGTCAATTTAGCAAAAAATCCTATTATTGTCACCTTCATGAGATTATCTCCAAATTTAATTAAAAGAAAATATCAACAAGGCAAATAACTTAATAGAGATATAAAAGAATCATGTAGAGGAGAAATGGGAAGAGAGCAAGTACCCACTAGTGGAAGTGCCCGAACAAGAGGATCATCTTCCGCCTGATCCTGATGATCACGGTTAGTTGCAAGAGGCACAATGTTCAGATGAACAAGTTGATAAGCCTGAGCCTAACACCACTTGTTCCCCATCTACCATAGGCTCATCCACAATCATCTAGTCGACCACAAAATCCTCTACCCGGCCCATGTCTTCCATGCTAGGATACATTCTCAGCCTTATTCTACGTCGAAATCCCAGGGGATAGTCATGAGAAATGTGACCATACTTATGGCACCTATGGCATATAAAAGGAAGGTGCTCATAATCGATGATTTGACAATAAGAGTAACATGGTAACTGCAAATTGATTTTTTCAGCTAAGCCCTCTCTCAGGTCAAGCAGAACCAAAATACGAGCCAAATTACATTTTTTTGTTTCTATAAAAAGACATGTCAGCTTCCAAATATGACCCCAGTAGATTGAATATGGCCCGAAAAACATCCTTGGTCCATAGTTGTGGGGGGAGAGATGGTAAACGAACTCAAACTGGAATTTCTTCCACATTTTCACGATGGGTGTTGAACAGAGGCGTCCATTTCTTGAAGAGAACTAGTGACAACCCAAAACATAAGTTACAATTTAAAACCCACTCGAAGGCCTCCCACTGTCTGAAACGCACCATGAACTACCTACAGGCCAAAGTGAGAACTTCCACCTTGTTATCTGGAGCTTCCTTCCATGATTTTTCAATCCATTCAATAATGTATCTAGCATAGAAGGTTTTACCGTGATCTCTACCCACCAGTATGAGCTCAGAGGCCTCCATGAATTTGTCAATTTGGATATCTACCCCAAATATCAAGTTAAGGCCTTCAAGTTTTTTTTTAATTACCTTCTCCTATTTTCGTTTTGAACCGATGCTCCGACCGTTCTCTGCCCCTCCCAAAATTGACTACACTCTTGGTTGTGCAAGCCTTCTTCCTCTGACACCCCAAGCCATTCCTCCAATTGTTCCTCCCTAATAGAGGACACCCTCAGCACCAAGGGGTAGCATCCAAACCACCAGGTTTGTTCACCGGAAATGCACCCAACGATTGTGAATCACACCTGATAGAGCCTTCAAACTAAAAGCTGTGAAAACATGAGAGAGAAACCCTATCCCTCTCCCCATCTCCAGTAAAGGGCCTCAATTTCATAGGGGAATCCATAAAGTCTAGTCCCTCCTAAATGAAGACTTCCCTCATAGCCTCAAGAACATAAGGGTTTTGAATCTCATTAGAAAAATCAAGCCCCTTTCGACCCTCCGACACACCACCTAACTACACATTACTTAAACCTTGCCCTGCCTCTTGAGCATTTGAACCCCAGGTCGTGAAAAGGCAGGCTTTTAGAAAATTTGTGTGCCCAATACAACGAAAATTAAATATATCCTCCAGAACACCATAGGGTCAACCAAAAATGGAAGGGGGTAAAGAAAAATGTGAACTCACCCTATTTCACGTCTTCTTCGCCTCCAACAGACTCGCCACTGCCTCCACTACCACCGGCTCAAACTATGGTTTGTAGTCAGGTTCCCAGCCCTTTGAGGGGATATTTTTTCCAATAAAAGAAAATTTTAAATCGCCTTTGAGTTTCCAATTCAGCACCGACACACCCCCTTTTCCACCTGGAGACCTTGATGGCAGCACCACCTTAGTCAGGTTGTGCTCAGTTGGCTCTAGACCCCAGACCGAAAGAATATCTTCCGCCACAGGCTCTAATTCCACACAATAATCATATTTGACCATTGTAACAGGCATAAAATAACGTGCACATTGTGACCTCCCCTTCTACCACTCGGACAAAATAAAACAAAAAAACAAAACAAAACAAAATAAAACAAAAAAAACAAGAAAAAACAAAAAAAAAGACAAAAAAAAAAAATTAAAAAAAAAAAAAAAAAATGACAAACCTTAACACTGCAAACCATATCCAAGACAAGAGCCCTGGAATAAAATGCAACAGAAAACTGACAAGGTGAGAAAATACAAGGGTTTAAACATTCTGAGGGAACCCTTCCCCATAATTTCTAAGCGCGAGCCAGGTAGGGTCCATATGTCCCCCAACCCTGCCTCAGCACACCAAATGCCACCTGGAACGAGCCTCCTTCATGGTCAAAGCAGGGTGCAAACCCTGGTTAATTTTCCCACCACCATTACCACAAAAAATAGCTCCAGTCCACTCTTATAGTTCTAATACCACTCATGCAAATTACATAAATATAATATAATATAATATAATTGTAATTGTAATTATTAATAGAACATTTTGACTCTCTCAAATTACATAAAATTAAAAATGAATGTAAAATAAAATTAAAAAGTGTAGGGAAGCCCTCTCCAACCCAGTATGGAAGATATGTCGTAATGTCATGCTTATCATGTTAAACATTTTGAATCGATTACATAAAAAATAAGTAAAATAAAATAAATTATAATTATTAATAAAACATTTTGACTCCAAATTACATAAAAATAAAATATAATTTGAAAAATGAAAAAAAAATATTAAATTTATAATTATAATTATAAATAATAATTAAACGAGCCTAGATCCATCTTAACATTGGATCTACCAAGTACTGAAAGGGTTTAAATCTCTTGTTGTGCAAACCTCTTTTAGAGTGAAAATATATTTGATCTCTCTCAGCACTTGGTAGATCCGGATTTAAGATGGATCTAGGGCGGTTACTAACACTTCCCAAGTAGGATTTTTTTGTTCAAGAAGAAGTCATAGAAAACAATTACATTTAATAAATCATATCCCTTCCAAACCAAATTATACCACCACTTATGGACACAAAGAAAAAAAAATTGAATTAGTGCTTTGGGACCCAACCTCGTTGTGATAGCACCCCCTTTCTTATTTTATATCCACAATATAATATAAATTCCATATTTGATAATTACTATACTAGCTCTTCTAAAACAAGGAAAATACAATTTCCTTTCTTCTTTGTGAATATTGGAATTTTGAGATGTACTAAAGTCCACTCTTAATTTTCTACTCTAACAATTCATCTTCTTGCCACATCCTCTAACTATGCAATACCAACAGAGTTTAGGTGCAAGATAAAACTATTGGACAACTTGTAATTAGCAACACATCCCACCCATGGATCGTGACCAATTGAAACATTTACACCATTCCCCACCTTCCACATGAACCATTTCTCCATCATCTAAATTCAACTTACCATATTGTGCCACATCATCGACCCATGTTTGGTCAATTTGGGTTATAACCTTAACCAAACTTCCACTGATAATTCCTTTAGATATTTCAATCTCAGTAGGGAGCTCCAAAAATATTTCCAAAAAGCATTTATCACAAGCTTTTAGTAGCAAGGGTTGTTGCAAATATATCCAATTTTTGGATTCTCCATCCTCCCATAATATTCGTAAGAGAGAGTTTTTTTTAGTTCACAAACCTCATACCTCTCTTCTAACTTTTACCATTCTAAAGGAATTAAAAACATAACTTCTTAATAGCAGTAAAAATACTTTTTAGGATTTTAGCGAGAGTTGACTAATATATTGAAAATCCCTCTAGCACCACTTTGATAAGGATTAGGCGACCTCCTAGAGAGCCAATGATTGTACCATAATAAAATTGGCTTCTCCACTTTTCTTATTATCCACGTCCAATCCGAGATTCTATAATCATTTGGATTTAAAAAGAAACCAAGATATTTCAAACCATAATTTAAATAACCATAATTGAGAGGGAATATACCTTTGATATTGTTCATTGATTCATCTTCCAAGTTACTACTAATTTCTAATGACTTTTAGAGGCTATTCTCCCTCCCCACAGTAGCACTAAAGAAATATACAAGTTCTTTAAAAATAATACATTACGTTGCAGTGCCTAATCCACAAAACACATCATCGACAAAAAGAATATGACTAATTGTCTAATTAGATACCACGTCAATACCTTTGATCCTAATTTGCACTTTTGCAACCATAATCATTCTACTTAACCCGTTGTGACAAGCAGACACAGAAATGGAGATGAAGGACACACTTGTAGAATACCTCTTGTGGCCTGAAAGAAAATTTTTGGTTCTCCATTGATTATAACAACATAGTTGGTTGATCGCAAACATCCCATGATCCATGAGATGACATCAAAATTTAATTCTATTTGAATTATAACTAGTCTCAAATAATCCCAATCAACCCTATCATAGGCCTTTCTCAATCAATTTTCATTACCAAAGTTGAAAACGAGTATTTTCTCTCAAAACGGTGGTTTATCTCTCGACATTTAAAATATGTTTAACTAAGTGTATAGTTGCTCTCAACTCTCGATAAAATAAAAATGTTGCACTAGTTTCTAGATAGAAATGATTGGATTGATTTTCACATAATAGAATCCTGTCTTAAATTTTCATATTAACTTGGCAATATTTTCAATAAAAAATTTCACTTCCTTCCATCTTCACGACATTTTTTTTAAGACTAAGTAGACAATGGTAACCTCAACTCCTCCTAAACTTATGTCCATTGCAAATTCCAAGGGTAACCCATAATCTGATAGTTTCAAGAGAGGTTAATTGTTTGACCTCTCCAAACCATAAATTTCAAGTTATTCTTAGAATATGTAATTGACATAAGGATTCCCACTAAACTCCTACAATATGTTTTGGATTGGCGATAGTTTAAAGAGCCAAAAATTTGGCCCTTTTCCAACTCCCTCTCGCTCACCAATTCTAGTCACTACATCTTTCAACAACTCATATCACCTTACAGTGTGGTTGCATCTTCCATCCACTTCACTATAGTAAATAGTTTCACTCAAACCATCATTAACATGTGAGTATATGCAAGGTGTTGACTTGAGGTATAGTGTTAAATATTGCATCCATGTTTCTCCTTCCACACCAACTCCACAATTTGAAAATATATTTCATGGTTGCCTCCCTTTGCATTTTTTCTCTAGTCCCTTATTATATATGTGAACGATGGTAATGGAATTTACATACTGGAGTTTGTTCTTATAAGTTTCAAGTGATGGGAATCCCCAACCCCAACAATTCTATGGTGTAAATTTTGCCTAGAACTTTCAAAGGACCACTCCACAAGTGTGAAATTGCTTGAGTCTTTCTTTGAATAGGTCTCTACATGAAGGTAATATTCCTTCATCCACTGGAATTAATTTATGGGAATCAAGAAGATGACACTCCAAAAATTATTTAGGTGTCACGATTTTGTAACCAATCACTACAATTACTCTTGAAATAACCGGAGACATTATATTCAATTTTTGTGTATTCCACTATGTTATGATAGAAATTTCAAAATGATTTCTGGAGGATAATATATTGTTCTCACCATGATTCACTCCTTTTCTCTCATTTTGATCACACACTAAATGTTTTAGAATCTCCCATAACATTTTAGAGGCTTAAAACAAATAAAACTTGCAACCAAATCTGGAACAGTAAATATTATATTTATCATGGAACTTTATTTTCCATTCAAATGTTCAGATGGCTTTCCAATGTTGGACTTTTGAAGGTTGTGGAAAACTTGTGGAACAAGGAAGCATGAGAAGGAAGCCTTGAGCCTCTCCATGTTGAACAGATATAGAAATAAAATTCAGTAGTTGTGCTTTTATATCGATACTTTCAATATCAATAGGTAAGTTTTCCATGATTTATAAGAATCTTCTCAAATCCTTTTGAACTCTCTTCCTTTTTCATAGATTTTCAACATATAATGATTTGGATATTTTATAGTGACTTGGTTCATAAAAAAATTCAAGTGTGAACGATTAAACTTAAACCATCAATTGACTTTAAATCGAGCGTGAATAACTTTAATGAAGCTTGCACAATTTAAATTAGAAGTTTGAGAAGAGAAGGAAAAAAAGAATAACAACCAATTGATAATGCAATTTGTACAGGTCTTGTCTCCAAGGGAATGGAATCTTTTAATATTCATATGCTAGCCCTAATATGCTTTGTTACATCAACAAAATGCCTCCAAAATCCTGCAAAAAAACTGAACTATTTTCTACTAGGAAGTGATTTAACAATACATTCAAAACCCCTTTCATTTCCACAAAAATGAGCTCCAAAATTGCTTTGCTTACAAAATACGTAGTCATAAAATTGATTTCAATACCTCCTAGCACTATAAAAATCTCATAACCTAATTCCTGTGGCATTGTGGCAGTTCTTTATATATATATATATATATATATATATATATATATATATATATATTTGGGGTTCCATAGCCCTGGGGTCAAGCCCACAAAGGTTAATGGTTAGTGCGTTGGGTAACCTCTAACCTCGTGGCTCCATTCACTATAATTGTTTGACCCAACAAATTTTAAATCATTGAACCTTCGTGATAATTCTTGAGGTGCCATGTGGCACCCTCTAATTAGGCCACATGGCAACCTCCTATTATATGACCTTATGCACTATCAGTTCCTAGTCATCTATCTAATCACCTGCCATGTGTCACGTACATCACTTCCAGCTAAGTGCCCAACCATTTGTAGGGTCACTGCCACGTGTCTACACCTACGCTTACCACCTGTCACTTGAATTGTTATTTTAGCATACCACCAATCCTACCACATCAACATACCACATGCCCTATAACATTAGCTCCATGCAACTACACGTGACACCTACTTGTGTTGCCATGTGGCAGCCCTATTAATATTTTTTGTTATTTGTCTTGAACTTCAGAATTCCATAACTTTCGCATATGGACTCTATTTAACGTGATTCAAGTTGTGTTGGAATCCTCTCAGCTAGCTCTTCGACATGGTTCTATTTATATCAAGTTTTGGGAACTTTTATTTTTAGGACTTTCCAGGATCCTCCTAGATCACATAACCTACTTATAGCAAATATGGATAACTAGGATATGTTGAACACATTGTTGTGCACTGAACTTCTCAGAAAAATTATAGATATATTGCAAGATATTTCAAATCATAAATATGTTTGTCTCATCTGAATATGTTGACTTCTCTAAAGTTTAAAGAAGAGTCAAACCCAGTTTGGGATTGTTAATTCATGAAAGCACTTCAATTTTGAATTTTGATTATAGGTATGAATCATATTGAGGCAATATTCCAAATCCTTAGGTTTTTAGGGATGTACCAAGTTATGGAAGTTAGAACTTTGGGATTTTATTCTAGATTCTATAGGTGAAGGATACAAGTTTATGTAGGCATTGTGGTTTAGGGTTGGTCCTATGACTTTTGATTGCTTGAAATCCCTTGCCCAAGGTAGTGTTAATTTGTCCTTGGAATCCCTTTCCAAGGGAAATATTAATTTTTTACTCTGTTTGTATTGGTAGGGTCGAATCTCAAGTTTTTTCCATCGTTGGTTGAATTTAAGTCAATAAGAGAACTCTCCATTGTACCATCTAAATGGAATTCAATTGAATATTTGAATGGATTATTGATATATTTTTTTCATTAGAAAAATGAAAATGGGGAGTATTGGGGTTGGAATATTACAATGGGATTCTTTGATATGTCATTGTCATCATAACAAAATTGAAAAATTGGCTCAATTTTCACAAGTTGGAGTCGTATAATTGTGAAGGAACTAATTAATTATCCTTTTTATAAGCCCCATCTATGGTGTATAGCTATACCTAATGAAATTTGAATGCTTGATACAAAAAAATTTGGGGCATTGAGGACCCTTGTTGTTATGATGCAAGGAATATAGAAGAATAAATGTCCATTGTTACATAGTGCTAAATTATAGAAGTTGTAGGCCTGAGATCGACTCTTGATTTTAGTAGTGAGGATTTGGTTGTTATAGCCAAAAAATGTGGACCACTTAAAAGCATTAATTTTCATAATGGTTGACTAGCAACTATAGTTTGTATAAAATTTCTTGGAGAAAACATAAGATTGTCCCTTGAAAAATTATTTTAGTGAGATGTTGTGTTGTTGATATGTAAATTGTTGTGGATATTCCACTAGAATAGTTTGTCACAATAGATCTTGCAATATTCTAAATTATTTTTCTCTACAATTTATTTAATTAGATCCCATATTTGTTATTGTTAGTTTAATGCTAAAATATATGAAATAATTGAAAATTGAAAATTAAACAATAAGAAAATAAACACACCATCCACACAAATAAGCACAATATGTGACTTGGGAAACCTAATATGCGAGGAAATCCTACTAGAAGGTTAGGTATATGCTTTATTATCTTTTCTTCAACTATGAAATTCAAGTACAAAGAAAGGGGTACTCACTATGGAGATTCCTATGACACTATGGTTTGAATGGTTATTAAAAAATCTTCTACCTCCTCTATTATGATCTCAAATTAAACTCTTGGATGCAATACAAAAATATGGAACAAGTACAATAATAAAATAATGAAACCCCTTCTCTTATTTGCAGTCGATTGTTTAACATAGCCTAATAGTCATGTAGGGTTAGGTTTTGGGATTTTACATGCCTCAACCCTCAATTAATGTTAGGTTGTTGGACCCCCTAGAATATTCCTAAAAATTTACACATGATTATCCCCACATATGAGAGTAATGAGGCTAAAATGGCATCCACTTAGTACCATGATGATCAGCAAGGTAGGTCAACTTGTGGGAGACATAGCATCAAATTACAAGCTTCAATTAGTTCATTTTTTAATTATTGGAAATACTTTGATGTTTGCAATAATGTTGAGGGGTTGTGAACTGTTCTTAGAAATTTTTAACCCAAAAAAGTCTAGTTTGATGCCCAAAACTAGCTTTAGAATATTTGAGAACCCAAATCTCCAAATTGGGACCTACCCCTAAAGTGGGCTCTACAAAAAAATTCCTCCTAATTTTTCCATCTAGAAATTATTGATATAAATGACAAATTATATAATGGTCCATTCTAGTTTATACATCTCCATTTGGGGAGTCATTTTTTCCCAAAAATATTATATTAAATGAGGTGAGAAAATTTTTCCTCTACCTTATCTCTAGAGCACCATTTTTCCTTACCTAGAACTTGTCTTTTCAACCATATCTATTATAAATCATGCTACCCTTGTTTGGAATTTGTAGAATTATTCTTAAAAATTGTATCTTCTAGAAACTCATACTAAGCTTATGGTTCTAAGTCCTCTATGGTAGGTAGCAGTGTCTCATTAATCTCCTAATCCAACATAGAAGTCTCATAGAGTTTTATATTTTTCACATTCAATACTAAGTAAATGTGCATATATGGTGGCATATCGATTATGTAAACATTATCACCTACCTTCCCAAATAATTCATAACAACCATGTCACAAAACCTCGATTTTCTTACCAAAACCATGTAGCCTTTCTTAGTTTGGTTAAAACCATGCCTTGTTTCCCACTTTGACTAGTTTTTTTAGTTTTGTGCTTGTCATGTCAAAATTATAGTAAATTTCTTAGACTTCCTCAATGTCTCATGTACTTGAAAATGGATCTACCTAATATTTTCAACAATTTTCTCCATTGCCAATGCTTTTCTTGTGATCTTCCTTTACTCTTCCTATAGTCCCTATACAACATCCAACAATGAATGCAGCAAATACCCCAAAAAATTTGGTAATGGGACTTACTAATAGAAATGTGGACTACTCTCTTATAATGGTGTTTAATATAAATCAAATTTTCATCCCAGGGCTTTACAATGTATTTTAGTGTAACCCATCAAAATTTGAACAAATGTGTAGTTGACTATTGTTGTCTGCCCTTTTTTTTTGTGGATGGAAAGTTGTAGATATATTCAAGTTGGGGTCCATGTTTTCCCAAAGTGTAGTCCAAAATGCACTAAGAAACTTGGTAACCATTTCTGAGATGATAATCCTTAGTATCCCAAGGTGGATCCAACGTATTCAAATAACATGTTAATTTCTTCTATCCTTTTATGGTATTTTTACAAGGCATATCAATGCACATATTACTAAAACTATCAACTTTCATAAATAAATAGTCATTTCCCTTCCTAGTTTTTGGAAAACCACCCACAAAATCCATGAAAATGCTTTACCAAGGTCAAGTGGGTATATGTAAGTGATGGTATAAACCTTTATTTCTATTATTTGACTCTGCCAACAACAATACATGAACTATAATTGACCAACTACAAGAGCTTAAACACCATTCAAGCCCTATAAATTTCACTAAGAAAGGTAGATTTCTATAATCAACTACTTAGAACAAGAGGCCAAGGCCAACAAATTGTTTCCTAAACCATAGAAACAATTATAGACTGAAGTTATCTAGAAATCCAACACTTTGAAAAATGCATAAAATAATTCGAAAAATGTCATTCTTAAGAAGAAAATGAGACATTTCAAGAAGGGAGATATTAAACAAGAAAAAACATTAATTGATTAAATGCGAAAAATATTATTTAGGCCTAAAGAAGCAAAAACTAAGTTCAAAAAATGACTTTAAAACACCAAAATTTAGGCAAAAATAACATGCACTCAATTGAGGGAGGTCAGGAAAAGAAATATTTTGACACCTAAGGAGGTGAGCTCTATAATATTGGAAGAACGTGAACAACAAAATAGGGCAAAAAAAATTATAATCAAAGGATAGAAAGGGAAAATAGAAGGCTCAAGGAACAACAAAGCAGTGGGAGGCCTCTTGAGAGATATCATGGGATGGGTAAGTCTAGAAACTATAAATGGTGGGAAAAATAAAGAGCCAAGAATTTAGTGAAAAATCACTAAAGGTCACACTTTGAAATGAATGGGGAAAATCTTAAATTATATTAGAAGGAACAAGTTTTAAGGGTTACAATTGGTTCATTAATGATGATCTCACACCTTTATAGCATGAGGAAAGAAGGAAAGAGTGGTCCTTTGCAAGAGGAAAGGAACCAAGGCACATGTGTCATCCTTTGGAATGAGAAATCCAAGATCAAATAATTTAGAGGTGGATGTTTGAATTAATTTGAAGTTTGAATTTAGAGGTGGGAGACACAACCCATGTGAATTAATGCAAACTAAAAAATTTGGTTGGAACTGCAAGGATATGACCCTCGAAGAAGGTGTCATAATTTTGGGCTACTAGCAGAAGGATGGGACATGAAAGTACGAGTTGAAACACATTAGTTGAAATGATGCAGGAGAATCCTCATCAATAAATTAATTTTGACCATGATGGTAAAAAATTCATTTTCTACAGATGTGTGTTTCCTAAATTATTTTAATTATTTGAAATACTTAGAGAAATTAGCATTTAGTTGGAATTATTGTGTATTTGCATGAAATAGGAGTTTGTTACAGCTAATATTCAAGAGATATTATGGACATATATGTTTGCTTCTAGATTTAGAACTCATGTCCACACTTATTGGATCTGAATTTACTATTCTTGTGTATTATAAACTTAAGCTTTGTAGCCAAGAGGAGAGATTCAGATAGTTCAGATAATTAGAGAGTGAAAAATTGGATTTTCAATATTTTTTTCGAAGATAGCAAATAAATTGAAGATATTTGTTCCCTTTGTGTATGGTTAGAAATGCTCTATTTTGTCTCCAATTCTTGTGTGTATCAATCTATAGAAATTATTTGTTAAGTTTGATTTAGGTAGCAATTTGTTGTACCTCCGAGCATATCACTGAGAGCTATCATATATGTATTACTGGACAACTTATTAGCATGGTATATCAGGTTTTGTAGTTGAAAAACCATTGGGTTCCTTCACATATACCATTCATAACATCGGGCTATGGTGAACAATCATTTAAACAAGAAAATTTGATAAAAGGTGACTAAAGGAAACTAAAAGAAAAAAAAAATTAAGTTTTCAAGAGTTGGCACAAATTTCTAGGCTATTCGGAAATCAACCTGTCGAGGTTAAAGTTTTGGAAGCTCTTATTAAAAATTCGACTCCCAACAAAGCAACTTGGGTAGGCATAGTCGGGACTATTTGAATCCACCCGGGAGCAGTCAGTTTTAACCTAAGTCAATTGCTTGCTATTGTAACTATCATGTAGCATCCATCCGACCCCGACTAACCCATGACAACATTGGTCGACCTTATTTGGGCACACTTTGTAATATAACTAGAGGAGACTCTGACCTGACCTATAATATGTATAAAATTTTGTGTTGGATGGTCACATAGTTAATAAATTTGAAGTTTGATGGTTTTATTTTATTTTATTTTAAAGGGGGTGAGGTTTTTTCAGTATTGTTTTTGAAGGAAAATTAATTACACAGGGGCATTGGAAAGATTAGATCGACATCAATTGTGGTATCATATCATATTTTTTAAATTAAAATGAAGAATTTCAAATCGTTGAGTAGTTAGAGGAGCAGGTCAAGGGATACATGTAGCAAATTTGGCTTTGCAAGCTGAATTAAAAAGACTTAAAGAGAGAGTAGTGGCTATGGAGACTAAACAAAGGAGAGAAATTGAACAGGAGATGTTAGTGATTTTGGAGAAGATTATTCAAGTGATGAAGAAATGGAAGAATCATAATATGTAAAGATGAAGAAGATGTTTGATAAAATTACTGCTAGACCAAAGATGGAAGTTGCATTGTATGAAGCTAATTCAAATGCTAATGAATTAACGGATTGGATAAATGCTCTCGATAAGTATTTTTATATGAATATGTCAAAGATGAAAAGTGAGTTAAGGATGAAGTAACCAGATTGAAAGGCCATGCTTCACTCTGTTGGGATGAAGTACAAGATGAGTGCTAGAGGAAAGGAAAAGATAAAATTAAATACTAGGACAGAATTGTGGAAAAGCTCAAAGGTAATTTTTTACCCAAATTATATCATATTAATATATTTAGATATATACATAAAATTAAACATAAGTCCATTTCAATTAAATTGATCCAGATTTATTCTGGAACGTAATTAAATACAAATTCATACAAAAACAAAGAGCTAAAGTGAAAACTGAACTTCAATTCATTAATCATAAATATTGAAAATTGTTTACATGCAGAATGGAAATAAAATAGTTCAGGCGATGATAGCTTATCTCTTAGAAGATATGTGATGGCTACATGCCTTCTAAGTTGTGTTACAGTGAGGCTCGAAGGACTTTTTATTATTCAGAAACAAGGGAAAACCCTAAACATCCAAATACCTAACCCTATGAGATGAAGTACCAAAATTTTGTGTGCCTCGTTGGGGTTAGTTGTTACATCAACTTCTCGAGGTCATAACTTTTGCATACAATCTCCATTTGATGAAGAATAATTAAAAAAAAACACATAAAAAATACCAGAGAAAGAGAAGTGGTGGAAAAGGCCTCATCCTTAATGTATTCCTCTAATAATGTACAAAATAATGAAAATGATAAAAATATAAACACATGAGGAAGTTTGTCTCAAGATAGTGCGTCTATCTTGGACAATTTGGATGAGAAAATATCTCAACCACACACTAATATAGGAGCCTAACTAGTTGGGGAAAATCTCTCAACCAACTAGACCTAAACCGACTCCTATCTAGGAGGAACAAACCCAATCTAGAAAGGTAGGATTAAATCCTAACTTTCATGATAATAATTAATTTAATTATTTTGGACTTATAATTGTTTTTATCACATAAGAGTGAGTCTAACAGCCCCCCCCTCAATCATAAGTCTAAAATAATAACCATGAACCATCTTCCAAGTTCTGAACTGTTGATCCTCAATGAAAAACACTGCTTGAAAAACTGCCAAAGCTGGATGCGGAAAACTCCAATCTGAAGAAAACAAACCATGAACCATGAATCGGCTACAAGTATGATACATCTCTAAAAATTGTGTGACAACTACATCAAATTCCAAGATGCAAGGCAAAAGGATCTCTTTTTCCTTTTCTCTCAATCAACATTCTTATTGCTTGTCCACTGACACAATGTTGATGACACCCACTGGCGAATTTGAAGATTTCCAATTGCTTTCCCACTAGAAAATTTGATGATTCTCATTGGTTTCTTTCATGTTGATGTTTTCGAGATTTTTAGTCTGACAACCACCTTCAATTCCATTATCATTTCCCCCCTTTGTCAGCTGAAAGGAGAGACAATCATCTTCATTTCATTTATGAACTCCCCCCCTTCAGGTGTAGAAGAGTTTCACTATTGTACTCCCTCTTTCTGGTGCATGAGAGTACTATAATGTCACTATTTACTGCAATATTTTTCTTCATGTGATACTAAACCTTTCGGTAACACATAGACAATTGTTTGATTGTAGATGACCACTTCTAAGGATAAATCCATGCATAATTGATCTTCACTCTGGGTGGTTGATTTTGCTTGCAATATATTTTTGATGAATGATTTTTCTTGCCACAATGGTGACAAGGATGGAGGTCAAATAATTTACTCTCCATATGGCCATTTCACTTACAATGGTTACACTTATTCTGAGCACTATCTAGAAAGCATGCACTTACAAACTGCACTGGTTTTGAGAAATCTGGAACATACAAATTGTTGTCCTTTTTATAACCTAGGCCATGTTGATCTTTGTTGAAGGAGATTTCTTCCCAAGGTCTGATCACTTTCTTGGAAAGGTCATCTTATTGATGTTCTTCCCACATGTTGCTTCTGCCGATATGCTGAGCTGGATTGATTAAATCATTTATATCACACTAATAATTGACCATTTCTATTAAAGATTTATCTGTTTCACATGCTGCATAAATCTATTCACTTATATCTTTAGTACTACTAGTTGTATTATGTAGTAATACAACCGGTTGGATGAGATCACTTGTGTTGCAACTTGCATCAATCTGGTTGATTAGATCTTCTGTGTCACAACCTTCAACAATATGTTGAATAAGGTCACTTGTATCACAACTTTAATTTGTTGTTTGGATGAGGTCTTTAGTGTCGCAACTTGCATCTAACTTCTCTATACAGTGTGCCTCAAGTATATCTTGCTTTTCACTTAATTTTTTTTGGAGTGCGCTAATGAGGTTTTCTTTGATTTCAAGATCAATTTGAAAGTCTTTTGCTACTTCTAATGTGATGGTAATTTTATTTATTAAGTTTTTATTCTACTTCAACATCCATTCTAGTATTTCAATTTTGTGTTGTAACTCGTTATTGCACTCTTTCAACTCTTTAATTTCCATCTTTTCACTTTGAAGATGTTTTCATCCTTTTCCCATGTTGATCTTTGACATGATTTCTTGTACTAGCTCATTTGATTGAGATTTGAACTTGATTTTTTGAACTCGCTTGCTTGATGTTTGTTTGATTCTTGCTTTAGAGTTGACTTCACTCACTTGATGTTTGCTTGATTTCTACTTAAATTTCACACTCACTTGATTATTACTTAAATCATTTTCATGCTTGCTTGAACTTTCTATTAACAATTGATTAATTGATCTAACGCTCGCTTAAATGTTGGAACTCATGCTCGCTTGTTGTATATTTTAACTTGATCACTTGCACGTTGCACTTTCTTGAACTCGCTCAAAAGAAGGGTGTCGAATACTATCGAAAATGCACCCAAGAGAAACGCTTTACAATGATTTGAATGATATATTCAAATGAATTTGATGACTCAGGGGAAAACAGTGGACTTTCTTAATTGACTCCCTATCAATTCAAAGCTTGGGTGTTAGTTTAAACTGAGAATGCACCCTTACAATTCAAATAAATTTGAATTTGATTACAAGCTAACTTACAAAAACCAATTATTGTTTTTGTCATTGATGTGCATGTAGACTTGGTTTGGAATACTTGAGTTTGTTCTTAACTTGATTTTCTTGAGTGAATGATGTTGAATTGCTTGTTTATGTAGAATAGTTTTTGAACATTGATGTTGACAACTTGATTATGTGTCGCAGTTGCTTGTTTGATTATAGTTTTCTTATTTAAGCTTGATTACATGAGCTTGAATGGAATTGATTATCTTCATGCATTGCCTTAATTTTTTGTGTACTCCATGTGTACCATTTTACAAAGAGAGTGTCAAAAACTAGACACCAAAAATAAGCAACATCAAGAATCATGCGCCATCACAAATATACTCATGGTGTACCTAAGATCTCCTTATTCAATTTTGGGTGGATCTAGGACACAATCACCACCAAAAAGATATGTTTTGATTAATTATTGGGTACATAAGCCTATATTCACCTTAAAGTAATGGAAATTCCAATATGGCAACCCTTTGAAGCAACTCATCTTCAAAATCTAGATGTTCACTGACTCAATCACTCTCAAAGCAAAACATTACTTTGAATTACAACAATTACTTTCTCTTTTAAAAATATTCACTTATCACTCCAAATTTACAAAAAATATCACTTTATGAAAAACCTTAAAAAATATTTTTGAACACACCTTATCACTCCGTTACAAAAAAAAAAAAAAATTGAACACACCTTATCACTCCATTATAAAAAATATTTTTGAACACACCTTATCACTCCATTATAAAAAATATTTTTGAACACACCTTATCACTCCATTACAAAAATTTTCACTTTATGATACCTTTTTAAAATTCTTTTACATACATCCTTTTAAATTATTAAAATAATTTAATGAAATTTATGAAATCACTTAAAAGGTATTATGCGTGTAAAATAGAAAAATATCATTTGACGTGTATGATGCCTCATTAGAAAGATCTATCCAAGGTGTTATCACCAAACTGAAGTTGATGGGTTTCTCAATAGTCAATTCAGAGTAACTATTTCAAACCACTTTTGGTTGTAACTTAGCCTTTCCAACTTGAGAGGGCTCTCTCAAGAAATTGTATGATATTCAATAGACAATGCTTGGAACAAAGATTACTAAATCTTGAGTGTGTTTTGAATGTTTTTTATCGTAGCTGAAGGATGTAAATTAATGGCTACCATTGGGTATGAAGTTAGAGTGGAACTAAATTACATGGAAAACATCTGTCATGGAAGCTAAGGCATGTGTCCTCCAATCAAAATATAACTTTAACAATAAAATATATGCATAAAGGAAGTTGGATCATGTTTAACCATGAATTCCAAGTGATTACACATAAATAAAACTAACTAAACATTAAAAATGTAGATAAGGTAAACACACATAAGAGTGCATGATGAATCTCAGGTCTAAGAGAAGCTTTTTGTAGCGATATATTACTGACTGAAAAATATTACAAAAGTAGCATCTGGCATAACATCAATCCACCCTCTCTAATCCTCTCATCTACATATTTATAGAATTAGACACCTTTACATGTAGTCTACTAGCTAGGCTAGACCTTTGAATACTTCCAAAGACACCTTATCCAAAAAGGAAACAAATTACAAAGAGAGAATATAGAGATATTTCTGTTTACAAGAGTTTAAAACCTAATATGACTCTAACACTATTTATTTCACTAAAAACCTTTAAATTATCCATACATGATGATATTTATCGAATAAGACCACTTTTCTTGAGGTGGAAATGACCATGAATAACAAAAAGCCACACTAAAATCTAGGGTCTGCTTCTCATATTTTGAGGATGTGTTGTCATGCTTGATGATGTGTCCAAAATGATGAGTTGGCAACCTAATCACCTTCCTTGTTGAGTGTTCTCACCAACTAAAGTCTCCACAGATATACTTTAACATCTCCAGATGGCTAATTTTCTCCAAAAAAAAATTAATGGTTCATAAACATCAAAATTCTCCCTTGTTGCAAAAACAGAGCTCTTTAGGTGAGTATGTAGCGAAGAGTTTGTAGTGTTCTTCACTTGGAAACTTCTGCAAAAATTTTGACTTCTATGCTCATTGGAGGGTCTCCACTATGTAAAAATACTTAAATACATGCCTTTAATTAATCATCTCATGAAAAAATTTGAAAATTATAACATAAAATCATCTTCAGCGAGTTCGTAGCGAAAACTCGGCTTTAAGCATGGAGTACGCTACGAACTTGCCTGATATTTTCCAAATTTTGAAATTTTCACTTCTTACCCCCAATAACTGTCCATATATGTGTGAAATGATGAGAGGAAGCATCATAAGGAAAAATTGGCTTAAAACATATCTTACCCTTCTTCATGGAGCAGTAGGCAGCTCATCTTCCATTAAAAATGAACCTGTCTTTTCTAAAAACTAAGGGTCGGAAATGAGATCCTATCTCCCGATCCTTGATAATTGTTACAAAATGGGAGGAGGTTTTTGTAATTAATATCGTTCTTAATAAAAACCTCTCTTGGGCTTTTTAAAACCATCTCAAAATGTCCTAAATCTTCATTTTAAAAGCATGTCTAAAACACAGAAAAATTAACTTTAAAAATAAAGCCCAAAGACATCTTCGAATCTCCAAATTTGTAACACCTGTGAGAAAAGTGAAAGAGTTTAATTTTCTTTGCTCCATGTTTGACAATAACCTCTCTCATGTTTTTAGAAATCATATCCATTTACCCAAAAAATACTCTTGAAGTTGACTGCTTAAACAATCAACAAACACAACAGTCCCCTTGTATCTTCTGGCATAAACGCATGCAACTAGCATTGGTGAAGGCCTGTGCAAAAATTGGATCCTCCATAACTAGTTTCTAGTCCATAGGCTCATATCTAACTACTGAAGCTCCTTTATTGGTCTTCTTATGTTCAACCATATCCTCCAAAATAGCATTTCCCTACATGAACTCTTGACACCTGCAAAACAAATGTATATGATAGCAAGTTTCTTGTTGATAGAGGTGGAAACTAACCTAAGACAACAGTTAGACCAAAATATAAACAAGAAAAATGTTGGAAATGGATCAAGCAGGTCACAATGATCAAAAATTTAAATGATGTAGCTCACATGGATGAAGGCTAAATTAGGAAAAGAAAGTGGGAGAGGAAAACGGAATGATGGTGATGTAATGATGGCCAAGCATGCCATACATCGAATAATGACTCATAACATGTATGCACATGATGAAAAATTGAACCCTAACCACTGAAAAAAATGACAACTCATCGATCCCCTTACCGCTTTCAAAAAACATGATTTCGTAGTGAATTCAGTTAGTGGGATGACATATTTGCTACGTAACTCTCAGGTGAGTCTGTAGCAAAAACAACCTGTTTTGTACAGAAAATGTTGCAGACTCATGTAAACCCTGCCAAGTGTAAAAAATGACTTAATTAACCTCATGCATTTGGATTTTTGAATTTTACCTATGATAAGAATTTATTTACATGACTGATAACCATTTAAACCCATTAGGACTATACACAAAATATGAAATTTGATCACTTTCATGACATTATTTGAGCCAAAACAACTTGACCTAACTCAAAATGGCACTCATAAACAACCTAATTGTTAAAAAATATAGCACAAAGATTAAAAAATTCAACTGCAAACCCTTATATAAAATAATAAGTTTTTTCATTTTTCAAAAAATGGAATTTAGGGGCTCAAAATGGCTCTAGAAGTTGAGGACCTCAAAAGCTACCAAAAAATGTAAACTACGCTACAACTAAGGAAACAGAAAGAAATAGTGTTGGGGTCCAAGTGGAATTAGTAGGTGGCCACCAATATCCACCTGGATCATTCCTCCCCCGCTAGGAAGAAATGGTCCCCATTGCGTTGAGTGCCTCCATGAGATGGGGAAGCTTCTCTTGAACTTGTTCCTTGTTGAACCACTTTCCCTATTGCAGGAGTTGGATATCTTTGATAAATAGATATAGTTGGATCCTTTATTTATGAATGTTCTTGATCCATGTGTCCATGATTTGACCAGTTTTGGCTTGTTCAATGTAGTTTGGGTTGAGGATTTTTGGTGTCAATTTCTCAGCAATGTCTTATGTGTCTGGAAATGGTGGAAAGTATGGTCAAAGGTGGTCTACATTAAATACGGGGTGCAAGCAAAGGAAAGGGGGGATACTGAACTCAAAAGAATTGTCTCCCATAACCTTGGTGATGGTGTAAGGCTCGTATAAGAGTGGTTAAAGCTTCTGATGGGCTCTGACAAGGTGCTACTCCTACAGATGTAACCAAACTTTGTCTCCCACCTGAAACTTATGTGGCACCTGATGTTGATTATGTCATTTTTTGTACTTGGAATTGGCTTTCTCCAAGATGTCATGAACCTGTTAGTGGATTTGCTAAATGCGCTCAATAAAACTGGTGGCTTTATCAGCTTCGAACTGAACATGGGTATATTATTCCTGTGTAATTGCAAAAAAGGCAGTGAAACATCAAGGGGACATAATGGTTGAAAACCCAGGGCCACTTAAAAGGGGTTATGTTCCGTCAAACTATGGAGAAATTTGTTATAGTTGTGTTGCAAATAGGGAAGACTCTCATCCCATGTTATGGAGATATTTTTTATAGTTGTGGATGCTTCGAGTTATACATGAATAGTATGTGCATGATCATCCCATTGAAAACCTATGTCTGGTAATTATTCTAGGGTGGAATGCAGTCGACTTGGTGAGCTTGATGTCCAACAATGACCAAAGGCTCGAACAAAATGTTCTTAGGAACCTGCTATCCCAGTCTAATATAATCATATGCAAGACCCCAAAATGTACCCACATTCATTCAAAGAAGAGTCTGGCAGTGGCGTCTGCTGTGATACTCTTCCTTCAAGTAGCTAATATTACCATCTTAGAAAAATAATCAATGACCACAAATACATAATCATTTCCATTATTGGTAGAAAGAAGGTCAGACATATAGTATATGAAGATGGATTACAAGGACCGTCTAGGATTAGGCAGAGGAGTATACAAGCCTTGCTTCTTAATGGTTCGATTGGTGATGACACATGCAGTGCAGGATATGATGTATTTTGCAACATCCTATTGAAGATTTTCCTAATAAAAATACTTATGTAGTATGGTTGTTACAGAGTATTTTCTCACCGTCCCTATTATCCCCATCCTGAATATTGGAGGACCATTTCAATGACTTTTGTGTATTTTCATAACTTTCTAAAAGTGTCATTGCATCCTTTGGCATGTCAAGAAAATTTCCTCTTTTGATAATTCCTGAAGCAGGCTCTTAAAAACATATGATTTTGGGTCAGCGCTGGTGACCAGTTATGGCCTCGTACCCATTGGCGCTCTGTCTCAGTGGGGCACCCGTGTCGAGCTATTTTTGCAATTTCTTTTAAAACAGAAACAAAGTTACCATGCTCAACCACTTCATGAGCATAGTCAACGTGGTTTTTTCAACTGAATAACGTTAATGTCCTCCCTTTGGATTATTATTTCCTACAATTGAGAAACTCCATAAAGGATAAGGCCTCCCTTCCACCTTATGAGGGATCACAAACCACCTTATCTTCTCCTATAAATACTTCCTTCTCACATAGTTTCAGCTAGCTAAACAATCCCTACTATAGCTGGTGTGAAGAACAAGGCAGAGAGGAATCCATTGTCGAGAGAGAGTTTAGGCCCATTTCCTCATCAAGTCTGATCCCTGAAGAATTCTTGAGATGCGCTTCACTGAACCTGTCAAAGGAGGCTGCAACATCAAGGCATTAAGGTTTTAAACTTATTTTATCCATCATTAATACATGATTGGTTTTTTTGTTCCAATTTTGCGTTTGATCATATGCAAAAAAATTTATTCTCCTTGACCAATCAAATCATTGTGAATGAAAATATGTTTCCATATGATGTCACCATTCACTTGATCCTTGTGTAGGTACATGGATATTAGCATCGAAGGACCACAATGTGTGAAGACAAATATCAGTAGATCGCTTTTGTAGACTACAAAAAAAGCATTGGACCAAGGTAGGTAATCTATCCCAACTCATTTTCATTTATAAGCTAGGAGTCTGAAATTCCAACTTTTTCCCTTGTTGCTAGACCCACTCTATGTTGGGAAAAATACTGAGAGGGGGGGGTGAATTAGTATTTAGGGCTGACTGAAAAATTTTTACTTTTTCTTTCTCTAATACCCATACGCTACTTTACTGAAGCCAACTCGCGTATACACGCACATATCCTTAATAAAATTTGCGTATTACCAGATATCTCATTATGTAGATAATTATTTACTTAGATCATTGCATCATTCATTCATTAGATGTTTAGTAAGCAGTAAACTTGTGCAGTAAGAACAGAATAAATCATCACACATAAGCAACACACATGAACACCAGGATTTAAGGTGGAAACCCAATTCAGGAGAAAACCACCGTTGTCGTCGTATCTATCTTCAATACGCTGTTCATAAAAACTTCTTACAACCGCTATCTTGGCGCAGAGACTCGTACCGGCTTGAGGCACCCACCTACAGGCTACACCCTTCTCTTGTTTACCGACCTCTCTAGGGAGCTACAACCTGCTCTCGTTTACCGACCTCTCTGGAAGGCCTGTCTCATTTACCGGCCTCTCACAAGGAAGGGGCTTTCTACACTCTCGTTGCCGGCTACCAGGAAGGGAGCTCCAACCCCCTCACTTTGAAGGCTTCGACCCTCGGCACCACCATGGATCACGTTTCATCAGATTTTCATACGGATCCATTCGCTTTCATACAACATACCTTGTGAGCCACTTTTCCTTGATTTTCAGACTAGACCCACTCACATTTAAGCTCAATCATACATCAAAGAAATTTAAAACTTATAACCCCATCATTTCATTCATTGAATCATCAACCAATCAACCAACAACTTGATCTTTAATCAACATAATCAGAAACATAATCAACATTCAAACAACCCAGATCTGTATGAATACATCATTGACAGATAGAAGCAAAATAGTAGAACAGATTAGACATTTCATTCCACACACTTTAGCAAAACCCTAGATTTCATACGTGCTTTTACTTCACTGAACCTGCGTATATACGCGCTTTCGTAGAGACAAACCTACGTATACTTCTGCACATATTTCAAAATTGATCTCATATTCCATATGCGCTTTTGCTGAAGCCAACCCGCGTATATACGCGCTTTCTCTGCCACGAACCTGCGTATAGATCTTCAAAATTTGTAGGGTTGCGCAACTCTTCAGAATAGCTCAGATCTTGCCCTTCACTTCAGAAAATATTCTCCTCATCTCAGATCTAAACATTCCATAAACAGATCTAGAAAATACATAGTCATTTCAGATCTAGAGATCCCTCTTCATCATTTTCTTCATAGGTGCATTATTAATTCAGATCAATCAATAAATTGTTACCCTTCCATGCAGATATACTTCAAAGCGAAGTATTCATTAAAACCCAGACATATGCACACCTTTGCACTTATGAACTTCTTCTCCTTATATAGATTTAGCCTTTGTCAATACCATGAGCCAAAACCACACAACTTCGAAGGTGTACACGGACGAGGATCAAATAGATAATCCGACACTCAATATTATGGGCCATCTACACGGTAATGTCCCACAGTTTTATAAATTTAGGTGCAAAATGACACTCACGCTGCTTACGTATTTTTAGCGTACATACGCTACTTCTCCTTTACAAACCCGCGTATGCTTTCGACATATCATATTTATCATCTCTACGGCACTTATTGAAATTTCTTTCTCTCCCCCATACATTTGTTAGGGTTCAGGTTACATCGATATTGACTCATCAGTCGGTTTCCATCGAAAACTTCGTAGTGAGTTGCCATCAACATCATGCATGTGTGCACCCCCTTTATGATCTCACGGCTTCGGTGGCAACCATCGGTGTTGATCACACGGCGGATAGATACATTGATTACTAACCATTGTGCCAAAAACTAACGGTACTCTCCCCTTTGACATCAAGGGCAAAGGGCGGACCAAAACCAACACAAGGTTTTTTCTCCTCTTGTAGAAGGAAGCGTTCTGCAGATCTGATGTACACTGAAGTGACCATGCTCCCCCTGAGTTCATGCTGAACCTAAAAACATATTTTTCAATGAAGTACATGACTCTATGACCTTCCTATCACCAATGACTCATACTTACATCAAAGATCCATCCAAGTGGATTTACATATGAGACTCAAATACCCAACCAAGTGGGATTACACATCTCAACTCAACTACCCAACCAAGTGGGTTTACAAATTTGATCAAGTCCTTACATGATTGAATATTACAATTTTATCCCATAAGGTCTCAACGACCTTTCATCAAATTAAAAATATAATTTTATGACCAACATCAAGGAAAACATAGAAAGTGTATTTAGGAACCATCACTTGTTGCCAACGTGCATCTTTCACATGACCAATGCTCCTCTTGAGGCCTATGCATCTGGACACTTTCAACGACCAAATCATCAATACATCTTTATCCAAGCATCGACCAACCGATGCAAGGCAGAACACCACAGAATGCCATGACCACGTAGTTGTCTTTGAAGAAACAGAATGTGACACAAAGAATTTTCCGGAAAACACCCATACACGTTTTTTTCGTATAAATACCTACGATATATCTGTACGTGTCTTTCAGGAAATCCATGTATCCAATTTAATCTTATAATTTAAGCGGGATCTAATCTTACGCATAGAGACTATACAGCCTATTTATGTTTGAGACCAAACTGAAATGCTTCACTGGAATATATGAGAGAAGAAAGATATGACAATGTAACTATGTTTTCAAGTGCCATCCAACAGTTGTGGCATAAGCACATCAGTAACCAAGCCTTCAGACTCTTTGCAGCATCAACATATTCTTCCCAAGAGGAATTATCATACCAGAACAACTTCTTCAATAGAAAATATGTGTCAAGCAATCATCCATGTGATCTTATCTCTGAATCATAAGACTTCCATCTCATCCATGTGTGAAAAAAAAAGATACTCTTCAGCAAAAAGCAATCAGGGCTCATTCATAATCTCATCATAAGAAACCATGTATCATGTCATCATCATTTGAGCATGAGTATTATGAGAACTAAGGAATAAGCAGATACAATGCCAACAATGCAATCATTAGTAGTTAGACTCATGCTCCCCCTGAACCTGTGCTCCTATTCTTGAGCCATCTCACTGTTTTCCTTAATAGAAGAGCATACGCTTCTGTATCCAAAGGAACTCGCATGTATACGTGGATTTAGTTCACGAAACCTGCGTATGGAAAGTGAAATACTGAAAATTTACAACTCCATCTCCCCCTAAACTTGTACCACCTGTACCTGTCTTCTTCACGACAGATGCACTGTTGGAAATAAAGATAACCATAATTACCAAAACAACCATGGGAATCACCATACATTGCTCCCCCTGTGATGATACATTACTAATCCCTAGAATGTATCTCACATCACTCCTGCAGTCATTATGAGAAGTAATCTTTAGAAGCGGATGACTGCAGTAGGGTCAATATTCCCTACGTTTCTGACCGGTCCTCCTTCTTTTTCTAGCTTTGCTTGAAATTTCTTATAGTGTGCTGGAAATTGTCCAATTTCTCAGATCTATTCATCCTGCATTCTTTTTCTACATGTCCATACTTGTTACAAGCATAACATCTTGTGTGACCAGAAAAGTAAGCATAGGGATCATAATGTGTTTTTCTATTCTTTCTTCTATTGCAATCAGCTGCTTTATGACCAAACTTGTTGCATGAAAAACAATATCCTTTAAAGAAAACTGAGTACCTTTCTGTGTAGAATCTGTTTGTTTGTGACTGAAACAATCTTCTTCTGCAATTGGCTGCAACATGCCCATAATTATGAAATTTAAAGCATTCAACATTATTGATCAAAGGAGAGAATTGATTGATGCTTCTATAGTTAGGAGGGAATGATTTATTTTGAGAGTTCATGATTGTCGGTTGACCTTTTGTTTCTTTCAACACTTCAAGTTTTGCATTGATATCCTTTGAATCTTTAGCACTTTGTGAACTATATTCTCCTTT
Source organism: Pinus albicaulis (assembly GCA_034641835.2). Lineage (NCBI taxonomy): Eukaryota > Viridiplantae > Streptophyta > Pinopsida > Pinales > Pinaceae > Pinus > Pinus albicaulis. The sequence goes on along the minus strand of CM076572.1, from coordinate 474,266,966 downwards.
AACAGTTTCATGAAAACCAAGACCAAATTTAACAGAAGGAGACCTTTGACTACTAAGAATATTGTCCAGAATCTTAGTACTATCTTGAAACCTCAAGAGTTTATCTTTTTCTTCTAATTTACCTTTCAAAATATTTACCTCAACCTCCAATATTTGGCATTTCTTCTTCATACTATATTCAACCCTTCTTACTTCTTCTACTTGATCATTCAATTTTAGAATCTCTTCTTTCAACCCATTTTCTTGTTCTTCAAATGTTTGTAGAATTTCTTCATTCTTCTTATTTGATTTTTCCAGATCTTCTTTGAGAGAGATGATTTCTGCTTCAAGTCTTTCACTTCGATTAGTTACTTCATCCTGCAGTCTTTGATATATTTCTATCTGTCCCTTCATTGATTCTATCTGTCCATTCATTCTAGAGATCATATCTTGGTAGATAGATTCCTTCCTTTTAAATGGATCTTCATCATTGATTTTGAGATTTGCTTCTAGACTTATACTGTTACTTTCACTATCTTCACCATTGCATGCACAAGAAAGTGAATCACAAGAACAACAATCAACACCTGTTTTATCTTCTTCATATTCTGCTGCACATGTTTTCTGAGGTATCTCCATTCTTTGAATAGCCTTCTTCTTTTGCTTCCTTCCCATTGCGATGGATCTCCCTCAAGCGATCAAGCTTCTGTAGAAGGACCTGCTCTGATCCCAATTGTTGGGAAAAATACTAAGAGGGGGGGGTGAATCAGTATTTAGGGCTGACTGAAATTTTTTTACTTTTTCTTTCTCTAAAACCCATACGCTACTTTACTGAAGCCAACTCGCGTATACACGTGGATATCCTTAATAAAACTTGCGTATTACCAGAGATCTCATTATGCAGATAATTCTTTACTTAGATCATTGCATCATTCATTCATTAGATGTTTAGTAAACAGCAAACTTGTGCAGTAAGAAAAAAATAAATCATCACACATAAGCAACACACACATGAACACCGGGATTTAAGGTGGAAACCCAATTTGGGAGAAAACCACCATTGCAGTCGTATCTGTCTTCAATATTTATTATAAAGAAAACTTCTTACAACCATGTACTGGCGTAGACTCATACCAGCACGCAAGCACCCACCTGCAGAAGGCTACAACCTTCTCTCGTTTACCAGCCTCTCCTAGAAGGGAGCTACAACCCCCTGCTCTCGTTTACCAGCCTCTCCTGGAAGGGAGCCACTACCCCCTGCTCTCGTTTACTAGCCTCTCCTGGAAGGGAGCTACTACCCCCTACTCTTGTTTACCAGCTACCACTAGAAGGGAGCTCTAACCCCCTCACTGAAGGCTTCGACCCTCAGCACCACCATGGATCACGTTTCATAAATTTTCATACTGGATCCATCAGCTTTCATACAACATACCTTGTAGGCCACTTTTCATCATATTTTCAGACTGGACCCACTCCACACATTTAAGCTCAATCATACATCAAACTGAAACTTATAACCCCATCAATTCATTCATTGAATCATCAACCAATCAACCAAAAACTTGATCTTTAATCAACATAATTAGTAGCATAATCAATATTCAAAAAACCCTGATCTGTATGAATACATCATTGACAGATAGCATTAAAACAGTAGAACATATCAAACATTTCATGCCACATACTTTAGCAAAACCCTAGATTTCATACGCGCTTTTTCTTCACTGAACCTGCGTATATACGCGCTTTTATAGAAACAAACCTGCGTATACTTCTGCACATATTTCGAAACTAATCTCATATTCCATACGCGCTTTTTCTGAAGCGAACCTGCGTATATACGCGCTTTCTCTGCCACGATCCTGCGTATATATCTTCAAACATTGTAGGGTTGTGCAACTCTTCAGAACAGATAAATAGCTCAGATCTTATCCTTCACTTCAGAAAATACTCGCCTCATCTCAGATCTAAACATTCCATAAACAGATCTAGACAATAGATAGTCATTTCGGATCTAGAGATCCCTCTTCATCATTTTCTTCAAAGGTGCATTATTAATTCAGATCAATAAACTGTTACCCTTCCATGCAAATATACTTCAAAGCGAAGTATTCATTAAAACCCAAACTTATGCACACCTTTTGCACTTATGAACTTCTTCTCCTTACATAGATTTAGCCTTTGTCAATACCATGAGTCAAAACCACACAACTTCCGATGGTATTCCTAGACAGGATCAAATAGATAATCCAGCGCTCAATACTATGGGCCAATACCATGGTTATGTCCCCTGGTTTTATAAATTTAGAGCGCAAATAGGCATACGCTACTTCACACGTACATTTCCACGTACATACGCTACTTCTCCTTTACAAACCTGCGTATGCTTTGTGACATATCATATTTATCATCTCTCTGGCACTTACTGGAATTTCTTTCTCTGCTACTTCTAAGCTGCTTGTAGATACATCAGATTTACATCATTAATAAACTTATCAAGTCAGTTTACATCAAGGACAACCTCATCAAGTAGGTTGCCATCAACTTTATCAAGTAGGTTGCCATCAAGGACAACACTCTGCATCATATTTCCAACACTCTAGGGCTAGAGGGATCGCCTCTGTCCATGGAGGGGATTTACCTGCTCAACAAGTTGGCGACCATACTAGGGAATCAGTGTGTTTGTCATCTCTTTTTGTTCGTCTAGTTTTTTTCTTGTCTGTTCGACTTTGGTCGTTTCACCACTTTTCTGCTTTTTTTTTCCTGTTTGACTGTTTTCTGCCATCACATTCAGTCTCAGAGTGTCAAGTCTGACCTTGGCTCAATGGATTTTTATTTTTCCATAGTTTTCTGGCTCGACACTATTGTTTCTTGAACATTCGCGTCGATTGGCACTTGTTTCCTTTTTCATAGGCGTGCCATCCTCTGTTTAGCGTGGATTACAGCTAGATAGATGCGTCGAATCCTAAGGTTAAAATTTTAGCCTTTTCCCTTAGTTTTGTAACTTTCTCTTTCCTTTGGGATAGATTTTCATCTTTCAATTAGTCCACTAGAATTTCTTTGACTCTTTTGTCTCGTTTTTCTCAGTTGTTTGCCCCTCATCTGATTAGTGAAGTTTTTCATCATAGGGTTTCTAGGTGTCTTATGCCACTTGTTCGGCTACCTCCTCATTAAACCTTCTGAGTTGAGTTTGATTCAGTTTGGTCTTTATATTTTCATCTTGTTGATTGATTGTCTTATTTTTTCTTTCGGTTATACGTGTCATTAGGTTTTTGAATTATCATCTTCATGTTCGTTTAGCTCTCCATCTGTCACCATGAGTATAGATTACTTTTCTCATTGAATCGGTTTGAAAGCCCTTTATTTTCCTTGAAAGAATGTGTCTATGTTTTGAGTGTGTTTGATGTTTGTGTTGGATTGTTCTCTTTGTTTTAGATCGTTTCATTCGCATTGCTCAAAACTAGTGTTTATTTTGTATTTTAGTGTAGTAGTGCATTTTGCTTCTCATTCATTTCAAAAGACAAAATTTTCATTCTTTCTCTTAGTTTGAAAATGAAAAACATTATTTTGCATTAGTAGCTTTTAGTGAACAAAAAAGAACTTTTTGTTTTCTCCTTAGGTTGTCTTAGATGCATTAGGAAGATTCTTCTTGTGTTCGATTGATTGTTTCTTCATTATGAACTACTATCCCTCTCTTACCTAGTTGTTCATCGAATTGGAATGATTTTCTTTTGCATATAGTTGTGCATTAAGGATTCGGATTACATTCGATAAGGCCTTGAAACTGCAACATTAATTCAAGATCAACTTTAAAATGAATTCAATCAACCTAAGGAAGAATTGAAACCTAACGCACACATTTAGAGGTCTAGACCAGTGATGTGTTATGGCATCGTTAAACCTAGTAGTTGTCATTCTCCATCTGGCAGTAGACAGAGCTAGCACATACTTGTGCTCCTTGTACCGTAAATTATATAAAGGGATACCCTCATAGGTTTCAATCTTTTATCTATAGGAAGCCGATTCTGCTGCCTTGTAACAGTGATACAGCGAACACAACATTCGGGGAGACTGCCTGCATGTATGTAAGTCCTTGGTCATTTCTCTTTCATTTGATCACCAAAGTGTATATTACAGTTCACGAAAACTTGGTATACCCTCTTGCTTAGATTTCCTGAGTAGTCATTTTGGTATTTTCGTGACTTTATAAAATTGAAAAAATACTTGAGCACTTGTCCTTTCACGCTCATTCAACCTGAAAGTGACTAGAGTCACCTTTTGCCTTTTTCTTGACTCTTAAAATATGAAAAGGTAGAGTTTTTTTTCAGTGTCATAAAATCAATTTCCTACGATCACACGCCCATTAAAGATATTTTCTTGGCTTGGTCTTAAGTAATTCCTTAGTGTTTGATCTTGAAGCCTCGAATTGGTCATCTCAGTTCTCTCAAGTTTTTGAGACAATCATGGTGGCAGAACCACCATTTTCTTCATCCTCTTCATTACCTCCTAGTGGAGATCCTTCTCCTGAAGTTTCTTCGAGAGCACCTCAGCTTACTAGGCCTATCGATTACTGGCATTCTCTTCTTCCAAGTATCTTACCTCTTTCTACTTGATCTCCTCTTGAGGATCCATTCGATATCAATTGGAAACCTCCAGGCACTTGGGCTGGTTTTGGAAACGATGAAGAGTTTCCTCCTCTTACTTATAAACCATCTTTACTTGCCACTACTTTAATAGCCACTGCTCGTCACCTTTTCGATGATAACATGGCTTCCTTCGACATGGATGCTTCGAGTCCCATCAATAGTGAAGAGATTTATGTTTCTATAGGAGAATATCAGCTCTCTCAAGATAATTTTCCTTATGTCTCAGGTCAACCTTCCTCTCTCCGAACCAGTTATCATTCATTGAGTTAGACTATTTCTAGTGCTACGCCATTGTATCAAAATCCGATCTGGACACGTACATCGAATCCCTCGGAAATATCATTTGTAACAGTATCGAGTGCATCACCTTCGACTCCCATGATGTCAAGGATCGTTACTTCTATCCCAACCCAGCCCATTGTCTGTGTCGCTTCATCCGCACCACTTGTTAGTGTGGTTCAGTATTTGCCACCATCTTCTATTGTTCATCATTCAATTCCTATCGCCTCCATGATACCCATTGGGCCCGTCATGGCTGGATCACAGCCTCACGTTTCGATAATCCAACCCACTGGTAGTGTTCCCATCTCTTCGAATCCAATTCCTGAATTTTTGACATACGATCAGTACATGTTGGCTATTCAGTAGCAGAATTACACCCCTCAGTGTTCTCAGTAGCCGCAAGCTCCTGTTAATCCTCCACATCATTATGAAAAGTATGGAAATCCCATCTCTTTGCTTCTAATTAACCCCAACCAGTTCATGTACCTACCATGACAACCCTATGATCCGCAAGGACAACCCTTTCAGGGACAATCTTTGGTCCAACAAGGACAACCCTTTCAGGGACAACCTTCAGTCCAACAAGGACAACCCTATAGTCCTGCTGGTCAACCTTATGTTCAACAGGGAGCAACTTATGCTCCTTAGGGGAAAATCTATCCACCACAGGGACAACCTTTTGTGAAACAGAACTAGTCTTACATTCAGCAAGGCCCCACTTTTGTACAACAAGGTCAACCCTCTACTTCTCAGCCAGTTGAACCTGGTCTTCAGGGGAAACCTAGCTCATCCCAACCATCGGGCCAACCTCTTCCACAAGGGAAACTCGATGGCTCTCAACATCCAAGCCAACATGCACTATAGGGACAGCCTCTCTAACCCCAATATCCAGTCCAACCTGCACCGCAAGGAAAGCCTGTTCAACCACAACATCCAGCTCAACTTGCACCCCAAGGGCAACCCGCGTAGCCTCAAGACACTGCTTACATTCCTCAAGGTCAATATCAAGTAGTGTACAGTGCACACCAGGGCATTGCTTATATCCCTCAAGGTCAATCTCAGGTGGTATATAATGCACCTCAAGGCACTGCTTACATTTCGAAAAAGAATCCATATGTTACTCAGACAAGACCTCAATGGTATGCTCAGAATCAATATCCTGGTCCTCAACTGGTGTGTGGGTAGAATTATTAGGATTATAACCCCTATGGACAAAATCCTTCAGGATAGAACATATAGGGGGTATAATTTCTCCCAACCTGGTTGGAATCCTAATATTGGTCTTTATCAAAGGCCTGCAATGCCTTTTAATTTGCAATTGCCTTTTCTCACTACACTGGAACTACCCGATGTGTCGAAGTTAACGAATGATCCTATCCTTCATAATCCATTTTGGCCTCTAGTTCCAACTAAAATCTTTGGCGATTGTCCCAAATTTGACGGCAAGTTTGGAGAAGACCCCCAAGTGCATGTTATGACTTACCATGTTTGGTGCTCCTCTCACTCTTGGGTTGGCGATTCGATTCAGCTTCATCTTTTCCAAAGGACACTCACTTGTGCCGCTACAAATTGATACATTGAAATCTCCTACAACATCTTTCAAGATTTCAACTCTCTTGCTATGGAATTTCTCACGCACTTCCAGTTACCAGTTCACTATGAAACTGGGATGCACCTTCTCACATCCTTGAAACAAGATCGAGCTACTCATATCTCCGATCAAATTCATGAGTGGAGGTGGCGTTTTCATTTGATCAAGTTTGCGATTCCTGATCAACTTCTAATTGATTAGTTCACTACCTCTTTTATCGATCTAATTGTTAAGCACATCGCTATGGGGGCATGTGTTATTGAGGAACAAGCCATTGTGTGTGCCCAATACCTGGATCTTGTGTACTCTCATTCCGACACACTTTATGAACTCTTTCCCGATGCTCCACAACATGGAACTACCAAATCACCTACGACACCATTTTTCAACGGTGTCATTGGTTATGTGTCTCAGACTTCTCGAAAGTCTTCTCCAAATCCTGTGAAGAAAAAATCTACTCCTTCCACTGATTCTACTTGTCAGCCACCTCCGAATTCTGGTAAAACCGTAGAATTAAAGGTTGTCCAGTCTAATCCAGTGGATAAAAATTCCAAGGGTAAGAATAAGTTTAAAGGTAAAGCCAAAGATGATACCCTGAAATAAGATTCTCTGAAACCTAATGCTGATGATGGTTCAAAACACAAACTGAAGTACCCTTTTATTATTTGTGACAAAAATCATTACACCAAGGACTGTCCACGATGGGTTGAGGTGAGTCGACTGCTCAAGGGCACCCAAGGCACTTCGGTTGTTCTTAAATAACCTTTCCCATCATAGTAAAATCAATTGGTGGAGAAACCTCAATCCTCTGCCCTATTTGGCTCTCAGGTTTTCATGATGAACGGTCCTACACCCATCTCTACTGCTACCCGATCTAAAGATTATATCGAACCGCATCAGGAAGCAGGGAAGGAAATCGCTAATGGTCCTCCTCCCCCACCTGTTTCTGGCCCTCTTCATATTGAAAGGCCCAGTATTGAGCCCGTCATGCGGCCACCTTATAAAGGTGTAATCTGAAAGTCTTCCTACAACCCTAATGCTCGTGCCACTCAGCATTACAGTATTGTTGAGGATTTGGCTCAGGCGCCATCTGCTATGTCTGCATTGGAAGTACTTCAGAGTTGTCCATCGCAATGGAAGGATTTTTTATCTGCCATCGGATGGATTGATCTCGTCGATTCTAGCCTTATCACTTTCAATTTGGAGAATTTCATCCCATGTCTCGCTCACTAGCTTGCACTGATCATCCAAGTTTGCATTAAAGGAAATAATATCCACCAAGCTGTCATGGATGAGGGTGCATCTACGTGCATCATGTCTTTTTCTTGTTGGAAAGCCATTAGTTCTCTAGCCCTCAATCAATCTCCAAACACTTTAGAAGCTTTTGATGGAAGATAATCTCGCCCTCTTGGTGTTCTCGCTAGTTTACCTATTACATTAGAAGGGAAAATGGTTAATTTTGAGCTTGAAGTCGTTGACGCTAAACTCAATTACAATTTTCTCCTCTGTCACAGTTGGACTCACGCCATGTTGTGCGTCCCGTCCACTCTCTTTCGTGCTCTTCTATTTCCGCATGAAGGAAATAGTATCACTGTCGATCAATTGTATTTTTTCACTTCCTCATCTTCCAAGAGCAACGTTCCATATGTAGATCGTATTCCTACACCTTATGAGAGCATAGGACCGGGTCTTTTCAAATATCCTGCCCTCATGGGTCTTTTTTCTCTTCCTCCACACAGCACTACTCAGGTCAACATGATCTCCAAGTCTTTTGATCTGTGGATCATCCCTTCACCCAAGCAGATTGATTCATTTTGTGACTCAATGTCGTTAAGCCTAATATAAATTGATTATTATGAAATCATTTCGGCTTCGAATCCTCCTCCTTCTGATCATATTCCTCTGAATATGTCTCTTGACATGTATTCTCAATCCCCTTGACTCGAGACTTCAGATTCGCCCGATCCCTTAAATAAGATATTTACCACTGATGAGGCCATCATGGAAACTATGTCTCTTGAGGATCCTCCTTGGGATGATAGGCATCATCGTTCCTCTTTCATGCCTGGTCTTAGGGCCATGTCTAATTTTCTTGGGAAGTTCGCTTCCCAAGCTCCTTCCCATCCACTTCAAACGCCCATCCTAACACATGAATTCTTTGCGGAAGGTAGCCTAGGAAACATCATGCAAACGATGCCTATCAAAATATTCGTCAAACAGTGGGTTGTCAATAACATCCACATTGGAGTGACCTATTATCCTGATGAGATCAAGGTCTATACTAGTCTCTTCCGCGCGTTTCACGACGTTTTTGCTTAGTCTTACAAATAAATGCTCGACATTGATCCGAGTATAGTCATGCATGATATTCCTACTTATCCTGGTGCGAAACCTGTTCACCAACGTCTTCATCCCATTCACCCTAAAAAGGCAGTCACCATTAAGGGAGAATTTGAAGAGCTTTTTAAAGCTAGCTTCATTTATCCAATTCCTTTAACAAAATGCCTTTCTAATATTGTTCGTGTGGATAAAAAGCAGGGTATTATTCATGTCTGTGTATATTACCATGATATCAACCAAGCTTTCCCTAAGGATAACTATCCCACTCCTTTTATTGACCAGATCATAGACGAATGTGATGGGAGTGAGATATTTTCCATTATGGAAGGGTTTTCTAGGTACAACCAGATTAATATTCTTCTGGTCGATCAACACAAGACTTCCTTTATCTTTCCTTGGGGTACCTTCGCCTATAAGAAGCTACCTTTTGGTCTTAAGAATGTTGGGGCTACATTTCAAAGAGAAATGTCATACGCTTTCCATGATATCAAGTGCATTCTTCAACCTTACCTGGATGACCTTCCGGCTCATTCTGCTAAGCGTAAAGACCACCCTGATCATCTCCATCAAATATTTCTTTGTTGTAGACACTATAACATTCAGCTTAATCCGCATAAGTGCATCTTCTGCGTTGATTCCGGTAGACTCTTAGGATTTATCATCTCTAAAGATGGAATTCTTTTCAATCCCCTCAAAGTCGAAGCTATTGTCAATCTCCCCTCCCCTTCCTCTTTACATCAACTCCGGAGTCTGCAAGGGAAAGCTAATTTCCTGTGCCATTTTATACCAAACTATGTTGAAGTAGCCGAAGGCTTCACATGATTACTTAAGCAAGGTGTCCCGATCCTCTGGGATGAGATCGCCCAAAAATCCTTCGATGCAATGAAGACATTTCTTATCAATGCTCCTCTGTTGCATCCTCCCAATTATCATCGCGACTACTCCCTCTATTTGGTTGTCGCATTTAGCACTATTTCCATGGTTCTAGTGCAAGACAATGATGATGGTGATGAGCATGTCATTTTTTACTTGAGTCGCAATCTTCTCGATATTGAAACACGTTACGCACATGTCGAGAAATTGGAGTTGGTTGTTGTTCAAGCTGTCCAACATTTTCATCATTATATTCTATTGCGCACATTAACCGTGATTTCTGATTACAACCAATGACTTACATATTGACTCGTCAATTGCTGGGGGGTAAATACTCAAAGTGGATTTTTATCCTCCAAGAGTTCAATTTGGAATTTACTACCGCAAAATTGAAGAAATCATTAGTTTTTGTCGATTTTGTTTTCTCTCTCCCTTCTAATTCTGCTCCATCTGGTGTCGAGGAATGCATTTTGGATGACACACTTTTTCTCATTAGCACCCTTGATCCTTTCTACAGTGATATCATCATATATCTTTGGACTTCTAACTTCCAATCTGATTTAATGAAGGATGCACATCGATGCATTCGCCATCATTCACAACCTTATTGCATAGTTGGAGATAATCTCTATCGCATCGGAGCTGATTTTTTTCTCCGCCGATATTCAACTCTCGAGGAGGATAAAACATTCCTCAATTATTTCCACTCTAGCGCCTGTGGTGGCCACATGTCTATATATGCTACTGCACAAAATATTCTTCGTGCTGTATATTTCTATCCTAACATCTTTAAATATGGCATTTTTGTTGTCTGCAACTGTCATGATTTTCATATTTACCAGCACAAGATGTGCGTGCCACCCACACACCTCCATCCTGTCATTAGCGTTGGTCCCTTTGCGAATTGGGGAATTTATTTTATAACGTGTAACCCTCACTCGGCCGGGGGGCATGCTTATATTATAATAGTTGTTGACTACTTCATGAAATGGGTCGAAGCAATGCCTACACTTATAGATAACAGTAAGACAACCACACAATTTCTGTTCAATCATGTCATTACCAGGTTTGGTGTCGCTCAATCCATTCTCACTGATCATGGTTCTCATTTTTGTCATTACCAGGTTTGGTGTCGCTCAATCCATTCTCACTGATCATGGTTCTCATTTTTGTCATTACATGATGGTTGAGTTGACTTCCAAGTTGGGTCTACGTCACGACAGCTCAACTTCATACTACCCTCAGGCCAATGGCCAGGTTGAAGCTGTGAACAAATTTCTAGTCACTATGCTTTAGCGTACGATTGGGATGCACAAGTCCAATTGGTATCTCATGTTTTTTTCAGCTCTCTAGGCTTACCGAACCTCAGTGAAGGATGCAACCAGATTTACTCCATTCCATCTTGTCTATGGTCTGGAAGCTACCCTTCTAATTTAATGCAAAATCCCTTCTCTCAATATAGTTGTTGAATTGTTACCTAATACTTCACTAGAAGAATAGCATCTTCTGTATTTAGAGAGGCTTGATGAAACTCACCGCTTTTGTACTCTTGTCAAAGAAGCACAGAAAAAATAGGTCAAAGCTCATTTTGATCAGTTGGTTTCCCCTCGTTCCTTTGTAGAAGGAGATGTCATCCTCTTGTATGACCAAGCTCATGATAAGCTAGGGGTAGGAAAATTCCAACCCATGTGGCATAGGCCCTATATCATTAAGCGCTTTTTGCAGAATGGGGCTTATGAGCTAATTGATTATGAAGGCTATCCTTTGGATCAACCCAGAAATGGGTTGTATGTCAAAAACTACTATGCATGAATTTATCATCCATGTTCTTTGTACATAGGTGTTTTTTTTCCATTTTTGTACATTTTTTGGCTTGGTGTGCTTAGTGAGTGGTTTTTCCTGCTTATTATGTTGTTGCTTACTATGCAGATGTATGTCACTCCTTATGTTGGTTTCACAGATGGTGCCTCCCATAGTACCTGGAACCTATCTTCTGCAGCTTGGGTGATTTATAATCCTAATGGTGAGTTGATAAACCTTCAAGGTATTTGTCTAGGATGAACCACAAACAATGTCTTTGAATATAGTGTTGTCATTGAACTCTTAACTGAGGCCATTGCTCTCAACATTCGTGCATTAATTTTTAACCTAGATTCTCAGCTTGTTGTTCTTCAGATTAATAGGCATCATTCTATTAGAATTCCTCAAATCTTAAGGTTGTATTTTTGTGTTCGTTTATTATAAAGGAATTTTTATTACATCACATATCAACATATTCCTAGACAAATGAATGCGTTAACTGATACAGTAGCCAATATTTTATTAGATAGACATTTGTGTAATTTGTAAAACATCATCATCACATAATAAGATCCATATAGGAATATATATATATATATATATATATATATATATATATATATATATATATATATATATATATATATATATATATATATCGAGTGTTTGCATCCACGTGCATCATAATTTCAAAAAATAAGTATGTTTTGGTTACATCCTGAGACATCATATCTCTCAAAAAATATGTAGAAATAAAAGCCTAGGTGTCTAGTCAACATGATGCTCATGGTAGCACGTCACTGCATGCACAAGCTACCTCAATAAGTGATAAACACGGTTAGACACCCTCGCTGTGTGCCTCTGGTATGCGTGAGGAACATCGTCAAATCTCGCATAGTCTGGTATTCTACTGGTGAGTCACTCCAGGTTGCGTACGATTTCCTTCTCCTCGCTTCCCTCACCATGAGGGGCCACATCAAAATCATGAGGAACCCTCCGTGCTATTGGAGCCATTCCTGCAGGTCTTTCTAGGCCAACACCTACAAATATATGGAGTAACATCAAAACATATATAATCAAAAAATGAGTCTTACCCAATGCTTCATCCCAATCCTCTCCTACCAGAAGTGGGAGATCTGAATCGCTCGTAAATTTTGTGCTAGAATAGGGCTAGTCCTCCACGACAATGAGTTATCGACGGAGGCAGTCAAAGAGTTCTAGTCTCTGTGACATCTATGGACCACCTCCTGATCTAGGCATCAAATCCACCCAACAGACCATCTGTGGCTCTTGGGCTGGTGGTGTAGGAACTATCACTTCCTGATGTTGAAATATTGGTAATCATTCCAAGATAAATGGTACCAAAATGGACCCATAGTTGAATTGTTTCATCTTGTCATTCTTATATTTTTTTCATTTGGTGTTTCATATTGATTGTTACGGCCTCTGCCCAGTTGTAAAGAGTTGGGGCCATACAATCTATGGAAAGTAGTAGCTATGTTTTGGTGGCTTCATGTGGAGCTTGAGATCTAGCAGCTCGCGTGATAATGTGCAGCACTAATTTTAGTGCTAATTCAGGAATGAATTGGATATCCACCTTCCTGCTCTTTGATCCTTTCCTTGCCCGTCAGAAAATCTTGTCTATGACCGTGCTCATGTTTTCCATTGTGGGTTAGGTACCTGTCAGGATTGGTACTGCCCCCCTCCGTGATAATCTAGTTATGAAGTATACATCAAGGACCACAATCTCTAGCTCCTGATCATGAATTGCGAATCTTTCCCGATCAATGTCCCATACACTGATCAGGTACTGTAATAACTCCGGTTGAGCTCAAAGACATGGCACCATGAAGAATTTTAGAAGCTCACAGTCCCTTAGAACGTACATGCATCTTACATTGCCCATGGCTTCCTCATCTTATTCTCTGTGTTCTCTTTCCTTCCATTTGATCACCATTTTTCTTTCACACACCTACAAAATCATCAATGGGGCTATCATTAGTAAAATTATTAACTATTGAATTGTTTAAAATGGGCCGGATAGTTGAATTTTTATGCAAAATCTATAGTCACGGTTGGTGCAACTATTTTAAAAATAGTTGCGCCAACTGGCGCACCCCAGTTAAAATTCAAGGCGGGTTGGCATGAGTCCATGCCTGGAACCTGTGCCAACTGTCGTGCCCTAATTTGAACAAAAATCCCCCAAAAATGTGAAAAAATGAAATGCAGACAAAAAAATTAATTCAAAATGCAAGCAAGGATACGAGCTCTCACTTGAAAAAGACGGATTCGCGATTAATCTCTTGGATTTTCCGTTGTCAGCTCCACAAGATCATAGTGAAAAAGGGTAAAAATGCTCACATGAGGTAAAAAGTGAAAAGTAATTTATTTTTGCGAATTTTTTCATTTTATAAAATTTTCAGAACCCTAATTACGTTTTTGAGCATATTTTTTTATTATTTTAATATTTTATCTCGAAATATGGGTTTTACGTGTGTTCCTTGTGCAGCAACAGGTCCTTAACGTAATGGGGATGAAGTGACAAGTTATATTTTATTACTTTTTCAAACTCGGTAAAAACACGAAAAATTCACCCCTTGGAGTCATCTTTCAGCTCTTTTCTGACTCTCTAAAATTGAAAAGATTTTCAAGACTCTTGTCATTTTTAACTCATTAAAGGATGTGAAACAACATCTACCTAGTATACCTTTACCCCTTTTTCAAGCTAGGATAGATTATTTACAAAAAAGGAATACCTTAGCCTATCGCAACTTAAAGGTTCTCTCAGATATCGTTTTCTACCTTTTCGGATCTATGGAACTACCTACGAAAAAGGACTTGTTGGAGTTTTCTTTTTCGCTTCTTTTAAACTCTCTAAACATGAAAAGGTGTCGAGTTCTTCCTTTTTCAGACTCGTTAAAACCTACATGACATCGGAAATCGTCACCATGACGTAACTAAGTTCCTCCTTCCTAGGGCTCGTAAAATGTACTAGGATGGATTTTTCCGAAGGAAAAACTTATATGACAAGCATATGTTATCCCATTCAAGCTTGTTTCCAAAAATAATTGGGGTAATCACCAGAAATGGTGGGGGAAAATGGAACTAGTTCTCAGTCGTGTCGGCAGTATGTTACTCTTGAACATGACACTTGTCTGCAATTCGTGTCTGGTTTGGGACATCCCATTTCGTCATTTTTTCCTCCATGGGTTTGGGTTATCTATTTTGACCTCTATTCAGCTCTTTTCCATGTCATCATGACATCTATTCCCTTGATGTCAACTATTGCCAAATTCTGGAGTCATGTCGCCAATGTGTTCAAGAGAAGTTTTCTTCTGCATTTTTCCACCTCTAATCCTTTGTTTGGTCCTAATTCACTATCATCTTGTTCCTTTGTCTTGTGTTGATGGTGTGGGAAACATTATGGCCCTCCTTTGACCAAATCACTTCCTATCGACTTCAGCTCATTATCCAGGAAGATCGTCTAGAGACTCCCTTCTGGTACCTTGGAGCTTGCATGCCTCAATGGCAAGTTCTTCGCATTCGATGACACGTCCTCATCATTGACCTTCGATCGAGTGATTTCGTGAGTGTTCGACTCTAGCTCATTGTTCACATTTCGCAACTTGTACTAGTTGTACCTGTTAGCCCCCTATGAATTTTTTGACAAGAAAATAGGGGGCTAAATTTTTTTTGGGCCTTCAAGGAATGCATTTCCTCTGAAAACACATCATCCTTGAAGCTTCCTTATGCCCTTGTCCTTTGATAAATCCCTACTGCTGTTTCCAGTTATAAAGCCTCTCTGTTTGTGAATAAATGCCCAAAAGGCCTCCTTTTCCCTTTATATCATCTCTCCTAAACCTCTGCTTCATCCCCTTTTACTCCTCTCTTGTTTCCCCCATTAACCTTCTAAACCATCCTAAGTCCCCTTTTAAACCCTTCAAATACTCTTTGTTTGGTTTAATAAACCCTTTTCCTCTCTACCGTTGCCCCTTTTTTGGCCTCAAAAAGCATTAAAAGGGGGCAAAAACCCCACTTTCTACCTTATAATAGGCCTAAGCCCCTTTCGGCCTAGCCCCTTAACCACTTCCCCACATGCCCAAGCGCCAAAACCAAGCGCTAATGGTCCAGGCGCTAATCGCAATCGCACCATCGGGCGAGTGCATTTCTATGTGTTAACTTAACAATCCCGATGCGATTGAGTTTTGGTCTGTAACGCCGTGGATACAATCTCTGCCGTTGATCTGAATAGATCTAATGGTCTGCGCTTTCTCGCTTTCCCCGCTCCGATCGCATCGCAATTATCAATCGCTGCCCTTTGCAATTGCGATCTCCATCGTTGATCCATAGTTTGATCCAACGGCCCAGCGCTAATCGCTGCTCGCTCGTCACTTTTCCCTTCTGCCCCTCTGATTACATTTGAACCATCGTTATCCTGCCAGATTCGACAGTTGGCGCTCCATTACATCGTGCCAATCGCATCGCACCCCCCTTCTGCGCCTTTCGATTGTGATCCTCCAATCTGATCCTGACTATTCATCCCTTTTGATCCAACGTCCATCGCATAATCACATCATCGCCCCGTGGCCCTTCTTTCTCCCCACCGATTGAATCTCTGCCATCGATCTGACCCAGATCAGATGGTTGGCATTGAATCGCTCCAATCGCAATCGTAAATTCCAAACTGTGCCACCTGCTACACTCCCCGATTTCGATCCTCCGATTCCATCATGTCCGTCCATTGATCTAAGATCAACGGTCCACGCCGGATCGCACCCTCAATCGTATTTCTTCGTCGGATCTCCCGAACAGTTCATCATTCGATCTCCGTCGTCCGTTGATCTCCTCCTGAGATCCAACGGTCTAAGTTTAATTGCCCTCCGCCCGCCGGGTCCCACCATTCAAAGGTCTTGATTCATTTCATTTTGCCCTTTTCCCTTTGTATTTCGGCCAAATCTAAACTTCTGCGTTTAACACTAAAGGCCTCTTTTTTCCGTCACCATTCCTCTGGCCTCCATAGCATCTCTTCCACCACCCCTGATATTTCATTACAAGTTTATTTCATTGTACAAGAATCACATAGAGACCATTATAGCGGCCCAGTGAAGCAGCAGAGACAAATTTGAGGGATTTAAGCCCGTAATTGAAGATTTAAAGTGCTAATCCCGCGTTCAAAGGATTAAGGCACAGTTCTAGGACCAAAGAGTGCACCAGCAAGTCATATCAGTGCTATGTAATAGCAGAACGTGTTTTCTCCAAAGGTACACCTTCCTACAACAGTCTCCATGCCTCCTCGAGCCTAGAAACAGTTAATTACACTGACATAAGCTTCTTAAAGATTGTCAGGACTGCAGTTATGGAATCATGGAGACCTAAAGACCTTTTCAGTCACCTTACTTGCTTCAGAAGACAAAACAGAGGGCCTTACAACCAGAAGGACATTCAAGAACACATCCGAGGTCAATATCGACCTGACATAGAGCTCTGTACCAGGCTACAGAGTACACACAGTCGACGAAGAAACATTAGGCAGCATGGGCGTGAACGCTTCCGCCATTCTATCTTAATGAAACAAATTAAATGTATATCTATTCTTGTTATTCTCTTCTCCTATAAGAATTCTCGAGAACATATTGTAAGGGTTGTTGTTCGGTTGTTGCCGGTTGCTGTTAGAGGGATTCAGTTTGAATGTTAGAATAGTCTTGGGAGGGAATAGCAGAGTAGTTTTTAATATAGTAGGCTGGGAGGAAAAAGTCTAGACTGTAACAGCCAGTGAGCTTAGTGTATGTGACTGGTTTTGCATCAATTAATCAAGCACATTTCACAGGATCCTGGTCTATTACTATTGGTGATGTTTTTCTAACGCTGTTTATTATACTTTCATACTGTTTCATTTTTTGTTGGCTTGCATCAGAAATCTGGCATAGGATTTACCCTTGTTAGGTACCCTATGTTTCTGCTCTCCTTTCCTTTAATGTTTTATGTCGATTATGAATCTAAGAGTAAATTCAGCTAATTTAACCAGTGTAGCGGATGTTATTGCCTGCTAGCTGATGTATGAACTTGGGGTTTGCTGCTTAGTTGTTCTTGTTGGGTTTAAGCTGGAAGATTTGGGAACACTGGGGATTAGAGTTAGCCCTATCCACTAGGATCCTTGTGCGACCAGCTGGCCTTTCTAAGATCTCTTGTTGTTGTCAAAGCATTGAAGGTTCAAAGTCCTTCTCTGATCTATAGACCCTGGCTCTATTAAACTTATCTATGTTTTTCCTTGGAGCATGCTAAAGCTGACCTAGAGTTAAATTACCTCTAGTCTGATCTATAAGCTGCCCCTTTTGTCCCCCCTTGAGAGCTGCCTTTGAGTATGTCCAAGCAGGTCTGGAGTTAAATGACCTCTGACCTGATCTATAGGCAGAAATTGGGTTACTTTCCTTCTTTCACCTTCTCTCCTTAGTGTTCCATTCCATCATCTATCTAAAAAGATCCTTTAGTGTAGATGACTTTCCCTCTGAAAGCCCTGGCTAGTTGTTGCAAGTAATTCCCTTAAATGACTCCATAGCCCAATGGATGGCACTGTCTTCACTCATGCTCTTTTGCTGAAACGTCCTGCTATTTTTCTCCTTTCCTCCTATTACCTTCTCAGTCTATGATCTCACGACCAACCTAGCAACCAACCAACCAAATCATTTTAAACCCCCTTTGTGCTTCATACCTAGCCTAACATCTTAATTTTGAGCTTCAAAGATATAAAACCTTGCTTATATAGAGAGATCCCTCTCTGGACCCAGGAGGGCTAGATCCTGAGGTTTGAAAGTGGTTTTGATGTTGTCTCATATTTTGGTCTTACCAATCTGGCCAAAACATGGGAACCCCAACAGTACCTTGAGAGCCATTGTCATTATTGGTGGTTTCTCTCGTGCTTGTTAACAACTTTCATCATTGGCTGGTAATCAGTTGACTTTCTCGCATGTTCAACTTCAACTCACTCATTTGCATGCTTGAATTTGTACTTGTTTGGGTCGAGATGGAGCGCAAGACCCTAGATTTTGTTTGATAAAATCCAGGTTGCGAGATGATTTGGTTTATCATGATTATATGCATTACTCTTCTGATTGGATTGTTGTGATCATACTTGAGTTTATTTATTGATCCTTCTTGTTGGATGGTTGCATCCATACCTCGGATCTTATTCTTATATGTACTCTATTATGGATGGTGCGCCCATGCCACATATTCATGTATCAGAGATATCAGTTGTACTTTTTCTTGCAGGTCTTCCGACGATGGTGTTTGGTTTGGGCACGTTCTCATAAAGCGTTTCACTCCTCCCTCTCTCTCAAACCTCATGCTTTAGGGGGCATATATTACATAGTATTTTTTCACCATCCCTGCAATCCTGATACTAAATATTGGAGGACCATTTCATTGAATTATGTGCATTTTCATACCTTGCTAAAAGTGTCATTGCATCCCTTGGCATGTCAAGAACATTTCCTCTGTTGATCATTCCTGAATTAGCCTCTTAAAAACATATGATTTTGGTTCGACGCTAGTGAGCAGTTATGGCCTCGTGCCCTTAGAGAAATTAACACTGGGCCTCACAGCCATTGGCGCTATGTCTCAGTGAGGCACCCGCGCCGAGTTGTATATGGAATTTTTTTTAAAATAGAAACAAAGTTTCCATGCTCAACCACTTCGTGAGCGGAGTCATCATGGTTTTTTCGACAAAATAATGTCAAATTCCTCCCTTTGGCTTCTTGTTTCCTACAATTGAGCAACTCCCCAAAGGATAAGGCCTCCCTTCCACCTTATGAGGGATCCCAAACCACCTCCTTGTCTCCTATAAATTCTTCCTTCTCACATATTTTCAGCTAGCTGAATAGTCGTTACTATAGCTGGTGTGAAGAACAAGGAAGAGAGGAATCCATTGTCGAGAGAGAGTTTAGGCCCATTTCCTCATCAAGTTCGATCCCTGGCGAATGTTTGAGACGTGATTGATTGAACCCGTCGAAGGAGGCTGCAACGTCAAGGCATTAAGATTGTAAACTTATTTTCTCTATCATTAATACATGAATAGTTTTTTGGTTCCAATTTTGTGTTTGATCATATGCAAAAATTTTGATTCTCCTTGACCAATCAAATAGCTCTGAATGAAAATATATTTACATATGTTGTCACCTTTCACTTGATCCTTTTGCAATTACATGGATATTATCATTGAAGGACCACGACGTGTGAAGACAAAGATCAACGGATCGTTGTTGCAGACCACAAAAAAAGTGTTGGACCAAGGTAGGTCATATATCCCAACTTGTTTTCATTTATAAGCTAGGAGTCTGAAATTCCAGCGTGTTCCCTTATTGCTAGACCCACTCTAGGGCTAGAGAGATTGCCTCTGTCCGCAGAGGGGATTTACCTTCTCAACAATGACCATAGTTCTCTCCACACGAAAGTGTCTTGTGACCCAACTGTAGTGCACCTCCCAAATCATCTTGGAACACTCGCTTGAAGGAACACAAAGGTGGCTCAAGTAACATAATAATGCATCTTGTAGGTGTTGGGAATTCTAAAACTTGCTTTCCATCCACTAGCATCTGGTATGTGATGGTGAACTATGGATCATTTTTCTATAGTTGTGGCCATCCAAAGGTATATTGGCCATAAGAGTTGAGAACAGTGATTAGTGTTGAAACTGGGGGATGATTGAGGAAATATGCAACATGATTAGTGATTCCCTTCTTGTAGTTAATGTTTAATTGGAATTTTTGTAGATATGTGGACTGCTTCTGATGGAAATCATTCTGCAACTTCCCTTGGGTCGTTATAAAATAAATCGGTTGGTGATCTTTTTGGATGATCATCTCCTTCCCTAGAATGTAATGTTTCCATTATCAACAAGCCTGCATTTTGGAATACATCTCTTTATCATAGGTGGGGTATTTTTGAATCAGATCAGAATGTGTCTCACTGTGACAGGTCATCAAATTCCCTTGTTTGGTGATAATTACACCAATAGCATAGTCAGATGTGTCTATCTCAATTTCAAATGGTTATTGCAAGTTTTTCAATGTGAGTATTGGTGAAGAGCAAAGGAAATTCTTTAGCTCTAGGAATGCCTTATGTTGGGACTTGTACCAAAAAAACTTTTCTTTCACTCTGCCTTGGTAACTTGACTCAAAGGCCAAGTGATATGAGAGAATCCCAACATGAACCTCCAATAAAAATTGGCAAGGCCCAAAAATCTATGAAGCTATGTTAGACTGGTGAGGGCTAGGCAACCCTTAATGACTTGGATCTTATCCGGATCCACATGCACACATTTATCATCAATTATTAACCTATATATTGGACCCGGTTCATGCCAAAGGTGCATTTCTCCAAGTTGGAACATATTTTATGTTATCACAAGGTTTGAAGGACCTGTTGAATATGTTGTAAGTGCTCTTCTGAATTCTCATTGAAGATGAGGATGTCGTCCAAATTTACAACCATGAAAGAGTTGGTAAAGGTATGCAAGGTTGTTTGGTATGTGTTATATTCTATCCAAAAATAGCTCCAAGGCATTTTCCATTGTGTTGGACGCAGTGGGCGAGTCACAGAGGGTGCGGAAACCCCCCTGTCGGGGGGTTTGCAGGGGACCCAATAATAGTTGGCTGGACCCAAGGATGGGTGGTGGACCCAAATATGGTCGGTGGACCTAACCATGGTTTTGCGCATAGGTTTTGCACATGATTTTGGGCAAGCTAGTTTTTTGACCATGGTATTTTGTAGATCTGGTCAAGGGAACTATGGTTATGTTCTAATCCAGGGTTAATGGTTTGAGTTTTATGAATGCTTTGACATGTATATATATGTATTGTAAAATTGAAAGGAATATAATGAAAAATCAATCTGGTAGTCCCATTTTTGGGATCCAGGGGAAAATCTCTATGTATATTTGTTTGATGTTCTCACCATTGTATATTTTTCTATTTTAAGAATTTTCTTGCACATCATTTTTGTACAGGTTTCAAAACTATATTTGGTATTATATTTGTTTCAGCTTCAAGTGGGTGCCTTTGCTGCTAAGGATTTTTTCTCGAGACTTTGGTAGACCCTATTCAATGGGAGATCCGCGGGATTCATTCTTGTGGTGAAAGAAGATGGCGAACAGTGGAAAGATAGATATCAATAAATTTAATGGTCAGAGTTTTGAGTTGTGGAAGCTCAAGATGGAGGATCTGTTGGTGGACTAAGATCAGTGGATTTTTGTAGATCCAAGCATGGAACCAACAAGAATTTTGGTAGAATACTAGGCGAAGTTAGATCGGAAGGAAAATATCACAATATGATTGTGTCTCTCATATTTAGTATTGTTGAATGTATCAGGTAAAGCTACAGAAAAGGCTTTGTGGGAAAAGTTAGGGAATTTGTACCAATCTAAGTCTCTAGTGAACAAAATGTTCCTATGTAAAAATTTGTATAACCTTAGGATGAAGGATGGAGACTTGATAATAGAGAATTTGAACGCCTTTAATACTATGGTAAGACAATTTTTATATGTTGATAAAAAAAATTTAGATGAAGATAAGTGCATCATCCTATTGTGTTCTCTACCATATTCATGGTATATTCTGGTTGTTGCAATAAGTAGCAATACAACTACCTTTGATTTGAATGAAATAGTCTCATCCTTGTTGTTGGAGGATATGATACAGAAAAATATGGAGGGCCAGAATGGAGATGCCTTTTCTATGAGAGGACGGTTAAGAAAAAATAATTCCTCAACTGAGAGATCTAAATATAGATGGAGATTTAAATCTCCAGGAAAATTTGTAAAGGTGTGTTGGAAATGCAGAAAGGAAGGGCACTACAAAAAGGACTGTAAATCTAAAGCTCCTGAGAAAGGAAAGGGATATGATAATGCTCCTTCTGCAGAAGTGAAAACAACCTCAGATGAATGTGGGAATGTGTACTTGGATTCTTCTTCAAATACACATGTAGATCATGAGGCATGGTTTATTGACTCATGTGTATCCTTTCACTTCACTCCCCATAGAGAATGGTTCTGCAAGTACGAGAAATATAATGGTGGTGATGTCTTCTTAGAGGATGAAAATAAGGTCAAAATCATCAGAAGAAAAAAATTCAAGCTGAAGTTGCAAGGTGGAAGGATTAGAACACTTCCTGGTGTTCTGCATATTCCTACATTGACCAGAAATCTGATTTTTGTAAGCAAGACAGATGATGTAGGTGTAAAAATAGTGTTCGATAAATATACCTGCAATATGGTTTAAGGAGCACTGGTATTGATGCAGGGAGTTCAGATTAGAACTCTATACAAGATTTTGGTTATAATTATTATTGATGGGTGCAACAATTCTGTGGTTCCTGAAAGTGGAGCACAAAATCTAGTGGTCTCTGGAGAAAAGACCATGTTATGGAATCAAAGGCTTAGACATATTGGAGAGAAGGGCCTTCGAATACTACCTATTAATGGTATGATAGAAGTTATGTCTAATTTCTCTCTATATTTCAACTTCTGTAAACATTTTGTATATGGGAAGCAGAATCGGGTGAGTTCCCCTCTAGTGCTAAGAGGGTGAAAGGGATATTAGAGCTTTTGCAAAGTAATGTGTTTCGACCTATGTTAGTTCCATCACTGGGTAAGTCTATGTACTATGTCTCTTTTATAAATGACGTTAGTTCCATCACTGGGTAAGTCTATGTACTATGTCTCTTTTATAAATGACGTCTCAAGGAATACATGGACATATTTCCTCAAGAAGAAATTTGAAGTCTTTGACAAGTTTAAATAATTTAAGGCTCTGGTGTAAAATCAGACAGAGAATAAGACTAAGGTGTTGAGGACAGATAATGGTGGAGAGTTTTGAAAGAAATGTGGTATATCGCGACATAAGACTACTTCAGACACACCTCATAAAAATGGTGTTGTAGAAAGAATGAACGGGACATTTATGGAAAAGACAAGAAGCATGCTCAGTGGTGTTGTATTAGGGCAACAATTTTGGGTAGAGGCAGTGGATACTACATGTTATATGTTTAACATATCATCTTCATCATCGTTTGAGGAAAAGAATCCACATGAGGTATGGAATGGTAATAAACCCTCTCTTTCACATCTGAGGGTATTTGTATGTGATGCATAAATACATGTTCCAAAGGATAAAAGAACCAAGTTGGATATCAAATCTAAAAGGTGCATCTTTATTGGGTATAAGGATGGTTTAAAAAGTTATAATATTTGGAACCCATAAACAAGGAAGGTTCTGTACAGCCAAGATGTGGTGTTTAGAGAGGTGAAAGATGTTATTAAACATGAATTCCTACCAAAGGAACATGAGAAGATATAGTTTGAACTAAAGGAGGAAGAATCTGACTCTACAGCAGAATAATAATTGGAAGAGGAAGAGCCACAGACTCCAGTTTTGAGGAGATCAGTTTGAGAGAGAAAGCATCCAAAGAGGTATATTCCATCTGTTTTATGTTCAAATTTTTCTTTATCTATTACTAATGATGATCCCATAACTGTCAAGGAGGTGGTAGATTCAGATGATATCAAACTCTGGAAAGAGGCCATGGTTGATGGAACGACATCTTTGGACAAAAATTAGGCTTGGTATCTGGTGGAATTATAAGGCTGGAAGAAAACCCATTAGCAACAAATGGTTGTTTACGAAGAATATGAATGCAAAAGGAAAGGTGGAGAAATACAAAGCTTAGTTGCTAGCAAGAGATTATTCCCAGGTGACGGGAATTGATTTTGGTGATATATTTTCTCTTGTTTCCAAGTTAGATTATATTAGATTACATTGATATGTTAATATTTCTTTCGATTTTGAGGTAGAATAGATTGATGTAAATACAACATTTCTTCACGAGGATCTGGAAGAACATATCGATATGAAAAAACCTGAATGTTGTGTGGTGAAGGGTAAGAAATAAATTGTGTTCAGGTTGAAAAGGTCTTTGTATGGGTTAAAATATTCACCAAGGATGTGGTATCAAAAATTTGATACATATATGCAAGGACTTAAATTCACAAGGAACAAAGCGGATCATTGTGTGTATTTTAAATTAATTGGTGACCATATTATTTATTTTGTCTTGTATGTGGATCATATGTTTTTTATTGGAAATAACAAAGAATTATCCAGGATTTGAAGACCCAATTGTCCTCCAAATTTGACATGAAGGATTTTGGTGTTGCAAACTATATTTTGGGCATGGGAATTAAACGAGATCGAGAAAAGAGGAATCTCTGGTTAAACTAGAGGAAATATGTTGAGACAATATTGTAGAGGTTTAATACGCGGGATAGTAAACTGGTGAAGTTTCTTATTCGGGTAGGTGTGAAGTTATTTGTTGAACAACGTCCCAATACATAAGAGGAGGAATATTACATGTCATGTGTTCCATATGTGAGTGCAGTTGGTAGCCTGATGTATGCAATGGTATGTATTAGACCATATATTGCACATGTAGTTGGAGTATTGAGAATGTTTATGTCAAAACCAGGGAAGGAGCATTGGACAATAGTGAAGTGGGTTTTCATGTATTTTCGTGGCATTAGTGATTATGGTTTGTGCTACCAAGGAAGACTGGGATTGGATAAGTCTTGGACACTCATGGCTTTGATGATTTTGTTTGGGTTGGAGATATGAATCGAAGTGGAGCAACAAAGCTGTAGGCTTTTTGACTTAATCGTTAAATACACAAGAGGTATTGTAATAATAATGTATTATATATAAAATGTATAAGAGATGATGATTGAATGTTACAATGAGGCCCTGCTTATATACCCATGCAGGTGGCCTTTCATAAATGGGCATGTATTTTAGACATGCCCTTTCACTAACTTAATGACTACCTACATAATCCCTATTTAACTATTAATAACTATATTAATTATATCTGTTATGAATTATATTCATAACATTGCCTTCCTCTCGAAAAGCTTTGTCCTCACAGCTTAACTTTTCGACAATTTCTTCACTTGGGATTATCTTTTTGGTATATGTCATTCACCACTGGCACCTAATCATGTAGAGTACCTTATTTTGTAGAATTCTCTCGTAATATTGTCTATGAAACTAGGTTTTTTTTTTTTTTTTAATACTACCCACATTTATTTTTTATTTATTATTATTATTATATATATATATAAAATTATGATTTTTATTAGATAAATTTTATTATTTTTATTAATTTTGAAAGTAACTTTATAAAATTTTATTATAATTTAACTTTATAAGTTAACAAGTTAAACTATAATCCCTTTTATAAAGAACTTATAATAATTTATTTTTATTTTTATTTTATTAAATTCCTGGACATTCGTGTCTATCCCTTTTGGACAGTCGTGTTTATCTATGGACAGCATGGATTTTTACTATGTGGATGACCGGAATTGCTGGTGATAAGTTAAATGTCGCTTGTTTTTTTTTATGGTTGAACTTATTGTTCTGATTATCCAGTTTTGAAGGCTCCACTAAACTGAACATTGAGGGCATACATGGAGATCGATCCGGAATTTCAAGTTGAAGTGCATCTTCAATGCTGATTCTTTTGTTAGGATTTAAAACAAGCATTTTTTTCTAACAAATCTACAGTGCTTTTATCCACTGCATGTTGAAATATGTCACTAAGAGGATGTGAAGGGGTAGGAGGCAAACTAGTTTTGACAAACAGGATCCTAGCTTCATTGTCAATAAATTCTAAGAGCTCGTCGTCATCTTGCGATGGAGCAACTGTCTCAGCAATCCTAACTATATTGGTTAGGTCACCCTGGTTGTTTAAGAAACCCAATGATGATGGTCTTTGGAGCAACAAATCTGCAAAAATGAAACCCAATGACCATATGTCAATAGCTAGGCTGTAACCAGACTGATCACTTATCTTTCTGAGAAAGAGCTCAGGGGGTCTGTAGGGAGCACTGATGACCTTCTGAGTCATTTCAGGTGCGGCTATTCGAGCCAAACCAAAGTCACATAATTTTACTCTTTGGTCCTCGTTCACTAGGATGTTGTTGGGCTTCAAATCTCGATGCAGAACATTGACCGAGTGCAAATACTGAACAAATCTGATTATCTGGTTCATAACCAATTTCACATCGAAATCACGTGGTTCTTGTCCCTCAACAATGTTGAGGTTTTGGTCAGCATCGTCAAGCAGGTAGTGAAACAAATTCTGGTCCATGACTTCCATGATCATATACATGTCGTCAAAACTATATTGAGTAACAGGTAGCATGATTCCTTTCAGACTCACCACAAAAGGGTGACTGATTTGGCTATGAATTACCAGTTCGCAGATTACCCTCTCGGCATAATATTCATGCCTAAAAATGTTCTCGGTTTTCTTGATAGCAACTTCCTCTTTGCCTGGGGGCTGAGATTTTTCATTGAATGCATTCACAGAACGCAACAAGCTTCTGTTGCTGGGATTATATTCAGCATTAAGGAAAAGCATATTTATACTCTTCCAAAGAGCTTTGAAATCCTTAAGGGAATGAATATCTTCAACGATCCATCAAACCAGTGAATTCACATGGTCTTCAAACATGAATCCTTCTTGATCTGAAAAACACTCTTCTAGGTTGGGCTCAATATCCTTTATGTCCAAGGGTATGCTACCATTGTAGGAGTTTTCAGAATTGATGTACTCATCGTCCAACGGGTTTTCATTTATAATTTTAGTCAGCAAAATTCCTTCTGGAATTGACCGATATGGATCATAGATGTCCACATTATGTGACCTATTGTCTGCCATTATAATGAAATGGGGTCTCAGAAAAAACTTGTAACAGATTTGAAGGTCGTTGCTCTGGAATGTGTTGGTAGATTTGTTTTCTACATCTGTAGAGGAATTATGTCCATTTAACTGTAAATTCTTATTTTCATTTGTATCTTTGGTATTTGAAACATATTTCCTCTCTTTAATACCATTTGAAAAAAAGAAGTCCTTGTCACAAAACTTAGCACTTGCTCGAACTGTGTCAAAACGATACTCTTCATTAGGATTAAGAAATTGAATATTACTTTCAATTGCCCTTGCTGCCTTTGCTAACAGAGGTTTTGTTTTTTCTTTATATTTAATAACAAAAACCTCATAAACTTTATGGTTTTCACCATATTCCTCCTCATCATAGTCATTGTTGAGATTATGTTCATCTGAATCTGAAATTTTCATAACTTGATCTTCTACAGAATGTAGTGATTCTTCATTATTATTTTATGTGTTCTCTGAATCGGCTGAATTTTTCTCTTGATTATGTTCAATATTCGGGAATATTTGTTTTTTCATTAGATTTATCTTGTCCAAAATGGAGTTCATTTTCTGCATTGCCTTTTTATGATTGTCTCTAGACTCGCTACAGATTTTTAACATTTGTCTTTCTATCTGATTTGTCGTGTCTTGAAGTTGTTTGATGTCGTCATAATTTCCTGTAACCTTATCCTCAAGATGGACTAATCGTTTCGTGAATTTATCGAAATTTTTATTGATCTTACTCTCAAGTTCGATCAACTTTTTGTTGAAATCGGCCATCATCATTGATGAAGACATGGAGTGGTAACAATTTCGAGGCACAACATGTAACAGCTGAATGTATCCAACGGTGGTGTAGGTGCTTCCTTCCAGGCAAGAAGATCGTTTCTCTGATACCAAATGGAGCAACAAAGTTGTAGGCTTGTTGACTTAAACGTTAAATACACAAGAGGTATTGTAATAATAATGTATTATATATAAAATGTATAAGAGATGATGATTGAATGTTACAATGAGGCGCTGCTTATATACCCACGCAAGTGGCCTTTCATACATGGGCATGTCCTTTAGACATGCCCTTTCACTAACTTAATGACTACCTACATAATCCCTATTTAACTATTAATAACTATATTAATTATATCTATTATGAATTATATTCATAACATGGAGAAGATATACAAGCAGTTATGTTTTTAACCTATTTGGAGGAGGAGTCATTTGGATGAGCAAGAGATAATCTGTAGTAGAACTTTCAACTACAGAGGAAGAATACATGGAAACCACTCATGCAAGCAAGGAAACAATTTTGTTGTAGATATTGTGTTTAAGTATGGGATTGGTACAACGATCTATAAGAATACAATGTGACAGCCAAAGTGCAATTTTCTTGGCAAAGAACCCTGCTTATCATTTGAAGACAAAGAACATTGATGTTTAGTGAGGAAAAAAAAGTGTTGGTTGTAAAGGGGACACTTTGAATAATTTTTCATATGCATTGATGAATTCTTTGAGCACTGAGAAGTTTTATCGGTGTAGAGAAATAAAGAGTATTGTGGGTCTAAACCAATGACTAATCTCTCCTGTGAGCCCAAGTGTGGAAATAAATCAACAAGTGGGAGAAGGTCATGGGATTTTCAAAGGACCCAATATTAGTTGGGCGGACCCAAGGATGGGGGGTGGACCCAAATATGGTGGGCGAACCTTCCAATGGTTTTGTGCATGGGTTTTGCACATGGTTTTGGGCATGATGGTTTTCTGCCCATAGTATTTTGTAGATATGGTCAATAAAACTATGGTTATGTTATAATCCAGGGTTAGTGAATTGGGGTTTATGAATGCTTCATCATATATATATATATATATATATATATATATGTATGTATGTATTATAACATTAAATGAATATAATGAAAAATCAATCTGGTAGTCCTAGTTTTGGGATCTAGGGGAAAATATCTATGTATATTGTTTTATGTTCTCGCCATTGTATAATTTTCTGTTTTAAGAATTCAGCTGTAGGTAATTTTTGTACTGGTTTTAAACCTACAAATATGTCATCCATCACCCTCATAAAATTTTCAGGGGAATTTTTCAACCCAAAAGGCATGACCAACCACTCAAAAATTCCCTCCTTAGATTTGAAGGTGTTCTTCCACACATTTGTGGGTTCTATTGGAACCTAGTGATAGCCAAAGTTCAAATTTATCTTGTTGAAGTAATTGGCCCCCTTGAGCTACTCAAGAAGGTCATCAATATATGGGATTGGATACTTGTT
Source organism: Pinus albicaulis (assembly GCA_034641835.2). Classification (NCBI taxonomy): domain Eukaryota; kingdom Viridiplantae; phylum Streptophyta; class Pinopsida; order Pinales; family Pinaceae; genus Pinus; species Pinus albicaulis. Next base: position 474,237,412 of record CM076572.1, on the reverse strand, counting down.
ACTAACAATTATTTTATTTCGTGCGTGATAGTCAATGTAGAGTCTCCGGGTCCCATCCTTTTTTGTACAAGTACAATCGAGCTCCCACAAGGTGAGAAAATTATGTGCCCTTTCTACGAAAACTCTTGGATTTTCTTCTTTATTTATTTGTTTTCCATAGTAGAGTGGCAGTATATCTACACATTAGGCTGAGGTGCTACAGGGGTTAGATCGATTGAATGCTTGACCTAGAAGTGCACGGGTACCCCTATGGGTGAGGAGAAGATGTCCATGTATTCTTCCACGAACTTACCCACTTGCTTATACTACGTGGAGGAACCCTTACCGTGGGCCATGGATGTGTCCATGATATTCTCCTTATTTCTGGATCAAATCAGAAATAAAAAAAATCTAGTCTAGGAGATGATCTTGCTGCATTTATCATCATAGATCAAAGAAACGACAGCAGGAAAGGCTACCTCCAGTATCATGTATAGCTTATTGCCCAAAGTGATAATAATATTGTGAGACCTAGACTCATACACAACATTATTCTTCCACAAGTATGGTTGGCCTAATAATACATCACAAACTTCAAGAGGATAAAAATCACACAATACCTCATCCGTGAAGGGCTTGATGTTATAGGGCAGGCGTCACTATTGGCTGACGTGGAGATCTCTTCCTTAGTGGAGCCATCCGATGGTGCATGGTTCTAGATGTGGTGTCATCAATAGTCCCAACCACTTCACATCCTTAACTGAGATGAGATTATTTTGGCAACTGCTATCAACAATGAGTTGCAGTGGAGAACCCTTCACCCACATCTGTTAATGGAAGAGACGCTCCCCCTCCTCTATATCTTTGGGCTCAATCTTTTATACCTTGGTGTTGGAAATGGTGGTGTTGGGATTTGCATCGATAATCTGCTTCCCCTTTTCATTCCCCTTTTCGAGTTCCAACTCAAAGTCAAAACATGCATCTCAATATGAATCTCTTAGCTCGGCCACCATTGACTAATTGGCGCAACACTCATTTGTATTATGAGTGGGGCTCTTGTGGAACTCACACCACTTTCATGTGTCTATCTTTGTCATTGTGGCGTTGTTATTTACTTGCGGCTTTGATGGGTTGTCCTAGGTCATCCCACCTTGTCTTTGTACTTTATTCTCCAGTTTGGGGGTGCCTTTTCCTTGCTTTAGAATTGAAAATCCAAAGTCTCGCTCCTTCTGTTTAAATTACTTTTCGATCTTAATGACATATCATTATGAAACACTAAGCAAGGAGATGTCTAGGAACTCCATCTCATCCTAGATGTATTTTTATAAATATTTGTGGTACTTAAGTACTAGATGCTGCTCAGATTCCTCAATACTGAACTGCGTGTGAAGGGCATGGAAAATATTTGTGAACTTTGGCACATCTTGGTCCCTTCCTTGTCGCAATGTGGTCCATTTTATGTTCTTATATTCATAGCTCCTGACAGGTTAATATTGTTTGTTGATAGTGTCTTGAAAAGAATTCCACATGGGTGCAGCTGAAAATAGTGATTATCTCGTATGTCTACTCACATTAGGTTTCCCACCAGTCCTTGACGTGGGCTAGGCCTTAAGGATTGAAAAAGTAATTTTTTCCCTTGGAAAATTTATGGACCAAAAAATACCCTTCCAGAAAATTCAACCATTTATCTATGACATCTTCATATATATGGCCTTCAAATATAGGAATGTCAAAGTTAAATTGTACCTTAAAGGGGGTGGTTCCTCCTAGGTGATTTTTGAATGAAGATGCTTCCCCCATTGATACCTGTCAAAGGATCTGGGAAAATTTATCCGTCATCTCGTTCCTTTATCACTTGAGGGCTTCTTTGAGCAACATTTTAAAAGGATCTCCTGCTCCCTCGTCTCTATTTTCTTTCACCATGGGAGGTCTTCAGGGTCAGCAAGGTCGATCTTGCAAGGGTTCAACTAGTTCAAGTCTTAACTCCTTATACCCCGACCTCGTTGGGTACGTGCAAATAAAAATGGAGAAAGAGATGACCCCTCTAATATCACTAATCCAGATTTATGCATGAATGAAATAGAAATAAAAATTCAAATAGAAACACGGAGCTACATCGTGTATAATTTTAATGTAGATTCAAAATTGCTCATGTAATGTACTAAAACATTAGAATCAAATCTACCCATCTACGAAAGTAAATTCACAATTGAGAACACAAATCAAAAACATGCATCATGATTTAACACACATACATAGAGATTTATCTAGGGGAAAGAAACTAATCAAAACCCCTTCCTATTTGTATTGCATTAATCAAAGTATTAGGATGAATACAATATGCTCTTCTCAACCTTGAGCTCAACTTGCACAAGTATATTTTATCCTCTTCTTGACCGAATGACTTTGGCCAACACTTAGCCAATTTTCAAGCCCTCCAAGATCATATTTCCTTGTGTTGTTTGATGAGGAATTAGCCCCTATTAATTAGGTAAAGTGGTCATCGAGAATTGTGCAATTCCATTAGGTCCTTCTCAGATTGCATGCATGATGTGTACAACTTGAAAATTTTTACAACTAATAGTACACTTCCCTTGAACTCCAATCTCAGCTGGGTAACTTGAATTCCATCCATGCTTGAGTAAATTTAGGTTGGATGATCATTAAATTGGTTAAAAACAGAAGATGCACCCCACTGCTAGACCTCCCACTAGTTGCTCCAACAGTTGGAACTAGTTTAATTGACCTTAGCTCAATTTAACAGAATTAAATTGTTAAAACTAAAATTAACTCAACCTAGGATCCTAAAATTTAGGAATCATTATACACAACTCAAGTTCATCCCCCAAATGGAATTAACTAACCTAACTGAGTGATAATAACTTAGTTAACTCATTCAAGTTGTCTGTTGATGTGGAATTTTGATTTTCTCCTAATTTAATCAAAGGAAAAATTAAATAAGGAATTTCTTGTTGCATTTTCAACACAACGAAAACTGAACTTCAATTCTTTAATCATAAATACTGAAAATTATTTACATGCAAAATGGAAATAAACAAGCTCAGGCGATGGTAGCTTATATCTGAGAAGTGATGTGATGGATACATGCCTTCTAAACTATGTTACAATGAGGCTCGAAGCCCGTTCTATTATTGAGAAACAAAGGAATATCAAAAACATCCAAAAACCTAACCCTAGGAGATGTAGCGCCAAACGTTTGTGGGCCATATTGAGGTTAGTCGAAACATCAACTTCCTAGGGTCATAAATTTGGCATACGATCTTCGTTTGACACATATAACACCTTGTTAAAAATATATATCCAAGGAATAAAACTTTCGATTGAAAACCCCTATTAAAAGTTTTATTTTTTTCATTTTTCAAAAATAAGGTCGTTTAGGGCCTCAAAATGGTTTTGGAAGTTCAAGACATGGAAAAAATGTGCAAAATAGTAAATTGTGATATAATTAAGGAAACATAAAAAAACAATGTTTGGGGTCCAATTGGAATAGGCGGGTGGCCACCAATATCCACCTAGATCATAAATAATATAGCGAAGAGGTTTATAAATTGAATATTAGAGTTGTTCGTGTAGAAGATGATGTTGAGAAAGTTGTTAAATATATTAATGGCTTGAGAATTGATATTCAAGATGAAATTTGCTTATATCATTGAATATTTTTAAATAATCATATTAGGCTATGTTGAAGGAAGAAGAAAAACTTGTTAGGAAGAAAAATCAGATAAGCCGAGTAAGGGGTCTTACAAGAGCTAGAGGGAAGAATATTGGAAGAGGAAGAATTTAGTCTACAAAAAGATTATATGAAGGAAGTTCCAGTATTCAATCACCAAGAAGATGTTATTTGAGAGGGAGAATATCATTATCTAGAGGCATAGGTCGAGGAAGAGACTATCAACCTAGATGTTTTAGATGTGAGAAACTCAGGAAGGTGTCATGGGATTATCCTAAAAATGCACTTGCAGGTCGGAGAGGCACACATGTTGTCGAAGCAGTGGAAGAAAATTAAAATCCAGTTGTTATTTAAGAGGCGCCTAAAGCAGTAATATATTTATTAATGAAGAGAGTGTTAACAAAAGGTGAAAAGGAATTCAAGGAGCCAAATCAAAGAAGAATTTTATTCTGAACCATGTGTAAGTCAAAGGTTAGGTGCTGAAATTTTTTTATTGATAGAATAAGAATTGATAATTTGGTTTCTGTGAAAATGGTAAATAAATTAAATTTAAAAGAACCACACACCCTCATCCTTATAAAGTATCTTAGCTACAAAAAGGACACCAAGTGTTGGTTAATGAGTAGTGTAAAGTATGTTACACTAATTTTTGGTCATGTAACCTATTACTATTAGATGGACTAAAGTACACCATGTAAGACCAATTTTACCACAGTAAAATTTCTTTCACTATGAGAAATAACTTAATAACCCATAGTTTATTAAGTTGTTTTTGGTCTAAACAGGAAACCCCATGAGGAATAATTAAATAAATCCTTATTTGTTTGATTTTACTCTAGGTATAATTAACTAAACCATTGTTTAATTAATATTCCTGGTCATATTTAACCCAAAACCGGAAAATTAATTAGATAAATCATTATTTATCTTATTATTTTCTAGGAATAATTATTTAAATCATTATTTAATAATATTCCTAGTTAAATTTGACTAAATCATTTATAAATAATTGAATAAATCATTATTTATTTAATTATTCCTTAACCAAATTCTTAAAATAATAAATAAATCATTTATTTATTTATTTATTATTCCTAAATAAAGGGATTCGACCAAATTTAAATTCCTTTTACCTCCAACAAAAATAATAAAATATTCCATAAAAGTTGGATCTAGATTTGGTTAATAATATTGTAATTATGCACCAATATCTAGACTAACTCAATATTTTGTTATAAATAGAAGGGTTTTCCATTCATTCGCTACCTTTTGTTTCCTTGAGATCACCTTTTGATCTATACTTTTGGTCCGACTTTGATCCTCCGTCATTGTCATATTTTTCTACTTTTTTCTTGTGAGCTCCCTTTGAGTTCCATTTTTGTCTGGGTTTTATGCACCATCAAGAGAGAGAGATCTTGGATCTGAAGCATTGAGGACATACAAGAACCCATCCCATTGAGGGGGACTGGTAACACCTTTCTATGTCCCAGGTGTCAAAATACAAAAAATTCTTTATAAATTCAGGTCTTGTCCATTGGATGTATGGAGATACTCTTGCTTATTTTTGTTGTTTAATGTCTTTAACTGCATAGATCTGGATTTTTGTAGAATTTAGTTTGATCATATACTGCAGATATAAGGAAATTGATAGCCACATTTGACGTTAGGGTTGTTTGTTATGCACAGCTAAAGTGATAATTTTTGGTACTCTTGCGTTTAGAATTCACACTAACAAAGTAGATTTTCAGATTGGACAACATAAAGATGAAATTATTTGTGATATAATTTTGTTTGATGTTTTCCATGTATTATTGGGGAGGACATGGAAATATGATAGGAAGACCATACATGATGGCAGAAAAAATACTCACTTTTTAAAAGGATGGGAAAAATCATGTGTTGTTACCTTTACCAGACAAAAACTAAAGAAGAGGCAAACCCCAACCTGTCGCTTATGAGTGGAAAGGAATTGTTGTGGGAAGCAAGAAAAGAAGAATTAAATTTTCTTTAATTGTGAAACTACAAGTAATTATTACTAGCATAAAATTAAAAGATTTGTTAGAGTAAATTAGAAATCTTCTATATTAGTTTGTTGATATTATTATGGACAAGTTACCAAGTAGTTTACCTCCTGTTAGAAGCATCGACCATCTGTAATATTCCAAAATTTGCATGCAACAAATTGGAATATTTTTTTTTTTTATTTCACTTAGGAGAAGAATAAATGGGTAAGGAGACCCATGTATAATAAAAATCTAAGTAAAAACCCTCATAGTATGAAAGGGGATCATCATTGGAGCTAGATTTCACACCCTCATGTGTGAACATGATCATTTGTAGGTGGATAAGGTCAAGTTTGACCAAGTCAAGAGCATTGGGATAGAAGGTGGAGGACACTTAGAGAAACAATGCAGTATGAATGGGGAGAGGTTTCTTTAGTGAAGGAAACCCTAATGAATGGAACCCATGGTGAGAGGGATCTCACTTTTTTAAAAGGAGGGCAAGGCAACCATTGTTTCTCATGTTTATGATTATTGATTTCTTGTCTGTTTAGACTTTATGCATTCTCCTGCTATGTAGCACAGTTACAGTGCTGCTTAGCACAAGGCATTCCTATTTAGGAATTCCTTCTCCTTTCAAGAGAGGCATCTTGAGAGAGTTTCTCTTCATTTTATCCACATTTAGGCTTGAGGCCAAACATCCTCCTCCAGCTACAGTGTTATTCCTATAGAAAGAAACGTTTTGTTGCAGGGTGTTGCAGTGGAGATTCCACAACACCACTTCCGGAGCTATTTTTCAGAGGAGGGAGTCTCCTTACCTTTGGAGGATAAATGAGGGAGAATTCGAGCTGATTCCAATCTTCTTTGGCATTAGGCCAACAATTTTTCACCACCTACAGGGCAGTCCCTCTCATTGACTGCATTATTTTCATTGAGTATCTGCAGTGAGGGTTGCAGTATTGGTTTGGAGGATCAAATCTTCAGTGTTAGGATCAGCCTTTCACTTGGAAGATCCATTTGAGGAGGTATATTCAAATTGGGCATCATCTTTATCCATCTCCATCTAGTTCCAGTTCTTGAGTTTCAGCTACTACCCAGCAACTCCGGCATTTCTGCAGTTTTGCCATTTTGTGTATATTTCAGCCAATCCTTCTAAGGATTGTTGTATTGTTGTTTCTAGGGGTTGATATCTTTTTCCCCCTCATTTCTTGAGCCATATATTGTCATATCCTCCTGTTATTATTCAGCATGTTGCAGTGTCTCCAATAAACTGCGTCCTTTAGCCTGCAGAAATTCCTATGTAGCAGTGTTTGTCTATTTCTATGTACATGTTCCTTTGAGGCTGCATTTCCTTGCTTGAGTGCCTCTTTCCTCAAGGATTTCTATAAAATTGCTTCTATATTATACATTTTTTGTCTATTTACATCTTCATGTACTATGGCCCATAAAAATAACGTTGTTTCTCTATTTCTTATTCATACATTGTTGCAGTCCCTTCACTGGGCACTTTCTCAAGACAAATAGGTGTGGGAGACTTGTTTAACCCACCTAGAGTGATCTCTTTTGAGTGTACTCTTGGATTTTAGTCTTAAATACATTTATCTAAGGGATCCAAGTCTTGGTTTCAAATCCTGTTGCAGCCATTCCTGAAAAATGCATTTTTCAAGCATGCCTTGCTGAGCAATCCCACTTCGGGATATTACAGTGGTATCAGAGCATATTTCTTGTCTCAGCCTGTGAGTTTCAGCCAAAGAATATAAAAGAAGATCATAATGCTGAAAAATATGAGATTACTCTCATCATTTTTCAGATCTAAGAAGAGCCTCTCTAAAGAGGAGGAGCAAAAAGAAGAGGAAGGACCATGCACTTCCTATTTTCATGAAGAAGAAGAAGACAAGCATGAAATATACTTGGATCATCAAGTTCTAGGTCAATACCTGGGTGAATACAAATCTCAATCTAGAGCTTCCAAAGAGATTTTATCTTTTCCACAGTTTATTCAGTGGAAGGAGGAGAGGAGGCCCTGTAGAAAAAGGGAGATCAAAGTCAATAGGTTCCTATTGTCTACATTTGATGGGTCAACTACAGCAATAGATTGGGAAAAGAAGCTTGAAGCATTATTCCTACTACATCCAGTGGTAGAGAGGGAGGCAGTAGAAGTTGCAGCGCTGCATCTGGAGGGTGAAGCCAATGTTTGGTGGTTCAGTCACTTAGGCCATGCAAGAGTGACTTCTTTTTCTGAGTTCACTCAAAGGTTGATTAGAGCCTTTGACAGCAAGAGATCAGAGGAGAGAAATCCCACACCACCATGGGAGGAGACATGTACCAGCACTGTCACAGCCTTGGAAGAGCAGCCTTCTACATCTGCAAATGGGGCAGCCATTTCATTAGAGGAAGAACCATTGCAGCCATACAAGGAGATCCCAAGTTACATCAAGGTATGAATTATGTTCCACTTTCTATTTCAGAAAATTCTTTTGAGGATTGTGGAAACTCAAATTTAAATGACCAAGAATCAACATACATTTCTAACCTAGAGCAGTAAGGTTGCACTACGTTGTGCAACATGGAAACATTCGAGGAAGAAATAAACCATCATCCTCATGAGCCATTGTTGGATTGCATATCACACTTGAGGTTGGAGTTAGAAGAATTGAAGGGAAGGATGGAAGATAGTAGACATCTCGAAGTGAGAAACCCTTTCTCCTTTCTAGATGACCCTTTCTCAATGAGCTCCTCTCAGCTCAAAGAGAAACTTATACTTTCAGCAAATCCAAGACCTCATTGTTTTTGGAGGACCATTGTTGAGAGGGAGATCTAATGGAGAGATTTCATTAGAGGTACACTTCAACACATCATGGAGTGCAGGGTTTTTCTTTCCTTCTCACACTTGGATCTTCACGGATTCAAGGAGGAATAGATAGATGATGGAGGACATCTTCACATGGATAAAATCTCTCATTTTTGTGTTGGACACTACTTGAGCCATACACATCATGATGGGAGGTTTTTTCATAGCACCTATTTGGGTCCTTATGGGATCAAATTGATCCTTGAGAAGATTGCATTTCAAAAACCCATGAAGTGCAAAGAAAGAAATTTGATTTGGGGTGATGGTAGCCCTCATGGGAGGAGTACCAAGATAGACGATGGAAGAAGACATCCATAAATGGTTGAGTGGATGTGGATGGAGAGCAAGAAGCTAGTGAGCTACTTGCAAATTTATGATACCGGGCAGTAGGAGGCTTGGTTGTACTGGTTAATCTTGAAAGATTTTGGCCACCATCCTCTTTCTGAGGATATGTGGCAAGATACTTGCATCTTTGAGTAGCAAAGAGTATGGGTACATAGTGTTGATATGATCTTCATGTCATCCATTATGTTTTCATCACGTGATTTGTATGATGTAAGTATGAGGAGGTAGCAAATTTTTTTGTTTCTTTGCTTGTTCTTGGGAGAGCAATAGCAGTTTTTCTCTTACACTTTGCATGATGTTGCAGGAGGAGGAGATGACATTATCTCCTTGGCCTTGGATGATCAAGAGGTACCTCCACCTTGGGAGGGACTTCTTGTGTGTAGCATCATTATGGGAGATGTCTTTGACAAGGAGCATGTGTTTTGGAGGTTAATCCCCTCTGCGGATAGAGGTGATTCCACTAGCCCTAGAGTGGGTCTAGAAAAAAACAAAACACGCTACGATATCGATTCCTAGTTACAAAAGACAAAGCTACGATGGATATCTTACCTCAATTCCTACGTTGTTGTTGTCAAAGAAGGGGTGTTGCTTCCCATTTCTAGCTTGACATATCACAATATTTTCGCTCACCGCGTCCGAACACCTGTACATATGCAGAGAAAAGTGACGACATACAATGTAATAATTCAAACATGTAACTATCAATCAGTCGGAAAAGATTGAATCAAGTTGCATTGCACAAATAAGCAATACAACGATGGAACCAATAACATAGTCGAGCATATATTAAAATATGAAAGAAATATTACAACCGAGTTTCGACGTCGCTTTCTTCCTTCGGCAGGGCTTCCAATGGAGCGCATCTAACAAATATTGTCTGGAATTTAGACAAGGCTCTCTCTCTTAAGGGGTTCTCCTTGGCTCTGCTCTCAATAGTCACTCGGCTATAGTTTTCTTCCCAGATGTTCAGCTAGGTTGCAAATAGAGAGGGTAGACTTTTATAGAGGGAGAAGGATAGGTTAGGATCCCTATAATCATGGGGGAGAGTCCTATCTCTTATGAAGGTTCCATGAGAGGTGGAAAACCACTTCCTAAACAGGGAGATCTGGAGCCAAACAACCCAACCTCTTTTTGATGATTCATTCTGAAGTTGTTAGAATAAAACTTTTGCCTTTTATTTTTATTTTTTAATTCCCAAATAGGCTTGGCACGGGAAATACACAGGGACAGAGCGCCAGGTGGCGCAGGCTTAGTGTAAATTCCCTAGGTCGGCGCGAGTGATGAACTAGCTACTCATGCCAATGCCAAAACATATGTTTTTAGTAATTTTCTGAGGAAATGTTCTCCAAGAGAATTCTTTCCCTTATGCAGAAGGATGCCATCAAGGTGTTTCAGGACATTTTACTGTTCACAGGTCACGGGAATAGTCCTCCAATGTACGGGATGAGGGATTGCAGGGATGGTGACAAAATGTTGTGTAACAGATGCCCCCTAAAGCATGAGGTATGAGAGAGAGGGAGGGGTGAAATGCTTTATGAGAATGCGTTCAACTGAAAACATTGCCGTCAGAAGACCTGCGAGTACAAATACAATTGATATCTCTGATACATGATATGTGGTATGGGCGCAACCATCCATAATAAAGTGTACAAAAACCAAGATCCAAGGTATGGACGCAGCCATCCAACAAAATAAGGATCAACAAGTAGACTCTGGTATGGTCATAGCCATCCAATCAAAAGAGTCATGTAATAAGTCATAATAATCCACAAAGAACCCGCAGCCTGGACTTCATCAGACAAAATCCAGGGTCTTGCGCACCATCTCGACCCGAACAAAGTACAAGTTCGAGTAAGCGAATGAATGAGCTGAAGTCAAACATGCAAGAACATCATCTGATTACCAGCCAATGATGAAAATTGTTAACAGACACGAGAGAAACCACCAATAGTGACAATGGCTCTCAAGGTACAAGAGGTACAATCCACAGAATTTGAACAGTGATCTAGCGTCGAACACCCACAGAATCAATCGATCAAAGGCCAATGATGTGGACCTTACGTCGAGTGAAAATAACCTACCATTAAGGCATGCAGGCCCCAAGGTACTTGAAGGGAGTCTCTAGATCATATTCCTAGATAATGAGCTAAAGTCGATAGGAATTGACCTCATCGAAGGAGGGCCATAATGTTTCCCACATCATTGACACGAGACAAAGGAACATGATGTTTTTGAATCAAGACCAACAGAGAATCAGAGGGAGGTTGAAAACTGTAGAGGTAAACTTCTCTTGAACCTATTGGCGGCACGACACTAGATTTGGTAGTATTTGACATCAAGGGATCTGAGGTCATGGTGACGTAGAAAAGAGAAGATGAGCGGTCAAAAGAGATTACACAAACCCATGGAGGCAAGCAGATAACCGGATGATATGCCCCCAACCCGACACGAATGTAGATAAGTGCCATGTTCAAGAGCGACCTACTACAAATACGACTACAATCTTGGTTCTATTTTCCCCCACCATTTCTAGCGAGTACCCAAATTATTTTTGAAAACAATATTGAAGGGGATAGAATATGCTTGCAATGTAAGTTTTTACTTCAGACAAATCCACCCTAGTACATTTAACGAACCCTAGGAAGGAGAAACTCTAGTAACGTCATGGTGATTATTTCCGATGTCATCAGGGTTTAACGAGTCTGACAAAGGGAGAACTCGACATCTTTTTATGTTTAGAGAGTTTGAAAAGACAACGGAAAATAAAACTCCAGCAAGGCCCTTTTCGTAAATATTCCCTCAAATCCGAAAATTTAGAAAACTGTGTTCGAGAGAACCCCTTAGTCGCAATCGGCTAAGGTATTCCTTTTTCGTAAATAATCTATCCCAGCCCAAAAAAGGGGTAAAAGTATACTTTGTAGATATTTTTTCATAGCCAATTTAACAAGCTCAAAACGACAAGCGACTTGACGATCTTTTCAATTTTTAAGAGTCAGAAAAGAGTTGAAACTTGACTCCTCCTGGAGGAACGAGTGGTATAAAGGGTAGCAACTAGTTCCGATAATGGTTGAACTGCTCAAAACAAGTAAAGGTCAAGACATTGGCTAACAAGACCACGCATCGCAGTGGTTCCTCAGGAACGGGTAAAACAACTAAGTGAAGGCATATGATCGGCCAAGAAGATAGTGACGATGGAATGAGAAAACCAAGGCTCATCTGGAAAAAGAAGGCTGATAAAATAGAAATCACAAGAGGTAAAATGGGAATGGTTTCATTTTTACACAAGCTTGAAATTAGGAAACTCTACTTGACGTTGGTTTCATTTTTACACATGCTTGAAACAAAGATAAACTATGCTTGAAACCGGTTTAATTTTTACACAAGCTTGAAACGGAAACAAACTATGCTTGAAAAAGTAAGCATGCCCCCTGCATGGTGACTCAATTCGAGGTACATGCCCCCCAAGCTTCAGTCCATATGAATGATAGATGGATTGAAGGTTCAAATTACAAGATCAAGAGAAAGACTCGACTGGGATTTTACAAGATCTTAACAATGTCTCGAATTGAACAGAAACGTGTTTCATTGTTTTAACAAGGTTGACACCTTAAAATAACTATCCTCATAACTAATTCATTTTTTAACGAGGTTGACATAGAAGACAAACCATCCTCATGACACCTTGTTTCATTTTTTAATGAGCTTGACACAAGAAAAACGAACTCTGCTCGGACACCTTGTTTCATTTTTTAAGGAGCTTGGCACAAGAAAACGAACTATGCGCTGGCCAGCTTGTTTCATTTTTTAAGGATACTGACACAAGAAAATGAACTATGCTCCGACCAGCTTGTTTCATTTTTTAAGGAGCTTGACACAAGAAAACAAACTATGCTCCGATGACCTTTCATCATGATGAATAAGAAATCATGGCTTCCAAGAGTTCCACATCTGATGGGAGAACAACATCTTGTAAATCAAGACCGAATGCCCCTAGCACGTGATGCACAATGGTACTATCACTGAATGCGGGCATAGGACAGGTAGCCACATAATTAACCTGTGGCGGGGAGTATACAACCAAAGGATAAAGACCCAAAAGGGACGATGGTGGACCAGATGTCATGCCAGTACCAAAGAATGAAAGTTGATCAATGGTCACGATCTGACCTTTGTGTGGGAAATAGCTCACACGAAAGAGGGATGAGACAACTGCCCCCATGACATAAGTATAGTCGCGCCCCAAGAGAAAATTAAAATCCAAGGGGCTTGGAACAACCATCACATCTATATTGACAATTTTCCCTCCCAAAGTAACAGGTAACTTCAGAAGGATCCCTAACGGTTAACTGGTTCCTCTGTTAAAAGCCAACAGATTTTGGGTAATAGGCATAAGCGGTGGAGAATCAAAAGCTTGCCAAGTAGTTGAATACAGAATACTAACAGATGTGCCTTCATCTATAATGGTGTTGGGTACGACCACATCAAAGGTTTGTACTATGATCTCAAAAGGCACATAAGATGGAAGGCGATATCCGGCAAATCGACACCAATCAAAGGAAGCGACCAAACTACTTGGGGGCGATACCATAGAACTGATATGGTTATCCCCTGGTGTTATCGGAGCAAGAGGAGCATCCTCTTGGACCTCCATCATGGGAGTAGGAAGGGAAACTTCTTGAACTATAGGGATGGGATGATATTTCTCCAAGTCCAAGGAATCTGAAGAAACAAGAGGAACGTGAGGGGGATGAGCTCCACTTTCGACTGAAAATACCTGATGAACCATAGGCGGGATCAAGTCGACCAATTCCATGTCCAATGGTTGGTCGGGAACAGATTCCTGAATTTGAATTTATGGGGGAGTGGGATCGACCAAGGATGACTCTTGACCGATCGTGGAATCAACTAGCAAAGGACTCATTTTTTGGTAACCAACTGGAAGGCAGGGTGTAGAAACAGTAGAGTTTTTCAACACTCTCTTGGCTTCATCCATGTATGGACAAAGGTGAATGGGATGATGCCCTTCACACAACTTACAGGGATTGGTAATCTTACCCTATTTCTTATGAGTCTTATATGTACTAGTCGAAGATGTGCCACCAATATGACTTCCAGAAGCCAAAGGCAACGATGAAAAACCATTGGACCATGCTTCAAGTACCTTGGGAATGCCAGGGCAGTCTCGTAGAAGATGGTCACCTTTGCACAACATGCAAGGGAATTTGACTTTTCGTGGAAGGTTGGATGACTTATTGATGGATGGTTTCTTAGGTGCAATAATTGCAGAGCCAGCCTATCCTTTATCTGACTTCTTCTTCGTCTTCTTCTTCTTCTTCTTAGCCACTTGGTTACTAGAATCCAGACTTTCACTAGGCGAAGTAGAAGAGGAGGATGAAGAAATAGGCAAAGAAGGGGAGAGGTCCACCTTAGAATCAACATGATGTTGTTCAGGTGGAGAAGATGGTTGAACAGAGGTCGGAGCACTCGAGACCATCAAGGTCGAAAACAACCACACGGGAAAACCAACAGTTAACCATGGAAGAGACAACGTTGCCATGTAGGGAGCACCAACATTCCCAAAAGTAGGAAAAGGACCAGGATTCCCTTCGGAGGGGATTCCTTGGTTGGAAAACTCCGGAAAATTTTCCATCAGAAACAATGGTAAAACAACACTAAGGAAACTAACTTTAACCAGGAATATTTTGTGGACAGTTAATTTTAAGACACTGAAACCAAACTCTACTGTTTCATCTTTTAAGAGTCGAGAAATAGGCAAAAGGTGACTCTATCACTTTCAGGTTGAAACGAGCATGAAAGGACAAGTGCACAATGATCTTTTCAAATTTATGGAGTCAGTAAAGATTGAAAATGATTGCTCAAGTAGTCTAGGTAAAAGGGTGTACCAAGTTCCCGTGAACTTCCATATACACCTTGGTAATAAAATGAAAGAAGAATTAACCAAGGACTTGATGTACATGTAGGTAGTCTCCCTGAATGTTGTGTTCGGTGTATCACGGTTACAAGGCAGCAAAATCAGTTTCCTACGAATAAAAGGATTGCAACCTAGAGGGGTCTCCCTTTATATACTCGACGGTACGGGGAGCGCAAGTCCATACTAGTGTTGTCTGAAGCCAGATGGCGAACGACAGTTACTAGGTTTTAAGACGTCAAAACACATCTCTAGCCTAGACCACTAAAATTTTTCATTAGGTTTCAATGCTTCCTTAGGTTAATTAAATTATTTTAAGTTGAATCTTGAATTATGTCTCAGTTTCAAGGCCCTACTACATGTCATCTGACAATCTCCTATATGAAGCTATATGAGGAAAGAAATCTTTCAATTCGATGAATGCTATCTAGTTAAGGGAAGAGTTTCAAACATTGATGCAACAGACAACAACACTACAAACGAAATTTTTCCAAACTAGATGACTTTCACTATCCAAAAGTAATCTAAAACATTCAACGATGCGAATTATGCAATGTAATCTATGCAAAATCCTCTTTTTTGAAAACTATGCAATCGTAATCTATGCACAAATTCCTTTTCTTTTCAAAGAATAAGAATGAACTTAATGCATTTTTCGATGAAATGAGAATCTACTTAATGCATGCTTTTAATGAAAGAGAATGCACTCAATGCGATTTTTAGCTTTCAATCATTAAACAATGTAATCTAAGTTCAATGATGGATCTCAAAAAATACTTTTCAATGCAATGTGATCTAATTTAATTTTAAAGAAAAAGAAAACTTTGAGACAAAAACTAAATGAACGCAAATTTTCTTAATGAAGGATGAATGCAAAAGGGATGCAAACAAACACTAAGAATGAAATCATTATTTTAAACAATTTGTAACAAAATTCCTCAAAAGGCTTCAAGACATATGAGGTCAAGTACAAAAAGGACTTCCAAATCATGAGCTCAAAACAAGGCATTCATTCCCTTTTACATCAAGCAGTCATAGAAAGAAGACTTTTCAGTTGAACAAAGAGCAATTTAATCTATGCTCATAAGTGAAAAAGTAGAGGGGAGAACGAGTAAATCATATAGAGAAAAATACCAGAAGGGAAAGACACACTTGTGAAGGATTTAGGGAAAAAACCTCAATTTTCCATACACCCTGAAATTGGCATGACGTTTGGGGGTGAAGCTAGCGCCAACTGGCATGACTTGCTCACTAACAACTAGCACCAATGGTCAATTGGCACGGGTTGCTAACTGAAAACTGGCGCCAATCGGCACTACTATTAGAAAAATAAAAGTGCCAATCCCTGAATAGGAAAATACAAATAATTTCTCCCAACCAAGACCAGACTCACCACTTCAAGCAAAAACTAAAAGATCTTAATTGATAAAAAACATAGGAACAAATAGGAAAATGGTTGTTCGACTAAATCTGTTGAATGACTAAGACCTCAAAGAGTCACAAACTCAAGGGAAACTCCCCAGCGGAGTCGCCATTTTGTTGTGGAGTTTAATCCCTTCTACGAACAGAGGCGATCCCACTAGCCCTAGAGTGGGTCTAGCAACAAACAAAACATGCTACGATATCGATTCCTAGTTACAAAATATAAAGCTACGATGGATAGCTTACCTAAAGTCCTACGTTGTTTTTGTCGAAGAAGGGGTGTTGCTTCCCGTTCCTAGCTTGAAAAATCACAATATTTTCGCTCACCGCATCCGGACACCTATACATATGCAGAGAAAAGTGATGACATACAACTTAATAATTCAAACATGTAACTATCAATCAGTCGGAAAAGATTGAATCAAATTGCATTACACAAATAAGCAATACAACGATGGAACCAATAACATAGTCGAGCATATATTAAAATATGAAAGAAATATTACAACTGAGTTCCAATGTCGCGTTCTTCCTTCGGCAGGGCTTCCAGCGGGGTGTGTCTCACAAAGCTTGTCGAGAATTTAGACAAGGCTCTCTCTCTTACGGGGTTCTCCTTGGCTCTGCTCTCAATAGTCACTCAGCTATATTTTTCTTCCCAAATGTTCAGCTAGGTTTTAAATAGAGAGGATAGGATTTTATAGAGGTAGAGGGAGAGGTTAAGATCCCTATAATCATGGGGGAGAGTCCTATCTCTTAGGAAGGTTCCATGAGAGGTGGAAAACCACTTCCTAAACAAGGAGATCCGGAGCCAAACAGACCAACCTCTTTTTGATGATTCATTCTGAAGTTGTTAGAATCAAACTTCCACCTTTTATTTTTTTTAAACATTCCCAAATAGGCTTGGCGCAGGAAATACATAGGGACAGAGCGCCAGGTGGCATGGGCTTAGTGTAAATTCCCCAGGTCGGCGCGAGTGATGAACTGGCTACTCACGCCAATTCACAAACATATGTTTTTAGTAATTTTCTGAGGAAATGTTCTCTAGGAGAATTCTTGCCCTTATGCAGAAGAATGCCATCAAGGTGTTTTCAGGACATTTTACTGTTCATAAGTCATGGGAATAGTCCTCAAATGTATGGGATGAGGGATTTCAGGGACGGTGACAAAATTCTATGTAGCAACATGTCAAATAATGGAGCTATGAGTTTTCAAGAGCTTATTTGCAGGGGCCAATAGCACTGTCACTTGAGAGCTTGGGGTCATTGATGGAGTATCCCTAGGATCACTTCACACTTGATGCACTTGGTGGACAAAGAGGAGGTGAGGATGATGGAGTAGTGGATGGAAACATCTATTACATTGGTATGATCTTACCTGCTATGGTCTTCTTCACTTGGATTTCCAAGTATAAGGAGGGTGATCTTCATGTAGCATATGGTTCATTCCTCTTCATGGGAGTGTGCCATACCACTATGGAGGAATCATTCATATACATATGCGTCATCTTACTCTTAACACATGGTAAGAATATTTTTTTTGCATCCATGGATTATCTAACATAATATTTGGACACACTTACCATTCATATTCAGTGCACTGCTCCACAAGAGGGCAAGCTTTTCATTGAGCTCCATGGTCAACATTGGGCCAAATTGTATGATGGAGACAGCCATATCTTATGTGGCCTTGGGCAAGTGTTTTCTTTCATGTATGTTCAGTTGATGTACCTAGCCATTTTCTATTTATCATTATATGTCATGACATACATAATTATCCATGTAACACAAAACAACTTTCCATGTAATTTTCTGAAGCAGCTGTTTGGAAAACTGCAATGTCACTATTGGCACAACTTTTGGTACCTTCCTGCACTACATGAGACCTTTAGAATTTTCCTCATTTTGATGTTGATCATGATTTTATTTGCTAATATTGATCTTATTTTTATTGGGATCATGATTGGGAGAGAGATACGTGAGTTGGGTGTGTCCTTTGGGGGAGAGGATTCCCACACTTTCTGCATTGCATGTTCTAATGGGAGCATGAGAGGAGATATGGCCACCACTACCAAACACTTGTTTCCTTTTGTTGAGGTGGGCCATGTGATTGATGGGATGCCATATGGTGATGATTTCCTATCCATCACATATGGATTGATTTGGACCAGCTTGATTCCCAGCATTGGAGAAGAGATCTTTGGGGATCTAGTCTTCATCTTGCCACTTGAGGGAAATTATTTTGCAGCCCAGGATTAGAATTTTCTCTACACTTATCATAAGTGGAGAGGAGGATAGCGTGGGGTAGGCTTCTATGTCTAACATGTTCAAATTTTTAGCCCACCTAAATTGCATGAGCTCAAGGTGGAGGAGCATTTTCAGGAGTTTCCATGTTGAGAGGTGACTCATTTTGTATGGATGATTGCTTGGGGGTGGAGGATCCACGTGGGGGAAGATTATTTCCCAATACTTTTCAGTCTCCATGCCTTGGGAGGAAACTTCTCAGTTCTATCCTTGCAGTTTCTTGAGGACAAGCAACATTTGGGAGGGGAGGACTATAATATTCCAAAATTGGCATGCAGCAAATTGGAATATTAATTTTTGTTGATTTCACTTAGGAGGAGAATAAATGGGTAAGGAGACCCATGCATAATAAAAATCTAAGTAAAATTCCTCATAGTATGAAAGGGGATCATCATTGGAGATGGATTTCACACCCTCGTGTGTGAACAATATCATTTGCAAGTGGACATGGTCAAGTTTTACCAAGTCAACAGCGCTGGGATAGAAGGTGGAGGACACTTAGAGAAACAGCGCAGTATGAATGGGGAAAGGTTTCTTTGGTGAAGGAAACCCTAATGAATGGGACCCATGGTGAGAGTGATATCACTTGTTTAAAAGGAGGGCAAGGCAACCATTGTTTCACATGCTTATGATTATTTATTTCTTGTCTGTTTAGACTTTGTGTATTCTCCTGTTGTTTAGCAGAGTTGCAATGCTGCTTAGCACAAGGCATTCCTGTATAGGAATTCATTATCCTTTCAAGAGAGGAATCTTGAGGGATTTTCTCTTCATTTTCTCCACATTCAGGCTTGAGGCCAAGCATCCTCCTCCAACTATAGCATTATTCCTGTAGCAAGAAACGTTGTGTTGCAGGGTGTTGCAGTGGAGGTTCTACAACGCTACTTCCGGAGCTATTTTTCAGAGGAGGGAGTCTCCTTACCTTTGGAGGATCAGTGAGGGAGAATTTGAGCTGATTCCCATCATCTTTGGCATCATGCCAACCATTTTTCACCACCTATAGTGCAGTCCCTCTCATTGACTGCGTTATTTTCATTGAGTATCTGCAGTGAGGGTTGCAGTATTGGTTTGGAGTGTCAGATCTTCAGTGTTAGGATCAGCCTTTCACTTAGAAGATCCATTGGAGGAGTTCTATTTATATTGGGCATCATCTTCAGCCATCTCCATCCAGTTCCAGTTCTTGAGTTGCAGCTGCTACCCAGCAACTCCGACATTTCTGCAATTTTTCCATTTTGTGTATATTTCAACCAATCCTTCTAAGGATTGTTGTATTGTTGTTTCCAGGGGTTGAGATATTGCTCCCCCTCATTTCTTGAGCCATATATTTTTATATCCTTCTATTATTATTCAGCATGTTGCAGTGTCTCCAATAAACTGCGTCCTTTAGCCTACATAATTTCCTGTGTAGCTGTGTTTGTCTATTTTTATGTACATGTTCCTTTGAGGTTGCATTGCCTTGCTTGAGTAACTCTTTCCTCAAGGATTTGTATACAATTGCTACTATATTATACATTTCTTGGATATTTACATCTTCATGTACTCTGGCTCATAAAAATAACGTTGTTTCTCTATTTCTTATTCATACATTGTTGTAGTGCCTTCATTGGGCACTTTCTCAAGACAACTAGGTGTGGGAGACCTGTTTAACCCACCTAGAGTGATCTCTTTTGAGCCTCCTCTTGGATTTTTGTCTTAGATACATTTATATAATGGATCCAGGTCTTGGTTTCAAATCCTGTAGTAGCCATTCCTGAAAAATGTGTTTTTTAGGCATGCCTTTCTGAGCAATCCCATTTGGGGATATTACACCATCATATTGATTTAATTTTTAGATTTACTTTACCAAACAAGAGCCACGTGGTGGAAATGTCACTGGTCTTGTTTTTTTGCACATTTTCATCACATGGATTTTGTTTATTATGCAATAATGATATGGGTTTATGTGTGAACATGATATTTTTAAGAGATTTGTCTTTTAAAAAAATTGTTTTTTACAAGTTAAAATGAATATTATTGATAAACCTCTTGCACACCTACAAAAAATAATGTTTCAAAATAAAATCTAAGTTATGTTTTTAGATGTGTATATATGGTAAACATGAAATACCATGTAGTGTTGTAATGATTAATTTACTGTTTTTTAATTAAATAAAAATAATATAATACTGAAACCAATTATTCGTTGTGTTAATATATATTATTTTCATTTTTAAAATAAATACTTGCGCTCATGCCTATTACAAAAATCATAAAAACTTTATTAATAATATATTGATAATCAATATAAAATAGTGAGGATTTATTTATTTGATTTATTATTATTATAATTTTTTTGAAGTTTTAATTTAAATGTATTATTTTTTTATATATAATATATATAACATTTTAATATATATATATATATATATATATATATATATATATATATATATATATATTAAGCATGGGTGTTCTCTATCCCCTACCCTTTTTGGCATATACATTGATAAGCTTGAGGCTGAGTGTCTAGAAGCTGCAGCATGCAAGGGCACCGAGCTTGTTGGTGTTCTCATTACTCTTCCCTGTTATGCCGATGATATCATTCTTCTTACAAAAGGCCATGATGACCTTGACAAGAAACTTTAGACGCTTCGGGTCTACTGCTCCAATATGAGTATGATAGTTAATACCGACAAGACTAAAGTCATGATCATTATATCCAAAAGGATCACCCATGGTAGTTTCGTGCTTAGATTAGGTTTCTTCTTATAAATATTTAGGCATTGACTTCCCTCATCAACGCAACTAGAATTATAGCATCTAGAAAAGGATTATTGGAGGCTAGAAAGCTTATTATGAGCTTGAAAACAATTGTAAGTCGGTCAATATTTACATTTGGAATAAAAATAGGTTCATCTTTGAGACTCTTGTCACCCCTATTGTCTTATATGGATGTGAAGTTTGGGGTTGCAGTATATCCAAAGAGTCATGGAGGAATATTGATATGATTCAAAATCAATTCATAACCTACAACCTAAATATCAAGGGAAATACTCCCTATCCTATCCTCTTGGTCGAAGCCAGTTTCTCCTCCATTGAAAGTACGACAATGTTTAGATATGTGATGTATAAGAAGAAGATTTACAACATGGAATAAAAGGCTCTCAAAAATTGCTTCTAGTTGTAGTCAAAACCCCCACCATCACCTCAAGCGCGAGTGGCATAAGGATGCCCAATCTTGGCTCAACCATTTGGGAATTAAGGAGGAGCTCAGTATGGGAAGCAAATATAGTGCTAAAAATATTATTACCTCCAAGTTTAATGACAAGATGTGGGAGAATCAAGAGTCGGATTGTAAAAAGAAGCTAAGATACTATAAGGAGGTGATAAACCACACCCTTGATAATTAGAATTGTCTCTCTGTGTTGACCGACACTGAGAAAAAAATGAACATCTCTAGGGTAATAACTAATTCACATGATCTTCGGAGTGAGACTGGGTGGTGGTCTATTCCCACGACTCTCTAGAACGATAGAATCTATCAGATTTGTGATACTAAGCAGGTGGAAGATGAAAAGAACTTCATTTTAGACTTCCCGGCTCTTACTCACATCCACTCTCAATTCCCTAACATTTGTCACACTTCCAATCTTATTGACCTATTAAGGTAGCCCACCTATAGCAATCTTGGAGTGCTTATTTCCCTTCTCTTTGATCATAGAAACAATGTTTTGAAGAATCAAACTTAGATTATTTTTCCTTTCTTGAGGTCTGATAGGCCGCATTGGTCTTAGTGGACATTAATCATCAGCAACATCATCATCATCATCAATATATATATATATTATAATTTAAAATAAGTATATACATGTTTATAAATTTTAATAATTAATTTTTTTTTTTATGAGATAGAAGTTTTTTGTCGATTTGATTTTTAATATGACCGTAATATTAATATTAATTTAATTATATAATATTAACGTTTAATATTGCAATTTAATTTATTTCAATATTTTTTATCAAATTATAAAGTAAAATTGTATGATGTAATAATTCTTATATTTTAAAATACAATAAAATATTATTATATATTTAAATTATATTTTATTTTATAAAAATTACAGTTTTCGGCTTACTTTACATTTGTGTCAAGTTACTTATTTAATATGACCAATTTATATGGTCCCACTTTGGCACATAAGTTAGTTGCATAAAATCAAAAGAGTCAACTAATGTAATGCCAATAGATATATTTAAATAGTTATATCATTTTACACAAACAAATTATTATTATTAATTAATTTTATAAAATGTAATTTTCAATCTATTTCTAATATAATATAATATAATATATATGTTTTTTTAATATTAAAATGTTTTTATATTTTCTTTATTGTGTGGAGATAAAGTGGTACGTTCAAATTTTGATTAATCCTACATATTATGATGATAATGATGGTGATTAATATCCACTCAAATCAAAATGATTTATCAAGCCTAAAAAATACTTTTACATTTTTATCTTAAATTGTTTATATATATAAGAATGTTTCTAAAAACATGATTTAATTTTTATTTATTTCTATACTTTTACTTATATATTTATTTTATATATAAAAAATGTATATATTTATTTTCTAAATTACAATGTTGTATTTTCTTATATAATAAGTAAAATATTTTTATCATATATTTTATTGAAAAAGATCAAAGATGATATATCCAAAGTCTTGCACCCAAATATTATTTAATGTCGAAACCATCAAGATGTATTAAAATCACAATTAAAATATATTATATGAAAATTTTAACGTGAAATTTTTTTATATATTAAACCAACCTTATATTAGGTACAAGGAATTGCATGAATTTTTAATATATTAAAAAAAACAAAACCATTGATTTGAATACCGTGGAGTATTTGTACCAGAGCTACTTAAAAGTTTGTATTTCCCACATGTTTCCATGTGTATGGAAATACTTAACATATGCCCAATTACATTTGCAGAAAAAGACAAATTTGAAGAGATAATACCAATGGTTGTGCAACTAGTCGCCCCCAAATTATACAATTCATTAACATTGGACTTAAGTGTAAATAGTTTTATTTTCTCACATAAGTCCTTTTAAGAAAGGTACAATTTATATAAAGATCAATATTTTCAAACAATCTACCTCATTTGAATGCATTAATAACTCATGAAACTCGATGCAAGTTTCCTTTCATCTCCATGTGTTATGATCATACTTCTTGAACTGCATCCAATGAAGGCATCTGTTGTGGCTAACCATGGTCTACCAAGCATTAAAGGATGACATCCTAGATTTTTTGGTTGAAATATTAGAAAGTCTATAGGATACTCCCATGAATCCAAAGAAACAATGATGTCTTCAAGTATTCCTTCTGGTACAACTTTAGATCTATCTGCTAGTTCTAAAATTGTAGTAGTAGGTCGAATATCTGGCAATTTTAAATACTTCATAGTCTATGTTGTCATGACATTTATAACAGTTCCGACATCAATTAAAGTGTTAGGAACTGAAAATTTATTAATTGAAATGCTAACCATAGGTATCCCAGGATCAATATACTTTTCAATTGTTGTTTTTGTAGACATGAGACTAGCTAATTTGCCAATGACTTGGATTGTGGGTGGATATCTTTTCTTTTGCCAGTTTTCTTAATACATAATTCCTTTATTGTTTTTGCATAGATTCGAATATCTTTGATAGCTTGTAACAAAGGAATTTTGACATAAGAATTCTTTAATTCGTCCAAACTATCAAATTCAGGAAGAGAAATTGAATTTTTCTGCTCTACTAACCTTTCTGGGAAAGGTGGTGTTTGAGTCATAATAGTTTTTCCTTGCTAAATTTGATTCTTTGGATTAGATTTTGCAGATTGTTCTCCTTCTTCAATTTGTTCTTCTATGATTGGTGGAGAACCTTTCTGTAGTACTTTTCCAGACCTTAAGTGGTTTTCTTGAATAGGAATAATATAATATGTAGGAAATAATGTTGTTTCGTCAGTATTATATGCTAGCCTTTCCACTTTATTACTCAGATTTGATATTGGCTGAGCTAGTAATTGAGTTGGTCTAGGCGGGGGTTGGTTAGAAGGTATCTGAAGTTATTGTAGTTGAGTTAGTAAGGGTGTAGGATTTTGTTGTGGAAATGGCATTGATTGGGTGTTGTTGGAATTGTTAATATTGAAATGGTTGTTGAGGATATGGTTGTTGATATGGTTGTTGAGGATAAGGTTGGTATTTTTGTTGGGGATAGAATTGTTGAGGAGGCTGGGTCCCATAATTATATCATCGCCAACTTTGTCTAGGTTGGTTTTTGTATTATTGTGGAGACCAAGCTTGCCATGGCATAGGAGTATTCCATGAAGTTTGAGAAGGATATTGATAATCCTAAGGGATTTGTTGAGTAAATTGTTGAGGTAAATTTTGGGTCATACCTAGAAACCGTGGTTGCCAAGGTCTCCTTGGTGCCAAATAGTAAAGAGAGTCAATCCCTTGTACTTCTTCCATTGAATATACTTTAAATTCTTTAAGCTTTGGACAATTTTCAGTTGAATTACTTTATGTACAAAGTCAAAACACCTAAATATTATCTAAAGGACATTCTCTTAGTGGATGATTCTTTGTACACTTAGGACAAAATATTGATAGTCCTTGATCTTGTTCATATTGCTTTTTCTTGGTTTTAAATACATCAACTTGTGTTTCTAAAGTGCTCAAAATATCAGTTTTAAGGTTTTCTAACAAACTCCCTATTTCTTCTCTTGTTACTCCTCTTGTTACTGATTTAGAAGCTCTTGAATTTACATCCCTTTTTCTACTCTTTGCTCTTCCTCTAGAATATTTTTGACATAGTTCTGCAGTCTCATAAAATGGAAAATATGAGATGTCTCCTTTCCCCATTATATTGAAAATATCAAGGTATTCATCTTGTATACCTTTGAGAAAAAGTGTGCGAATGGTATAAGGATTTAAAGAGTGTTGTTTGGATTTTTATAAATTATAAATAAATCGTTCTAAATATTCTTCCAAACTCTCATCTTCTTGTTGAGACATCCTGAAAATATCTTCCTTTGAATCTCTAGGCCTGCAATAGGCTTGATATTTCTTAAGAAAACATTTCCTTGTGTCATCCCAAGAGGCAATAGTGTGTTCTCCTAATCCCATAAACCATTTCAATGCAGTTGCTTTAAGAGTAGCAGGAAAAGGAAAAAGTTTATTTGTGTCATCTGTATAACAATAAGTACGACATAAAATATCAAACTCAAACATTAATGAATCAAGATCTTTAGAAGAAGTTCCATAAAAAATTGGCAAAAAAAAATGTGGAATATTCTTCATTTTTACCTCCTCTCCAAGAATTTCTCTTGTATCTAGAATTGGGAATCCAAAGGTAGCTTCATGATCATTGTATGTTTCTAAATCATTACGTCTCTTATTGTCATATTCTCTTTTGGCATCTTCTTATCTTTTTCTTTATGCTTCTATTCTCATTTCTTCCTCTCTTTTTTCTTTTCCATTCTCTTTGTTTCCTTTCGTACTGAATCCTTTGTTCTGGAGTTAATATTTCCATATTAGATCCTTCTCCTTCCTCTGCCATTTCTTTCTCAGTTGTTTGTGATGTATTATTAAGAGGTTGATTTTGTGTTTCCTCAACTTTCACTATTTTTTCAAGGATTGGTTGATCTAGTTTTGTAAAAAAATATTTTCTTGTCTCCTTTTGTTTTCCTATGGAAGATGTTTCTATCGGTGTTTTTTTTCTTTTCACTTCATAGGCTAACAAAGTTCGTCTTTCAACAAGATTCATTCTTTGTCCCGATTGTTGATTTTCTTCCAATTCTTCTAAATTTGGTTTTCCAAAAACTAGTATAATTAGTCCTATTGGTCCTTCTCCCACAGATGGTTGAGTTGTTGGGGGTTTTTTTTTGGAAAATCTACCTTTTTTATCTCTTGCTCTAGGCATAAAGAAACATAACTAAAAAACCCTCAAATTTGTTATTAATTTTGGTTTTTTTTTTTTTTAGAATTTAGAATTTAGAATATTCCTAATTGACTATATCTAAGTATGCTTCCCTGACAATGGCGCCAAAAAGGTTGGGTCAATTTACTAAGTAAACTAACACATGTGTTTTACTTTTCAATCTGGGTTTGTAGACTTGGAAGCATGTCCAAAATATATGGATTTCAAGTAAAGTAAAATTTAGAAGAGAAGGTTTAAAAGTTGGAGGAAATGCATATTACAAATACATTCTAAGTTTTAAGATTAATGGAAATGCATATTACAAATATAATATCTAATTGAAAAGTTTATGATTCAATATGCAGTAAGAGAATTAGGAAGAGGCTCCTAACTTAGGAGGTCCCGGTTGTCCTTTCCCACAGTACTACCCTCAAGAAGAGAAACTAAAGAGCAATAGTTTGTGATGTGTAGAAATCAAGAGAAGAGGCTCCTAGATTAGGAGGTCTTGGTTGTCCTTCCTCACAGTTCTACTCCAACAACATTACCATTGCATCAAATCATAAATTGGAATTTAAGAAACAATTCAAGAAGAGAAACTAAAGAGCAGCAGTTTGTGATGTGTAGAAACCAAGATAAGAGCCTCCTAACTTAGGAGGTCATGGTTGTCCTTCCTCACATTTATACTCCAACAACATTACCATTGCATCAAATCATAAACTAGAATTCAAGAAATGCAAAAGGACGATTTTTAGTTGTGATTCATAACTTGATAGAAATAGAATTTAACTTAAATCCTTGGTTTTCCTTTCGTAAGAAAATTAGAATTAAACTAAAATCATCCAGAAGTCATAACACATATAAATAATTGAATCATAAATCTGAAACAAGAAATACTCAATCAAAACTATGCTAATTTATACAAAATTTAACCAAAGTGTACTTAGCTTGCTATGGGGGCCTTCCAACCTTGCCTTGTACACCTGAAGTATTCTTCAGCTGCAAAAAACTTAATAAAGCATCTAGAGCATGAACAAAAAATAGAATAGTAGAAATGATTCTTCAAATTATCTCAAAAAGTCTCCAATAGTCTTAGTACCAAATTACACATATTATCCTTGTTTAAATAGAAAAATCATAAAAATCTCTGCTATAATGGCTCTAACAGTCTTATAAATCCTAATCCATCCATATAGGTTGAACTCATCAAGTCTAGTTCACAAAATCAGGAAAAATCCCACAAAATAATAAATTTGCCCCTTTTACAAGGGATTCCTGAATGAGAGGTCAAGTTTGACCAGCGTTGACTGGGCCTGCTTTTGCTCATTTTGACTAAACCAATAGGTATTTATCCATCCGTTGTTCCCAATATTTACAAATATGCGTTCATATCTCGCCCATGTTTTCCTGCACATATAAATTTAATGGAGCTATTACGGGAATTTTTAATGCAATCCAAAAATTACTCTTAAAACCCCATTTTTACAAAAATTTCTAAAAAATGAAAGACTTAATTTAGTTACCTAAATATGAAAACTAAAACTAAAATGAGGCATATATGGGTGAAATAATATGTAATATGGTGGTAATTATATGGATTTAGGATAGGAAAAAATGACCAAAATTGAGGGCCAACATCTCCCCCTTGCCGATGTTCAAGCATATCCTCATGCTTGCCTCCTCCATTTGGAACTCCTAAGCGATGATGCCCCTACTGTTCCTGGCCCTATAGCTTCTTCCTATGCAGCCTGAAGGAGAAAATAAATACCCTCATATTTCCCTTCTTTGTAGATGGCAACCTTCACTTTTTGCTTCTCATATTTGTACTGCCATGACTTTTTCTCCTTTAGCCATCTGTAGGCTTGTTTGGAGATGAGGATATTTTGAGTCTCAAGATTTTAAATCTTCTTGCTCAATTTCTTGTTTTCCTTGATTATTTTGTTTTTATTTTATTTATACATTTTTTCTCCGTTTTCAAGTGTTTCTCCATGATCTTGTTTTCCGCCAACTCACTTGTTAGTTCTTCTATTTACTTAATATATTCTTCATTGTGCATCTCCTTAGATTCTTCCTCGATCTCTTTGGCATGTAAGTGAGATGAGGTAGATCCTACCCAAGCATTCTAAAAATAGGATTTTTCTCTATGGGTTATTCCTGGACTTCCTTCTCCATTCTTTGTATAATCTCATCAATCTGCTTTAATGTTGGTGGAGGCTCAGTTTCAACAATTTCAATTTTTGGATCTTTTTCTTTCTTGTTTTTTCTTCAAAATGATTCTTAACCAAAAAATCCTTCCAAAACATTCCCTTATTCCTTACCTGATACTCCACAAGTATTTTTATTAGCACATGACAATAGATGTTGGCTTCCTTCACTTATGTTTTATTCTTGACATTATTTATCATTTTGGTTAAGCTTTTTGAAAATAAGTACGATAAATTGTTTTTACAATATCCCTTCATATGTTGAAGAAACTTAATATGATAAAGATATATCATATCACACTGTATCGATTATCACAGGTGAAGTACTTTTGGATAATCATAACCAACTCTGACCATGGCTCTCTGAGCCAATCTCTTGGAATCCCTCTTGTTCTGTCAAAGGACCCCTTCCTTTGTTTCTCCAAGAAAAAGGTCCATCCCTTCTCCTTAAAATGCAGACCCTTGTGATACTCTTCTCCTATAAAAGGAAGTTCCAATGCTTGAGAGAGAAAGTTTGGGTTCACTGCTATATAAAGTTCACCAATTCTGGTTTTTCCATGTTCAAAATGCTCTATGAACTCTTGTGTGATTTTATCATTGTGACCATTGAATTTTTTAAGGAACTCCGATAACCCTGCTTGGTATAATTTCTCTATTGTATCCTTACTCTAGTTTTATATCTTGAAGTCTTTAGGCTCAGTTTTGGTTCCCATTTTCATTTTATCTATGTACCAATTTATATAGCCTTGTCCCGTAAATAAATTCATCATGAATATAACAAAAAAAATGTAGATATTTGACCTTCTTATTCATGCAATCTTCGGATAAAAATTGTGGTGAATGTACTTACCTGACCTCTGAATCTTTGAGGAAAAAATGATATTACTTCTTCTACCTTTATATCCTCAACTTCTCTATTTCTTGTTGCCAATGGTATTTAAAAATCTATGGGTAATAAAAGCTCACTGTGTAAACATATAAAAACATCTCATTTTTTTCAAAATTGCCCATAAAAATCGATGAAAAACCTTCTTTTTATACAAAATTGCATGTTGGGTATTCAAAAGGATGCTCATCATGAAAAACTTGGGCAAAATGTGTCTAAAATGTGTGAAGAAATCGTTTTTAAAATGATACCTAAGTTGTAGATGACATGTCAAAATCTTGTAGAGGTTATCATGTTTATGGTTTGTTTGGTCCTGTGTAGACATACATTCCTAATTAAACTCTTTGTCTTCCATCAATTTGGAAATCATTTTCTACAGGTGGCAGAGCTTTTTAGGGTGATAGAGCACTGCTATTCTAGGACTGAAGTCGTGTTTTTCTCATCGTTTGACACAATTGAACATTAACTAGATTTGAACCCTTTACGAGAGATTAACTCAATATTTTTAAAAAAATCTTTTGACTATTGAGAAGACCCCGAGATTTGATCTTACGTGATCACCACGCAATTTATGGGATTCGATGGAGAATTTCTTGCTTAGCATGAAGGAAAATTTAGGTTTGTGCTCTCCTATTTCTTCTTCTTATAAACACAATGCTCCCCTTATTTCGCCACACAATTTCTCCTGCTACCTCTTCTACACCGGGTTCTCCTCTTTGCACATGGTTCTCTTTCAATTTCTATGTTTTTTTTATTCAAACAGGGTTTTGGGATTTTTAGGTTGTGGATAACAATGAATACGCAGTGTCCATTGATTTTGAGCTAGGTTATGATGTAACTTGGCTGTGATGATGAAGAAGTATGCACGGACATCGTTCATCAGTGCGTACAACCCTTTTAAACAAATTTTGATCATTTTCTACTAACTTCTTATCTTGTCACTTGTTCTTTTGGTTGCCACTTGTACGAGTGTCCTCGCCACTTTTCAACTGACTATCCTCATTTTTTATGCTTTTTTTATCACCACTCTTCTTGTTTGATCATCGCTCTGCCTATTGTACATTTCTCAACACTTGTTCTATTTTTTTTTAATGATGCATCATGGTTTTGTGTTTGCTTGTAGTGTAGAACTTATAATACTCATCTCATTTAGGACTAGTTTCTAACTTTTGCATTGTATGCTTTCTTGATTATGCATTATGCTTGTTCATTATTCATTTTAGATCCATTACACTTTCATTGCATGCTGCATATCATTATTATGCCTTTATCATTGCATATTTTCCCTCTTTTCTTCACCATTTAGGTTATACTTATGTATTAATTTGTTTTGAAATTACCACAATTTTGGGTCATTTTAAATGAGATTTTATTTGAAATAAAATGTTAAGTATAGTCGTAATGATACTAACTCTCTTTTTTTGTTTTGTAGGCATATGAAAGTAATCCTTCTTGTTTTCTTAGGAAATTTTCCATGAGGCAAAAAAAATTGGCCCCAAAAAGGAGATGTGGCCAAAATTTTGGTAAGAAATGAAAATGAATGTAGCAGTGAATGATGAATGATGAATGTAAGGTTATGATAATGTTAATGAATGAAATGTATTTAATGTAGGGTGATGTAGGATATAGGGTAATGTAGGATAATGTAGGATGATTTATACATGAATAAATGAGTATTGCATATTCAAGTTTAAACTAGTTTATCAATCTTAGAAAAAATTTCAAAATCAAAGGCATTAAGAATACTTTAAACTTATAATAATTTCCTTTCACTTAGTAGCTCAATGTTAATTCTTTTCTTATGTTGGTGATGACCTTAGCTCCTTTTTCAACACTTGACCTTTTTCCAATGATGATGATACATTGACTTCAAAAATGAGTTATGCTAAATGATTTTGATGGATTGTAGATGCTTGCAGTTGCTTCTCAAGTTCCTTTGATGTTGATTATGATGCTTCAGGTCTGTAATAACATATGGCATTGATCTTCTTCAGGTACCTCACTGATAAATATTTATTATGATGTCTCAGGTCCCTTATGTAATAACATATGACATTGATATTGTTCAGGTCCCTTACTGATAAATATTGATTATGATGTCTCAGGTCCCTTCTGCAATACAACTACTTGACATTAAACTATTTCTATAGTGTATTGGTTTATTATGAATCTTCCCACTTTCTTATTTTGAGACTTTTCCTCAAGTCTTTGAATTTTGGAGGATGATTTCTGCAAAATGAAATTGAAAAGCACAAAAGGGAGTTCATATTGGTCAAACAAGTTGGTTTTACGATATGAATTCGAGTTTATATCATGCCAATATCATGGATTTTCACAACCAAACTATTTTATTATTTTTTAACTTTTTTTTTATTTTTTTTTATTTTTATTTTTTATTATTATTTTATTTTTTTTCTAGTAGGGAAGGCATATCACTATGTTGTTCCATTATTTCCATATTTTTTTCTGCTGAGACTCTCTTCAGAAAGTCTTCTTTATTGATTGGATTATCATAAAATTTGAGTCTATGTCCATTAACTACAAATGAAATTTTTGCTTCATCAATTTTCTTGATCTTAACTGCTCCATTGTCAAATATTTCTTCTATCTCATATGGCCCAAGACAATGAGTAGTAAACTTTGCTTTGAAATATTTACTTGGAGTTGAAAAGAAGTGCCCAATCTCCCTTATGAAGAATTTTGTTTTTGATAAATCTATCATGCCATTTGATTCTCTATTGATGTACCAGTGATGTATGCTCAACTACTTGTTGTCTGATTTCATCTAATTCATTTTGTTGCATAATTCTTTGTTTTTGTGCTTCTGACAGGCCCAATCCCAATTCTACTGCAAGTTTAAAAGTACGAATTTGAAATTAAATTGGTAGCATAACTTCCTTACCATATACCAGTTGATATGGGTTGAATCCAATTGTATTTTTCCATGTAATTTCGTATGCCCATAATTCATCTCTTAACTTTTCTGACTAGTCTTTTCTATTCATTTGCATTGTCTTTTTCATGATGTTCTCCAAAACCTTATTAGTAGATTCAACTTGTCCATTTGCTTGAGGATGATACAAAGTAGACTTTCTATGTTTGATTTTGTATTTTCCCGTAAGATCTCGGACAAGTTTAGAAGTGAAATGCAATCCCTGGTCTATAACAATCTATCTTGGAACTCCACATATTACAAATATTTCTTCAAAGAGGAATGAAACCATTGTTTCTTTTGTTTCTCTTGCCACTGATTTTGCTTCTACCCATTTTTTAACATAATCTGTACAAACTAAGAAGTACTTATTTGTATTTGAAGGCAAGTTAATAGGTCCCACAAATTCAAGAGCCTATTGTTCAAATGGTTCTATAAGTACTTGTGGTTTCAATGGAATCTCATCTGATATTACATGTCTTCCATTTCTTTGTAAGCTATCGCATCTTCTGACATAGGACATTGAGTCCTTGAAAATTGTTGGCCAATAGTAGCCAAGTTTGAGCACCTTGTATGGTGTTCGCTTATCTGCAAAATCTCCACCACATGGATCATCATGAAATGCTTTTATAATGTCAATAATTTCATCTTCTGTAACACACTTTCTTATCAAAATACCAAAACTAGTATAGAAGAGGTCACCATTGACCCAACTATATCTAGCACTTTCTCTGATTATTTTTCTTTTCTGCTTGCTACTGAAATGAGATGGTAATATTCTGGATGATAAATAATTAGCCACATCTGCAAATCATGGAGTTTTATTTGTTATATAAAATAGATGTTCATTGGGAAATTTTTCTGAAACGGGAACAGTTTCACTAGGAGAATGAAGTCTTGACAGGAAATTTTCCACTTGATTATCTTTTCCTGGTCGATCTAGAATAGTGAGATTGAATTCTTGCATTAGTAGCAGCCATCTAGTAATTCTGCCATTGATAATTGTTTTTTTCATTAAATATTTAATTTTTGAATGATCTGTATGAGTAAACACTTGATATCTTGTTATATAGTGCCTAAATTTATTGATTGCATGCACAACAACTAGGATTTATTTTTCAGTTAATGTATAGTTTAATTCTGTCGGAGTTAGATTTTTTCTTATAAAGTAAATGGCATAATTAAACTGATTTTATTTTTTTCTAAGATATTCTCCTATAGATGTATCTAATGCATTAGTAGATATGTGAAATGGCAATTGCCAATTTGGCCCTCTCAGAATGGGTGTTATTGATAATTTTTCTTTCAGTTTTCAAATGCATTTTGACAATTTCTAGTCCATTGAAACTCAATGTCTTTTGCAAGTAATTTGAGCAGGGGTAGAGCTATCTTGCTAAAGTTTTCAATGAATGTTCTATAATAGCCTGCATATCCCAAGAAAATTCTTACTTCTTTTTGTGGTGTTGGTGGCATTAATTTTACAATGACTTGTATCTTTGTTGGGTCTACCTTTATTCCAGAAAAAGAAATGTGGTGTCCCAACAATATCCCTTCAGTTAACATCATAAAAAATTTCTCATTGCTGAGGGATAGGTTTTTCTCTATGCATTTCTTTAGAAATTTTTAAAGGTTGTTTAAACAATCATCAAATGTACCTCCATAGACAGTAAAATCATCCATGTAGACCTTTACACATTCATGAATTAAATCAGCAAAGATAGCTAGGACTTCTCTTTGAAATGTAGCAAGTGCATTACATAATCGAAAGGGTAAAACATTATAAGCATATCTTCCCCAAGGACAAGTAAATGTATTTTTATCCGGATCCTCTAATGTTATCTTAATCTGATTATAACTGCTAAAACCATCAAGAAAAGAAAAGAATTTATTTCCTACTAGTGAATCTAGTACTTGATCAATGAATGGAAATGGTAAATGATCTTTCAATGTTGCTTTATTCAATTCCCTATAGTCTACACATATTCTCCATTTTCCATTTTTATTTGGTACCACAACTAAGGGAGAAACCCATTGACTATCTGAGATAGAGTAGATGAACCCCACCTGCAACAATTTTTTCAATTCTTCTTTGACTATCTCTTTCATCATTTGATTCATTCTTATTTTTGGTTGTCTAACTAATTTTATGTGATCATCAATATAGATATGGTGAATACATGTTTTTGGATGAATACCCTGCATGTCTGTATAGTCCCAGGAAAAATATTTTGAATACTTATGTAAAAATGCAATTACATGTTGTTCTTGTGTTGATTGTATATTATTAACAATATTTAGACTCTTTCCGGGATTGATTTCAATGATTTTTCTTTGAGAATTGGTAACTGAGATGATAGAAAAAATTCTTTTGAATGAATTCTGCAATGATTGAATAGTACAATTTTCCTGAAAGAATTGGTTGAAAAGATGATTTGCAGCTTCAGATTGTGTTATTCGTAGTTGCTCAGAAATATCAGGTCCTAAGATAAAAAGGTCTATTAAATCCTCATTTTATTCTTCTTCTCTAAAATTAGAAACTTGATTAATTCTTAGAACATGTTGAGTTTCTTCTTGTTGATCATCAAGCCATGATAATAAAGAAGGAGATTGAGCAGGAGGATAGAGTGTAATATGTTTCCTTTCATCTCCATGTGCTATGATCATGCTTATTGATCTGCATCCAATGAAAGCATCTGCTGTGGCTAACCATGGTCTGCCAAGAATTAAAGGATGGCCTCCTAGATTTGTTTTTTGTTGCAAGATTAGAAATTCTACAGGATACTCCCATGAATCCAAAGAAACAATTATGTCTTCAATTATTCCTACTGCTACAACTTTAGATCTATCTATTAGTTCTAAAATTGTAGTAGTAGATCGAATATTTGGCAGTTTTAAATAATTCATAGTCTTTGTTGTCATGACATTTATAGTGGCTCCCAGATCAATTAAAGTGTTAGGAACTGAAAAATTATTGATTGAGACTAGCTAATTTTCCAATGACTTGGATTGTGGATGGATCTCTTTTCTTTCTGCCATTTTTCTTAATACATAATTCCTTTATTGTTTTTTCATCGATTGGAATATATTTGACGGATTGAAACAAAGCGATTTTGACATAATAATTCTTTAATTCATCCAAAATATCAAATTTGGGAAGAGAAATTGAATTTTTATGCTCTACTGACCTTTCTGGGAACGGTGGTATTTGAGTCATAATATTTTTTCCTTGCTGAATTTGATTCTTTGGATTATATTTTTCAGATTCTCATCCTTCTTCAATTTGTTATTTTATGATTGGTGGAGAATATTTCTGTAGTACTTTTCTAGACCTTAAGTGCATGCCTTGAATAGGAATAAAATAATATGTAGGAAATAATGTTGCTTCTTCCACATTATATGTCGGCCTTTCCACTTTATTACTTAGATTTTCTACTGGTTGGGCTACTAATTGAGTTGGTCTACGTGGGGTTTGCTTAGAAGACAACTGAAGCTGTTGTGGTTGAGTTAGTAAGGGTGCAACATTTTCTTGTGGAAATGGCATTGATTGAGGATGTTGTTGGAATTGTTGATATGGAAATGGTTGTTGAGGATATGTTTGTTGAGGATAAGGTTGGTATTGTTGTTGGGGATAGAATTGTTGAGGAGTTCGAGTCCCATAATTATATCCTCGTTAACTTTGTCGAGGTTAGTTTTGGTATTGTTTTGGAGACCAAGTCTGCCATGGCATAGGAGTATTCCATGAAGTTTGAGAAGGATTTTGATAATTCTGAGGGATTTGTTGAGTAAATTGTTGAGGTAAATTTTGGGTCATACCTAGAAACCATGGTTGCCAAGGTCTCCTTGGTGCCAAATAGTAAAGAGAGTCAATCCCTTGTACTTCTTTCATTTAATTTACTTACAATTCTTTAAGCATTGGAAAATTTTCAATTGAATGATTTTTTGTACAAATTCAACACACCTAAATATTATCTAAAGGACATTCCCTTAGTGGATGCTTCTTTCTACACATAGGACAAAAGATTTATAATACCTAATCTTTTTCATCTTTATT
This sequence comes from Pinus albicaulis, assembly GCA_034641835.2. Taxonomy (NCBI): domain Eukaryota; kingdom Viridiplantae; phylum Streptophyta; class Pinopsida; order Pinales; family Pinaceae; genus Pinus; species Pinus albicaulis. Next base: position 474,200,863 of record CM076572.1, on the reverse strand, counting down.
TTTCTTGGTTTTAAATACATCAACTTGTGTTCCTAAAGTTATCAAAAGCTTAGTTTTACATTTTTCTAAAAAACTACCTATTTCTACTCTTGTTACTCCTCTTGTTGCTGATTTAGAAGCTCTTGAATTTACATCTCTGTTTCCACTCTTTTCTCTTCCTCTTGAATATTTTTGACATAGTTTTGAAATATCATAAAATGTAAAATATGAGATGTCTCCTTTCCCCATTACATTGATAATTTCAAGGTATTCATCTCATATACTTTTGAGAAAAGTTGTGTGAATGGTATCAGGTTTTAAAGAGTGTTGTTTGGATTTTTGTAAATTATAAAGAAATCGTTCTAAATATTCTTCCAAAATCTCATCTTCTTGTTGAGACATCGATAAAATATGTTCATTTGAATCTCTAGGCCTGCAATAGGCTTGATATTTCTTAAGAAAAAATTTCCTCATGTCATCCCAAGAGGCAATGGTGTGTTCTCCTAATCCTATAAACCATTTCAATGCAGTTACTTTAAGAGTAGAAGGAAAAAGACAAATTTTATGTGTGCCATCTGTATATACATAAGTATGACATAAAACATCAAACTCAAACATAAATGAATCAAGATCTTCAGAAGACATTCCATAAAAATTTGGCAAAACAAAAGGTGGAATATTCTTCATTTTTACCTCCTCTCCGAGAATTTCTCTTGTATCTGGAATTGGGAATCCCAAGGTAGCTTCCTCATCATTTTCTATTTCTACATAATTACGTTTCTTGTTTTCATATTCTCTTTCGGCATCTTCTTCTCTTTTTCTTTCTACTTCTATTCTCATTTCTTCCTCTCTTTTTATTTATCATTCGAGTCTTTGTTTCCTTTCACACTGAATCCTTTGTTCTGGAGTTAATATCGGCATATTAGATCCTTCTCTTTCCTCTGCCATTTCTTTCTCATTTGTTTGTAATGTCTTAATAAGAGGTTGACTTTGTGTTTCCTCAACTTTCTCTATTTTTTCAAGGATTGGTTGATCTAGTTGTGTAACAATTTGTTCTCTTATCTCCTTTTTTTTCCTATGGAATATGTTTCTATTGGTGTTTGTTTTATTTTCACTTCATTGGCTAACAAATTTTGTCTTTCAAAAAGAGTCAATATTTGTCTCAATCACTTTTTTTCTTCCAATTATTCTAAATTTGGTTTTCCAGTAACTGGTGTAATCGGTACTAATGGTCCTGCTCCCACGGATGGTTGAGTTGTTAGGGGGTTTTGTTTGGAAAATCTACCTTTTTTATCTCTTTCTCTAGGCATAAAGAAACGTAACTAAAAAAACTCAAATTTATTGTTGTTTTTGTTTTTTTTTTTTATAATCTTCCTAACTGAATATATCTAAGTATGCTTCCCTGGAAACGGTGCCAAAAATGTTGGGTCAATTTAATAAGTAAACTAACACAAGTGTTTTACTTGTCAATCCTGGTTTGTAGACTTGGAAGCATGTCCAACATATATGGATTTCAACTAAAGTCAATTTTAGAAAATAAGCTTTAAAATTTGAAGGAAATGCATATTACAAATAAATTCTAAGTTTTAAGATTAATGGAAATTCATATTACAAATAGAATATCTAACTAAAATTTTTATGATTCAAGATGCAGTAAGCGAAGGAAGAGGCTCCTAACTTAGTAGGTCCTAGTTGTCCTTCCCCACAATACTATGCCCAAGAAGAGAAACTAAAGAGCAGTATTTTGTGATGTGTATAAAGCAATAGAAGAGGGTCCTAACTTAGGAGATCCTGGTTGTCCTTCCTCACAGTTCTACTCCAACAACATTACCATTGCATCAAATCATAAACTAGAAATCAAAAAACAATTCAAGAAGAGAAACTAAAGATTAGTAGTTTGTGATGTGTAGAAAGCAAGAGAAGAGGCTCCTAAATTAGGAGTTCTTGGATTTCCTTCCTCACAGTTCTACTCCAACAAAATTACCATTGCATCAAATGATAAACTTGAATTCAAGAAACAATTCAAGAAATTCAAAAGGATGATTTTTAGTTGTGATTCATAACTTGATAGAAAGAGAATTTAACTTAAATCCTTGGTTGTACTTTCGTACGCAAATTAGATTTAAACCAAAATCATTTAGAAATCATAACACATCTAAATAATTGAATCATAAATCTGAAACAAGAAATATGGAATCAAAACTATGCTAATTTATACAAAATTTAACCAATGTGTACTTAGCTTGGTATGGGGGACCTCCACCCTTGCCTTGTACACTTGAAGGATTCTTCAGCTACAGAAAACTTAATAAATCACGCAAAACATGAACAGCAAATATAATAGTAGAAATGTTTCTTGAAATTATCTCAAAAAGTCTCCAATAGTCTTACTACCAAATTACACATATTATCCTTGTTTAAATAGGAAAATCATAAACAAATTGTTCTATAATGGCTCTAACAGTCTTATCAATCCTAACCCATCCATATAGGTTGAAATCATCAAGTTGGGTTCACAAAATCAGGAAAAATCCCATAAAATAATAAAGTTGTGCCTTTTTACTAGGGATTCCTGAATGACAGATCAAATTTGACCAGTGTTGATTGGGTCTGTTTTTGCTCAATTTGACTAAACCTCCGTGGTTCCCAAGATTTCCAAATATACGCTCAGATCTCGCCCAGGTGTCTTGCACATATGACTTTAATGGAGATGTTACAGGACTTTTAAATGTAGTCCAAAAATTACTCCTAAAACCCAATTTTTACAAAAATTTATAGAAATTAAAAAACTTAATTTAGTATGAAAAATAAGAATAAAATGAGGCATATATGGGTGAAATAAGATGGAATGGTGGTAATTAGATTCATTTAGGATAGGAAAAAATGACCAAAATTAAGGGCCAACTACATTTAAGAAATGAGATATTTCCCAAAAAAAAACATATAGTAAGATTAAGATGAAGAATATTGGTTCTTGTAAAATATTGAGGAAATTCTCCTCCAATTCATATGGAATAGAACTCCCTCAGGATATTGGAATTTTAACTATCTTTAATGTAGCTTCTTTACATCATTTCAAAGAATCAAACAACACTTTAAATGATGCAACTATTAGTGATGAAAATTAGACCAGTGTATGGGAGAGTTAGTTGCCAAAAGAAATTACAAAGGAGATTGAAGCATTGTTGGATTAGAGATCGATGAAAAGAAATAGAGGCAGGGAATTTATTGGTATATAATCAATTTGGATAACCAACCAATTGAAGATTCCACTTAGATGACAAAGGTAGAGATTTCAAAGTATGGTATCACTTTGGAAAATCTTATGAATACTTTCTTTCCTTGGGAGTCTGATGCAGGAGCATCACCATCAGTAAATTCATTTTTACCATGATGGTTAAAAATTCATTTACTACAAGAAGTGGGTTTCCTGAATTATTTTAATTATTTAAAATACTTAGTAAAATTATCATTTAGTTGGAATTATAATATATTTGCATAAAATATGAGTTTGTTACAGTTGATATTCGAGAGATATTATGGACATTGTTTTTAGATATTTCTAGATTTAGAACACAAATCCACAATTAATAGACCTGAACTAATTATTATTTTGTATTAGAAAATATGCTTTGTATCCTGGAGGAGAGATTTAGATAGATCAAATAATTAGAAAGTGGAAAACTATAATTTTAGCGTCATTTTGGAAGATAGAATTTAAATGAAGTGAAGGGATTTGTTCCCTTTTTGTATGGTTACTCATGCTCTATTTTGTCTCCAATTCATGTGGGTTGCAATTTATTATACCTTCGAGCATATCACTAAGATTTATCATATCTCTCTTACCAAACAACTTGTTAGCATGGCAGATCGAGTCTTGTAGTTATGTGGGCATTTGGTTTCTTTGCCTATACTAGCCACGGTATTGGGTCACAACGAACAGTCATTTAAACAATTAAATTTGATAAAATGAAAATAAAGGAAACTAAAAGAAAAAACGTTTAAGTTTTCAATAACTAGCATAGAGTTCTAGGCTAGTCAGCCATCAACTTGTCCAGGTTAAAGTTTTGGAAGTTCTTGTTAAAGATTCAACCCCTGACAAGGTATGGGAGGCGGCGTAGTGGTAAGGTCACTCTTGTAAAGATGGACAGGTCTTGTGCTTGATCCTGAGCGAGGGCGTGGCTCACCACAAGAGATTAACCAATCTGGGCCAAGCCAAAGACCTTTTATATAGTGATATTGGTTTAACGGTAAGTTTTTCTGGGTGAAACCCATGAGACAGAGGTTCAAATCCCATTGAGTATATGGCATGTTATGATCTGACTCAAGGAGTAGGCTCCCCCTTTCCCGCAAAGTCTCGGCTCTTGCTAAATCATAAGATTCTAGTATTTATGACTTGTAGGCTATTGGATATACTCTTGGTGTTATAAGGCAACCACGAGGATTGATCCAGGGACCTCCCTTAGATTAGTCTAAAGAGTTATCAATTCACCATGGTTAAAAAAAAAAAAGAGTCGACCCCTAACCAAGCGACTTGGGTAGGCCCAGTCGAGACCCCACTTCATCTAAATTCACCCATAAGTAGTCAGTTCTAACCTAAGTCAGTTGCTTACTATTGTAACTATTGTGCAGTATCCAACCAACCTAGACAAACTCACGACAACATCGACCGACCTTCGTTTGGGTGCACTTTTTAATAGAACCATAAGAGACTCCAACCCAACGTATAATATGTATAACAGTTTGTGTCGAATTATCATGTAGTTAATGAAATTTTAAGTTTGATGATTTTACTTGAATTTTTCTTTTAAATGAGTGAGTTTTGTTCATTATTTTTTTTGTAGTAAAAGTAATAAAATAGAGGCATTGGAAATATTAGATCAACATCATGAAATATTGTGTAATTTAGGAAATTAAGGAACACAAAACATGGTCATTATGAAACCAGGTGTCAAGTAATCATAAAGGATATGGGGGATTAGACACATCATAAATAAGGAATTTAAAGATAAATAAAATTGAGGAAAAACCTCAAAAATAGACTGTGTATGGTTTAAAATACAAGAGGGAGGAATTCCCACCTTCTTGGCAACATGCTACTTCATCTCCCATAAATTAGAGTTTATACGAAGCATGCACTAAACAACGAAGAGTTCATACCACCACATACTAAGGGACATAGTAGATTTTAAAGAAAAGAGGGGCATAACACTAGTATGGGAATTCAAGGGAAGAAAAATGAACCTCTAAATTGCAAGTTTCATATAAATCACACACACCCTATGGTTGAACGAAGATGAGGGGATATAGAAAATGGAATCACTAAATGGTCATAAGAAATTCATGCACTTTGTAGAAGAGATTCTAAACATGTGAAACACGTAAAACATCATTATATTTAATGTCTTATAGTGGTGGAAAGGGTTCGAGCAAGCCACATGTTATACACATCACAATGAAAGTTTGTTAAATAACATAATGATTTTGGAAAACATAATAGATAAGATAACAATTTTAACAATGTGAAATTACCACAAGCAACTATCATCAGACCGGCCATGGCACATTGTTTGTATATATTAAAGGGAGAGGAGGATGGTGAGACAATATATCAATATATAATTACTATAAAAACAATAATTATTACCATAAAAAATGTAAAAAAAAATTAGAAGTGGAAAAATGACCTCCCTGCTGGGTTTCATGAATGGGAGTAACAAAACAATAGATCAATCCCGAGACTAATCAAGGTAATCCAAATAGCATTGAAATATTTCAAGGCTAAGAAAATAGTAAAGGGAAGGGCTAAATAATTTCCTAATAAACCCATGGTTAACAAAGATTATAAGGTCAAAAGGGAAATATAAACAATATACAAGATCAAACAAAATATTAATCTATAAACAATAGACAAAAAGACCAAATAGAATCTTAATTTATATATTTTAACTATAAAGAAGTAAATGTGTGAGGCTAAGAGTACAAGAAGTATTGAATATGGCTAATAAATATTGAAAAGGAGTAATGAATGATATCAAATCGACCCAATAGTTGTAAAAAGGGGTAATTAATGATTTTACTTTTTTTTTAAATGAAAATCGAATAGAGAGAATGAAAACATCAAATGACTACGCACCAAAAAAAATTAAGGAGGAAGAAGAAACCAAAGTAATAAATGATTATGGGAGTAATACCTAAAACTCTATGCTTCTAGTTTTATATGGCATCCCCTCAAGCAAGTTTTCAAGGTTGTGGGGACACATGATCGGATAGAAGGAGGGAAACTTGCAATATTACATGGTCAAATAAAAGGAGGATAATTCCTATACAAAAGGATTATATGAGAATTAAATAGGTCCTTTTGGCATTCATGTTTGTGTATTGGGATGTGATAGTCACATACTAAAGGCACTTTCTATGGGCACTCTCGAACCTCAAAGCACAACATTAATGACAATTATCCTAACAAGAGAAATCCCAATAAATGACTATACTAGTACTAGCTAGCATTATGGAAAGTGAAACTGGGAGCTAATAAAAGGCATAGCTCACCATCATAATTACAAGTTAATTCCAAAAATCTAGTGTGGGAAATCCATGAGACAATGGTATTCCTTACCCACCAAATTGAGAATTTTAAAATCAAGGCAAACATGAATGGAAAAATTAACATAGAGGAAGAAGTATTCACAAAATAGGATGCACAAGTTGGTACCAAAAAGATGGCATTATGAAAGAAAAGTACAAAAAGATTCAACACAAAATACATTGAATTGGTAATGGATTTCTTCAACCAATACATTATATCCAACTCATAATATGGTCAAAGAATTTTTCTCAAGTGCGTAGCTAGGTAACAAAGCTTCCATGGATTTCTTCAACCAACACATTATATCCTACTCAATAATATGGTCCAAGAAGGTTTCTCAAGTAAGTAGCTTACTAACAAGGCTTCCAACTTTCCCATTGTAGAAACTCAAATCAATTATATCAATAGTCGTCCCATAAATGAATTATGTTACTTCACGTATTATCCTTGCCTTTGAATTTAATTTTTTCATTTATGCTTCTTCCAAATATGAATAAATGTTTAAGACTATATATATATATATATATATATATATATATATATATATATGAGAGAGACAAAAATAGTATGGGGAACTATCTAGCCATCATGATCAACACAGTTCTTTCCAACCTCATGGGAAGGATTATGGAAAAAATTTGATAAAATGGAAAAGGAAAAGGAAAAAGTAGACAAACTAATATTTAACTGACACTCCACCATCAACCATTGCCTCACATTTGGGCACATAATATGATTTATTTTGGATAACAAAGGGAAAGAACTATGATATTATTTTTTCAATTTAAAAATGACCTTTAACATTGTCATTGGGGAGAAACTATGGGAAACATTTCTAAAATTGGGGTTCTCGGATGACCATGAGGCTTTTATTTATAGGTTATATGAGCAAGTAAAATCCAAAAAAAACGTTTAGAGGTTCTTTCAAAAGTGAAACAAAAGGAATGGATAAACAAAAAAGGTGGGGGAGGGTGAAAATAGCTTTTATATGGAGACAATGTGATAACATAGGAGAATAATAAGCCTAAAATATCACCTAGAAGCCTTAGAGTCCTTTTGTAATGAAATTAGAATGGACATGAACATGGGAAAAAATAATATAGTCAATCTACTAGTTGCATTAATAGAGATAACCTCAAACTTTAAATATTTGGGAATAAATTTCAATGATACACAAAGAGGATGCATGAATAAGAAAAACACTACAAGGAGGGTCGATAACATTCTTCCTTCTACAAAAAAAAAATATACAAGATAGAAAAATATTTCTGATTGCAAATATTGTGTTCCCTTTTTCAAATTCATGGATATGAAGTATGGGGACCAAGTGTATCCAAATTAAAGGGGACAAAAATTTGAGTAAGTACAAAAACACATAATAACAAGTTGTCTGAGAGTTTAAAAAACATGCCTTAAAGATACTCCTAAATGAAATGGGACTATACCCAATTGAATAGAGGCTCTAAGAAAACCAATTATGTAAAAACAAAAAATGGTATCACACGGTTTCAATTAAAATCAACCAAGTTGACCACATGAATTTATGTAAGTGAAACAACGATGAAGGATCTTGAGAGGCAGGCTATCGAGGCCTTCAAGAAATATGAGCTTGAACAAGTCATTTATTTGTACATACAGGTCATACACCTTGAGCCTTCTAATGTCAGGTTTTATGTTGACAGTGCTTGGGTGGACATTAAGCTTGATGGTTTTACACAACGCATTAGACTTCTTGAATATTATATGTCATTACTTGTCAGTTTCCCTGTGCCTTTGTCTTGTCCCATATCCTCAATATTGGCTCGTCCCTACATGTGGATTTGGCCAGATGACACTGGGTTTCCATGATTGCAATTTTGTCACCCAATTCCAATGTGAAGGGTCTAACCCTAGGTTTTATCTCTATCATGGCAGAAAACTTGGCCTCCACCTTTGTGGGTACACTAAATGTGTTTCGGTCCATAGTTAAATCCATCACCCTAGTTCCTATTCATTTTACATACTTTGTGAGCCCAACTTTAGGGGGGTCCTTCTATATGTAGTTCAAAGCCACAAATTTGATCTCTTCACTTGCATTGAGAATTTAGAATTGGATGGGAATCCCTTCTAGTTGTATTTGACTCCTACATGGATGTAGGCAAATTCAGGATCTAAAATCCCTCAATAAGTATGACATAGTGAAGGATACCTCAATTTATCTAGTCTCAATACTCGGAGGTGGAGCCAAAGGTTGGAGTGCATCCTCCTCCCCTCAATCCTAATCCTTTAAGGATGCCCTAAGGATAGGATTTTCACCTCCACATCCTAAATATGGCCAACATTCCTTATGGATCAGGCAATAGACACTCCATCCCTTAAAGTGGATAATCTTGTAACCCGCTTCATTTCCATAAATTATGAATGACAAGAGATTATTTATTGTTTTCTCATATTTTGGTGATCAGAATCTACTCTTCGATAATGAATGCATCCAAACTAGTCCTTGAATACATAGTTATACTTTTATTCAAATGGATTCTTTATGGTAATATTTAAAAATTTAGAGGACCGACAAAACGTGTTTTGTTAGGGACTTTGGCTTTGGGGCCATTCTAGTCTCTCATTTCAACCATAATTTCCTAATTTCAATCCTCTTTCGATGATTTTTATGGCCACTCTAGTCTTGGTAAGGATTTCGAGCATGCCCATTCATATGAAACAACCAGAAATTTATATGATATGGGAAACTTAATAGGTCGCTTAATCAAAACAAACATTGAAAGGATTGTGAAAGTAATTGCCCAATTTCTTCTCATATGTGTTGAAGTAGATCTCAACAAAAGGTTTCCTTATAAAAAAATTTCTCAAGTGGAATGGTAGGGTTTATTCTCAACTAGTTGACTATAAAAACATTGTTTTTTACTATAGGAATTTCCAATAACCCAGACATATTCAAAATGCCTACCCTTTTTCTCAAGAGTGCTAACCCCACCCGAATGCTAATAAAAATGGTCATGGATGGAAAGATCCAAATATTTCAAAAGGATCCGGGAATACTTTGGGTCACAATCAAGACACCATACAACAACAGATGTTGAGATTCAACAAGATGATGAGCTTTGTGAAAAGAGTCTCCTTCACTAAGTGGGCCCGCAGGCTATTTTTGGCGCAAGTCTATTTTTAGATTATGTCTATTTTTAGACATGATGATCATATTTCAGAAGTTGCAGGATGCTATTTTTGGATGGTTGATCAAGTTGGAAAAATAGATGAAATTCTATTTTTAGAATATTGGGCGAAGTCTATTTATAAATCGTTGATCTAAAAATATATGCATGTCGATTATTATTAGCTCTTAATAATAATCAGACTCTAAACATCAACTTATTCTCTTGGAGCACTTTGTTTCAGTGCACAGATGTGGCACATCAGTGGACTGAGGGAATTACACAATTCCCAAGGGTTTACTGGAGCTAATGCATGGAGGACTCAGTTAGAACTCAAGTGGCAGAGTTATGACACAGTTGGAAGAGTAGTTATGGAGTTGTATTCAGTTTAACTCAATTAGACTCAGTTGAGCTAGTTGTATCTAGTCTAACTGAATGATACACTAGTGAGAGTGGAGTGAATTAATTATTTAATTAATTCACAAATAATAACTCAATAATCAACTAAACAATATAGCAATTAACTACAGTGCATGGCAGTTTCAGTGGAGACCCAGTGGAGAGATAGGTTAAAGGGCAAGATGGACTATCTGTTGTGACTATAGTGATAAATTGATTGCATCACACACACATTGGAGATTCCAATGAGGATTGTGCAGTCAAGTCAAGAGTAATTCAAATTCATTCAAATCTATTCTTCAGTAGGGATTGCGCAGTGGAGGCAGGTTAGCAGGGGGCAGAGATCGGTGCATGGATTTGCAATATTGTTCCTAATTAGTGTATGACGATTGTACTATACTGAGAGCTTGATAAGCTTTGTATGAGGATTTTCATATGATTCCATGATACATAATATCTAGTAGGGATTTTCAGCTTCAGGCTTTCCCGGTTTAAAAAAATTGTGTTATGTGTGATTCTTTTATTTATGCTTTACATGTGTGTGCAATTAATTTTCCGCAAAAGATTAACAGTGGAATGATTCAGTATCTTGTAAGAAGTTAAATATTGTGAGATCAGGTGAATCTAGGACATATGAATGCTTAGTGCATATAATTTCTACATGGTATCGAAGCATTGTTAATTGAATATTGCAATTGTAAAGTTAGTTTGTGCTGGTGGACAATTCGAATTTGCTATAGAAGATTCTTGGTGTAGAAGTTGAGTATACATTGAAATGGCTTTCAATGGGTTGCGATTGGAGTATGCCCTTGATGGGAGCTTGAATTACATATCCTGGAAGGACAAGATGAAGGAAGTGCTAGAGGATAATGGACTGAAGGAGGTCATCGATAGCGATGTTCCTAAGCCAGGATCTAGTGATGCTGCATTACTCGACGCATGGCAAAAGAAGACAACAAAGACGAGAAGGATTCTCTTGGAAGGTGTGAAGGACCATATTGTGTCCATACTTCACGGGAAAACCACTCCAATATTAATGTGGAAGGCTTTAACAGACTTTTTCCAAAGCAGAAGTGACCAGAGGAAGTTGGCGCTTAAAGATAATCTCAGAAAAATAAAAATGGAGAAAGGCGACAGTATTCCAAAATACCTCATGAATTTTATCCACTGCAAGGATGAAATGGGAAGTTTGGGGGTTACTATTGATGATGAAGACTTGGTGAGATTGGCTCTCCTTGGGCTTCTGAAGAGTTGGCATAGCTACGAAGACTCTGTCAATGGACGGGAGAAACTGTCGGGATGGGAGCGACTTTGGTCGGATCTTGTGCAGGAGGAGATAAGGCGGCATACCAGGGATGGATCTTCATCAAAGAATGAAGATGAAGATAATTTCGCTTTGGCTGCCAAAGCAAGGAAAGGGAAGGGGAAGAAACATCCTTCAAAATCCGATGCTAAAGGCAAGAAGTAGGATTTGTCCAAAGTGAAGTGTTTTCACTATCACGAACATGGACATTTCGCCACTAACTGTCCACAGAAGAAGAAGAACAAGAAGGTTGTTGGATCTGCAGCTGGAGAGGCCTTAGCCTCATAATTTGAACTTGATTTCTATTTGATCGCATGCTTGGTTTCAATTTGTATGGGATCGGTGTGGTATCTTGATAGTGGTCTGTCTTTCCATAGGACGGGAGACAAGGAGTTGTTCAATGACTTGGAGGAGAAGGACCTCCAGATGCATATAGAGATGGGCAACGATGGTCGATACAGTGCGACTGGAATTGGGACCATTACCTTTGAGAGGGAGTCCATTAATCCATTCTTGTTGAAGGATGTTATGCATGTTCCAGGTCTGAAGAAGAACTTGGTCTCGGTCGCAATGTTGGAAGACAAAGGTTATGATGTTGTTTTCGTGAGGGAAAAGCCTTCCTTCAACACAAAACAACGGGTCAAACCAAGAAGATAGGGGTGTTGAGCTTCAAAGATGTTCTTCTCTTCCACCACATTCCACTTCATTTCCTTTGTCCATTATTAATTTCAGGCTTAAATGATCAATAAGATTAGTTAAAATTTCTTTGAGATTGTATATAATGTCTAACTTGCTATGTTTTCATGATTTTTTTGTTGTAGTACTTTTTTACCACACCTAGCTACAGAATGCAAACATTCTGTAGCTAGTTGCCGATTCTGCAGCTGTCTTCATGTCTACGCAGGTTCCAGGTGTCATCTCAGGAAAAAACACATATGGTCGTATTCCAAATCATTCCCTCGTCATTTGTTGCTCTCCACGAAGTTTGAACAGAATTCTATAGGTAGTTATGCACATGGGAACTCAAACTAGGAGATAGACTCCTAATAGGACAAGGACAGTCCAGATGTCCTTAATCATATTACGAGACCACTATCAGAGTTCTAGTTTGATTCTAATTTGGAAAGATAATTATCCCTATGTTATCTCAAAGACAGTTATGTAATTTTGATATAAATATGGCTCGGGAAACCGAGGGACAAGGTTAGATTTTGTTTTTGGTTGCTAGATCTTAGAAGTCCGAAACACTCTGTTTTGAAGTTATTTCTCCTTTAATGAAAGAAGCATCACTTTATTGAACGCGCTGAGCTAATATTGAAGTATATTTTGCATGCTACTCTGGTGGTAGATGGCCCCTGCTACCTGAGCAGCCTTGTTCATATGTTTAGATAAGTAACTGCATTCTTAGTTTAACCAATTTTCTGAACTTCGTGTTTTTATATTCATTTGAATCGAATGCTACAGATTAGTCTTATTCTCACGAATTCTTCTAAAATACTACTAATATGGAATGAGGCATAACTGTAGTATTTTAGGAGTTAGTTACATTTCTTTAAGCTTTATGTTCTCATGTCAATCACATCAGTTGTTACAGCTAGTCTTTTTTTTATCAATCTCTTCCAAAATATCACTAATTTCGGATGAGACATAGCTGTGGTGGTGTTTCAGAGCTTACTGCGTTTTTTTGAACTTTATATTTTATGTTTTATGCATGGAATGATACAGCCAGACTTGTTTCTACAAGCTATTCCAAAACATTACTCATATTGAACAAAGTAGGGCTGTAGTATTTCGTAGAATTAGTTGCATTTTAGCTTAGTCAATACTCCGGAGGTAGATGTCATTCTAGTTTAATTCTGTTTGATAATGGCATTCTAGTATAACTCTGTTCATTGTACTTCAAGTTATATTAGTGACATTCTAGTTCAGCTCCAGTTCAATGTATTTCAAGTTAGGTTCATGACATCTTAGTTTAGTTTTGGTCACTGTGTTTTAAGTTTGATCAGTTGCATTCTAGTTCAGTGTCACCCACTGCATTGCAAGCTATCAAAATTAGGTTTCATGGCCTTCATTATTTACAAATTAATCTTGTTTTGAATTTCTATTTATACATCTTTATAGGAACAAGAATTAGTGATATCAGTTTAAGGCCTTGATTGTTCTGCAAACTTTTGCAATTTCATAAATAAGCCTTTTTCCAAAAATTATTCAAATATTTAACTTTTGAAAAAGGCTTAGTAGTGATAAGTTGAAGTTGCAGAATGGATTAATCTTAGTATTGCAAGTTAATTTAGAGTAGAAATCTTATTATGCTACAAATAATCTTTTCCAAATTGTGTTCCAATAAACTTCTAGCCATGGATGAGATTCTTTGTAATATTGTAAGATAATTGTTTATTTAGGAAAACCTCATTTGCACTAAACTAGTCCTATTTTCAAGCTATTCCAATATATCTCTAATGAATAAATTGGATAATTTCATGCTCTGAGTTATTGAGTTCATGTTGTGATTTAGGAGTCATTATAAAGCTTTGCATTTTCTATTCTTTAGTGCCATACACAAGTTTAGAAAAGGTTTTGCTCTGTTTTAGTGTAACCATTCACTTCTCTTTCCCAACATTTAGTTCTTTTCCTTTTAAACATAAAACCATAAAACCAAAAACATCATAAAAACACTAAACACAACGTAGTGAGAAACAAATACCTAGGCACATATAGTGCACCACACTTCAGCAGTTTACTAGCCCTGGTTAACAATTAATGAACTCAATTTAGGAACACTAAGTTGAGCACAACAAGGGGTTCTAATTAATAATATCTACAAGCTGGAGGTAGATGGTTGCGCTACAATGGTGGGAAAAGTAGAAGAAGTGGTGAGCCGTGATGAGGGCGAATTATGGCACAGGAGATTGAGCCATCTTCACCATGGCGCTTTGAATATTTTTTGGTAGATTTCTACTAGACTTCCCAAGGGTACTCTTGCGCATTAAAATCAGTGCAAGGGATGTACTATGGGTAAGTTTGTGAAGACCACGTTTCATGAGAAGGAGAACCGTGCTTCGGTGATCCTGGAGAGAATTCACACATACGTGTGTGGACCTTTCTCGGTTGCTTAAACAAAAAAACACAGGTATTATGTTATATTTGTTGATGAATATTCTCATAGATGCTAGATCTTCTTCATGCATAAGAAGAGTGAAACATTCTCAAAGTTCTGTGAGTTCAAAGCATTGGTAGAGAAGGAGTTGGGGAAGCAAGTGAAAGCTCTACGGAGCGATAATGGCTCGGGTGAATTTAAAGACTTTTGTAGAAAAGAAGGAATTCGAAGAGAAATCATAGCGCCTCATAACCCATAGAAGAATGGGGTCATGGAGAGGAAGAACAGAACGATCATGGGTGTTGCACGAGCGATGCTTCATGACCAGGGCCTACCGATGCACTTGTGGTCAGAAGCATGCAACACTGCGGTTTATGTGCAAAACCGTTGTCCTCATAGAGTACTTGGCATGAGTACACCTGAAGAAGCTTTTACTGGTAAGAAGCCTGATATTTCTCATTTCAAGATTTTTGGCTCACATGTTTACATTCATGTGACAAAGAACACCAGGAAGAAGCTGGAGTCGTCTGCAGAAGTAGGGATATTTGTGGGGTACACAGAAACACCCCATAATTATCGTGTGTATTTTCTAGATAGTCAAATGACTGTTGTGCGACAGGATATAAAATTCAATGAGGTGAAAGCCATGAAGTTGTCGCTTGAGAGGGAGCTACACTTGCATGTGGAGGAGGAACTTCATGTTCCCAAAGATGAGCCTCTAAATGTGGATCAGCCACAGGAGGAGATTCATGGAGTGGATGATTCCACTCATGTAGAACCAAACATCAGACAAGGCAGAAAGCGTACCACAGAAGCTGAGAGACTGAAGCTTGATGTGGCACAGAATGTAGGAGTCCCTACATCACAGTGCAGACAGAGATAGTCACCTGACCAATTTACTGGATACATGGCTCTTATGAGCAAGTGCATCGTGACAGAGCCATATTATTTTGAATAAGTAGTGCAGGAGCCCACATGGGTAGATTCCATGGTGGAGGAGTATGACTCTATTGTCAGAAACAGTGCTTGGGAGATTGTTCTAAGGCCAGTGGGAAAATCAGTTGTAGGATCAAGATGGATCTACAAGGTAAAGCAAGTTTTTGATGGGAGCGTTGAGAATTATAAGGCAAGATTTGTTGCCTAGGGATTCTCATAGATTGAGGGGATTGACTATGAAGAAACCTTTGCACCTGTCGCACGATATTCTTCCATACGGATCATTCGTGCTCTCTCAGCACAGATGGGTTGGAACATTCATCAGATGGATGTGAAGACTGCATTCCTTAATGGGATCATTGAGGAAGAGGTGTACATTGATCAGCCTGAAGGATTTGAGATCTTCAGCAGCGAGTCACATGTGTGTAGGCTCAAAAGAGAATTATATGGGCTGAAACAAGCACCCTGTGCTTGGTACACTCAGATCGACAGTTATTTCACTAGACTTGGCTTCACCAAGAGTGAGGCGGATGAAAACCTATACCAGATTGTGGTGGAGGGTAAGCTTTTAATCATTGTACTTTATGTTGATGATTCAATACTAACAGGTGATGAGCAGTTGATACACTCATGAGAGGCAGATATTGCAAAGGAGTTTGAGATGAAGGATTTGGGCCTCCTTCATTATTTCCTTGGATTGGAAATATGGCAGCGGGAAGGTGAATTGTTTGTGTCTTAAGGAAAGTATGCCCAGGAGACACTGGAGAAGTTTCACATGCAAGGCTACATCGGTAGAGGTAGTGGATGCCACTGTTTATTGACAATTGGTGGGTTCACTCATGTATTTATTCGATACAAGACCGGACATATGCTATGTGGCGAACCAGCTTTCACAAGCAATGGTTAAGCCTACCAAGCTCTTTTGGAAGGCAGGCAAGCATGTCCTGAGATATCTCAGAGGCACATCTGAGTATGGTTTATGGTATAGACAGATGGATGAGGTGAAGTTGCATGGATTCACGGATGCAGATTGGGCAGGAAGCCCAACAGATAGAAAGAGCACATTATGAGGGATTTTGAGTATCAGATCTACGAAAGTTTCTTGGTACAACAGGAAACAAATATCTGTGGCACTCAGTTCAGCGGAAGCTGAATACATGGCATCAAGTTGCAGAGGGGTAGATAGAGGCGATCCCTCTAGCCCAGATCGGGTCTAGCAACAATCAAGTCACACAATGATGTTGGTTGCTAGTTACAAAAAGAGAAAGATCGTGAAGAGTAGCCTACCTCAAATCCCACGTAGTTGTCATTAGAGAAAATATGATGTTTCCCGTCCCTCGCTTGACAGATCACATTCCTTTCGTTCAACACGTCCGAACACCTATACACATGCAGGGAAACGACAACATACAACGTAACATCTAAATCATGTAACTATATATCAGTCAGAGAGGATATAATTCATTACATTACATAGAGATGAACACATGAATGGAACCAAAATCAGAGTCGCTTATATTATAAATGAAAAAATGGAGATTACAACCAAATGCTCTGACGCTATGATCTTCCTTCGGCGAGCCTCGCAGTGGAGCATGTCTCAACAAAGCCTGTCGAGAATCTGGACGAAGCTCTCTCTCTTACGGAATTCTCTTTGGCTTAGCTCTCAATAGTTGCCCAGCTATAGTTTCCTTCCTAAAAGTTCAGCTAGCTTGCTAATGGAGAGGGCAAGCTTTTATAGATGGAGGAAAGGAAGTTGGGATCCCTATAATCATGGGATAGGCCCTATCTCTTAGGAAGGTTCCATGATAGGTGGAAAACCACTTCCTATACATGGAGATCCGAAGCCAAACCACTCAACTCCTTTTGATGATTCATTCTGGAGTATGTTAGAATCAAACTTCTGTCATTTATTTTTTAAAAACTTCCCTTAATAAGCTTGGTGCAAGTGACACACAGGGACAGAGCGCCAATCGGCATGCCCTCTAGTGTGGATTTCCACCATTCGCATGAGGGTTGAACTGGATAGTCGCGCCAAGGCTAAAACATCTGTTTTTAGGGTTTTTTAGAGGAAATGTTCTTCAGGAGAATGTTTTTCCTTATGCAAGAGGATTCCATGAAGGTGGTTTCAAGACATTTTACTATTCACAGGTCACGAGAATAGTCCTCCAATGTACGGGACAAGGGATTGTAGGGACGTTTACAAAATGTTGTGTAACAGATGCCCCCTAAAGCATGAGGTCCAAGAGAGAGGGAGGGGTGAAATTCTTTTATGAGAATGTGCCCCACTGAAAACACTGCCGTCGAAAGACTTGCAAATTCAAATACAACTGATATCTCTAATACATGATATGTGGTATGGGCGCATCCATCCATAATAGAGTGTACAATAACCGGGATCCAAGGTATGGATGCAGCCATCCAGCAAAGAAGGATCAAAAAGTAGACTTAGGTATGGTCACAGCCATCCAATAAAATGAGTCGTGTAACTAATCATGATAATCCACAAAGAATCCGCAGCCTAGATTTCGTCAGACAAAATCTAGGGTCTTTCGCTCCATCTCGACCCGAATAGAGTACAAGTTCGAGCAAGTGAATAAGTGAGTTGAATTCAAACATGCAAGAACATCGTCTGATTACCAGCCAATAGTGAAAGTCGTTAATAGACGTGAGAGGAACCACCAATAATGAGGATGGCCCTCAAGGTACTATAGGTACAATCCACAGAATGTGAACAGTGAGCTGGTGTCGAACACCTACAGAATCATCTGATCGAAGGAAAATAATGAAAACCTTGCGTCGAATGTGAAGAACCTGCCATTGAGGCATGCAGGCTCCAAGGTACCTGAAAGGAGTCTCTAGATCAACTTCCTGGATAATGAGCTGAAGTTGAAAGGAAGTGACCTTGATCAAAGGTGGGCCATAGTGTTTCCCACATCATCGATGTGAGACAGAGGAACATGATGTTTGTGAATCAAGATCAGTAGAGAATCAAAGGGAGGTTGAAAACTACAGAGGCCAACTTCTCTTGAACATATCGGCGGCACGACACTGGATTTGGCAGTATTTTACATCAAAGGATCTGAGGTCATGATGACGAAGAAAAGAGCAGATGAGTGGTCCAAAGATATTACCCAAACCCATGGAGGCAATCAGATAATGAGATGAGATGTCCCCAACCTGACACAAATGCAGACAAGTGCCATGTTCAAGAGCGACATACTGTGGACACGACGGTGATACTGGTTCCATTTTCCCCCACCATTTCTGGCGAGTACACCAATTATTTTTGGAAACAAGCTTGAAGGGGATAGCATATGCTTGCAATATAATTTTTTCCTATGGAAAAATGCAACCTAGTACATTTAACAAGCCCTAAGAAGAAGGAACTCAAGTATCGTCATTATGACAGAGTCCGATGTCATCATTTTTTAACGAGTCTGACAAAGGAAGAACTCAGCATATTTTCATGTTTAGAGATTTTGAAAAGACAGCAGAAAAAAAAAATATAGCAGTCCCTTTTCGTAGATAGTCTCACAGATCCGAAAAGGTAGAAAGCTATGTCTGAGAGAACCTCTTAGTCGCGATAGGCTAGGGTATTCCTTTTTCGTAAATAATCTATCCCAAATCAAAAAAAGGGGTAAACGTATACTGGGTAGATGTCGTTTCGCAACCAATTTAACGAGGTCAAAATGACAAGTGACTCAGCAATCTTTTCAGTCTTAGAGAGTCAGAAAAGAGTTGAAAGATGACTCCAGTAGTGACTTTTTCATTTTTTTACCGAGTCCGAAAAAGTATAAAATGCAACTCGTCTCTTCGTCCTAATCACGTGAAAACCTGTCTCTGCACAAAAAGCAAGCGTAAAACCCATTTTTCGACAAAAATATGATAAAATATCAAAAAAATAAGCTCCAAAACTTAATTTTGATTTCGAAAAGTTATAAATATGACCAAATAGAAAAAAGAATATTTAATTTTTACTTTTTACGTCTTGTGCAAAGCGTTAGTGAGTTATTTCCCTGCGATCTTGCGGTGATGATTGTGGATGATCCAGTGAACCATTCCAGATCCTGTCTTCTCAGGTAAGAGCTGCTTCCATTATCTATGTTTTAAGCAATATTTCATAGCTTTCCATTGTGATTTGACATCTCTGAGGGGAGGATTTGCAAATTTAGGGCTTAAGTGGTTGGCGCGGGTATGAGGCACGGACCCGCGCCAATCGAGTTCTTTTTGCAAAGGGGTCACGCCAGCTGGCGCGAATGTCATAAAAACAGTCGCACCAACCGGGAAACCTCATATTCCGCTCAAATTTCACAAATATTGAACCAATCAAATGAATTTTTGAATGCCCGAGGGATCTTATGATGTGCTTATGACCAATTTTATGTAGGTATAAAGCCACAATGTTGATTGAATGGAAAGAAGGGAGCACAGTGAAGAAGACGAATTGGCAATGGGGGATGAGCAATGCATGAACGCTCTTCGGAATTGTGGATTAAAGAAATTATTCTTGACACCATGTCTCAGGGCTTAGCCCAAATTTTTACAACATTTGATAATTATCTGGGATGAGGACGAAGAGAAGTTTAAACTTCGAGATCAAGTACTTGAACTTGAAGTGTCCAATGTCTACTATCTTACTAGATTGTCCCGCAGAGGTCTAGTTCCACTTATGACAGGTACCAGAGCCTCTGGAAAAAAAATGTTGATGGTTATGGAAAGAGTGTGCCCAGGGGCACAAACAGGATCAGGTAGTGGCAAAGTTGACATTCACATTGTTCTCGATCTAGCACTCATAGTGGTGCTACATACCATTACGCGGGCTGCGGGGTCACAAGCGCCGCATGAGGCTACCAAAACACAGCTCCTCCTAGCGTCAGAATGTATGAACCCAATAGTATTTAATTGGGCCACAGCCGTAACCATGAATATCAAACGGCAATTGACTAAATGAAAAAATGCCAAACTGAAGCAGTTTAGGTACTGTTCCATCTTGGTATCGTTCATCCTAGAACGACTGCCTATCTTCTAGGGCCAGGGGGCGATAGTCCCAGATCCACCTTTGAGAGAGCCACGGATGGCTCGATGGGAAGCATTGATGCCCAGGGCAGGGGGCGGCCAACAGATGTCATGGCGGCCCAAGTTCTTCGGATGGCTCTAAAAACAGTTGATCGTCGTAGAGGACTGGCCCTATGCTGGTACTGATTTCACAGGAGGCCCAGACCTTCCACTCACGGGAGGAGAGGACTGGGATGAGGAGCTAGGTAAGACTCTTTTTTATTTTATGAATTTTATGATATTTTTTTGTATACATGCATATTCTAACAATTGGTCCTATATGTATGCAGATGTCGGCCTAGAGAGGCCTATCGGGATGTCACCGATTGCATGGAGGACCCCTCTCACCTATGACCCTCAAGGTGAGGGGGGTGAGGGGAACAAGCTGGTTCGGAACTTAGAGGGAATCGCCCGTGGGATTCCTGATTATGCTCGCCTAGCTGATGTTCCTATGGCTTATCAGAGGCACACCGTAGGGGTGCCTAGTTGCCTCTATCGCTTACTGAGGCGATTGGCACGGGAAGTAACATGTTACCATGAGCACCATGCTCATTAGTTTCCTAGGCTTTTCATATGCATATTTTTTAGAGACATGTTGTCTCTGGATGTAATTAAAACAGACATGTATATTTTTGGATTTTATATGATGCACACGCTGCAAACACTCGACATATATATATATATTTCTGCATGGATCTTTTTCACATATGATGATGTTTTTATATGTCATGAAAATTTCTAATACAATTTTATTTGATGTATCAGCTACATAATCTGCATAAAAAATGAACCAATGGAAAGGTTAAAAGTTCACAAAATGCATCACACCAACATATTTTATTTTTACACAAGCTTAAAAGCACAAATGCAAACTATGCCTGAATATGGGTTTCATTATTTATGCAAGCTTAAAACACAAATGTAAACTATGCTTGAAATGACAAGAAAAACAGGCATGCCCCCAGCATGGTGTCTCAATCTGAGGTACATGCCCCCCAAGCTTCAGTGCATATGCAAAGAAAATGCAGTGAAGTTTCAAATCACGAGATTGAGATCATATCAAGGAGTCGAACAGGATCATGTTTCATTGTTTTAACGAGGATGACACACTTAAAAGAACTATCCTCAAACAGTTTGTTTCATTATTTAGGGAGCTTGACACAAGATGAGGAACTATGCTCCGACGAGCTCAAAGGAGCAGGTTCAAGAGGGGGATAAACAGATACAAAATGCTCGAGACAATCAGACATTGCCCCCAAGTCGGGCATGAACGAGGAATGATGATGTCCATCTCTCCACAACAGATCTTCGAGAGACATAGTCTCCATGATAGCTTTGTCAGACGGAAAAAATTCTCTCAAAGGATCGGGCGAATCTGCGACGCCGAGCCAAGGGGATTGAGAATAAACATCAAGAGCCATGTTCAAAGGAGCATTTTCAACAGGAGGAGGATCTGATGCAGCAACGATCTCGCAATAATTGATTTCAACTGGGGTCAGAGGCATCGATTCTCCAAAAGAGGCAACTTTTTCAGGAGAAGGGATGATCCATGGGTCATCCGACCTAGAGATCATGTTGACTTGAACGGTGTTCAGTGGTGGAATGGGAAAAATACCCATGAGAATGGGGTCCTTGAAAATACTAGGTCCTACATTGTCAGGGGGATTAGGAATTTGATCCACATATGGCACGTTTTTCTCGAAGGATGAGGTAAAGAAAGACAACTAATCAACAGTAATAATCTTGCCCTCATGTGGAAACTTCAAAAGTCAAAAGATGGTGGATGGAACGCACAACATGGCGTGGGTCCAACTGCGATCGAGTAGAAGATTGTAGTTGAGTTTGGCATCAACAACTTCTACTTCAGTGTTGACTATTTTACTTTGCAATGTGATTGGTAGACTCGCGAGAACACCCAAGGGTTTTGATTCCCTTCCATCGAATGCCTCAAGGGCATTGGGAGATGAAGTGAGGGATGGAGAGCCGATGGCTTTCCAGCAAGAAGATGGCATAACGCAGGTAGAGGCACCTTCGTCCATAATGGCTCTGTGAATATTGAGGTTGTTGATGCCGACTTGTATAACAAGGGAAATCTGGTGCAGAAGTCGAGGGACGAAATTCTCTAGATCGAAGGTGAGAAGGCTAGAATCGACAGGATCAATTCCACCGATTGCAGATAACAGAGCTTTTCGTTGAGATGGGAAACTTTGAAGAACTTCCAATGCAGACATTGCGAAGGGCGCCTGTGCCAAATCCTCAATAATGTTGTTTTTTTTTTTTAATTTTTTTGGTTAATTTTGTTTTTTTTGTTTAAATTATGTGTTTTTTTTTTTCAAATTTTGTCATTTCTTTTGATATAATTTTCGAATTTTTTTTTTTTTTTTTTTTTTGTTTAAATTTTTTTTTTTTACATTTTTATTGGTTTTTTTATTGTTTTTATATTTTTTTTTTTATCTAAGTTTTGTGTTTTATTACCAACATGAAAATCACTACTCTAAAAAAAAAAAAGTTGATGCTGCATCAATACATTACAAAATTAGCATGAAAATCATCGCTCTTAAAAAAAAAAGTTGATGCTGCATCAATACGTTTCAAAATTAGCATAAAAATCACTAACATTTTAAAACAAATATTCATACTTCATAAATAAAAATATTAGAGTGTCAAAAATGTGCACAAAAAAAGGGGGGGTGATTCTGCATCACCACTTTTCAAAATCGTGTGCTTTTATGCTACCAAAAAAAGTAAGTAATATGGCAATACCCATTTCATTTTAGTCAGCAGTTTTATGCTTTACATGTGTACAATTAATTTTTCCCGCAAAAGATTAATGAAGTGAATGATTCAATATCTTGCAAGAAGTTACATGTCAGGAGATCGGGGAATCTAGGACATATGCATGCTTAGTATAAAATTTCTACAATGTTGAGATTCAAGAAGATGATGAGCTAGTGAAAAGAGTTGCCTTCAGAAGGTGTCTGTGCTATTTTTGGCGCAAGTCTATTTTTAGACTATGTCTATTTTTAGACATGATGATCATATTTCAAAAGTTGCAGATGCTATTTTTGATGGTTGATCAAGTTGGAAAAATAGATAAAATTCTATTTTTAGAATATTGGGCTAAATTCCATTGAGATCACCATCTAAAAATAGATGTGCATGTCGATTATTATTAGCTCTTAATAATAATCAGACTTAAACATCAACTTATTCTCTTGGAGCACTTTGTTTCAGTGCACAGATGTGGCACATCAATGGACTGAGGGAATTACACAATTCCCAAGGGTTTACTGGAGCTAATGCATGGAGGACTCAGTTAGAACTCAAGTGGCAGAGTTATGACATAGTTGGAAGAGTAGTTATGGAGTTGTATTCAGTTTAACTCAGTTAGACTTAGTTGAGCTAGTTGTATCTAGTCTAACTGAATGATACACTAGTGAGAGTGAAGTGAATTAATTAGTTAATTAATTCAAAAATAATAACTCGTTAATCAATTGAACAATACAACAGTTAAATACAGTGGATGGTAGTTTCAGTGGAGACCCAGTGGAGAGATAGGTGAAAGGGAAAGATGGACTATGTGTTGTGACTATAGTGATGCATTGATTGCATCACACACGCGTTGGAGATTCCAATGAGGACTGCACAATCAAGGCAAGAGTAATTCGAATTGAACATTCAAAGCTATTCTTCAATAGGGATTGAACAGTGGAGGCAGGCTAGCAGGGGCAGAGATTAGTGCATGGATTTTCAAGATTGTTCCTGATTAGTGTATGACGATTGTACTGTACTGAGAGCTTGATAAGCTTTGTATGAGGATTGTCATATGATTCCATGATACATAATATATAGTTGGAGTTTTCAGCTTCAGGCTTTCCCGGTTAAAAACAACTGTGTTATGTGTGATTGTTTTTATTTATAAATTATGCTTTACATGTGTGTGCAATTAATTTTTCCGCAAAATATTAACTATGGAATGATTCAGTATCTTGCAAGAAGTTAAATATTGTGAGATCAGGTGAATCTAGGACATATGCATTCTTAGTGCATATAATTTCTACATGGTATCGGAGCATTGTTAATTGAATATTGCAATTGTAAAGTGAGTTTGTGCTGGTGGACAATTCGAATTTGCTACAGAAGATTCTTGGTGCAGAAGTTGAGTATACCTTGAAATGGATTTCAATGGGTTGCGATTGGAGTATGCCCTTGATGGGAGCTTGAATTACACAACCTGGAAGGATAGGATGGAGGCAGTGCTAGAGGATAATGGACTAAAGGAGTTCATCGATAGCAATGTTCCTAAGCCGGGATCTAGCGATGCTGCATTATTTGACGCATGGCAAAACAAGACAGAAAAGACGAGAAGGATTCTGTTGGAAGGTGTGAAGGACCATATTTTTTCCAGCCTTCACGAGAAAGCCACTCCATTCTTAATGTAGAAGGCTTTGAAAAACTTGTTCCAAAGCAGAAGTGACCAGAGGAAGTTGGCGCTTAAAGACAAGCTCAGAAAATAAAAATGGAGAAAGGCAGCAATATTCCAAAATACCTCACGAAGTTTGTCCACTGCAAGGATGAACTGGGAAGTGTGGGAGTTACTGCTAATGATGAATACTTGGTGATCTTGGCTCTCCTTGGCCTTCCGAAGAGCTGGCATAGCTACGAAGACTCTGTCAATGGATAGGATAAACTGCTGAGATGGGAGCGACTTTGGTCGGATCTTGTGCAAGAGTAGATAAGACGGGGTACCAGGGATGGATCTTCATCGAAGAAATAAGATGAAGAGAATTTCACTTTGGCTACCAAAGCAAGGAATGGGAAGGGGAAGAAACATCCTTCAAAATTTGATGCTAAAGGCAAGAAGCAGGATTTGTCCAAAGTGAAGTGTTTTCACTGTCACGAACATGGACATTTCACCACTAACTGTCCACAAAAGAAGAAGAACAAGAAGGTTGCTATATCTATAGCTGGAGAGGCCTTAGCCTTGCAATTTGAACTTGATTTCTCTTTGATCGCATGCTTGGTTTCAATTTGTATGGGATCGTTGTGGTATCTTGATAGTGGTGCGTCTTTCCACATGACGGGAGACAAAGAGTTGTTTAGTGACTTGGAGGAGAAGGACCTCCATATGCATATAGAGTTGGGCAACGATGGTCGGTACAGTGCGACTGGCATTGGGACCATTACCTTTGAGAGGGAGTCCAGTAATCCATTCTTGTTGAAGAATGTTATGCATGTTCCAGGTCTGAAGAAGAACTTGGTCTCCTTCGCAATGCTAGAAGACAGAGGTTATGATGTT
Organism: Pinus albicaulis; assembly: GCA_034641835.2. Taxonomy (NCBI): domain Eukaryota; kingdom Viridiplantae; phylum Streptophyta; class Pinopsida; order Pinales; family Pinaceae; genus Pinus; species Pinus albicaulis. The sequence continues at coordinate 474,175,057 of CM076572.1, read as the reverse complement.
GTTTTCAGTGAGGGAAAAGCCCTCCTTTGACATAAAACAATGGGTCAAACCAAGAAGATAGGGGTTTGAATTAAGAATCTCTACAAGCTGGAGGAAGATGGTTGTGCTGCAATGGTGGGAAAAGCAGAAGAAGTGGTGAGCGGGGATGAGGGCGAATTATGGCACATGAGATTGGGCCATATTCACCATAGTGCTTTGAAGATTTTACAGTAGATTTCTACTAGACTTCCCAAGGGTACCCTTTCACAATCAGATCAGTGCAAGGGATGTACTATGGGTAAGTTTGTGAAGACCACCCTTCATGAGAAGGAGAATCGTGCTTCGATGATCCTGCAGAGAATCCACATAGATATGTGTGTACCTTTCTCAGTTGCTTCAACAAAAAAACACAGGTATTATGTTATATTTGTTGATGACTATTCTCTTAGATGCTGGATCTTCTTCATGCAAAATAAGAGTGAAGAGTTCTCAAATTTCCATGAGTTCAAAGCATTGGTGGAGAAGGAGTGTGGGAAACAAGTGAAAGCTCTACGGAGCGATAATGGTGGTGAATACATCTCGGGCGAATTCAAAGACTTCTGTAGCAAAGAAGGAATTCGAAGAGAGCTCATAGCGCCTCATAACCCATAGCAGAATGGGATCATGCAGAGGAAGAACAGAACGATCGTGGGTGTTGCACGAGCGATGCTACATGACCAGGGCCTACCGATGCACTTGTGGGCGGATGCATGCAACACTACGGTTTATGTGCAAAACCGTTGTCCTCATAGAGTACTTGGCATGAGTACACCTAAAGAAGCTTTTACTGGTAAGAAGCCTGATATTTCTCATTTGAAGATTTTTGGCTCACCTGTTTACATTCATGTGACAAAGGACGCCAGGAAGAAGCTAGAGCCAACTGCAGAAGTTGGGATATTTTTGGGGTACACAGAAACACCCCATAACTATCGTGTGTATTTTCCAAACAATTGGATTACTGTTGTGCGACGGGATATAAAATTCAATGAGGTGAAAGCCATGAAGTTATCGCTTGAGAGGGAGCTACACTTGCATGCATATGAGGAAATTCTTGTTCCCAAAGATGAGCCTCTAAATGTGGATCAGCCACAGGAGGAGATTCATGGAGTGGAGGAGTCAACTCATGCAGAACCAAACATCAGACAAGGCAGAAAGCGTACCACAGAAGATGAGAGATTGAAGCTTGATGCGACATAGAATGCAGGAGTCCCTACATCACAGTGTAGACAGAGACAGTCACCTAACTGATTTACTAGATACATGGCTCTTATGAGCAAGTGTATCGTGACAGAGCTGTCTTATTTTGAAGAAGCAGTGCAGGAGCCCACATGGGTAGATGACATGGTGGAGGAGTATGACTCCATTGCCAGAAACAGTGCTTGGGAGATTGTTCCAAGGCCAGTGGGAAAATCAGTTGTAGGATCAAGATGGATCTACAAGGTAAAGCAAGTTGCTGATGGGAGCATCGAGAAGTATAAGGCAAAATTTGTTGCCTGGGGCTTCTCACAGATTGAGGGGATTGACTATGAAGAAACCTTTGCATCTGTCGCACGGTATTCTTCCATACGGACCATCCTTGCTCTCTCAATGCAGATGGGTTGGCACATTCATTAGATGGATGTGAAGACTGCATTCCTTAATGGGATCATTGAGGAAGAGGTGTACATTGATCAGCCTGAAGGATTTTAGTTCTTCAGCAGTGAGTCGCATGTGTGCAGGCTCAAAAGAGTGTTGTATGGGCTGAAACAAGCACCCTATGCTTGTTACACTCAGATCGACAGTTATTTCACTGGACTTGGCTTCACCAAGAGTGAGGCGAATGCAAACTTGTACTAGATTGTGGTGGAGGGTAAGCTTTTAATCATTGTACTTTATGTTGATGATTTAATCCTAACAGGTTATGAGCAGTTGCTACACTCATGCAAGGCAGATCTTGCAAAGGAGTTTGAGATGAAGGATTTGGGCCTCCTTCATTATTTCCTTGGATTGGAAATATGGCAATGGGAAGGTGAACTGTTTGTGTCACAAGGCAAGTATGCCCGAGAGATACTGGAGAAGTTTCACATGCAAGGCTGCAAGCCTATCGACACTCCTCTTCCAGGAAATTGGAAGAAAGAGGATGCTACATCGGCAGAGGTAGTGGATGCCACTGTTTATCAACAATTGGTGGGTTCACTCATGTATTTAGTCAATACAAGATTAGACATATTCTATGCGGTGAACCAGATTTCACAAGCGATGGTTAAGCCTACCAAGCTCTTTTGGAAGGCAGGCAAGCATGTCCTGAGATATCTCAGGGGCACATCTGAGTACGGTTTATGGTACAAACAGACGGATGAGGTGAAGTTGCATGGATTCATGAATGCAGATTGGGCAGGAAGCCCAACAAACAGAAAGAGCACATCAGGAGGGATTTTTAGTATCGGATCTATGGCAGTTTCTTGGTACAGCAGGAAAAAAATATCCGTGGCACTTAGTTCAGCGGAAGCGGAATACATGGAAACAAGTCAATTTTCATGTGAGGCTATCTGGATGAGGAAGATCCTGGTTGGTTTGTTTGGTTCACATTTAGATCCCACGGTGATACATTGTGATAATTATAGTTGCATTAAACTCTCGGTTAATCCTGTGTTTCATGACAGATATAAACATATTGATATCCGGTATCATCATATCAGAGATTGTGTGTAGCGGAAGATCATGTTGCTTCAGTACATTCATATAGAGGATCAGGATGCAGGTATTCTGACGAAGGCACTCACCAAGAGAAAATTAGAATACCATAGAGGCAGGATTGGGATGAATGATAATCCCTATCTTGTTGAGAGGGAGTTTTGAGATTCAACAAGATGATGAGCTTAGTGAAAAGAGTTGCCTTTACTAAGTGGGCCCGCAGGCTATTTTTGGTGCAAGTCTATTTTTAGACTATGTCTATTTTTAGACTATGTCTATTTTTAGACATGATGATCATATTTCAAAAGTTGCAGGATGTTATTTGTGGATGGTTGATCAAGTTGGAAAAATAGATGAAATTCTGTTTTTAGAATATTGGGTGAATTTTATTTATAGATCTCTGATCTAAAAATAGATGCATGTCGATTATTATTAGCTCTTAATAATAATCAGACTCTAAACAACAACTTATTCTCTTGGAGCACTTTGTTTCAGTGCACAGATGTGGCACATCAGTGGACTGAGGGAATTACGCAATTCCCAATGTTTTACTGGAGCTAATGCATGGAGGACTTAGTTAGAACTCAAGTGGCAGAGTTATGACATAGTTGGAAGAGTAATTATGAATTTGTATTCAATTTAACTCAGTTAGACTCAGTTGAGCTAGTTGTATCTATTCTAACTGAATGATACACTAGTGAGAGTGGAGTAAATTAATTAGTTAATTAATTCATAAATAATAACTCATTAATCAACTGAACAATACAGTAGTTAACTACAGTGCATGGTAGTTTCAGTGGAGACCCAATGGAGAGAGAGGTGAAAGGGAAAGATGAACTATCTGTTGTGACTATAGTGATGCATTGATTGCATCACACACACATTGGAGTTGCCAATAAGGATTGCGCAGTCAAGTCAAGAGTAATTCGAATTCATTTAGAGTTATTCTTCAGCAGGGATTGCGGAGTGGAGGCAGGCTAGCAGGGGGCAGAGATCAGTGCATGGATTTGCAAGATTGTTCCTGATTAGTGTATGACGATTGTACTATACTGAGAGCTTAATAAGCTTTGTATGAGGATTGTCATATGATTCCATGATACATAATATATAGTTGGGGTTTTCAGCTTCAGGCTTTCCTAGTTAAAACCAACTATTTTATGTGCGATTGTTTTTATTTATGCTTTACATGTGTGTGCAATTAATTTTTCCGCAAAATATTAACAGTGGAATGATTCAGTATCTTGCAAGAAGTTAAATATTGTGAGATCAGGTGAATCTAGGACATATGCATTCTTAGTGCATATAATTTCTACATGGTATCGGAGCATTTTTAATTGAACATTGCAATTGTAAAGTGAGTTTGTGCTGGTGAACAATTCGAATTTGCTACAGAAGATTCTTTGTGCAGAAGTTGAGTATACATTGAAATGGCTTTCAATGGGTTGTGATTGGATTATGCCCTTGATGGGAGCTCGAATTACATAGCCTGGAAGGACAGGATGGAGACAGTGTTGGAGGATAATGGACTGAAGGAGTTCATCAATAGCGATGTTCCTAAGCCGGGATCTAGAGATGCTGCATTACTTGACACATGGCAAAAGAAGACAGCAAAGACGAGAAGGATTCTGTTGGAAGGTGTGAAGGACCATATTGTGTCCAGCCTTCATGGGAAATCCACTCCATTCTTAATGTGGAAGGCTTTGACAGACTTGTTCCAAAGTAGAAGTGACCAGAGGAAGTTGGCGCTTAAAGACAAGCTCAGAAAAATAAAAATGGAGAAAAGCGACAGTATTCCAAAATACCTCGCGAAGTTTGTCCACTGCAAGGATGAACTAGGAAGTGTGGGGGTTACTATTTATGATGAAGACTTTGTGAGCTTGACTCTCTTTGGGCTTCCAAAGACACCTACCACCAAATCAGCTCCTTCAGATTCAACTCAAACACATGTAGAGCCATCTCATCCCTCAGCTAAGGATCCCACCTCTGGACTAAAAATGAAAGAGACTCAACCATAATTTTTTCTTCATCAATGAGTGTACATAAACATATTCATGAATCATATCATGCTGATAGTGATAAGGAAATAGAAAATACTACATAAACTTCAACAATGGAGTTGTCTCAAAAAAATGTTTCCATTGTCTTGAATCCACATATATTCGTGACAACTTCTTGGAATGAATAGATGGCCACAAGAGAAAAGGAAAAGGGGAAAAATCCATGATCAAACTTGGAATCTAAGACCATGACTCCAGTAAATGTATTGGTTTGTACATTATTAATCTTTGATGGATGGAATGATGTCATTTGTTATTTTGAGGTAATACAAATTTAATTTAAAAAAAAAAAAAAAAATCAACCAAATTGACCTAAAAAAGAGGAAGAAAACATCAAACTAACAATGAATAAAAAAAACCAAACATATAATATAGAAGAAGAAAGATGCACAACAAATAAAAAAAAGTGTTGAAAAATCATGTACAAGAATGCTATAGTAAGTAGAAATGGAGAAAACATGCCAAGAGAAAACAACAATACTACATAGAAAAATTCAAGATAAAAGAATAGATTAAAATACAAAACTACTTAAGCTTAATTTCACATAAAGTGAAAAATCAATAAAACAAAACTAAGAATCCTTTTCATACAAGTTGAGATGTAAAACCAACATAAAGTAATAACTCAAGGCATCATGAGAAGAAAGGTTATTTGGAGTATGTGGAAATGTGGAGTTGGAAACTTAATAATGTTTTCTCTTACAATGTGCAATGTACTTGCAAATCAAGGAAAGATTAAATTTACTATCCAACACATGGATCAACATTTTGGGATAATATAAAGCAATATAATAAAATTGACAAAAAAAAAAAAACTAAGGTGTACAAAACGTATATAACTAAAAATTGAACCAATATATAAAGTTACACCTTGAAGTAGAGTAAAGAGAAACAAACTAAATTGACTAAACCAAATTCATAGTTTGGTACTTGACATTACACTACTCTAATCATCATAATTTTATAAAGTTACACCTTCAAATAGAGTGAAGAAAAACCAACTAAATTGACTAAACCAAATTCATGATTTGGTACTTGATATTACCTACTCTAATTATCATAATTTTAAACTTATATCACATCCTAAATATCACACTTTAAAAATAAATAAATATAAAATATGAAAAATCAAATTAACAACCCACCCATCATCATTAACATATTACCATATCATTAATAAACTATCTCATGTAACGAAATTTATAAAATTAAATCAACTCATTATCCAACGACGAAATAATACATTTTTTTTCTTAGACATGAAAAAATACATAATTCTATCCCAAAAAGCTCCCATATCCTATTCACTATGCGCTCTAACAAATATAACATTGCAAAAAAAATAACAAATCATCAATAATCATAACATATTAATTATTTTATTTAACCTAATTCATAAAATTAAATTGACTCGTCAACCAAGAAGTAATTAATATTATACACCTTTTCTCACTGACATAAAAGAAAACACGAAACGAGTCGCATATTCCATTCACCAAATAGACACTCCCCTCTTAAAAGGTAATCCATGATGGTTGGACCACTTTGCCAATCTTTTTAAAAATAACCTTCTTAATCATAAAGTTTGTAAATGTCGACAATTTATCTTATATAGTATAGTACATTGAATTTTGTGTATTTTAGAAAAAGGTAAATAATTAAATTAATAATGATGATTAATTATCCATTATTTCATGATGGGTTAATCAAAGTAAATAGGCTTGTTGGGAGTGTGTTAGCCACCTCACATAGAGGTTAGTAATAAATGTAGGGTGGCATGGACACTCATGCATGCTTAATCATGCAAACTTAAAATTTAACATTATGATGATTACAGATGGAAAGAGAGGAGTTGAGTCTAGAGATGATTATAAATGATTATAGATGGAAAGAGAGGAGTTGAGTCTAGGGAGTCGAGGTTTCATTAAGAAAAAATTTGGGTTCTCGAATAAGGTGGTTTGGTCTAGTGTAATGGATAACCAGGGTAGCTGGAAGTGGCGAGCTCCATCCATATTAGGACTTTAATAGCTAATCTGATCACAAAACGCATGGATGTTATAAAATTTCACTCTAATGTAGAGGGTGGTCTTTGAGAGCGAAATTTGGTTGTTGTCTCGGAGAAGTGCAGGGATATGAATGCTTGCATAGAAATTTGGAGTCTTCCTGAATGTCGACCTTCATGGATTGGGCATTATTAGAATTGCTAGTTCGCAGGCTTCTTCTTCGATGGAACACACTGATCACAACAAGTCTGGCATTATTTTGATAATTTTTCATCCCCTCCATTCTTACCACCTTGATGTTGGTATTGTGCTTAGTGTATGTATTGTGATTTTGAGTTTATTCTTTGGGGGTGAATTTGGGAGAGGGAATCATGTTTTAGCTCTAAACTTATATTTTCAGGTTATTTTTAATCTTGAGGCCTTGTATCGTCTTTGGGGTGGTCTTCTATTACCCGAATCTAGTATTCATTACTTCTAGTATTTGAGTAGTTTTTGTCATTGGGTTTCCCTATACTAAAATTGGGTTTTGTCTCGTATATACCTTTTAGCTGTGATTCTAGTAATAGTATTATTTGTGTATTATTTGGTCCCCGATTTCTCATCTCTAGTTCTAGTCAATGCTCTGCCAGCATACAATTCCAACGCGTGAGGATGAGGCCTCATGGCCTAAGTAAATCCCAACAGTAATCTTGGGAGGTTTTTGACACCTTTAAATCGCTTGTTCCCCCAATTACCCAAGATGAAATATGTCACGTAGAAACCATGGAAATCAAATAAAGGAAAACTCTCTCTGATTCTGAGATTTTGGATGAAGTTCCTCAATGGATTCCTTACCCTAGTCACATCAGGGGAAGCAAAAAATAGTATTTTAATGCCCTCTCCTTATATTGGAAAATGAAAACCTTACTAGGAAAAATGAGTGGAAAAACAAGTAGAAAGACACAACATATTTTTCAATCTTCAATATGGAAAATAAGTGCATCATAACTAGTGCATTTGTCTTGAACGAATGGATGTTATATTGGATAATATTGAGCACCACATTCTGTGTATTGCAACTACCCCTACTCCTCTAGGATCTAGTACCTGTGATTTGATATCAAACACCTCATTAGATATTTAATTTCTACTATGTTTTCTTATAATATTTTATTTTGGGATGTGACAATTGATACTCCTAATATACTTAAGTTGTTAATGTTGTTAGAATTTTGGAACACTTACTTTTTAAGTAGATGATCTAAAATACCTAGTTTCCCCCTGGGCAAGTTGAGATGTCTACTGAAAAATCATGGTTATGATGGTTAGAGGACTAATTTATTTGGTTGAAATTATTTTGTAAAGAAATACAACTTCGACTTAAAAAAATTGATGAGGTGCAGACCAATTAGTTTGTATGAGGTTTAGTCCCCACCAAGACATTGGTTCGAATCTCATGGGGAAGGATTGAGGATGGGAGCCACTTTTGGGGGAATTAAATTGTCCCAAGGGGCATCTAAGCTCAACCAAGCTTCACACAATCCTAGTGATAGCATCCCATTGGTGGGTAGATCACTCTTCCATCCAATATTGATTTTGACCTTTGCTTAGGCTCACCCTAATTCAAAAAAAATAAATAAATAAAAATATGGAATGAGATATGAAATTGTAGGGAATCATATATTGTTATGTTATGGTTTTAAACAATATTCGTTTTGCGTGTTGCCATGGCAGTTTCATGGGAGGACTCAGAGGCCCCCTTCTTCTGAGAAATTGTCATTGGAAAGGGTAATGACACTAAATCCTCTTTTTAAACAAAGCTCGCTACCTATAATGAATACAATTCCTTCAAGAATCTGGCCACCAGTCACCTTGGAGAGGGAGGGACAGGAAAATGTTCTGAACAAAAGACCAACTTATAGCATAAAAGTGTAGGTGAGAAAGCTTAGATTCACACTCAGTCGAACAATCATTGCAAGAAAAAAAATGAATAAAATCCCAATTCTGGAAATACAGGACCCGGACTTAGCAACATGCAGGAATTTCATGCAAGAACATGCAATTATTTGCAATTTTATGGGCATCTGGCCCTCAAAGAGAACCTAAAATTGGTGCAAACGAACTAAGTGGTGCCCTAAGAGATATATTAGGCTACATCTAGGTTCTAAAGGATTCTTCACGATAATATTTGATCTCCTAGAGGATGTGGATCGCATCTTCAAGGGAGGCCCTTACTTCCTCAACTCGGAAGGACTCTACATGCACTATTGGAAAAATAATCACATGCTAGAAAGAGAGAATTTCACAAAGGTTCATGTTTGGGTGAGGCTTTACTCTTTTACCATGGATTACTAGTCATAAAGGAATTGGAGATGAAATAGGAGAGTATATAAAAATGTTTGAGGGCACAAGAGCAGGTCATTATGTCTCATACGCTTGCATATATGTCTATCTAGATATTTCAAGCGCACTTTCGGAGGCTACTAAGTTGGTGTTCAGGGATGAGATATGGCTCCAAAACATAGACTATGAACACATGCCCTTAAAGTGTAGGAAATGTCACTAACAAAGACACCTCTTTCGATATTGCCCCCAAAATATCTATGTAACATCCTCAAGTTAAAATTTCATGTAATAAAGTTAATAAAGGAAAAACCAGACCAAGGTCATGAGACATGTATTCCAAGTTTAATTTTGAGCAAAATATCCTAGTGGGCATCACTTGTAGTTTAATCTGGCTGAGGGGAAATTGCAAAGGCATTTGAAAAGACTTTGAAAGGGAAAACATGTTTTTTTGGCATTTATTTATGAAAATAAAGGAAATTAGGAGAAAAGGAAGGTGAAAAGTCGCAAGTTGCATGTGAGGAGAAAATTGAAGGAAAATAGAGGAAAATAAAGAAATTAGAGGCATTAATAATAAAAAGGATTCATAGGATTAGTTCACAGTTTTTTCTAGTTAGCCTTTTGTTAGTTGAGTTTTGGAATTTCTTTTCAGAGAGGAGAAGAGCACCAAGAGGGGAAAGTGAAGGAAGGAAAAATAAAGCAAGGATCAAGCAAGGAAAGGTTGGATCAAGTAGCTTCAATGGGAATACTTGTAGGTAACAAGTTGCATCTATGATTTCCTAGTTTTTCTTAGCATTGCATGATATGTGCATGTGGATATTTGGTTATTTTGCAGTCATTAGCATTGGTTTTTTCAGGTTTTGACAAAGGATTTTAGCCTTTCCTTGCCATTTCTGGATAGCCATGGTGTGATGGGATTCCTTCTTGGTTGAGCTTTAGATTTCCAAAATATTTTTGATCTGGGTGAGGTGGTCTCAGGAAAATCCCCAAGGGTTGGAATTGGAGATGGTTTTCTCCAAGAAGCCCTCAACAGGTGGGTGGAGACAAGAAAATTCCTTGAGGGATGGTGAAGGAATTTTGAGGCATCCAAGCTCGATTTGGTTTTGTGATCTTGAAATTGGTTTAGGTGATATCGTGGAATGGTGATGGTGGAGGTGGTTTAACCTTTGGATCCCCTTGGTTTTTTATGGATTGGTTTATCCCATGAGATCCCACATTCATTTTTGGAATATGGCATGGGGCTTATTGGTTGAAAGAGCTTTGGTTTAGCTCAATCTATGGTAGGGCAGTACGTAGAAGTCCCTAACTTGGTTGGATTTTTCATATGGTTGTTACACAACATTTTGTCATTGTCCCTGCAATCCCCACCTCGCCCATTGGAGGGTAATTTCTGTGACCAATAAGAAATGGCATGCCTTGCAAACACCATCATTGTGTCCCTTTACATGAGAGTAACATTCCTCTTGTTGACAATTCCCTGAGTAGAGACTCAAAAACCCTTATTTTTTCCTTGGTGCAGGTAATCAGTTATGCCCTCACGCCGAAGAGGAAAATTAACATTGGGCTTGCGCCATCTGGCACTCTATCCTATTTTTCCACCCCTGCCAAGCTGTGTATGGAATGTTTTTTTAAAATAGAGGCAGAGATTCCACTCCAACCACCTCGAGGATGAATAATTGGGAGTGGTTGAACTGATAAACCACATACTACCTTCTTTAGGTTTATGGTTTCCACCTCTTATGGGAACTTCCTAAAGGATAGGCCTCCCTCCCACCTTTGTAGGGATCCTAACCTCCTCCTTTTCCTCTATAAAATAATCTATCTCTCTTAGTACAAACTAGCTGAACTTGGAGAATTAGACATACTATAGCTGAATGACTAGAGAAGATAGAAGGAATTACGTTGAGGAGATCTTGATTCCATGCCTTCATCCCGTCCGAATTCCCTGACGAGCATCTGAGACATGCTTCACCTGAACCCTGTTGGATTAGACTGCGACGTCAAAGCATCAGTTGTAACTCTTCCTTCTATTCATTTATATACATGACTATTGTTTGGTTCCACTGTTGTGTTATGATGTTTGTTTAATGCAATATGTTTAACCCTCTTTCACTAGTTAATAGTTATGAATGGAATATGGATATCTTGTATGTTGTTCTTGTTTCTTGTTTTTTGTGCAGGTGTCCAAGCGTAATGGCGAACGGATTGTGACTTATCGAGGCAGGAGCGAGAGGCCACCACTACTACAGCAACAACGACAGTTTTGGATACCAGGTAGGTCGATCTACCGTGTCCCTTGTTCATTCAATAATTAGGAAGAAACACTTTAGCGTGTCCCTTTGTTTCTAGACCTACTCTAGGGCTAGAGGGATCATCTCTATCTGCAGAGAGAATTTACCTGCATAACAAATTGGCGACTCCACTGGGGATCAGTGCGATTTTGTCATTTCATTTTTTTGGGTCAGTTTCAATTATTACTTTTTGTTATCTATCTTTTCTAGTTTTACTGTTTAGTTTTTCATCCTCTGTTCAGCTCCAAAGTGTGAAGATTGTCCTCTACTCATTAGGTTTTGGTGTGTCCTATTTTTCCCATAGTTACCTAGCTTGGCGTGATTTTTCTCTCAAGAGTCGCACACATTGGCACAGGTTTCTCTTTTTGCAATTGTGCCAACCCCTGTATGGTGCGCATCACATCCTTACAGTCACGCCAACCCCTGTAGGAAATTGTTTGACCTCCTTGATGACTCTTTTGGTCAATTTTGCTTGCTTCTAGGTTATTTTTTATGCATGATTTTTTCTTTGGGATTGTTGTTGACTTTCTTTTCTCAGTTGTTTGTCCATCTTCTTATCAATGTCAGTTGAGGCCTTGGTGTTTCTAGGTGTCCTTGTGCACTGAGCCTTTTGTTTGAAAATCGAGTCGGTTTGATTATTGTTAGTCCCATTTGTGGCTTGATTGCACTCAATTTTCTTGATATTTTGAGTGATTTTCTTGGTTTCAGAATCATTTCATCTTCTTGATTGGTTCTTCACCCTTTTTCTCCACGCATAGATTACGTTGCTTGTTTTGGATCATTTTGAAAACTGTCTCTTGGTTTGAACGACTGCAACATTAGTTTCAGTGATTTCTTATGTTCATTTCATGTTTTATTGATTCATTCAATTTAGATTCCTATGCAACACTTAATCTAGTGTTTGTTTTCGTTTTTCATGTAATTAGTGCATCATGTACTTCTTTTCATTGAAAAAATAAAAAAAACATATTTTGCATTCTTTCTTTGCATTGAAAGTGAAATACTCTTTTGCATAACTAGCATCTAATTATCTAGGAAAGAGTTTCATTTTCGTATTCTGTTAGATGCATTAGTGGATTTCTTCACATAATCTCATTGTTTGTTTTTTGTTTGAAATATATCTATCCTTCTCATAACTGGCATTCATTGAATCAGAAATGGTGTTCATTTGCATATACCTTTCAATTAGGGATTTTTGAGATCCAAAATCGATAGGACCTTAAAACTGAAATGCAATCCAAGATCAACTTTAAAACTTATTTAATTAACCTAAGGAAGCATTTAAACCTAACGAAACATTTTTAGTGGTCTAGGCTAGAGACGTGTTCTGGCATCTTAAAACCTAGTAGCTGTTGTTCGCCATCTGGCTTTAGACAGCACTAGTATGGACTTGTACTCCCCATACCGTCGAGTATATAAAGGGAGACCCTTCTAGGTTGCAATATTTTTATCCATAGGAAGCTGAGTCTGTCACCTTGTAATCGTGATACACTAAACACAGCATTCGGGGAGACTACCTGCACGTACGTCATGTCCTTTGTCATTTTTGTTTCATTTGATCACCAAGGTGTATATGGGAGTTCACGGAAAGCTGGTATACCCTCTTGCTTAGTATTCCAGAGTAGTAATTTTGATCTTGTCATGACTCTTTAAAAAGAGAAGAGATCGTCGAGCACTTGTCCTTTCACCCTCGTTTAAAATTGAAAGTGACTAGAGTCATATTTGGCCTTTTTCTCGACTCTTTAAAAATGAAACAACAAAATATGGTTTTAGTGTCATAAAATTAATCACCTACGATCACACGCCCATTAAATTTTTATTGCTTGGCATGTTGTTTTTTCCTTGGTTTTGATCTTGGAGTCCTCGATTGGTTTTTTTTTTCCCTTTCTCTTTTGATATACAGTCACGGTGGCAGAACCACCGGTTTCGTCGTCCTCACTACCTCCTAGTGGTAGTTCTTTCCCGGACATTTCTTTTGAAACTCCTTAGTCCACTAGGTTTGTTGAGATCTCACAGCCTATTCTCCCGTATGTCCTACCTCTTGCTACTGGATATCCTCCTAAAGATCTAGTTGAGTTTAATTGGCCTCCTTCTGGTGCTTGGTATAGTTTTGGGGAAGAAGGACATTTTCCTCCTCTTACGTCGGGCTCACCATTTTTTGTTGTTGTTGTACCTCTTAGTCCCCGTAGTATTTTTGAATATCTTACGATAGAGTCAGATATGGACTCATCTAGTCCTGTTGGTAGTGAAGGAATGCATGTTTCCACAAGAGAATATCAGATTTTTCCTGAAGATGTCCCACATGTTTCTACTCAGTCTTCTCCACCATCGGTGTCACTTCTGCCTGGTTATCGGTCCTTGAGTCAGCTTATGTCTGTTGTTGCCTCCATTGTGCAATCCAGTACAGTAACTCCTTCTCAGAGATCAGTCTTACCTTCATTAGGACTATCCCCTTCAACACCTGGTTCGTCGATTACTATTACATCTGTTCTAGTTCGACCGACAGTCTATGTGGCTTCATCTACACCTATTGATATCCATCAGTCATCAGGATCGTTTCACACTTACAGTCCTATGGTTTCTACCTATGTGTTTGACGAGAAAATGTTGGATATTCACCGATGTTATGCTTCTTCGACAGAGGCCACGCCTGCTTCTAGTGTTATTTCCACTAATCTTGTGATTCCTGGTGGTATTACTTTTTAAGAGTATCTGTTGGTTGTTTAGCAGTAGAGCTCTTAGGGTTCTCAGCAGTCTCAGGCTCCTGGTAATCCTCTTTTTCATCATTATGATGTTGTCAGTAACCCTGTTTATTCATATCCGCTTCATTATTATGAACATGGTAATCCAATTTATTTGCCTCCTATTGGTCCTTATCAGACTATTTCTCGTTTCAGGCCTACCTTTCCTGTGCAACCCTCTGGCTTGCAAGGACAAACCCCTGTGGGACAACCTTTAGCTCAGCAAGGCCCTATTTTTGGTCTACTCGCTCAGCAGCCCGCTCAACCTTCTCAACTAGGTCCGCCTGCTCAACTGCAAGGTGCTTACTACCCTCAAGGTTCATATCAACTGATATATACTACAGCTCAGGTCCCTTACCCTCAAAATCAACCTGTCTATCATCCACCTCAAATTCATGCTTACATTCCACAACAGACTCCATACACTGCTCAGCAAAGACCTCATTGGTATACCCCAACTCAATATCCTAGTCCTCAACCCCAGTATCAACCGACTTATCTAGCTTCTAATCCCTATGATACGGATCCTCCAGGATAAAATGTATGGGGACAAAATCCTGCTCTGACTAGATGGAATATACATGTAGGTCCTTATCAAAGACCTTCGATGACTTTCAATACCCAATTATCATTTCTTGCTACGTTGGAATTACCTGATGTGTCAAAATTGACGAATGACCCCATTCTTCATAACCCGTATTGGCCTCTGGTTCCAACCAAGATTCCTGGTGATTGTCCTAAATTTGAGGGCAAGTCTAGTGAAGACCCCTAAGTGCATGTTATGACTTACCATTTGTGGTGTTCCTCTAACTCTTGGGTTGACGATTCTATTAGAATCTGTCTTTTCCAGCGAACTCTTACTGGTGCCGCTGCAAACTGGTACATTGAGCTATCTCGTGGCGTCTTCCAAGATTTCAATTCTTTAACCATGGCATTCCTTACGCATTTTTAGTTACCAGTCTGTTATGAGACCGGGACGCACCTCCTCACTTCATTGAAACAGGACCAATCTGCTCATATCTCGGATCATATTCATGAGTGGTAATTTCATCGTCGCATGATCAAATTTGAAATTCTTGATCAGCTTCTAACTCATTGGTTCACCACCTCCTTTGTCAATCAGATTTCCAAAGACATAGCTATGGAGGCGTATGTAACTGAGGAACAAGCCATTTCTTACACCTAGTACCTTGATCTTGTATACTCTCAGTTTGGCGCATTATATGATATATTGCCTGATGCTCCCCAACCTGGAACTTCTAAACCACCAACGACTTCATTCATCGATTGTATTATTGGTTCTGTGTCTTAGATTTCTCAAAATTCTTCATCTTCAAACTCTGGGAAGTCGAATTCTGCTTCTTCCAATAATGTTTCTTCTCAGCCTACTTCGAATTCTAGTAAACCCGTAGAAGTTAATGCCATTCAGGCCAATCCTATGAATAATTATTCTAAAGGTAAAAAGAAAGGTAAAAGTAAAGCCAAAGTTGATACCTCGAAACAGGATTCTCCAAAACCTCGTACTGGTGATGGTTCTCAACGCAAACCAAAGTACCCTTGTTTGATTTGTGATGAAGAGCACTTCACCAAGGACTGTTCTTGACGGTCTGAAGTGATCCGATTGCTCAAAGGCACCTAAGGAACTCCGGTCGTTCTTAAGGAACATTTCCCATCTCAGCAGACTCAGATGGTATAGCAACCTCAGTCCTCTACCCTGTTTGGCTCTCAGGTGTTCATGATGAACGGTTCGAGCATCATTTCTATTTCTACTCGGTCGAAAGATTATACTGGATCTCGTGAGGCCACGGGGAAGGAGATTGTTGATGGTCCTCCTCCTCCGCCTGTTACTGGTCCTCTTGAGATTGAAAGGCCCAATGCTGAATCCGTTCTGTGACCACCTTCTAAAGGTGTCCTCCATAAGTATTCTTATAATCCCAACGCCCGTGCCGCTCACCATTACAATATTGTTGAGGATTTCGCTCAGGCGCCATCCGCGATGTCCACGTTAGAAGTACTTCAAAGCTATCTATCATAGCGAAGATTTTTTTTATCTACGATTGGTGGGATTGATCCTGCTGATACTAGCCTTCTTGCTTTTGATCTAGAGAATTTCGTTCCACGACTTCTACATCAGATTTCGCTCATTATTCATGTCATTATTAAAGATATTCATCGAGTAGTTGTGGACGAAGGTGCATCAACCTGTATCATGTCATATTCATGTTGGAAAGCCATTGGTTCTCCAGCTTTGAATTCATCACCAAATTCCCTAGAAGCATTTGATGTAAGAGAATCAAAACCTTTAGGTGTTCTCGCTAGTTTACCGATTACTTTGAAAGGGAAGATAGTCAATGTCAAGGTCGAAGTCATTGACAATAAACTCAATTATAATCTTCTCCTCGGTCGCAGTTGGACTCATGCCATGTTGTGTGTTCCGTCCACTCTCTTTTGTGTTTTGAAATTTCCACATGAAGGAAAGATTGTTACTATTGATCAATTGTCTTTCTTCACCTCTTCTTCCAAGAACAACGTTCCGTATGTGGATAAGATTCCCACTCCCTACGAGAGCATAGGGCCAGATATTTTTAAAGATCCTACCCTCATGGGTATTTTTCCTCTTCCTCCTTCGAATACTATTCAGATTCATATGATTTCTCGGTCTGATGACCCATGGATTATTCCTTCTACTGAATAGATTGATTTCTTTGGAGATTCGATGCCTCTGAGTCTGATTGAGATTGATTATTGTGAACTCATTGCTACTTCAGAACCTCCGTCCTTTTATTTCCCTCCTTTGAGCATGTCTCTTGATATTTACTCTCAATCCCCCTGGCTTGGTGATTCAGATTCGCCCGATCTGTTGAAAGAGGTGTTTCCTTCCGATGAGGCCACCATGGAAACCATGTCTCTTGAGGATCTGTCGTGGGATGATGGTCATCATCGTTCCTCGTTTATGCCTGGCTTGGGACTATGTCTACTTGTCTCAAGAATTTTGTAGCTCAGGTTCCTTCTCCTCTGCTTCAATTTCCTATTTTGACACATGACGTATTTACGGAAGGTAACTTGAGTAACATTACACAGACGATGCCTATTGACATTTCCGTTAAATCAGTAATTGTTGAAAACATCCATATTGGGGTTACTTGTTCTTCTGATGAAGTCTGAGTTTATAATAGCCTTTTTCGCGAATTTCGTGATGTCTTTGCATGTTCCTACGAAGAGATGCCCAGCATTGATCCTAGTATAGTGGTTCATGAAATTCTTACTTATCCCAGTTCGAAACATGTTTACCAGCGTCTTCGTCCGGTGCACCCTAGAAAAGCTGCCACCATTAAGATTGAAGTTGGAAAACTTCTCCGTGCTAGTTTTATTTATCTGATTCCTTTGACAGAATGGATCTCTAATATTGTTCATGTAGATAAGAAGCAGGGAACTATTCGTGTCTGTGTTTATTATCGTGATATTAATCGAGCTTGTCCTAAGGATAATTATCCCACTCCCTTTATTGATTAGATCATTGATGACTATGTCAGGAGTGAGATCTTTTCCTTAATGGACGATTTTTCTGGTTATAATCAGATTAACATTCTTCCGACTGATCAACATAAGACTGCCTTTATCTGTCCTTGGGGTACTTTCGCATATAATAAGCTCCCTTTTGGCTTAAAGAATGTTGGGGCTACATTTCAATGAGCGATGTCATATGATTTTCACGATATTCAACACATCATTCAACCTTTTCTGGATGACCTTCCCACTCATTCAGCTAAGTTTCTAGACCATCGTAACCATCTTCATCAGATTTTTCTTCATTGTCGACGTTACAATATTCGGCTTAATCCGCACAAGTGTGTTTTCTGCGTTGATTCTGGTAGACTCTTAGGGTTTATCATATCCAAAGACATAATTTGCCTCGATCCTCTGAATTTTGAGGCTATTATTAATCTCCCCTCTCCATCCTCATTACATTAGTTGTATAGTTTGCAAGGTAAGGCTAATTTTCTACGTTGTTTTATACCTAACTATGCAGAAGTGGCTCGGGATACACACGCTTATTAAAATAGGGTGTCTCGTTCTGTTGGGATGAGATTACTCAAAATTATTTTGAGGCACTAAAGACGTTGCTTGTCAACGATCCTCTGTTGCGTCCTCCTAACTATCATCGTGATTTTTCCCTTTATTTAGCCGCCGATTTTAGTACGATTTCCATGGTTCTGGTACAAGACGACGATGACGGTAACTAGCATGTTATTTATTACTTGTCTCATAACCTTCTCAACCCTGAGACGCACTATACACATGTTGAGAAGTTAGCGTTAGCTGTGATCCAAGACATTCAGTGTTTTCGTCATTATATTCTTTTGCGTATGGTGACTGTGATTTCTGATTGCAACCCCATGTCCTATATATTGTCTCGACAATTACTGGGGGGAAAATACTCGAAGTGGATTGTTATCCTCCAAGAGTTCGATTTGGAATTTACTACAGCCAAGTCAAAGAAGTCATTAGTCTTTGCTGATTTGATTTTTTCCCTGCCTTCAGGCTCTCCTCCATCCCGTCTTGAGTAATATATACCAGACGATGTGCTTTTCTTGATTAGCACCCTAGATCCGTGGTATGGTGATATCATCATTTATCTCCATACTTCTAATTTCAAATCTGGGTTGACAAAGTATGCCCACTGACGCATCCGTCATCAGTCACAACCTTATCGTACAGTTGGGGATACCCTCTATCATGTCGGAGTGGATTCCATTCTCTGTTGATGTTTGACCCTCTAGGAAGCTGAGAAATTCCTCAATGATTTTCATAGTGGCACCTGTGGCGGTCACATGTCTAGTTATGCCACTGCACAGAAGATTCTTCGTGCTGGTTATTTGTGGCCTTCTATCTTCAAAGACTACATTGTCGCGGTTCATAAATGTCATGATTGCCAGGTTTATCAACGTAAGATGTGTGCACCGCCTGTACCTCTTCATCCTGTCATTACCATTGGTCCCTTTGCAAGGTGGGGCATCAATTTTATGACGTGTAACCCTCACTCGGCCAGGGGTCATGCTTATATTATAGTATCCGTGGACTACTTCACCAAATGGGTCGAAGAAATGCCTACACTTGCCGCCGATGGTAAGACAGTTGCTCAATTCATATTCAATCATATCATTACTAGGTTTGGTGTCCCTAAAGCCATCGTCACCGATCATGGTTCCCATTTTCTGCATTACATGGTGGCTGAGTTGACTTTAAGTTGGGTCTGCATCATGACAGCTCAACGTCGTACTATCCTCAGGCCAATGGCCAGGTTGAAGCCATGAACAAAGTTCTTGTTACCATGTTTCAACTTACGATTGGAATCCATAAATCCAATTGGCATCTCATGTTATTTTTAGCTCTTTGGGTTAAGAGTGCAACTGGATTCACCCCTTTTCAGTCGGTTTATGGTCTGGAAGCTACTCTTCCGATTGATTGTGAAATACCTTCACTCAAGTTGGTTGTTGAATTACTGCCGAACACTTCACTCGAAGAAGTGCGTCTCCTTTATCTCGAAAGGTTAGATGAAACCCGCTGCTTTGCTGCTTTGGTTATTGAAGCACAAAAAAAGTGGGTCAAAGCTCATTTTGACCAATCAGTTTCCCCTCGTTCTTTCATGGAAGGAGATCGCATCCTCCTCTATGACCAAGCTCATGATAAGCTAGGGGAAGGTAAATTTCAACCTATGTGGCATGGGCCTTACATTGTTAAACATGTATTGCAGAATGGGGCCCATGAGCTCATTGATTACGAAGGTCATCCATTAGAACAACCCAGAAATGGGTTGTATCTCAAAAAGTATTATGCATGAGTCATTCATGCATGATTGGTGTACATAGGTGTTTTTTCATTTTTGTACATGATTTGATTTGGTGTGCTTTACGAGCATTTTCCTGCTTATTTGGGTCTTTCTTATTTGTGAAGATTTCTATTACCCCTTATGTCAGTTTCGCGGATGGTGCTTCCCGCAGTACCAAGAATTTTTCTTCAGCAGCCTAGGTAATCTATGATCCTGCTAGTTAATTGATAGAACTGCAAGTTATTTGTCTAGGATGAACTACAAACAATGTTGCTAAATATAGTGTTGTTCTTGAACTATTAACCGAGACAATCAATCTCGGCATACACACATTGCTTGTGAATCTAGATTCACAGCTTGTTGTTCTACAACTCAATGGTCATTATTCAATTAGAAACCCATACATTTTGAGATTGTATTTACGTATTCGTTTGTTGCAAAGAAAAATCGATTTGATCACATATCAACATATTCCTAGACGAATGAATGCATTAACTGATACAGTGGCTAGCATTGTATTAGATAGAAATTTGCATAATTTTTAAAATCATCATCATGTGAAAAGTCCCATATAGGAAAATAGTTGTGTATATATATATATATATATATATATATATATATCACATGTTTGCATCAGTGTGCATTATACATTAAAAAAATATATGTGTGTTTCTGTTACATCCTAAGACCCCATATCTCTAAAAAATATAGATATAAAGCCTAGGTGTCTAATCAGCGTGATGCTCATGATAGCATGTCACTGCTTGTAAAAGTCGCCTCAGCAAGCGGTGAATACGGCTTGACACCCTGTCGATATGTCTCTGGTAGGCACAAGGAACATCGTCGAATCATGCATAATCTGGGATTCCATGTGTGATCCCCTCTAGGTTGCGCACGAGCTCCTCTTCCACGCTGCCCTCACCATGAGGGTCGAAATCACGAGGAATTCGCCTCGCTATCGAAGACATGCCACGGGTCTCTCTGGGCTGACATCTATAAATACATGGATTTAAAGTCAGAACATACATAAACAAAAAATTCATAATACTCATAAAAATTAAAAACGAGTCTTACCCAAATCTTTGTCCCAATCCTCTCCCTTTGGGAATGGGAGGTCCGAATCACCAGTAAAATCTATACCAAAGTAGGGCCAGTCCTCCACGATGATCAACTATCGACGAAGCCAATCAAAGAACTCCGGTCTCCAGGACATCTGTTGACCGCCCCCTGTCCTTGGCATCAAAGCCGCCCATCGGGCCATCTGTGGTTCTCTCACTGGTGGTGTTGGGACTATGACCTCCTGACGCTGAAATATTGGTAGTCATTCCAGGAAGAATGATACCAAGATAGACCCATAACAAAACTGCTTCAATTTGGTCTGGTTGCACTTTGTTAGCTGACATTTCATGTTTATTGTCATGGCCTTTGCCAGTTGTAGATTGTAGGTGACAATCAGTCTACAACAAGAAGTAACTATGTCTCTATTGCTTCATGCAGTGCTTGTGATCCCATAGCTCGTGTAATGGTTTGCAGCACTAATTTTAGTGTTAGGTTTGGGATAGTTTGGATGTCAACTTTCCCACTCCATATTCCCTTCCGTGCCCTTAGACATACTATGTCCATCACCATGGACGTGCTCTCCATGCAAGGCTAGGTACCAGTTAGGATCAGTGCTGCTCCCCTTCGTGACAATCCTGTGATAAAGTACACGTTAGAAACATCAATCTTAAGTTCCTGATCTCGAAGGATGAACTTCTCCTGCTCCTCATCCCATATGTTGATCAAATATTGTAACAACTCTGGTTGAGCATGGAGACATAGTGTCAAGAAGAACTTCTTCAGTCCATAGTCCCCGAGAGCTTCCATGCATCTCTCATTTTCCATGGCAAGCTCGTCTTCTTCGTTGTGTTCCTGTTCTTTCCATTCTATCACCATTTTGTTGTTTTTTACCTGTAAATGCATTCATATGAGTGATATTATCCATTTGGTAACTTGGATTTGTGACTAAATGGGGTTTTTGTCTTACATTATGCACAAAAAATGGTTAGCGTCGTTGGCGGGACTATTTCCCAAACAGTCGCGCCAATGGGTGCGCCCTAGTATAAAAAATTGGCTGAGTGGCACGATTCCGTGCCTAAAACCCACGCCAACCATCGTGCCCTAATTTTCATACTTCCTCCCCCATATTTCAGAATTAGAAGTTACAGGTAGTAAGAAATGACTCAAAATGAAGAGAAATATCTTGACTATTACCTGGAACTGACGGATTTGAGATTGGTCTGCTGGATTGTCTGCTATCATCGCCGTAAAATCGCACAATAAAATGGGTAACTATTTGCTCCACAAGAGGTAAAAAGTGAAAGTAATTGTTTTTTACCATTTTTGTCATTTTATAACTTTTTACAACCATAATTAGGTTTTAAGACATGTTTTTCGATTATTTTATTATATTATTTTTGAAAAATGGGTTTTACACGTGTCTGTTGTGCAGCAACAGGTTTTTCATAACAAAGTGATGAAGTAACAAGTTAAATTTTATACTTTTTCGGACTTGGTAAAAACACGAAAAAGTCACTATTGGAGTCATATTTCAGCTCTTTAATGACTCTCTAAAACTAAAAATATTACTGAGACTCTTGTCGTTTCGAACTTGTTAAATGGCTGCGAAGTGATATCTACCCAATATACATTTACCCCTTTTTCAGGCTGGGATAAATTATTTACGAAAAAGGAATACCTTAGCCTATCGCGACTAAGAGGTTATTCCAAATATTGTTTTCTACCTTTTCGGATCTGAGAGAATATTTATGAAAAGGGCCATGATGGAGTTTTATTTTCTGCCTTCTTTTCAAACTCTCTAAACATGAAAATATGTCAAGTTCTCCCCTTGTCAGACTCGTTAAACCCTGATGACATCGGATTTCGTTGCCATGACGTTACTCGAGTTCCTCCTTCCTAGGGCTCGTAAAATGTACTAGGTTGGATTTGTTCAAAGGAAAAACTTACAACACAAGCATATTTTATCCCCTTTAAGATTGTTTTAAAAAATAATTGGGGTACTCACCAGAAATGGTGGGGGAAAATGGAACCAAGTTTTAGTTATGTTGGCAGTATGTCACTTTTGAACATGGCACTTGTCTGCATTCGTGTCAGGTTGGGGACATCTCATTTCGTCATTTTTGCCTCCATGTGTTTGGGTAATCTCTTTTGACCTATAATATGCTCTTTTCCATGTCGTCATGACCTCAGATCCTTTGATGTCAAATACTGCCAAATCTAGTGTCGTGCTGCTGATATGTTCAAGATAAGTTTGCCTCTGTAGTTTTCAACCTCCCTCTGATTCTCTGTTGGTCCTGATTCTCTGTTATCATGTTCCTTTGTCTCGTGTCAATGATGTGGGAAACATTATGGCCCACCTTCAATCAAGTCACTTCCTGTCGACTTCAACTAATTATCCAGGAATTTGATCAAGAGACTCTATTCTAGTACCTTGAAGCCTGCATGCCTTAATGGCAGGTTTTTTTCATTCGACGCAAGGTCCACATCATTGGCCTTCGATCAAGTGATTCTGCGGATGTTTGACACCAGATCACTGTTCACATTCTGTGGATTGTACCAATTGTACCTTGAGAGCCATTGTCATTATTGGTGGTGTCTCTCATGCTTGTTAACAACTTTCATCATTGGCTGGTAATCAAGTGATTTTCTTGCATGTTCAACTTCAGCTCATATATTTGCATGCTTGAATTTGTACTTGTTCGGGTCGAGATGGAGCGCAAGACCTTGGATTTTGTCTAATAAAATCTAGGCTATGAATTTTGGTGGATTATTATGACTTATTATATGACTCTTTTGATTGGATGGCTGCGACCATACCTGAGTCTATTTGTTGATCCTTACTGTTGGATGGTTGCATCCATACCTTGGATCTCAGTTTTTATATATACTCTATTATGTATGGTTGCACCCATACCACGTGTTCATGTATCAGAGATATCAGTTGTATTTGTAATTTCAGGTTTTCCGACATCGGTGTTTGGTTCGAATTCGTTCTCATAAATCATTTCACCCCTCCCTCTCCCTCGGACCTCATGCTTTAGGGGGCATCTGTTACACAACATTTTTTAATTGTCCCTGTAATCCCCATCTCGCCCATTGGAGGTTCATTTCTATCACCAATAAGCAGTGTCATGCCTTGAAAACACCATCATTGTGTCCCTTTACATGAGAGTAACATTCCTCTTGTTGACAATTCCCTGAGAAGAGACTCAAAAACCCTTGTTTTTGCCTTGTTGTGGGTAATCAGTTATGCCCTCATGCTGAAGAGGAAAATTAACACTAAGCTCGTGCCAGCTGCCACTTTGTCCTAGTTTGCCACCCGCGCCAAGCTATTTATGGAATGTTTTTTAAAAATAGAGGTGGAGATTCCACTCCAACCACCTCGAGGATGATTCATTGGGAGTGGCTGAACTGATAAACCATGGACTGCCTCCCTTAGGTTTATGTTTTCCACCTCTTATGGGAACTCCCTAAAGGATAGGCCTCCCTCCCACCTTTGTAGGGATCCTAACCTCCTCCTTTTCCTCTATAAAAAAATCTATCTCTCTTAGTAAAAGCTAGCTGAACTTGGAGAATTAGACATATTATTGTTGAATTACTAGAGAAGATAGAAGGAATTACGTTGAGGAGAGCTTGAGTCCATGCCTTCATCCCGCCCGAATTCCCTGATGAGCATCTGAGACGCACTTCGCCTGAACCACGTTGGAGGAGAGTGCGACATCAAAGCGTCGGTTGTAACTCTTCCTTATATTGATTTATATACATGACTACTGTTTGGTTCCACTATTGTGTTATGATGTTCATTTAATGCAATATGTTTAGCCCTCTTTCACTGGTTAATAGTTATGAATGGAATGTTTTTATCTTGTATGTTGTTCTTGTTTCTTGTTTTTTGTGCAAGTGTCCAAGCGTAATGGCGAACAGATTGTGACTTGTCGAGGCAGGAGTGAGAGGCCACCACTACTATAGCAAAAACGACATCGTTGGATTCTAGGTAGGTCGATCTACCATGTCCCTTGTTCATTCAATAATTAGGAAGTAACACTTTAGCATGTCCCTTTGTTTCTAGACCCACTCCAGGGCTAGAGGGATCATCTATGTCCACAGAGAGGATTTACCTGCATAACAATGGTCAATAAGAGTTAAGTTTCTCTTGTCATTGATGATTAATTATACTTGTTAATATGTGGCTTTAATGGTTTTTCTATCATTGTTATATATTTCGTTGTATGTTGGTTATAAGCATGGTTTTGTGATAGATCTTAGCTATGTATCTCATCATGTTTTGATTAGTAAATAAATGAATAATGAATGCATGACCTAATTGGATAGCTATTGTGAGAGGGAATTAGTCGTTCTTATTAAACCTCAGATAAGTTTCATATTCCTATGCTTAGATATGCATTCATGACTTGTAGGTTTCATGTTCATCATGTGTTTGACAGAACACCAGTTTTTGTTGGGAAGAGTTTGGTCAAGTTGTGGTTCAAGTTTTGGTTTGGAAGCTTTTCTTCTATGTTATTCATCATTTCTGGAAGACCCTTTTATTTTTGGGCAGGGGTTTGAGTTTTATCCCTGAAAAAGTGGCTCAGAATTTGGGTTCACAGGCATACAACTTGTTATCACTCTAGTAAATTCTGAAGTTGTGGGATTTTGGTTTTTATTCAAAGAATACTAGAGGTAACCACAAACCTACTTCAAACTCTAGGATCTAGCCTTCCTAGGGTTTAGAGAGGGATATCTCTTTAAATTTTAACTTTGTTTTAATTTGTGGATATTAGGCTAGCTATGAAAGTGCAGATTTGGTTTGGTTTTGTTGGATTTGGTGGGAAAATTTCACTTGGAGGGTAGATAGAAGGAAATCTACTTTTCCATTGTGCTATGGAGTCTAAGTCAACCTAATAGAATAGGGATCAAGGCCTAAAAGGTCAATTGTATTCAGGGCAAGATAGATAACCCATGGAGATTTGGAAAATTGGTTTTTCAGATGGTATGATCGGGATAAAGGGCACTTAAGAATCCTTAAATCCAGAAAAGGGAAGTAGTAGATAGAGGTCAAACGAGAGAGAAAGAAATTAAGGGCTCCCTACACCAGAAATCAGAAGAAAACAAAGAAATGATAACTAGTTAAAAACATGGTGCTATTAACATGTCCTGTATTAATACTCCTACTTATACATGTAGATTTAGAATTAAAACACAGATGTATGCATGTAACAAAAGAAGATAGCAATGACAAGTTTTAGAGAGTACTTCACTCCAGATAGTTTATCACAGGGATCCTGAAGTATGATGCCAAATAGTTGATCCAGTTTGCTACTCAAAATCGAAATCCAATGCCTTCAAGTCAAAAAAATATCTATAGTAATCTCCAGAAATTTTATTCCACACAAAAATACTTCAAAAGGGTGAAGTATTTATACATAATGTTTGAAAAAATATCCTAGATGACTTCTAGGAATTAACTTAGGAAAATAAAATATCTTAGAACAATAATAGTGACAGTTTCTTAACAAATCAGCAAGTTGTCCTATTTTATTCAAACGAAATAGAAAATGTCTTATGATAAGAAGCAACTGGCTGCTTATGTGCCATTTTTGATAGCTCTTTAGATATTCTTTAGAATCTAAAATGCCTTCATTGATACTCTTACTTACTGATACTCTTTCATTTCATATACTATTTAATTTCAGATACTATTTAACCATCAGTTAAACTGCTTTACTGTTGTAAAATCTATTTTGACAGTGAAATCAAAAAACAGATTCTTTCTTTTTCATCTGTTTGTCTTTCATTCTTCATAATAAATCAGTTAATGCTTTCCAATCCTCATTTTTAAGAATTTGGATATTTTTTAGTTTCATAAAATTCTCATCAACTTTAGTATACCTAGCAAATGTGGGTTTGATGACAAATAGGTGTTTGATCTCATATTGCAAATAAAACAAATCTTCAAAACTTTTCAAAAATACTTTTCCTGTGGGAATGCCTTGACATGTTGGCTTATTCACTTGCTCCTTGGCATATTCTCTTATCTTTTTGTCATAATCATTTTGAGGCATTAACTTATCACTAATAACCATGATATCAGGAAGTCCTTTTTGCCTTAAATTGGTGAACTTAACCATGAATCTGGTTATAGCAGTATTCATACCTTCACATTTTTCTTCAAGCTGCCTCATTAAATTTATTTTGGTGGTAACTTTCCTAATTTCTAGGATAGTTGTTGTTCTATCATTGATTTTCAGTTCTTCCAATTCCTTTCTATTCTCGTTGTTGAGGAAATTGATTAATCTTATAGCCTATTATGGTTTATCAACCAAATCTGCTTGTGTCTTTTGGATTTCTGCTTGGGCTGCCAATAATAATTCTCTTTGCTCAAAAATTACCTCAATTAAAGGCCATACATCATGGGTGGCTTCAATTACATTATTCCATAGGTAATTTTTTATGTATGATATCTGAATTTTGAGAGTTAATTATTTTTGTAAATTCTTTACCTCTTCACTCAATCTCTTTGATTTTTGTTCATGTATTCTGGCATTTATCTGAGTCAATTTTTTTTTCTTCTCAAGATTTTCAATCATCTTTGTCAACCTGTTAATCTCATTTGTCTTCAAAGACATCTCTTCCATTTCTTTCACTAGTTGACTTCTTTCATCTGTAGGTTGCAATGTTGTGGTGGAGGATTTAGTAGCTGAAGTGGTTGAAGAAGTCACTGGCACTACAGTGGCCAGTGGTTCTTTGGGTGCCAACTTTTCTCCTAAATTTTAAGGCACTGCTGCAGTGATGACTGGGATGACTGTAGGAATCACTGGTTCTTTTATTTTCTCCTTTTCTTGGACAACTTGGTCCATATGTACTTCCATTTCTTTAATTTGAGCTATAAGTTGAAGTATTAAACTCATCATTTCATCTTTTTCCTTTTGATCCTGTAAAACTTCCTTTGTGTGAGGATGCTCACTTTGAGTAAGTTTGAGTTGTTTCCTCAAGGAAGCTATATCCTCATTTTTATTTTTAACCAATGCTTCTACTACTTTGATGTTTGTAGGATCATATCCTACCTGCAATACTAAATCTTCTAAGGCTTTTATCCTTAGATCCTTTGCATATAATGAAGTTTTATCCATATTCATTTGATCTTGCATATTAGATATGGTATTTTGAAGCTTATGAGCACTCATAGCTTTTGTTGTGACTGTGGAATACAACATCTCTGAGGTTTTCCTATGAAACTCAATTTGATCTAATTCATGAATTTTGTCTGTAGCTACTTTCATATCAATTTTCTTATAGTTAGCAACTGTCTTTGGCACTGATACTGTGGGTTGTACTACTGAAATAATAATTTGTGTAGTTGAATAATCAAATGTTGATAGAAATATGTTTTTATTACCCGACTTTTGCTTCAAAAACTGAGAATATATTTCAGTTTTGATTTCCTCATTCTTCAATTTGATTTGCTTGTATTTATCCTTAATATCCAAATTATTTTCCTCAGTTGAATGTGAGGAAGAAGCCTCTATAATTTGCTTCCTTTCCATTAACTGTGCATCTTCATTATTCAGTTGTTCTTCATTCTGATTTGGCTCACTGATAATTACAGTAGCTACATTGGTTTCTAGCAAATCAGTGTTGGTATTCAAGGGCTCTACTTCTTCAACATCTATTGTCACTTTAACTTTAGCTATTCTATCTAATTTTGGTCTTTTGTTGTAAATGATTTTGAACTTTGTTTCTGTTGTAGTTTCTGTAGTATAAGCGCTCTCTTCTCTGATTCTTTTAGTGGATGTATCTGGTTGTTTGGCAATTTCCAAAGTGTGACCAGTATTCCTTTGGTTTACTTCCTCTGTTAAAGTGTTTTCAACCCACTCAATTTGATTAGAAAACTTCTCTATTTCTGGCTTTGATTCATGGATAAAGGGTGCCAATTTACATTTTACCCTTAGTTTACTTAAAATCCCTTGTGGATCATAATTCCATGAGAAACTTTCTTCTAATTTATATTCCAACAGTTGACTTGTTTCTTCCTTTTCTGCATCTCTGTGATTATATATGAATGGCCCAATTTGATTTTTAAGTTTAAATTGGGTCTTCTTCTTGGCTGCCATGAAGTTAATAGAATCAGAATTTAGGATCTGCCTGATGTACTCCAAGGCAAAGATCCTCATTGATGGATGCTTGGGTAACTTGTAAGGCAACAAGTTAGACCCAAAAATTCTGATTTCAGTGAATTTCTCATATAAATACCAATCACCAACTTTGCTTTGTTCTGATAACTGCAATATTTTCTTCATTTCCTCACCTATTCTAGGCTGCTCTGTTTTAGTAAACATGGTGGTTACTGGATGTAAAAACAACTCTACAAACTCTGAATAACTGAAATTTGTGCCTTCTTTTCTGAGTATGGATGTCCAAAAGATAACAGACATAGGTTTTCCTTCTATATCCAACTTTTGAAGTGAAATTGGAAAGCTATATGATTGGAATAAAAAAAAACATGTGGAAAAGATAAGAGGTATATCTGAATACTCCTTCCAACTCTAAATTAGTCAATTGATAGTGAATACTATCAGAAATGAAACCAGCATAGTCAAAGATAACTGAAGGTGGTTGAACTGGAGAAAAGGTGGACAAAAATCCCAAGATATACTCATCAGTGTGCTCATCAGTGAAATACCCAAGGATGAAGGAAAGCATGGAGATTACATGCCTTGAACCTTTAGGGAATTTAGCAGTTGAATATGGAGGATTTAACATGCAGGGGCATAAAAGTCTGAAAAATCATGAATATTTTAGGGAAATCTAGGCCAATGTATAGCTTAGTGAGGGCTTCAATAGACAAAGGGACTGCTTGGGGGTCCAGTTGAAGCTGCAACATTTGGTTTATTGACTCTGCAGTGATGGTAAATAGGACCTCTTTATTTGCATTCACAATAGCTCTTTGTTCAAGAATATAGTACTGGTGACATAATCTGATAATTTATTGACAAGGGTGAGTCATAGGGACTACATATTTGGGAAAATTGGATTCCAAAATATGAACTTCATCATGATCATCTAAAGACTTTTCAAAACACCAGTTACGGATATCTAACAGATTGAATTCAACTATGGGATCAGCTATTTTGTAGTCAATATCAGCTAGGGGAATGTGTTCTATTATCTCCCTGTAATTTCAGCAGATTGGCAAGACTAAAGCTACAGGGAGAATATTTGACCCACTTTGGGATTCTAGGATCTAGCCCTCCTGAATCTAGAGAGGGATCTCTCTAATAAGTGCAAATATTGATTTATCTTTCAGGCTTTTGGGTATGATATTAGGCTAGTTATGAAGAACAAGCGTTTTTGTTTGTTTTGGATGGTTGAGCATTATTTTTAGTTGAGTGGAAAGTCCTAAAATGAAATATTTTCAAATGGGTGAATATGTAAACAATCAGAACAAGATTTGGCTGATAGGATAGATATGAAACTGGTTTTTAGTCCATTGGGCTATGGAGTCATAAAAGGGTTTAATTGTGCAACAATTTCAAGAGTGGTCCAAGGGGAAATTCATCTATATCAAAAGATATTTTTAGATTAAATGATGGAATGGAACAATAAAAGTGTTGAAGGGGTGGAAAAAGACAATAATTTCAACTAGGATTTATCAATCTTTCCAAACAAGAAAAGCCTTTTAAGTAATTGTTTAAAACCAACCAAAGGAGAGGCCTAACCATAAAATTCTTTGGACAAGCTTGTATTGAAGCTAAATTATCAAACAAATAAACCATTAATCCACATAATTACTTTCAGAAGGGATGAAAACAGATAATAAAACAAAGTGCAGCCTAAGATCAAGCAAGATACTTTTAAATCTAAACCTGCTTTTAGCATACTCTTAGGGAAACTTTCAGAACAACCTTTGGAAAAAGAACTAGAAGACAAGGAAAACCATAAACTTTTCTAGTCTAACTCTACTTATCATATAATGAAAATATCATTCAATAACTTCCTTTCAAGCTTTTAAAATCAAGACAGGGGAAAACCAACATTCCTTGATAATTTTTACACTTAAATTAAGTCATTCTTAAACACACAATTTTGAGGAAAACATAAATATAAATCTTATCAGTCAGAGAAGGGTACTGTAAATAGTAAATCCAAACTCTATGCTTGTTGTTCTTTATCAGAGAAAAATGAAAAAAATGGCATACATGAAAGGAAAACAATAACACAGCAAGAAGTACTTCACCAATGATATAGACCAGGATCCTAAGAATCAGTTTGTATATTGATGTCAATCCAGTTACAAACTTCAAGTCAAATGTTTCAATACAGCAATCATCTTCTCTTCTCAGCCTAACTTATTTGATCACAAACAAAGCTTCAAAGCCTCTGAACACTATTTACATGTAGAAAGTTTCAAGCACAAGTATATATCAAAGTTCAGCAACCAACCCTTTACAATGTGCTCCTCAAGAAGATTTTATAGGAAAAAGAGGAGGTGGATATGTTTTTAGGGTTTAAGTATCATTAATTCTACACTTAATGCAATTTTTTCCTTGAAAACCATGCAAGGCATAAGGCAGGAATACATTGGATCTATATCTCTATTTCATAACTATGTTCTACTTTTGAGGCTTAGTGGATTAAAAGATTTGACTTTAAGGGTATTTCTTATCCTTGTAATAACTCTGCTGACAGTTGTAATAAGTTTCTTCGATTTGGAATACCTGTTCAACTGTCTTTAAGCTAATATATTATGTTCTAGTAATAACTAGGCCTTCTTTGATTTCTTTGAGGCTGCAGGTGTCTTTTTACCGCAGGTGAGGATTCAATTAGCCTCTGATGTGGTAGTGGAGGCTTCTCGTATTGATAAACCAGATCATCCTTCTTTAAAACACTGTTAATATGCTTTAATTTTGTGTGTTAGGCTTAATTAGGCCTAATTTCTGTCTTATGTTCTTCAAACTATCTTCAATTGAATGGATTAGGCTTTAGATAGTTGGTTTTAGGCCGTAATCCCTCAAAAATGTGTTAACAATCTTCAATTCTTCATCTCTGCTACGATATTATCCCTGGATACTGATACTCTTTGCTTGATTAATGTTTGCTATGTTTTGTTGCTGCGTAGGCATTTACAAAGGGTTCTTATAGTGTTATCAGTGCTCGTGAGACATAGATAAATCATGATGCGAACCCTGCAGAATGATCCCTTTGATAAATAGTGGCCTAAGGGATCGTCATCCCCGACCTTTGATTTTCTTTTAAAATAATGGAAAAACCATTAAAACCTGCAAAAATGCACAAAAAGTTATAAAAATCCTATGTATATGGGTTAAAAACTGCTTTGGAGGTTTAGGTTAGATCGTGGTCGTTGGATGAAAGAATCCAACGGCAAGGATTGCTCGCTGGGGTAAATGGAGAGGCGGATGGGTAAAATGAGGATTAGATTAAGTCTGAGTCGTTGATCTACAAAGATCGACGGTCGAGATTGATCGGGTTTATATAATGCAGAGGGGGAAACATTATAGCAAAATGGAAGACTTTACAAAGGAAATGAGAGAAAACCTTTGGCGGAAGTAACAAAGGGCTTTAGCGAAATTCATGGTTTCTGAAAGATTCTAGGCCATCAGATTAGATCAGCCACAGAGATCAACGGTGGAGATTAAACATGTGAGAATGTAATGGAAATGGGAAAGGTGGTTTCGGCTATAAAAGCCACTGGTGTCGCACGGAGAAGAGGGGGAGAGGCGGTATTGCCTTTTCGAACGTGATATGCGTCTCTGGCCAACACGTGGCTTTTTAAAACCACCCATATCGCGTAACTTTGAAAAATTAACCTTCGGGCTTAAAATCACGCGATATGGAGTCTTATCCGTTAGATTAAAGGCGAGTAAATCCAACGGTGGAGATGAGAGCATGATAAGATAAGTTGAGCGGGCGAAAAGACGAGGGGTAGGGTCAAGGCGGTTTTAATCTCGACCGTCAAATCAAAGGAATGAACGGTCAGGATTTGTCGAGGGGGAAGGTAGGTCCCAAAGGAGTTGGGCCTATCGGGTTGAATATGGACCATTGATCTGCAGAGATCAACGGTGGATCTTTACCGAAGAACTTTACACAGCGGGGTTTATGTTGTAACAAAGGGAGTCGGGTTTGATCTAGACCATTAGATCTTGGTGAATGGACGGCCCAGATTCAATCGCAAGATCGCGATCGACAGAGGCAAGGGGAAGGAAACATTGAAATGCGTCGATGCAATCTAATGTGGGTTGTTAGATCTAGGAGAGGTCAATGGTGGAGATTTAATCAGCAAGCGCAATGGTCGGGGTTATGGGTGGAGCGCGATTAAATCTAGCTAGTCGGATCATGATATAGATTAACGGCAGAAAATAATTCGGGAATCGGCGATCGGAGGAAACAAGGCACTGGAATTAAGTCTTGTGTTTTGCCGATGCGATGGGGGAAGGGTGATGCGATGGTGCGATTGGGAGTATCACATCGGCGGGCGAATAAAACAAGGATAACAAAACGTCAAGGAAAAAACTCTGATGCGATGGTGCGATTGGGCCTTAGCGCTGGTCATGGTTTTAGGTTATGTGAAGAAAAGCGAAAGGATCAGGGGTTTACAAAAAGGAAAGGGCTAATCGGAATCGGAGAAAAAGGAAGGAACCATTTAAATGCATCCAATGAACATTTGCGATACGATATTCCGATGATTGTTGATCCGTTTTAGATCAACGGTTGGTATTCGCCAAAACAATGAACCGTCAGACTTAATGAAAAAGACAGGTTTTACAAAATACAAAGGAGAAAAAGGTTTTTGCGGGTTTAGAAGAGGAGTTCAGGATCTTTAAGCGCCCGGTTGTGGGGCTTAAGGTCCTATGAAATGGAGGGTTATGAAAGTTAAGCCCTCGGGGGCTAAAAACTTTTTATAATGAAAAAGACTGTCTTTTGGCTTTAAAACATAGTTTTTAAGGGAAAATGAGGGTTCCGGTAGAGGAAAGAAGGATTTTTAAAACAAATGGAAGGAGACCAAATGATTTGAAAAGGGTCTTGAAGTGATTTTGAAGGTTAAAAAGAGGAAAATGGAGGAATTTTTATGAGGAAACGGGGATGAAATGGAGGTTAAGTATGAGTGAAGAGAGGGGTAAAGTGAAGGGAAAAATGTGGTTTTTAGCAGTCTTTTTCTTTAGGAAAATAACAGATTTTTCAGAATTTAAGAGGGAAACAACAGTGAAGATTTCACTCAAGGATAAGTTATCTTCATAAGACTTCAAGAACTAACAATTTGGCAATAAAATTATTTCTTGAAGGCTTTAAAGAATGTTTTAGTCACCATTTGATATGACAAATTTTATAGGTGGCTAACAGTGGCTCCACATGGGGATGGCACCTTCTTGAAGGTGTCAAGAACTTCAAATTTGTATTCTTTGGGAGCTGATCAATGCCTTATCCATTAGCTGCAACTTTCTTCACTTTGATGGCATTCTTTTGCTCTGACAATGTTAGCAGCCACAAAAAACAATGGAACTCTATCAAAACAAATTTTCTACCTACCCAATCCTACTGATCTAACATTTTTTCTTCGTTCAGAGTACATTTGGATTGGTAAACTCTTTTACAAACATTTTATTCTTTTGAAAACATAAAACTAATCTAAGTCTACTTCTTATTTCTCCATGAACTTAGATTAAGCAGTTGAGTTCATAATCTTCTCTACCTAACTACTATCTGTTGGGATTAGACTGTCCAACATATTTTTATTCTCTAATTTCTAAAACAAGAAATTCAAAGCAGACAAGTCAGGATTGAACAGTCTAACTTGTTGCTGATCTATGGCATAAAAACAAGCTTCACATAGATAATTATTTGCAGAAAAATTAAATCAAAATGGTGAAGGCTTTAGATCTGAAAGTTTTAAGAACATCCTTCTATATTCTTTAGCTCTTTTTTTAGGCTTATTTGAGTTGTTTTTTCTTTGTTATCTGGTTCAAGTTTTGAGCATTTTAGAACTAGTTTGCTTCTATCTTTGACTCAAGATTTAAACAGATTAGAGTCATTCTTTCTTTTGGAATCTTAGGTTCATATTTTGAGCTTGTTTGAACCTATATTTTTCTATCATAATCTACCTAATTGATAAGCCAAGATTAAGTTGTTTGGTAGATCTATTTCACTAACCTATCAGCAGTAAATTTAAAACTAATTAGTCATGATTAGGTTGTATGACTAACTAGGAGTGTGCTTCTTAGGAGTGGCATTTGAGCTTGCACACTTTCAAATTTTGTTTCTCTTTTTAGGTATGGGGTTGTATCTTTCTTGTTTTCACAATCTCCCCTCTTTTCTTTTTCTATTTTTTTTGTATTTTTTTATTTTTATAACTTTGAATGCAATGATGGATGAAATATTTATAATGAGAAAAAAGATAAAAAGGCTTCCAAACATGATAGGGTTAAGAGAAATAATTTTTGAGCATCCTGCCATCGACAGGACCCCTAAACAGTTCAACTCCATTCAATTCCTGCAATAAATAAACATTTTTACCAGTAGTAGAATGAATGAGATAAGGGCCAAGCCATAGGTTATCAAATTTCCCATGCTTGCCCTTATCTTCTCTCCTTGAATCCCACTTTAACACTTTGTCACCAATATTGAAATTGCTGGCTTTTTTCCTTCTATCAAAAAGCTTCTTGATGCTCTCTTGCTTTTGTAATGCTCTATTGTAGACTTCCTCTCTGGTTTTTTGAAGATGTATAGTTTGATTAATCCTTCTGATCATGTCATTGTCTTTAGACTGCACTTCTTGGATCAACTTCATGACTGGTACACCTAGGCTAGTTGGAAAAATTGCATCTATTCCATACACAAGCTGGTAGGGTGACATTCCAATAGATTTCTTAAGTGTTAATTTGTCAACCCACAGTGCATGTACTAGCTTAGTGTGCCAAGATTTCTTGTTGTCCTCCAGCAACTTCTTGATTATGTTTACCAAGCTCTTGTTTGAGGATTCTGCTAGCCCATTACCTTGAGGGTAATAAGCAGTAGAATGACTCAATGTGATCTGATACTTGTGACAAAATTCAACCATCTTCTTGGATCCAAATGCAGCAGCATTATCAGTGATGATATTCCTAGGACAGACGAATCTAGAGAGGATTGATTTTCAATGAATTTTATGATGACAGTGTCATTGGCTTGTCTAGAAGGGATGGATTCTATCCATTTGGTAAAATAGTCTATTGCAGTGAAAATCCATCTAAGTTGGGCATATGAGGGTAGATGGATTTCTCCTATGAAGTCTAGATCCCACTGTTGAAAAGGATCTTTAACAGTGATTGGATGCAAGGGTAAAGGAAGCAATTTTCTTTTGCCTTCAAAGAGTTGGCATTTATGACAAGAAATGTTCATTTTATGTACATATTGAAAAAGGGTGGGCCAAAAGTAACCAGCTCTAAGGATTTTGTTGGTTTTTGTCTTCCAATAGAGGTGGCCTCCACATTCTCCTTCATGGAACTCATGCTTCATTTTCTCTACATCATTCTCAGGAAAACATTTAAGCAATAACCCACTAGCATTTTTCCAATATAGAAATTTATTTACAATGCAGTAGTTTACATCTTTTAACTTTAAAAACCTTGCCTTTGTTTTTCACAAACCAGGAGGTGTATTCAGATTGAGAAAAACATACACAATATCAGCATAGCAAGAGGAATTCATGAAATTATTTTCAACAATGGGGGTTGACAATTCTTCCTTTTCATCTAATGCATTTATCATGTTTATATCAAGAGCTTCAAAATTAGACTCAGCCATTAATATTTCCAGTCCTTGGCCTTTAATGAGTTTAGTGGGCTTGATTTCTAAATCATATTCAAGTATCACAGCTATCCACTTACCTCTCTTTCCATCTGGTTCCTATGTTAGAATGTCTTTTACAACTGATTTTGGTACAAAGGCAATTATGTGGGAGTGTAGAATATAAACTCTAAAGTCTTTTAAAGCTTTGACTAAATCAAAGGCTTGTTTTTCCATGATGTTGTACTTCAGAGGAGCATCTCTCAATGTCTTACTAAAGAATGCAATTGGCTGCTCTTGTCCCTATGGATTTTTCTGCAATAGGACAGCAGCCACTGTATGTTCGAATGCGAATGAAAAAATGAAAAAAACTTTTGAAAAATCAGGACTTATAAGAACTGGTGTTTTGGTTAATGCTTGTTTTACCAGCTCAAAAGATTTTTTTGCTTCCAAGGTCCATTTAAATCCTTGTTCCTTTTTCAGCATGTTTGTAATGTTTCTAAGGAGCTCAACCAAGTTGGGTATGAACCTTCTCAAGAAATTAATCTTTCCAATGAAATATTGAAGTTCCTTGATATTTCTAGGATAAGTGATTTGCATTATAGCCTCAATCCTCTTTGGGTCTATCTTTATCCCATCTTCTGATATGATGTATCCAAGTAGTTTACCTTCTTGGAGACGAAACAATGTTTTCTTTGGATTTAAAGATATCACAAACTTCCTGCATTTCTCGAAGACCTTTCTCAAGTGTTCTAAGTGCTCTTGATCTGTTTTGGAAAAAACAGTGACATCATCAAGGTAAATAATGATGAAGTAGCCTAATTCTTCCGAGAATTCAATATCCATGGCGCTTTGAAATGTAGCACCAACATTCATTAAACCAATGGGAATTTTCACATACATGAAAGTGCCCCAAGGTGTAGTAAAGGCTGTTTTTAGTTGATCATCAGGGTGTACTAAAATTTGATTGTACCCTGAGAAGCCATCAAGCAAAGAAATTCTTTTAGAACCAACTACCCTTTTTAAAATGTGATCCATCTTGGGTAAAGGGTAGTTGTCTTTTAATTAGGATTTGTTTAAGTCTCTAAAGTCAATAAAAAGCCTTATCTCTCATGTTTTCTTCCTAACTAACACTAGATTAGACACCCACTCTGAATATCTAATAGGGACAATAATACCAGCTTCATACATTTTATTGATTTCCTTCTCAACCAAAGGTAGCTGAACAGGGTTTATTCTGCGTAGTTTTTGTTTAAATGGCTTTTGGTTTTCCTTGAGAGGTATCTTGTGCTAAATTATTTCAGTATTATAGGATTTCAGATCCTCATAACTCCATGCAAAAAAATCAGAAAATTATTTAAATAGCTCTATGTATCTTAGTTTGATGTGAGCTGGTAAAGTTTTAGACAGTTTGATCATCTTTGGTTCTAGTTCACTACCTATATTACACTCTTCTACCTCAGTTTCAATAGGCTCCAGTTTTGGTTTCTTGGCAACATCATTGAAATCAAACAGCTCTTTTAAAGGGATCAGACCTTTTGGCAAAATTTCTGTGTTAGATTGCAATGTTTCTAAGTCTTCTTTTGGTAAATATGCACTAATCTCTATGTTATGTTTAAGTTCATTAGCTAATATATTTATAACAACAACCTTTGGAGAGTTTTCTTCTTCATCAAGTAGATTTTCTTCACTAGAATAGTCATCTTCATAATTTGAATCTGAACTTGGTAGTTCAAATTCATTTCTCGACTGCAGGAAGTCTTCTATTTGTTTGTCTCCATCAAAAACTTGCCAATATTTCTCATTATCAGGGACAGCTGGTCTGAATTTAATTTGGGTGGTGCATTATTTGGTTTCATAAGGTGTTAAGCATGTTCTAGGAGAAAAAGCTAAACTATGGGCAAGGATGTTTTGTTCTCTTGGGACAAAAATAAGTTGAGATTCCTCAAATGTTTTCAATAAATCCATGACATCATTCCTATATGCTCTAAGTTTGGGGTTTTTGGCACTATATTCCCCATTTACTTGCCTAACAATTAACTCTGAATCCCCATGAACTTTTATCCTTCTGGCCCCTAATTTCTTCAATAAATGTAAGCCTAAAAGGAGGGATTCATACTGAGCTATGTTATTCGAACACTGAAAATTCAATCTGTAGGAATGACCTTCAGTGTGGTTATTTTCAGTTTTATGTATCCAGATACCTGCACCTGCATTTTTCTTAGTGCAATACCCATCAAAGTTCATACTCCATAGAGGACTAGTTTCAGGTTCACTAGCTTGGTTACTATCCTCTTTATCTTGTGTGCTTTCAGTTTGTTCTTGAAAATCAGCACTTTGTTGTATTTTTTTTAATTTCTCATGTTTTTCATTATGTTGAGGACTGCTCTCTTGACTCTGAAGGTTAAAAAGAAACGGATGACTAATTTGAAGCTCTAGACCTGTGTTTTGTTTGTTGTAGTTTTCTGGTTTAGCAAAATGTTTTGACACTTCTGTCTAGTCTTCCTCTCTCTCTATATCTGCCACTAATTCAGTTAAGGTTACTTGCTCACTAAATGTTTCATCATTAAAAAGGATAAATGAGTCAAGGCCTGTATGTATAGAATAAAGAGGAGAGTGTTGTGATCTCTCTTGGCTAGTAACCATGTATTGCATATGGGATTCCCTATAAAGTCTTCTTGTTTGATTAAAAACAGGGATAGTATCATATGTCATATCCATTTGCATAGTTCCTTGTAACTTATCTCCCCAAGATCTTGATAATATCATACCATATTTTTTGGGGTACATCAGCCACTACAATATCCATCACTAAACACTTGGATGGAATTTGTGCCAAGTTTACACAGAGGTCTTTGATTAAACCTAAACATTTCACTCTGCTTGAGTCAAAGGAGTAAAGATATTTGTAAGGTCGGGTGATTTCAAGGCCTAGGCTCTCCATTACAGCTTTGGGCATAAAATTGTGAGAGGCCCCTGAATCATGCATAGCGTTGTGTAAAATTTTGTCTTGAATCTTTAAACTAACATAAAAAGGAGGAACCGGTCCTTCATGATATCTACCCTTAGTCTTAGGACCAAATAAAAGCTCTGGTTGATCATCATTAAGATTGAGAGTGTCATTGTTCTCTTCTATGTTAAAAGCCTTCAAAATTTGGGATCTATACACATCTTGGGGGGCTAATTCGGTAAGGGGAACAGAAATTTTTATCTTGGCAATTTCCTGCTCCAAACTAAAACTAG
The DNA here is from genome assembly GCA_034641835.2 of Pinus albicaulis. Lineage (NCBI taxonomy): Eukaryota > Viridiplantae > Streptophyta > Pinopsida > Pinales > Pinaceae > Pinus > Pinus albicaulis. The sequence goes on along the minus strand of CM076572.1, from coordinate 474,135,043 downwards.
CTGACTTTTTACAATGTTTGTTTCAGCTTTGTTAACCACCACTTTGTCAGCACGATCAGCTTGCTGATTTTCTCTATTTACATTGGTTAATATTGTTTTAACAGGAGCACTAGCTGAAGTGCTAACGCTGCTAAGATCTGCACTCTATTTTTCATTGTTTTGAGTGCTTTTCTCTTTGTGTTTATCGGAATTTCCAACCACTGTTTTGTCCTTCTGTTTTACGATTTTGGGTTTATTTATAGGGTTTTTTTGTGTAGATTTGTCAGAGGTTTTAGTTTTGGGAGTTTCCTGATTCTTTCTACTTCTAAGGTCATACTCTATTGGAGTTTCTATGATGACATTTTCTATCTCTTGATAGTAATATTCATCTTCTGGTCTTTTATCATCATAGGGTGTGTAAAGACCTTGTTTCCTATCGTAATGAACTTCAAAATCATCATTGTCTACCCCCAACATGTTTATGTCATCTTCCTCTATTTTTTCTACTATTACTTCAACCTCACTCACATAGTTTTGATGAAAAGGAGGTGTAATTTGTTGATCATCCTCCCTTGGTCTGTTTTGATGTTGGTTTCTCCTAAAATTCTGATTGTGATTTTGATTTATGTTTTGAGGAGCTGCTTGGTTTTGACTTGCTTGTGCTCTCTCAAGTATGCTCATCTTTTTCATCATCTCCTCCATCATTCTTTCCATCTTTGAGCTAGATGTAGAAGGTGTATATTCCTCTCTAAAGGACACTTTCTTCTCATTCCTCATTCTTTCTCTTTTCTCCATTAGATTAACTTCCACAGCTAAGGCTCCTTTCTGCATATCTTCTAGAGTCAAAGGGTCTCTTTCTCTAAGTTGATAAGCCATTTCAGGATCAAATCCCTCTGGTAATTTTTTTAAGGCTGAGCCTTTTGGGGGTTTCAAGTCTGGGGGAAGGGCATTGTAAACACTGTTGAACCTAGTTCAATAAGCTTGTACACTCTCCCTAGTGTTTCTTTGGAGATTCTTGTAATCAGAAAGTATTTGGAGAGGGTTCTTCCTGACTTCCCATTTGTTTAAGAATAACTAATGGAAGGCTTGGAGATCGTTAATACTGTGACGAGTTAAGCCTTTGAACCATTTTCTTGCTTCTCCCCCTAAGCTTTGAGAAAATAATCTAAGTTTGACAGATTCGTCATCAATCTCATTTCTGTTAAAGTAGTCATTCATCTTATCCACTTGTTGTGAAGTAGTAGTATCACCACTGGCATCATACAATGGTATCTTGGACAGATACTCCTGTGGTAGATTGACTAAGGGTAAAGGAAGGACCAAAGGGGCATACCATGTTGCCATGATAGGAGGTTGCAGAAAAAGTGGGGGGTTGACAAGTGGTGGGTTGACAAGAGGAAAAGTGGGCTGGAATGGAGTGGTTTGGATAGCAGATGTACGAAGAACAGATGTGGATGGACTAGCAATAGATTGTTGAGCAGATCTAGGATGATAGAAACCAAAATTATGAATAAAATGTGAATCAGGTGGAGTATTTTCTCTGCTACCAGGATGTTTACTTCGATCTAGGGACGAAAGTGAGACTCTGAATCTAGCTAATCTATTTCATCAAGTGACCTAGTTCTAAATGGATTTCTAAAGTCAACTTGTGATTCTTGTAGAGCTGCAAGGTTTTCAGAAACAGAACTAGCTCTATGGGTTGATCTAAAAACAGTTGAAGATTTAGCCTTAGGAGACTTCCTAAGTATACTTTCAGGGTTATCAACTATCTCAGGGGTATTTGGGTCAGGATAAGCTCTAGTATGAATCTTTCTAGGAGCCACTATGTTGTGTTTTTTCAGACCCAACTAAACAAGAAAAGTCTAACCAAATATGGCAATCTTTAAGAGGCTAACTGATCTTTTAAGCAAGAAAAATTTAATCCTAAAGTACTCTAACTGATTTTATACGATGTTATTATGATAATGGGTCTTCCCAGTGGAGTCTTAAGGTCTGTTTAGGATTGTGGAGTCACCAGGTGGAAATTTTTAGCTCTTTTGGAGGTAAAATGTTTTATGGTCCACCACCATGTTTATTTGAATACCAATCTTGAAATATTTTTGGGTTTTTTTGAGTTTTTTCAGTCCTATGGGTTTTAAGAGTATCCTAAATGTGTTTCAACACTTAGCTACGGTGATGAGACAAAGAAATTTTACTCTTATGGCTAAGCTAGTTGATTCCTTCAAGGTTTGATAAGTTCTTATGAGAATCCTAAGGTTTCCTAGTTTGCCACTAATTCAAATAAGATCTATCATGATTACCATTGGCTTGGTAGTGCTTGAAGAGGGCTACTTGTGTTGCACTGAACACTGAGTGTCTTGTTTTAAGGATTTTACTCAGAAATTCCCTAGCTGAGTCGCTAGAAATGTTATGCCTAGTGGCTCAACTGGCTAATATACCAAATGTTCTTAAATCAGGGGTTTTTACGGAGTCCTAAGGTTACTTAGACTGTCACTAACTTAGAAATCCCCAGCGCAGTCACCAGAAATGTTAGCTCCCTGTAATTTCAGTAGATTGGCAAGACTAAAGCTGCAGGGAGAACATTTAAACCGCTTTGGGATTCTAGGATCTAGCCCTCCTGAATCCAGAGAGGGATCTCTCTAATAAGTGCAAAGATTGATTTATCTTTAAGGCTTTTGGGTATGATATTAGGCTAGTTATGAAGAACAAGGGTTTTTTTTTGTTTTGGATGGTTGAGCATTATTTTTAGTTGAGTGGAAAGTCATAAAATGAAATAGTTTCAAAGGGGTGAAGATGTAAAAAATCAGAACAAGATTTGGCTGATAGGATAGATATGAAACTGGTTTTTAGTCCATTGGGCTATGGAGTCATAAAAGGGTTTAATTGTCCAACAATTTCAAGAGTGGTCCAAGGGGCAAGTCATCTATATCAAAAGATATTTTTATATTAAATGATGGAATGGAACAATAAAAGTGTTGAAGGGGTGGAAAAAGACAATAATTTCAACTAGGATTTATCAAAATTTCCAAACAAGAGAAGCCTTTTAAGTAATTGTTTAAAACCAACCAAAGGAGAGGGCTAACCATAAACTGCTTTGGACAAGCTTGTATTGAAGCTGACTTATCAGACAGAAAATCCAGTAATCTACATAATTACTTTCATAAGGGATGAAAACAAATAAGAAAACAAAGTGCAACCTAAGATCAAGTAAGATACTTTTAAATCTAAACCTGCTTTCAGCATACTCTTAGGGAAACTTTCAGAACAACCTTTGGAAAAAGAACTAGAAGGCAAACCATAAACTTTTCTAGTCTAACTCTACTTAGCATATAATTAAAATATCATTCAAGAACTTCCTTTCAAGCTTTGCACATCAAGACAGGGGCAAACCAACATTCCTTGATAATGTTTACACTTAAATTAAGTCATTCTTAAACACACAATTTTGAAAAAAACATAAATATAAAGCTTATCAGTCAGAGAAGGGTACTGTAAACAGTAAATCCTAACTCTATGCTTTTTGTTCTTTATCAGAGAAAAATGAAAAAAATGGCATACATGAAAGGAAAACAAGTACTTCGCCAATGATATAGACCAGGATCCCAAGAATCAGCTTGTATATTGATGTCAATCCAGTTACAAACTTCAAGTCCAATATTTCAGTACAGCAATCATCTTCTCTTCTCAGCCTAACTTATTTGATCACAAACAAAGCTTCAAAGCCTCTGAACACTATTTACATGTAGAAAGTTTCGAGCACAAGTATATATCAAAGTTTAGCAACCAACCCTTTACAATGTGCTCCTCAAGAAGATTTTATAGGAAAATGAGGAGGTGGATATGTTTTTAGGGTTTAAGTATCATTAATTCTACACTTAATGCAATTTTCTGCCTTGAAAACCATGCAAGGCATAAGGCAAGAATACATTGGATCTATATCTCTGTTCCATAGCTCTGTTCTGCTTTCGAGGCTTAGTGGATTAAAATATTTGACTTTAAGGGTATTTGTTATCCTTGTAATAACTCTGCTAACAATTGTAATAAGTTTCTTTGATTTGGAATAATTGTTCAGTTGTCTTTAAGCTAATATATTATGTTTGGGTAATAACTAGGCCTTCTTTGATTGCTTTGAGGCTGCAGGTGTCTTTTTACTGCAGGTGAGGATTCAATTAGCCTCTGATGTAGCAGTGGAGGCTTCTCGGACTGATAAATCTGATCGTCCTTCTTTAAAACATTGTTAATTTGCTTTAATTTTGTGTGTTAGGCTTAATTAGGCCTAATTTTTGTCTTCTATTCTTCAAACTATCTTCAATTGAGTGGATTAGGCTTTAGATAGTTGGTTTTAGGCCGTAATCCCTCAAAACTGTGTTAACAATCTTCAATTATTCATCTCTACTGTGATCTTATCCCTGGATATTGATACTCTTTGCTTGATTAATGTTTGTTGTGTTTTGTTGTTGTGCAGGCATTTACATAGGGTTCTTATAGTGTTATCAGTTCTCATGAGACACAGATAAATCATGATGCGAGCCCTACAGAATGATCCCTTTGATAAATAGTGGTCTAAGGGATCGTCATCCCCGGCCTTTGATTTTATTTTAAAATAATGGAAAAACCATTAAAACTTGCAAAAATGCACAAAAAATTATAAAAATCCTGTGTAAATGGGTTAAAAACTGCTTTGGAGGTTTAGGTTAGATCGCGGCCATTGGATGAAAGCATCCAACAGTGAGGATTGCTCGTTGGGGTAAATGGAGAGGTGGTTGGGTAAAATGAGAATTAGATTAAGTCCGGGCCGCTGATCTGCAAAGATCGACGGTCGAGATTGATCGGGTTTATATAATGCAGAGGGGGCAACATTATAGCAAAATGGAAGAATTTACAAAGGAAATGAGAGAAAACCTTTAGCGGAAGTAACAAAGGGCATTAGTGAAATTCGGGGTTTTTGAAAGATTCTAGGCTGTCAGATTAGATCAGCCACAGAGATCAACAGCGGAGATTAAACATGTGAGAATGTAAGGGAAATGGGAAAAGTGGTTTCAGCTATAAAAACCAATGGTGTCGCGCGGAGAAGAGGGGGAGAGGCGGTATTTCCTTTTCGAATGCGATATGCGTCTCTGGCCAACACGTGGCTTTTTAAAACCACCCATATCACGTAACTTTTAAAAATTAACCTTTGGGCTTAAAATAACGCGATATGGAGTCTTAGCCGTTAGATCAAAGGCAGGTAGATCCAACGGTGGAGATGAGGGAGCAATAAGATAACTTGCTCGAGCGAAAAGACGGGGGGCAGGGTCAAGGAGGTTTTAATCTCGACCATTAAATCAAAGGAATGAATGGTCAGGGTTTGTCGAGGGGGCAGGCAGGTCCCAAAGGATTTGGGCCTATCGGGTTGAATATGGACCATTGATCTGCAGAGTTCAATGGTGGATCTTCACCGAAGAACTTTACACAGCGGGGTTTATGTTATAACAAAGGGAGTCAGGTTTGATCTGGACTGTTAGATCTTGGTGAATGGACGGCCCAGATTCAATCGTAAGATCATGATTGGCAGAGGCAAGGGGAAGACAACATTGAAATGTGTCGATGCGATCTAATGCGGGCCATTAGATCTAGGAGAGATCAACGGTGGAGATTTAATCGGCGGGCGCAATGGTTGGGGATGTGGGCGAAGAAGGATTAAATCTGTGTCGTTAGATCATGATATATATTAATGGCGGAAAATAAATCGAGAATCGGCGATCGGAGGAAACAAGGCATGGGACTTAAGTCTTGTTTTTTGCTGATGCGATGGGGGAAGGACAATGCGATGGTGCGATCAGGCATATCGCATTGGCAGGGGAAGAAAACAAGGATAACAAAACACCGAGAAAAAAACTCCAATGCAATGGTGCAATCGGGCCTTAGCGCTGGTCGCGGTTTTAGGTTATGTGAAGAAAAGCGAAAGGATTGGGGGTTTACAAAAAGGAAAGGGCTAATCGGAATCGAAGAAAAATGAAGGAACCATTTAAATGCATCCAATGAACATTTGCGATGCGATATTCCGACGATCGTTGATCGGTTTTAGATCAACGGTTGGTATTCGCCAAAACAACGAACCGTCGGACTTAATGAAAAAGACGAGTTTTGCAAAATACAAAGGAGAAAAAGGTTTTTGCGGGTTTAGAAGAGGAGTTTAGGATCTTTAAGCGCCCAGTTGCGGGGCTTAAGGTCCTATGAAGCATAGGGTTATGAAAGTAAGCCCTCGAGGGCTAAAAAAATTTTATAATGAAAAAGACTATCTTTTGGCTTTAAAACAAAGTTTTTAAGGGAAAATGAGGGTTCTGGTAGAGGAAAGAAGGCTTTTTAAAACAAATGGAAGGATACCAAATGATTTTAAAAGGGTCTTGAAGTGATTTTGAAGGTTAAAATGAGGAAAATGGAGGAATTTTTATTAGGAAAATGGGATGAAATGGAGGTTAAGTATGAGTGAAGAGAGGGATAAAGTGAAAGCAAAAATGTGGTTTTTAGCAGTCTTTTTCTTCAGGAAAACAGTGGATTTTTCATAATTTAAGAGGGAAACAATAGTGAATATTTAACTCAAGGATAAGTTATCTTCATAAGACTTCAAGAACTAACAATTTGGCAATAAAATTGTTTCTTGAAGGCTTTAAAGAATGATTTAGCCACCATTTGATATGACAAATTTTATAGGTGGCTAACATGTTCAATATCAACACTTGGGGGTTGTAATGGATTGACCACAATTGCAGTATTTGGAGTCATAGCAGGAGTAGGTCTAGGAGTTTTAAAACCTTCAGGCTTGCTTACACTCTCTTTTTTAGGCATCTTGATTTTCTTCTGCAAGTTTAAACAGTTTGCAGATGCAATTTTACTATAGCAAAGGGCTTGATTGGGAAAATTTAGCATAGAGTCTCTTTTTGGATTTTATGGCGAATTAGGTTTCTCAAAGAAGTTTCGAGGCTTTAAAACTAGTCTAAAACAGAAAACAAGGGTTTTTTGAGTTTTTGCCTGAAAAATGGGCTAAAAACTCTGTTGAAAAAGGTTTACACAAGATTAGGGCACCTGCAGAGGATATCTGGCCTTTTAGAGCTTGAAATTAATCATTAGACTGTGAAAAATTGATAATTTTTCTTGAAAAAGCGCACAGTAGACAAATAGGGTTTCTGGGAAAATTTCACCAGAGTTTGGCCTGTTTTTGGGACTTTTTGCCAATTTGGATTAATCAATTTCTTAACTTTGAAATTATTCTCTTTCTTTAAAAAGGTTTTTTCAATTTGGTTAAAGGGTTTTTACAGCTTTTGATCAAATTGATGGCTTCAACAGTTCCTCTGGAGAAAAGCACAACTTCTCTACATTCTTCACGAGTCTCTTTTGGTGAATTTAGGAGGTTTTTGGGAATAGAAATGGCTACCAAGGGTTTTAACAGGTTTATATAATCGGGGAATCAAAACAATGGTTAAACGCAAAAGATAAATGAAATAAAGGTTTAACCAAGGGTTTTATGAAAAACATATCGATTTGCATTAAATGCAAGTCTTGTCTGGCAGGGCGTGGTTTCGGACTGCAAAGGCTTTCAAAACTGGCAGTTATCACGTGGCAAACGAGCGGTAAGTTTTTTTTAACCTTAACGGACGCGGTCGAATGAGGGAATGCCACGTAGAGGAGAGAGAAATGACTGAAACCACCCATTTCGCGCGGATATGGCTTTTAGACGGTCTTGCATCTTTTCTATGCAATATTGAGTTATGTCCATTAGATCTAAAGTTTTAAAGTGAATGGTTGTGATTGTTTTGAGAGTTGCTTTGAAATGAAAAGGTGGGACTGGGTCTTGTTATATGCAACGGAAGGGTTAATATGTGGCGGGGGTTATATAGTTTAAAACATATATGAAATGTTTTAATAACGATATAGGTGGGGATCTATATATGTATTAAAAACCTTTCTGACATGTTTTTAATAGAACATATGCAAGCAGATTAATATATATTATATAGGTTTTTAAACCTTTTAAAATTTTCAAACCATAGGGGCAGGATATTTCAATAATGCTAGTTTTTATACCAAAGGGTTTATATTTTGGGGTTTTTTATTTGCACATGGGATAATAGACTTTGGTCAAAACTTTATAATAGTGAGTTCTTTGGGCTATTTAAATATAAGGAGTTAATAAGTATGGGAGGGTATTTCTTAGGGATTTAATAAAAATATGTTAAAGGTTAATATGAAAGGGTAGTGTAATAAAAACAAAATACATATTATCTCTAAGTATAGTATAAAATCAAGCATTGCTCATCTTTATATTTCTTTCACTAATACTTAGGATAAATGTAATTTTGAAGGTTTTTATGAATGCTTTTGAAGGGATGAAATTAATTATTTTAGGGTTACAATTTTACTAAGTAAGAATGTGTCTTTACTTAGGAAAAAGGGGTTTTGATGTATGAATGAATGGTAAATGTTGATGAAAGAGGGTTTAAGGTAGGAATTCAATATTTTTAACTAACCAGTCATCGAGCCTTGGCTCCAGTCCCAACAAAAGTCAGAGAAATGCTCTGAGCCTGTGTGACTGATAGCTTAGAATACTGAATACTCATAGGGGAGGGGAAATTAGTGATTTTTCCCGATGATGTCTTTATTTACATGCTTTTCCATTGCTTTCTACCTACCCAATTTCTATTTCTAACATTTTTTTCTTCATTTTGTAGGTGCATTTAGGCTTGCAACCTTAAAACATTTTCTTTCAAAGCATAAAACTATCTAAATCTACGTTATTTCATCCAAGGGCTCAGATTAAACTGTTGATCTCCTTATTATTCTCTACCTATCTATTGATTTTTCAAGTTTAAACTATTTGACAAATGTTTATTCTCTATCTAAAACATGAAATTGAAAGCATGAAAAGTTAATATTAAATTATTTAACTCATCATGGATTATGGAATTTATTGACACTTTGCACATAATCATTATTCTTGCAATGAAAGTAAAGTAGTGGCATTTGGATTTTCTCACTTTCAGGTCTTATTTCCCTTTTTCTTTTGGGGCCTATATTTTTCTAAGTCCTTTGATTTTTATTTTAGGACTTTTACCCTCTTTTTGATTTTTTATTATTTTTTCATTTTTTCAAAATATGGGAAAACAACTTGCAGAAAGCAAGGTATGTACATATTTACAAGAATTATCAAAGTCAATTCAAAATTTTATGAACCTTATTATTATAGGACCCTAACAGTGGCTCCACATGGGGATGACATTTCCTAGTGAAATATCAAGAACTCTGAGACTAGTAGCCTTTGAAATTTGACTGTGATGACCCTATAAATGTTTTCTGATATATGCAACTTATTGATAATTATGATATTTACTTTTCAAAGTTTAGGGCCTTCTCTCTGGGCTTCAACTTTGCTAAGGAAACATCCAATCCAATCTAAACTTTGCAATGTATATGTATATGTACAATGATCAAAGTGAATAAAAACTAACTATTTGTTAACTCAGGGGAGTAGTAGTGCTTCAACATTCTTCCATTAACTGGTCCTTCTTGCAGATTTGTTCCATCCAATTCTTTCAGAAAGAAAGCATTATTACCTCTATATCCATAAATTACATAAGGTCCTTTCCATAGAAAATCAAATTTTCCATGTTTTCCTTTGTCTTCTCTTCAAGAATCCCATTTTAAAACTTTATCTCCTATGTAAAAATCATCCTCTTTAGTTTTTTTATCATAGATTTTCTTGATCTTATCCTGAATGACTTGAGATTTAATATAAACTTCTTCCCTTGTTTGTTGCAAGTGAATAGTTTGATTTTTCCTTCTTTGGATGTCATTTGTTTCAACCTGTAATTATTGGATACATTTCATCACTGGTACACCTAGGGAGGAAGGAAAAACAACATCCATTCCATAAACTAGTTGGTAAGGTGAAGTACCAATGGATTTTTTAGTAGTAATTCTATCTGCCTATAAGGCATTGACTAACTTCTTATTCCAAGTCTTTTTATTGTCTTTAAGTAACTTTTTGATGATATTTACAAGGCTTTTGTTTGAGGATTCAGCTAGGCCATTACCATGGGGGTAATATGCAGTAGAGTGGCCTAGGGTAATATGGTATTTGTGGCAAAAGTCAATCATTTTCTTGGATTTGAATGTTGCTGCATTGTTAGTAATTATCTTTTGGGGGCATCCAAATCTTGAAAGAATATTTTTTTCTAGGAATGAAATAATGACAATATTCGTGGATTGTCTGGATGGTATGGCTTCAATCCACTTGGTAAAATAATCAGTGGCTATCAAAATCCACTTATGTTGGCCTGAAGAGGGGGGGGTGAATTTCACCAATAAAGTCTAAACCCCATTGTTGAAATGGCATTTCAGTTGAAATAGGCTTTAAAGGGAGGGGTAATAATTTATTCTTACCTTCAAAATTTTGGCATTTATGACATAAAGTAACATATTTTTTGATGTCAGCAAACAATGTAGGCCAGTAAAAACCAACTCTCGAGATCTTGTCTGCAGTAGTTTTCTAGTATAAATGTCCTCCACAGTCACCTGCATGAAATTCTTCAAGTATTTTTTCAGCTTCTTCCTTTAGTAAACAATTTATTAAAATCCCACTATGATCTCTCCAAAAAAGTACATTATCTAAGATACAAAATCTTACTGATTTAAGTTTTAAAAATCTAGCTTTGGTTCTTGACAATCCAGGAGGAGCTTGTAAGTTTTGTAATACAAATATGATATCTATATACCAAGGTGAGTCTGAAAAGGCTTCACTGGTCGATGGAGTTGCCATATCTTCCTGATCATCCACTTGAGCAATAAAATTTATATCTAGAGCATTACAATTGGATTCAGTCAGAAGTCTAGCTAATCCTTGACCTTTAATGAGTTTTGTGGGTTTTATCTCTATGTCATATTCTAAGATAGTCGCAATCCACTTACCTCTTCTTCCATCATGACCATCCTGAGTAAGAATGTCTTTAACTACATAATTTGGGACATAGGCAATAATGTGTGAGTAGAGAATATAAACTCTGAAGTCTTTAATAGCCTTTACCAAAGCTAGGGCTTGTTTTTCCATAATGTTTTACTTCAAAGGGGCATCCCTAAGGGCCTTACTTAAAAAAGCTATGGTTTTTTCAAATCATTGGTCATTTTTCTGCAATAAAACTACAGCAATGGTGTGTTCTGAAGAAAATGAAAAAATCATGAAATATTTCTTAAAATCAGGACTTATTAGGACTAGAGTTTTGGTTAAGGCTTGTTTGATAGAGTCAAATGATCATTTATCCTTAACAGTCCATCTAAGAACTGAATCCTTTTTTAGCATGTTATTTAGTTCTCTAATTATCTCATCTAAACTAGATATGAATCTTCTTAAAAATAGTATCTTACCTAGAAGGCTTGTAATTCTTTGATGTTTCTTGGTGAGTTGATGTTCAAAATTGCTTCTATCCTAGCAAGATCTATTCTGATTCCTTCTTTTGATATTATATGTCAAAGTAACTTACCTTCTTCTAATCCAAATAGGCTTTTCTTAGGATTTAAAGATATTCCATATTTACTACACTTAATAAAAACTTGTCTCAAATGATCCAAGTGTTCATTATCTATTTTGGAAAACACAATAGTGTCATCTAAGTAAATTACTAAGAATTCATGTATTTCCTTTGAAAAATATATGTCCATAGCCCTTTGAAAGGTTTCTCCTGCATTCATTAGACCAAAAGGCATTTTTACATACATAAAAGTGCCCTAAGGAGTAGTAAATGTTGTTTTAGCTTGGTCTTCTTCTTGGACTAGGATCTGGTTGTATCATGAAAAACCATCTGACAATGAAACTCTTGAAGAACCCACTACCCTTTGTAATATGTGGTCCATTTTAGCTAAAGGGTAATTATCCTTTAAGGATACTTTGTTAAGATTTCTAAAGTCAACACACAATCTAATTTCTCATGTTTTCTTTCTAGTTGGGACTAGATTGGAAACCCAATCAGAATATCTGATTGGTGCAATAATCTGGGCATCATACATTATTTTAACTTCTTTTTCAATCAAAGGTAATAGCATAGGGTTAATCCTTCTCAACTTTTGTTTGAATGGCTTTTGATCTTCTTTTATTGGAATTTTATGTTGGATTATGTTTGTATCATAAGATTTTAAATCTTCATAACTCCAAGCAAACACATCTTGATATTCTTTTAAAATCTCAATATATTTATCCTTCTCTTGTTGAGGTAAAATTTTGGACAGTTTGATTATATTTAGTTTTAACTCTGTACCAATGTTACATTCATCTATGTCAGATCTTACTGGCTCCATTTTTGGTTTTCTAGCTACATCATTGGAGTCAAAAAGATCTTCTAATGGGGTTAAACCTTTAGGTAAAAAATTATCCTTAAGATTCAATATTTCCGATTCATATTCAATAATTTCTTCAATCTCTACTTTCTCTAAGCTATCTATATCAGCTTGACTAAATCTAGTTGGTTTATCAAACTTTATTCTATTTACATCTAAGTTATTTAAATCTATTTCAAAATCCAAATCATGATTTATTGTACAATATGTATCTATAATACAATTATGAAATTCTCCTTCATTTTTCATAAACTTTTAAATCTTTTCATCCTGAGAAAAAAAATTCCAATAGTTAAGATTATCTGGAATTATTGGCCTATGCTTGACTTCAGCAGTGTATCTGTGATTAGGTTGGAATCCCTTGGGAGGGGAACAACAACTGGAAATGGTTGCTAATACCCCATAGGCTGAGGTAAATTGCATGTACTAGAAAAAGTTGCAAGACAATGAGCTTTTATATTTTGTTTTCTAGGTATAACAACAAACTTACATTCCAAAAAATCATCAGTTAAATCTATGACAGTGTCTCTATATCTGCTTAGTCTAGGATTGTAAACATAATAAACTCAATTTATTTGTTTTATGATCAAATCTGAATCTCCCATGATTAAAATTCTTTTTCCTCCTGAGTTCCTATGATTTGGAGTCCTAGGATGAAGGCTTCATACTTAGCCATATTGTTTGTACATTTGAAATTTAGCTTGAAAGCATGACCTTCAGAATGATTGGTCTCCATATTTATTATCTAGACTCCTGCTCCTGCTTCTAAATTATTCACTGAACCATCAAAGTCTAAATGCCATTGAGATTCATGAAAAAATTTATCATTGTTTGGTGCTCTCTTTTTATATACTAGTTCAGTTTGGATTTCATTTATTTCGGAGTTACATAGGATAAAAGAATCAAGGTCATTTGGTGTAGATTAAATTGGGTAGTTTATATATCTTTCAGCACTACTGATCGTGTACTTCATCAATGTTTCTCTATATAACTTTTTAGGTTGACCAAAAACTGATTTAGTAGCATAAGACATGTCCAATTGTAGAGACCCCTGCAACTTTTCTCCCCATGAGCGAGAAAGTAACATTCCATATTTTGGTGGGATATCAGCTAATACAATGTCCATTAATATTCTCTTACCAAGGTATTGAACTAGTGTTACACACAAATCCTTGATCAAACCTAGGCATTTAACTTTAGTTGAATCAAAAGAAAACAAACCTTTGTATGGCCTTGTAATTTCTAGATTCAGAGTTTCCATGATGGCTTTGGGCATTATATTATGGGAAGCTCCTGAATCTAGCATTGTGTTATGTAAAATTTGACCGTGAATGGTAAGACTGATATAAAATGGAGGAACTGCACCATCTGCATGTTTTCCATTTACATCTGGGCCAAAAATCAGCTATGGTTGATCATAATTTAGATTTATGGAGTCTTCTCCATCATTCATATTTAATGTTTCAGTTATGGTTGATTTATACAAGTCATATTTTACCAATTCAATCAAAGGAATTGGTATTTTAAGCTTTGCAATTTCTGATTGTATGTTGAATGTAGGTTGAGTTTTACTTATTTGAATCAATTCTTCTTTGGTAACTGTAGTTTGTGTTGGTTTTTCTTGTTTGTCTACAGTTGTTTTTTCATTTTCAAGTGTTTTAGGATTCTCTGTTTGCGTTTCTTGTGTTTTACTACTTCTAACTTTCTTTTCAGGAATTTTTTGTGAAGAAATAGATGTTCTTTCAGACTTAAAATTTTCAACAAATGTTTTTGAAGTAACAGTGTTTGTTTCTACTGTTTTAGGATCAGTAGAAGGTTTTTTGGGATCTAAATTTGTTGTTTTTACAAAATTAGAAGCTTTAGCAGCAGTAGGGTTTTGTGAATCTTTTGCAGCTTGAGAAACTTCATCAGTAATATCAACAATTTTAGGGCTTGATGCTTTCTTGGGACTAGAAATGTTTTGGGAAGAATTTGAGTTTTTCTTATTTTCCCTTGGGAGAATTTGCAGAACCTTTGTTTTAGGGGCTTCTACTATTTTCTTATTCTGAGTTTGGGAAGCTTTCTTAGTAGAAGACTCATTTTTTTTCTTGTTTCTAAGGTTATATTGATTGTGTATTTCATTTATTTCATAGTCATAACCTTGCTTATAATCAAAGGATTCACTAGAATCTAATTTAAGTTGTTGAAGTTCAAACAATTCCTGATCTTCCTGAGTAAGGAAAATAGTATTATTGTCATCAATTCCCATTAGATTAATTGTATCCTCATCATCATCATCATTATTCTGAGAAATTTCAGCATAGTTCTCTTGGAATGGTGGCCTTATTGTTTGTTCTGGGGCTGTTTCTTTTGCTTTTCCAGAATTTATGTTTTTTCTAAAATTTGGATTTCTGATCTGTTGTTGGTTATCCCACTGAGGTCTTCTCTCTATATTATCTAGTCTATCAATCACTCTTTCTAAGGTTTTAGCTATAACATCCATTTTTGTGTATGAATTAGCATTTTCTTCTTTAATGGTCACTCTTCTTTCATTTCTAAGTCTAGCTTTTCTAACTAAAATGTTCACTTCTACACTAACTGCATCATTTTGCATTTTTTCTAAGGTGTTTGCATCTCTTTCCCTTAATTGGTAAGCCATATCTATGTCAAATCCATCAGGAAATTTGAGCAAAACTGAATAAGGAGTAGGTTTAAGATTTGCAGGGATAGAATTATAGACACTATTATATCTGGTGCAGTAATCTTGAACTGACTCATTTGGAGCTCTTTTCAAGGAATCAAATTCAGACAAAATTTGGAGGGGATTATTTTTCTTTTCCCATTTATTTAAAAACAAAGTAAAAAATACAGCTAAATCAGTTACACTACCAACAGCTAAATCTTTAAACCATTTCTTAACTGCTCCTGTTAAAGTTTGTGCAAACAGTCTCATTTGAACATCTGAGTCATCAATTTCATAAATTTAAAAGAAGTCTGTCATCTTAGTAATATGTTGTTGAGCAGTATATTGGGTAGTGCCATCAAATAGTGGTATTTTATTTTGATAGTCTTGCGGCATGTCATGAATTTGTTGTGGTAAGACCATGGGAGCATATCTAGCAACCATAGCTTGAAGCTTAACTTGGCTAGGAGGTAAGGTAGAACTGCTTGGAGTTGTATTGGAAATGATAGTAGATGAACTAAAGATTGTGTTTGAAGTGCTAGGAAATGAGGATGATGTATTTAAGAAATCAAAAGGTGAACAAATGGATATAGTGGATGACGTGATTGGTGGAAATAATACTCTAGGTTGTAGAGGTAGCCTAGGGATAAATGGATTTGTAGATGAGCTGGTAGTAGAATTTATGAATGATGTAACAGCATACAAAGATGAATCTCTAGCTGGAATTATTGTGGTGTGTAATTGAGAAACTGGAGGATTGTTTGCATAAGTCAATAAATGAGCTAATTCAATAGCTTCATCAATATCCTTTAGAATAGTAACATTAATTTCTTCAACTTTAGTCTGATATTCAACATTCTTAGATTTAGAACTTACTACAATAAATTTATGTTTTGCATTCAAAAATGAAATAAAAGTAGGGTCTAAAACAACAATTTTTAAATCACTTCCAGATTTACTTTTAAATAAGGAATGCTCAAATTTCAGATCAAAATCAAATCTTGCAAACTTACTAATTCTCTTGGTAATGAATTGGCTCTTATTAATGAGATTTCAGCCTCCAAGTTTTCTATTTTCTTTTTCTTTTTACTAATTCGGTCTGGGTTATCTACTATAACAATAGGCTTAGGATTCGAGTTAGACCCGGTATAGTAGGTTTTCCCAGAAGCCAGAATTACAATTTTTCAATACCCACAACCTATAAAAACAATCTTAAAGTAAAAGTATGAATTAAATGATTCCTTTAAGACTAATTTTATGTCTAAGGACTGGTTATATCCCCAGTATGGTTGCCAGTAATGTTATCACTCTAGTCAATTCTTAAGTTTTTGGATTTTGGTTTTTAGTCAAAGAATACTAGAGGTAACCACAAACCTACTTCAAACTCTAGGATCTAGCCTTCCTATGGTTCAGAGAGTGCTCTCTCTTTAAAGTTTAACTTTTTTTTAATTTGTGAATATTAAGCTAGCTATGAAAGTGCAGATTTGGTTTGGTTTTGTTGGATTTGGTGGGAAATTTTCACTTGGAGGGTAGATAGAGGGAAATCTACTTGTCCACTGGCCTATGGAGTCTAAGTCAAGCTAATAGAACTAGGATCAAAGCCTAAAAGCTCAAATGTCTTCAGGGCAAGATAGATAACCCTTGGAGATCTTGGAAAATTGGTTTTTGAGATGGTATGATCGGGATAAAGGGCACTTAAGAATCCTTAAATCTAGAAATGGAAGTAGTAGATAGAGGTCAAACAGAAGAGGGAGCAATTAAGGGTTCCCTACACTGAAAATCAAAAGAAAGCAAAGAAATGATAACTAGTTAAAAATAGGGTGCTATTAACATGTCATGTAGTAATACTCCTAGTTATACATTCAGATTTAGAATTAAAACACAGATGTATGCATGTAACAAAAGAATATAACAATGACAAATTTTAGAGAGTGCTTCACTCCAGATAGCTTATCACAGGGATCCTGAAGTATGATGCCAAATAGTTAATCCAGTCTACTACTCAAAATCGAAATCCAAAGCCTTCAAGTCAATAAAATATCTATAGTAATCTCCAACAATTTTATTCCACACAAAAATACTTCAAAAGAGTGAAGTATTTATACATAATGTTTGACAAAATATCCTAGATGACTTCTAGGAATTAACTTAGGAAAATAAAATATCTTACAACAATAATAATGATAGTTGCTTAACAAATCAGCAAGTTGTCCTATTTTACTCAAAAGAAATAGAAATTGTCTTAGGATAAGAAGCAGTTGGTTGCTTATGTGTCCTTTTTGTTGGATCTTTAGATATTATTTAGAATCTAAACTACCTTCACTGATACTCTGTCTCACTAATACTCTTTCTTACTGATACTCTTTCATTTCAGATACTCTTTAATTTCAGATACTCTTTAACCTTCAGTCAAACTGCTTTACTTTTGTAAAATATGTTTTGACAGTGAAATCAGCAAATGGATTTTTTTTTTTTTCATTTGTTTGTCTTTCATTATTCATAATAAATCAGTCAATGCTTGCCAATCCTAATTTTTAGGAATTTGGATATTTTTTAGTTTCCTAAAACTCTCATCAGCTTCAGTATACTTAGCAAATGTGGGTTTGATGACAAATAGGTGTTTGATTTCATATTGAAAATAAAACAAATCTTCAAAACTTTTCAGCAACACTTTTCCTGCGGGAATGCCTTGACCTGTTGGCTTATTCACTTTCTCCTTGGCATATTCTCTTATCTTTTTTTCATAATCATTTTGAGACATTAACTTATCATTAATAACCATGATATCAAGAATTCCTTTTTGCCTTAAATTGGTGAACTTAACCATGAATCTGGTTATAGCAGTATTCATACCTTCACATTTTTCTTCAAGCTGCCACATTAAATTTCTTTTGGTGGTAACTTTCCTAATTTCTAGGATATTTGTTGTTTTGTCATTGATTTTCAGTTCTTCCAATTCCTGTCTATTCTTGCTGTTTAGGAAATTGATTAATCTTATAGCTTGTTCTGTTTTATCAGCCAAATCTTCTTGTGTCTTTTGGATTTCCACTTGGGCTGCCAATAATAATTCTCTTTGCTTAAAAATTACCTGAATTGAAGGCCATACATCATGGATGGCTTCAATTACATTATTCCATAGGTAATTTTTATGCATGATATCTAATCTTTGAGAGTTAATTCTTTTTGTAACTTCTTTACCTCTTCACTCAATCTGTTTGCATTTTGTTCATGTATTTTTGCATTTATCTGAGTTGATTTGTTTGTCTTCTCAAGATTTTCAATCATCTTTTTCAACCTGTTAATTTCATTTTTCTTCAAATACATCTCTTCCATTTCTTTCACTAGTTGGTTGTTTTCATCTGTAGGTTGCAATGTTGTGGTGGAGGATTCAGTAGTTGAAGTGGTTGAAGAAGTCACTGACACTGTAGTGGCTAGTGGTTCTTTGGGTGCCAAATTTTCTCCTAAAGTTGAAGGCACTGTTGCAGTGATGACTGGGATGACTGTTGGAATCACTGGTTCTTTTATTGTCTCCTTTTCATGGACAACTGGGTCCATCTGTACTTCCATTTATTTAATCTGAGCTGTAAGTTGAAGTATTAAACTCATCATTTCATCTTTTACCTTTTGATCCTGTAATACTTCCTTTGTCTAAGGATGCTCACTTTGAGGAAGTTTTAACTGTTTCCTCAAGGTAGATATATCCTCATTTTTCTTTTTTACCAATGCTTCTGCTGCTTTGATGTTTGTAGGATCATATCCTACCTGCAATACTAAATCTTCTAAGGCGTTTATCCTTAGATCCTTTGCATATAATGAATATTTATCGATCTTCATTTGATATTTCATATTAGATATGGTATTTTGAAGCTTATGAGCACTCATAGCTTTTTTTGTGACTTTGGAATACAACATCTCTGAGGTTTTCCTATGAAACTCAATTTGATATAATTCATGAATTTTTTTTGTAGCTACTTCCATATCAACTTTCTTATAGTCAACAACTGTCTTTGGCACTGATACTATGGGATGTAATACTGACATAATAAATTTTTTAGTTGAATAATCAAATGCTGATAGAAATATGTTTTTATTACCTAGCTTTTGGTTCAAAAAATGAGAATATATTTCATTTTTTATTTCCTCATTCTTCAATTTGATTTGCTTGTATTTCTCCTTAATATCCAAATCCCTTTCCTCAGCTGAATGTGAGGAAGAAGCCTCCATACTTTTCTACCTTTCCATTAACTGTGTATCTTCATTATTCAGTTGTTCTTCATTCTGATTTGGCTCACTGATAATTACAGTAGCTACATTTGTTTCTAGCAAATCAGTGTTGGTATTCAAGGCCTCTACTTCTTCAACATCTATTGTCACTTTAGCTTTAGTTGTTGTATCTAATTTTGGCCTTTTGTTGTAAATGATTTTGAACTTTTTTTATGTTGTATTTTCTGTAGTATAAGCTCTCTCTCCTCTGATTCTTTTAGTGGATGTCTCTGGCTGTTTGGAAATTTCCAAAATGTGACTAGTATTCCTTTGGTTTACTGCCTCTATTAAAGTGTTTTCAACCCACTCACTTTGATTAGCAAACTTCTCTATTTCTGGCTTCGATTCATGGATAAAGGGTGTCAATTTACATTTTACCCTTAGTTTACTTAAGATCCCTTGTGGATCATAATTCCATGGGAAACTTTCTTCTAATTTATATTCCAGCAGTTGACTTGTTGCTTCCTTTTCTGCATCTCTGTGATTACATATGAATGGCCCAATTTGATTTTTAAGTTTAAATTGGGTCTTCTTCTTGGCTGCCATGAAGTTAATAGAATCAGAATTTAGGATCTGCCTGATGTACTCCAAGGCAAATATCCTCATTGATGGATGCTTGGGTAACTTGTAAGCCAACAAGTTAGACCCAAAAATTTTGATTTCAGTGAATTTCTCATATAAATACCATCACCAACTTTTCTTTGTTTTGGTAACTGCAATATTTTCTTCATTTCCTCACCTATTCTAGGTTGCTCTATTTTAGTCAACATGGTGGTTACTGGATGTGAAAAAAACTCTGCAAACTCTGAATAACTGAAATATGTGCCTTCTTTTCTGAGTATGGATGTCCAAAACATAACAGACAGAGGTTTTCCTTCTACATCCAACTTTTGAAGTGAAATTGGAAAGCTATCTGATTGGAATAAAATAAACATCTGGAAAAGATAGGAGGTATATCTGAATACTCTTTCCAGCTGTAAATTAGTCAATTGATAGTGAATACTATCAACAATGAAACCAGCATAGTCAAAGATAACTGAAGGTGGTTGACCTAGAGAAAAGGTGGAAAAAAATCCCAAGATAGACTCATCAGTGTGCTCATCAGTGAAATACCCAAGGATGAAGGAAAGCATGGAGATTACATGCCTTGAACCTTCAGGGAATTTAGCAGTTGAATATGGAGGATTTAACTTGGGAATTTCAACATGCAGGGGCATAAAAGTCTGAAAAATCATGAATCTCTTAGGGAAATCTAGGCCAATGTATAGCTTAGTGAGGGCTTCAATAGACAAAGGGACTACTTGGGGGTCTGGTTGAAGCTGCAACCTTTGGTTTATTGACTCTGCAGTGATGGTAAATAGGACATCTTTGTTCGCATTCACAATAGCTCTTTGTTCAAGAATATAGTATTGGTGACATAATCTGATAATTTCTTGACAAGGGTGAGTTAGAGGGACTACATATTTGGGCAAATTGGATTCCCAAATATCAACTTCTTCATTATTTTTATAGGTCAATTTGGGCACCATTCCCAATGAATTATTTAACTTGGCATCATCTCTAGGACCGATGATCAAGGGTCTATCATTTCCTATCATTTCAGTTGCTACATGCCCTAAGACAAGAAACAAGAAAAATCAAGAAAGACTTTCATCAAGCAAGAATTTCCATGGTTTGAAGCTTATTATATGGCATATGAGAGCTCACCAACGTAGGCTCTAAGGGGCCTAAGTTTGTTTCATATGTAGGTAGACCCATGCAAGGTTGCTCTGCAAAGCACTTCCTGAAATTCACAAGTGCGTTGGTCACATTGGGAGCGAAATTCTCATTGTTCTGGAATCTCCACTTGGCCAGTGCCTTCTAGAAGAGTTCACATGTGTCAAGCTTTGGATCCAAGTGTCCATTTGACATCTACATGACTAGAAACATGTCTTGCTTATTTTTGGAAAGCTATTGATTTCAAAACAACCTACAGTTCATCTATAAATTTAACACAGATCTAAGTGTTTGAGGAGGAATAATTTGAGTAGAGAAATGCTGGAGGATTTTCAATTGAGAGCTTGGTTTGTGGAGCTACTGCTGGAGAGATTTATGCTGTGATGAGACTTGGGAACTTTGATGGAAGGTCACTTCAAATCAGTCACTAGGTTGTATCCTCTCCTATCATCAATAAAGAGTACTTCTTGTTTTTCCCTACATGCATCTATGTTAACTTTGATTTTCCATATTATAAGATCTTGGTTGATAATGTAGTTTATGCTTTACTGATTTACCTAACTAGCTTGAATAGATATCTATATTATTTCATCTTCTTTTGTTTCAGTGTTCTTTATTGCAGGAAGCATTCAACTCACAAACTGCTTGAATTTGAAGCTGCGACAGAAGCGACAGAAGGAGCCATTTGGAAGTGACTGAACAAGTAAGCCTCCAATCCTCTCTGCATATCTATTCTGAGTTAGGAGAAATGGTAGTATAGTCTTTCACCTATTTTTCTAGACTAGCACTTATCAAGGGAAGCATAATTTATCCGTAGATTACAATTCTGGCCCAACAAACTGGCGACTCCACTGGGGAGAATTTCTCTTAGTTTTAGGTGTTTTAGTCTCTGATTTTCTTTGTAAATCCACCCAGTAACTGTTACACATAAATATTAGACTTGTTCAAAGCTTAATTTGCAAAGACAGTGAGCCAAACAATAGTATTTTTCCTTGTCTACTGCGCCCAACACACCCTTAGACTAGACACAGTGCTTTACAGAGCATTGTCTCCCTTCCAAGCCTACGTTGCAGAGCACTGTCTCTCCTTGGAGACTGTGTTGACTCCTGGAAGTGACCAAATTCCCTTGAATTTGACTTTGCAACTTGCTTCAGTTTTTTTTGCTGCTGTGTTCTGAAAAGTTTGATGCTCAATTGACCAGTGACTCTATATACTTCTTCCTCCTTTGGATGAAAATTTGTTCAATGTTTGTTTAGAAAATTTTTTCTTTATCATTGACAAGTTGATTTCAAAGTATTTTTTATGGTCACATTAAGAATCATTTGCTTTCGAAATAGGAAATTGTCGTAAAATATTCATTTCCTTGATAGGAGAAATTGTTGTTGAAATCCTCATTTTTCCTTCAAAAGAGAAATTGTTGTTTGTATTCTTCGTTTCTCGAAAGTAAAAATCATTTTGATTTTTGATCTAGTGCACCTGGTTTCTTTTCTGCATTCATAACATTAAAAGAACTGAAAAGAAAAACTTGCATTTGCATGTAGGATTGTGTGTGTTTTTCAAAAGGAACATTAGGAAATCTGCATTTAGTTTGTCATTCATTGATTTTGTTTTTGTTCATTGATTTCTTTGCTCACAAACTATTTGCTCTCTTCCCTTAGTAGTTATGTTCTTCATTGAAAAAGGTGAAAGTGAAAGTTTGTTTATCATTCTTAGCTTGAACTTTAGAAATTTCATATATATCATCGTGGTGAACCTGAAAGGCAAATTGTTAAGCAAGATCAACATAAAATAAATCTCAATTTACTTAACAACGCATTGGAACCTTAATGATAACATTTAGAAGACCTAGGCTAGAGACGTGTTCTGGCGTCGTAAAACATAGCAGTTGTCGTTAACTTTTCTGCGATACATTCCGAGTGTGATACCTCACTCCACGTACGTAAGTATATCGTAGCTCGTCCACGTACTCTCAGATATAACAGGCAGTGTTATAGTACGATAAGTATAAAGGGGTGCTCTCACTGTGCGTTTTCGCATCAGACAGCGCTAATATGGACTTGGGCCTCCATGTACCTTCGGGTATATTTGGGAGGACAACTTTTAGGTGCTATCCATCCATAGTGAACCGAGTCGGCTGCCCTGAAATTGTGATACACCGAACACAACATTCGGGGAGATTGCCTGCCTATACTTATTGGTTCGCCAGGAGGTATTATGCAGTTCATAGTTTCTTGGTAAACCCTTTTGCCTAGCATCATCCTCTCTTTTTTTATTTGTTTTTGGATAAGATAATTCAGTAATCATGGAAGAACACAATCCTACCCCCCGTCGTTCACGTAGATTAACTTTAAAACCACCTTTACCACTGGAAGTTATTTCTGGTAGGCGAAGGCGATCACGATCTGCTGAATCAAGTACAATTCTTACCTCTGGCGAAACATCATCATTTAAACCAGAGCTAGCTCAAATTGTTTCCACACATCCTGGTTCGTTTACTGTTGTCGAAACGAAGTCTTCAGAGCTACCTGTGGTCACGATCCATTCAATCATTGAGACCATACCTCTTGGACCCGGCGTTGTTCAATCACAAATTGATCCAGATCCTGTCTCTTCTTTTCCAGCACATCTGAATCCTAAAGTCGAACAACTGGAAGTTGTTCCTACCTTGGTCATCCCACAAAGTTTTGTAGCTATTGAAACTCCCATATCACATATTCAACCATCTGAAATATATTTTGGGCCTGACGGTGAAGTTCTTCCTCCAGGTTTAATTGCGATTGAAGAAATCCCACAACCTGATACACATTTAAGTCCAACCCATTTTGCGGGAGACCTTTACCTGTACCAATATTTTCCTCAATCGTTTCCATCTTATTTTGTTGATCCCATTTCCATTCAGTCTCCCATAGATTTTGGACAGTATACATTTGGTCATACAACCATGCCTGAACCAACATCTTCGGTTGGGTCTGCTGTTCCAATTACGTCAGCTCCTACCCTTGCTACCTCGTCAATGTTCACAACCTCACCAGATTCATATTTGCACGGTGGCCCTTTGGTCCCAACAGGATACAAATCATTGTCTGGCACTTTCTCTGGTACATCTTCAAGACCATGGTCTTTACCAATTTCATCATCTAGTGTTTTAACTGGTATTCCTATAGTTAGTACTGAACGACTTGATTCATTACATCCATCATCAGGGAAATATCAAGTCGGTCCTTATGGGTCAATTCCTTTAAGTACCATATCAACTGGACTCCTAGCATTTGGAGAACAATATTTTCCATCTTATTATCCTCCTTATGCTGGGGGGAAATATTTTGTCACCCAATATGACAGTACTCGGTCACATTTTGGTCAAACTAATGTTGACATGAATTTTTTTCAATGGCAGCCCACTCCGCTTATCCAACCACAAACGGTTGTACAATCGTATCAACTGGTTCGACCTATTACACCCACTTCATTACCACTTGTTAATACATCTATACCCCTATTACAGAATCAAAATATTGTACATCAACCTTATCAGGCAAGTTATTCGACTCAATATCATTAAATTTTGGGTCCACAGACTCAAAATCCTTTGGTTAATATACAACAAACTGTATCAGGGATCATTTATTCACAAGTTGGTGTACCATTTTATGGGATGTCACAAATGCAACCTAGTTATACATATCAACTGAATCCAACTTACACTAATTTGGTTTATAACATTTGTTGGCTCGAGGGGTCCTAACCCAGGTTCGGAGCTCAAAGTTTGCCAACAAACCCCTATAATATTGGCCCTTTCAGCAGTGACCCACTTTCGCAGGTCAAAGTCTCACCCGGAGTAGTATGGGAGGGTGCTGGAACCAGGTTTCTGCACCCTGAGAAAGGATGGGTAAGGCAAGCAAGGCTGCGTTATACCCTGTAATTCCCAGATTACCTCGTTCTTTGTAGGGTCACTTAGGTCCCAATTCGCATCCATGTGCGCTAGATCTATAATTATATGCTTTTACAACAATAGCACAGTATTGCATAACATAACAGAATAGATCTAGGTACAAAAAACACACTTACACAGATCTTCGCAACTCAAATACAGAAAATACACAATGCAGTAATTACCAACAATTCACACAAAGAGTACTCACAGATTGAGTTCTCTATCAAACTTTCTTATTCATTCATTCATCAATTCCCCCTTACAATTCCCTTCCCAGCCTACGCACACAGCAACAGGGTCCGCACACAGCTGGACTTGGATCTCTGCACACACATCTAGCAGGAGTCCTTTCCCCAAAACCCAAACAGATAGCTTAAACTACAATTCGCATCAATAGCTCATCATTCTTACCTTACAATACAAAAATGTTCCTCTATTTATAATAATATAGCCTAGATATTCCTATGGTCCACAAATCGTGGTTTTTGGACCCTTGGTTTACCCTTTTACCCATTACAACGCTTTCAGGGCTTTGACCTGCCCCAAAACCCCTGCGCTAGATTAAATCTAATCAAAAGTATTCAAAATGGACCATATTTGCAGCTTGTGGGAGACCCTGTTCCAACAGTCCCCCAACACAATCTTGTGACTCATCCCGAGTCACTGTGGTGTGTGGCCAGCGCCCAAAGCAACCCCTGATGCATCCACATGTACATGAAATTCCTTCGACCAATCAGGAAATATGAGTATGGGTGCAAAAATCATCTTTTATTTGAGTAGTTCAAAGCTCTTCTGACATTCATCATCCCAAAAAAAGAAACATATTTTTTAAGTGGCTTTTCCATGGGTGTCATGATCAGGGCGTACCCTTGAATGAATTTCCTGTAATATCCCGTGTGTCCAAGAATAGAACGCAGTTGTTTTTCCGTGGTTTGGACCGCAAGGTCTATAATTACGGCTACCTTCACAGGATCAACCATCAACCCTTGCCGATAGACTATGTGCTCGAGCAAGATCCCAAATGGTACACAGAAGATGCACTTTGTAATATTCAAGGAAATCTGATGCTTCCGGTATGCATCCAACACTAATCGCAGGTTAGAGACATGCTCCTTTACCAGGCCAAAAATTGTCCAGTGATCGAAATAAACCTCTAGGAACTTATGAATAAATTCCTTGAATACAGCGACTACGACCCTTGAATAAATAGCAGGTGTGTTCTTGAGACCAAAGGGCATGACCGTATACTGAAAGGACCCCCATTTAGTCCCAAAGGTAGTCTTACTGCGATCTTTAGGTGCAATTTGGATCTGGTGGTACCCTAAGAACCCATCAGTGAAGGAATAGGCCTCCTGTCTGCCCACGCTATCAAGGATTTCATCAAAGAAGGGTGTAGGGAAGGGGTCATGGACGCAGGCATCATTCAACTTGTGTAGATCTACGCAGATGCATATTTCCCCCTTGGTCTTATTTTCATGGATGACCATTGGACTTACCCAATTCGACAATTCAACTGGTTCAATGATACCTGTGGCAAGAATTTTGTCCAACTCTTCTTTGACCTTTTTCTTATATTTAGGATTCAGTCAGTAAGGCCACTGCTTGACGGGGCGCGCCTCAGGTTTCAAAGTGATGTGCATAATTCCGAGGTCCCCAGTGACTCCCTTGAGCTCAGGAAACTTCGTCGGAAATAAGTCTTGATACTCCGTGAGTAACTCTGCAATTTTTCCTACAGTTCCTTCGTCCCAATAGTCCCCAATTTTAGCCAGCTTAGGGTGTTATTTTGTCCCAATATTAATTTTGCGCAGCTTGAGAGGCTGTGTTACATCAATATTCTGCAGTAATGGACCAATAACAATGCGTTCCCCTTCATATTCTTGGACAGAAATGTTTCGAGGGTTATCCTCTTCTTCGTCAATCGCCAAGCTCTGGCAGTTGGCTATATCTTGCATCTATGCTTCCCATGTTAAGACCACTGGTGCAACATGGTGGTGATATTTCTTAAATATAAACGTATCAATGTCTTGCAGAGCTTCATCGAGCATCTTTGTCCCCCCAATCAATCTGAACGTTCCTACAAAGTCCTCTTTTAGCACTTCCCAGTGGCAGGTGCGCTGGTGTAACTCCACATCTAAGTACTGCATGGCTGGGATAGGGCCCAAGGCATGAAAAAATAGATGGACCCATTATTTTGTAGTTCGCTCGGACCATTTGGCCATCCAAGCAGGCAGATGTGCGCGGGGATCCCTAGGTTCGAGGAACATCTTGGTGCGTATGTCAGCTGGGATCCCTACAATGGTGGGATTGGCCCTATCCTCAAGGAAGCTTCCATGATAGGTGGAAAACCACTTCCCCTACATGGAGATCCAGAGCCAAACCTCCCAACTCATTTTAGAGACTCGTTCAGGAGTTGGTTGGAATCAAACTTCTGCCATTTATTTTTTAAAAACAATCCTTATTAAGCCTGGTGTGAGTGATACACTGGGACAGAGTGCCATTTGGCACGCCCTCTTTGGTGGATTTCCCCCATTGGCGCGAGGACTAAACTGGATAGTCACGCCAAGGCCAAAAGGTCTATTTTTAGGGATTTTTACAGGAAATTGTCTTCAGGGGAATGATTTTCCTTGTCAAGGGGGACGCCATGAAAGTGGTTTCAAGTCATGTCACTACTCACAGGTCATAGAATAATCCCTCCAATGTGTGGGACGGGGGATTGCAGGGACAGTGACAAATTACTGTGTAACACATACCGACTCAGATGCACCTTGTTTGAAGTATTTTACTTCTGCTACTAGCTGAGAATAAGACTTTGGCTTTCAGAACTATTGTTTCAAAGCGTCTTTGATATCTTGAATACATGCACCCCCATTTTGGGCAATGTATCTCATATACCAGTCTAGTGCCCTATCCTCAAACGCTAGGGACAGTTGCGTCCTCTTTATCGTATCGGTTGCCACATTCTGCACAATCCTAACGGAGTCTGCAACAAACCAAAAGTGGTCCATATCTTCATCCCCTACCCCTTTTAAAGTATGTAATCTCAGGTGCATAGCTATATCACTGCCCAGCGAGGTTGGTGGTATGGGAGAGTTCTTACCTTTGTGCTGCCTAGGTGGCAGTGTAGCCGGGGGATTTTGGGCAGCTAGTTCTTGCAATAGATTATAGGTGGATCTCCCCTCGTCAAGTTTGGCCCGATAGTATTTACCACTGCGCATTGCGCTTCCATCTAGATCCGGGGTCATTCAGTCGGTATGACTACACAGAATTCTCTTTTCACACAATAATATCTTAATCAGCAACGATAATGTCCTCAAAAATTTGCCCCGGAACCCTTTAAAGAATCGTCGTTCAGCCTTAGAGTATGAGATAAACTGATCGATGGAAAATTCTGTCACAAATCCTCCTAGCACACTGTCCACCCAGTGATAAACCATGCGTGTGATAGTATTATCAGTCCTCTCCAGCTGCTGAATCAGCTCCGGGGTCCACTGAGTGACTTGCTCGTCCTTCCAGCACTTCTGGAACTCTACGAGTCTGGCCAGCCACTCTTGAAGCTCGATCACAAATGTCAAAAAGAATATTTTATAGCTTTCTATCATAATGTACCTATTTTTCCACCTTTCCGCTGTTAAATTTTTTCTGTGATTTTCTTTTACCGCAAATTCCTGGGTCTGCTTTTCAAACCAATCTTTGATTTTCTTTCTTTCGGGCTTCCAATATTCTCTTCCCATTACCTGGTCCCTTTCTCAAGATTCTCCAGGTCCCAGCAATGGAACCATTTTTTGGCTCGAGGGGTCCTGACCCAAGTTCGGAGCTCAAGGTTTGCCAACAAACCCCTATACTATTGGCCCTTTTGGCAGTGACCCGCTTTCGCAGGTAAAATTCTCACTCGGAGTAGTATGGGTGGGTGCTAGAACTAGGTTTCCGCACCCTGAGAAAGGATGGGTAAGGCAAGCAAGGCTGTGTTAGACAATGTAATTCCTATATTACCTCGTTCTGCGTAGGGTCATTTAGGTCCCGATTCACATCCACGTGCGCTAGATCTATAATTATATGCTTTTACGATAGTAGCACATTATTGCATAACAGAACAGAACATATACAGGTACATAAAACACACTTACATAGATCTTCACAGCTCAAATACAGAAAATACACAATGCAGGAATTACCAACAATTCACACAAAGAGTACTCGTGGATTCAGTTCTCTATCAACCTTTCTTATTCATTCATTCATCAATTCCCCCTTACAATTCCCTTCCCAGCCTGTGCACAGAGCAGCAGGGTTCGCACACAGCTGGACTTGGATCTCTGCGCACACAGCTACCAGGAGTCCTTTCCCCAAAACCCAAATAGATAGTTTAAACTACAATTCGCATCAATAGCTCATCATTGTTACCTTACAATACAAAAATGTTCCTATATTTATAACAATCTAGCCTAAACGTTTCTATGGTCCGCAAACTGTGGTTTTCGGACCCTGGTTTACCCTTTTACCCATTACAACACTTTTAGGGCTTTGACCTGCCCCAAAAACCCTACGCTAGATTAAATCTAATCAAAATTATTCAAAATGGACCAGTTTTGCAGCTTGTGGGAGACCTTTTTCCAACAACATTGGTGGACAGACCCCTTGGCAACCACAGGTGCAAATTCCTCAAACTTCATTCCAACAAGTATCATATCCAGGTTTTGGTCAATAGAATTCTCAAGTGTTTTCTATGCAAAACAACCCCTATCTAGGTTACCAACATCAAATTTCATATGTTGGTGCTCAAAGACCTGTTGCCCAAGAAATTCCATCTTACCCTGGCTATGCTCAACTTGAACGTAATAGACAGTTTCCTTTTGTTGCAACCTTGGAATTATCAGATTTAAACTGGTTAACAAATGATCCTATCAATTATGCTCCTTGGTGGCCGGTGATACCTCATAAATTACCCTTTAACATTCCTAAATTAAATGAAAACCCTGGAGAAGATCCGTCGACTCATGTCATGACTTATAATTTATGGTGTTCATCAAATTCCCTAAATGATGATTCTGTTTGATTACGTCTTTTCCAGCGAACTCTCACAGGTCCGGCAACCAAATGGTACATTGAATTACCTAGATCTTCTTTCGACAGTTTCACTGCCTTAGATTCTGTCTTTTTGACCCATTTCCAGTTACCTATTAGATACAAAACTGGAACGAAACTCTTGACCAACTTCAAACAGATTAATGCTACTCACATTTCAAATCATATTCATGAGTGGCATCGTCGTCGACGAATGGTTAAGACATTTTTTCCTGATCAGTTCCTTGCTGAATGGTTCATTAAGTCCCTATTACCATCTATAATTGAGGATGTGGCTAAAGGTGGTATCGTCACAGAAGAGAAATTTATCGCTCATGCCCAATATTTAGACTTGATTTACACTCAATCTGGCACACTTTATGAAAAAATACCAAATGCGCCGCGATCTAATTTCAATGTTCCTCCTCAAATAAAGGACTCTCAAGCTGGAGATGGCTTAATAGGCACTGCAAGAACACACCACACTACTGCATCTAATCCTGCTCCTACTTCCGAAATTAATGTCGTGTCAGTTGACCAAGGAAAAAGTGATAAGAAACCAAGAGGTAAGAAAAAGGGGAAATCAAAGAAAAATAAAACTTCTAACCCGCAGGAACGATCATCTGATCAATCGTCTGGACCACGGAAACCTCATTATCCATGCATAATCAGTATTGAGGAACACTTTGTTAGGGATTGTCCTGACCGTGCTGAAGTCTCAAAAATCATCAAGACTTCTCATGCATCAGCTATGTTGACAGACCCATTCCCAAATCTAGACACAAATTTGGTTGCTACGGATCCAGCTCCTAGTTCCCAAGTGTTAATGTTATCCACCACAAAACCTTCATAAGATATTTTGGTGTCGATGTGGAATAAATATTATGGTAGTCTGGCCATTGATCAACCTACTACCTCAACAACGAATCCATCTAATGAATCGATACCACCTCTTGTTATTCCTGAATTGACAATTAAGCCACCAAAGGGAGTAATTCATAAATCGGCATATAATCCTCGAGCAAGAGTTGCATAAAAGTATAATATAGTTGAAGATTTGGCTCAATCCCCTTCAACTATGTCTGCTCTTGAGGTATTACAAAATTTTCCCTCCCAGAAACAAGCTTTATTGTCGGCCATTGGTGGAATTGAATCGACTGCTTCTAATCTTGTCGTCTTTAATCATACGGGCTATGTGCTGCAATTACCAGCAGAATTGGCATTCTCCATCCAAGTAAATTTTCTCAATCACTTTGTTCATCGCACTGTTATTGATGAGGGAGCATATACGTGCATTATGTCTCTAAACTTTTGGAAATCACTTGGCTCGTCGCGATTATCACAATCATCAACAACGTTGAAGGCTTTTGATGGAAGAACATATAAACCTTGTGGTATTATCAATAACCTGCAAGTTGAATTAGGGGGGAAAATAGTAAGTATTGATGTTGAGGTTGTTGACGGACCCCTTGACTATAATATTTTACTCGGAATACCATGGGTATATGCAATGACTACCATTGTTTCTACATATTTTAGAATGTTTTCCTTTCCACATAAAGTTACAATCACAGTCATTAATCAATTATCATTTTTTTCCTCCGCTTTGCATGTAACTGGAATCATTCCGTATATTCACTTACCCCAACTAGAAATTCAAAACATTGGTGTAGGACTCTTAAAGGATTCCACTCTTATGGGAACCTTTGCATTACCACTGCCCTCCATTAGGGGAATTTTGAGGTCTAAAATGGGCCTCCTAAGGGAATAATAAAATAATATTTATGAATTTTCAATTCACTTTTTGCACCACAATACATGTAACCATAGTTAAATTCAATTCAAAAGTTGTACCAAAATAAAATTAATAAAAAAATTGTATTGATATGACTATAAATAAGAATGCATTTTTCAATAAAAAGTCATTATCATTGAGCAACTAATGCATTTGTCCCTTGTACTTAAATAACTTAAAATAAAAAATAAATATAAATTTATACATTCTTAAATATTATATGCTATTAATTAAATTTATATTATTTAAATTTTATAATAACATGTAATCAATACACTATATAAATAAAATATAATATAATAAATGTATAGGGATATGTATCATTTCTTTCAAGAAATATGAAATGACAATAATATATTTTTATTCAAAAAGTGTGAAATGACATTTATTATGAGTGTTTTACTTTGACTTTAAAAGTACTTAGAGCACTACCATGATTAACCATGAGTTTTTATCCACCACTGAGAATGTGACAAGTAAGTACCTTTAACTCAAGCAATGCCACCTCAACCATTAGGGGTGATGTCATCCCCTAAAATGTGATTGGTTTTCATAAATTGAATTTTGATTGTACATTTTCCTTAGGAGGCCCATTTTAGACCTCAAAATTCCCCTAATGCGACGTCGGCAGAAATTGCAAGCATAGAGACATGCTACATGATCTCTTCCATTCTATCTAGCTTAAGGGAGAGTATGGGTGATTCTAATATTTCTACGTTGGATGATGTTTTACTGCCCAGCCCTATTGAGCTACAATAGCAATCAATCTATTTGGCTTGGGCGGCAAATCCGAAATCAGCGTCTCCGAGTGTTTGGGTTGGTCATTCATTAGATTTTGGTACTCCATCTGATCCATTTTCCTCAAAATTTTTGACAGATGAAAATATTTTGGAAGCTATGATGGCAGAAGGAGAACCATGGGAAGATTATCATCATCGTTCCCATATTCCAAATTATGAAGAAAATAATCTTAGTGAACTATATCACCCATCCATTCAAACTTTCTTTTCGAATTCTTTTCCAATTAATGCAATTGAATCTGAGCGAAATTTATCTAATATCGAAGAAACGATTTCTATCGATATTTCGACTAAACCTGGCATTGTAGAAAATATTCATGTCGGTGTATCTTGTTCTCCATCAGAAATTGATTCATATCGCTCTCTTTTTCATGAATTTCGTGACGTATTCGCTTGGTTTTACGAGGAAATGCCAGGCATAGATACTAGTATAGTTTAACACACTATTAATATGTATCCTGATGTCAAACCGGTGCGTCAATGGCTTCATCCTGTTCATTTGAAGAAAGCCGCTTCCATCAAAGCAGAAATTGAAAAACTTTTGTGTGTTGGTTTCATTTACCCTGTTCTGCTAACTGAGTGGGTTTCCAATATTGTTCCTGTTATGAAAAAACAAGGAACCATTATAGTGTGTGTCAATTATCGAGATGTTAATCAGGCTTGTCCAAAAGACAACTATCCTACTCCCTTTATTGACCTTATTATTGACGATTGTGCTGGATGAGAGATTTTTTCGTTCATGGATGGATTTTCCGGCTACAATGAAATCAATGTCCGCCTAGATGATCAACATAAGGCAGAATTCATCTATCCTTGGGGCACATTCACATATAGGAAACTTCCGTTTGGTTTAAAGAATGTTGGGGCAAATTTTCAGAGAGCAATGGATTATGCTTTCAATGACATCAAGCACATTGTTCAACCATATCTAGATGATTTACCAACGCATTCACTAAATCGGACTGATCACCCGATGCATTTGAGAGCCATTTTCTTACGCTACCAACACTACAAGATATGCCTCAATCCGCACAAATGTGTGTTTTGTGTTGGTTCTGGTCGATTTCTTGGATTCGTAGTCTCAAAAGAAGGAATACGAATAGACCCACTGAAGGTACAGGCCATCCTTAATTTTCCTGCACCATCAAACTTAATTCAGATACAAAAACTTCAAGGAAAGGCTAACTTCCTGAGAAGTTTCATTCTAAACTATGCCAAAATGGCTAAAGGATTTACTCGATTATTGAAAAAAGGAGTTCCCTTCCATTGGGACCAAGTTGCGCAAACTTCTTTTGATGTTGTCAAGGACCATCTTGTCCGGGCGTCATTAATGTATCCTCCTAATTATCAAAATTATTATTTCCTATATATCGTCACGGCTGGAACGACCATCGCTATGGTTTTGGTCCAAGTAGAAAATGGAATTGAACATCCGATCTATTATTTGAGTCGTAATCTCAATGACACGAAAGTTAAGTACTCGTACGTGGAAAAAATTGCCTTGGCAGTTGTTCAAGTTGTCCAAATATTTCTCCATTATATCCTGCTCCGAAAAACAACAATAGTTTCGGATTGCAACCCCATGACTTACATTTTATCACGTCAATTTCTGGGGGGGGAATATTCAAAATGGATTGTCATTTTGCAGGAATTTGATTTGGAATTCATCAAATCCAAGTCAAAGAAGTCATTAGTTTTGGCTGAGCTTCTCTGTGACCTTCCCTCTGATATTACTGCAACTACGTCGAAACCATATATTCTAGGTGAGTCTCTATTTCTGATCAGATCATCTGATCCCTGGTATGGAGATCTCATCATTTATCTCCAAACCCAAAATTTTTGACCTAATACATCTCGCTCTGATAAGCGACATATTCGATACCAAGCCAAAGATTATCTGATCATCGGTAATACACTTTATCGTCATGGTGTCGATACCATTTTAAGGAGGTGCCTCACTCATGAGAAGGATGAAAAAGTTTTAAATGATTGTAATTCTAGGGCTTGTGGTGGAAATTTATCTAGCTATGCTACCGCGCAGAAGATACTCCGCATCGGTTACTTTTGGCATACTATTTTTCAAGATTGTATCCTTGCAGCCAGAAGTTGTCATGCATGCCAGATTTTTTACCGTAAAATCTGCAAACCGCCAGCGCCAATGCATCATGTTGTCTCTATTGGACGATTTAAAAAAATGGGGTATTGACTTCATGACCAATAACCCTCCTTCGTCCGGGGGGCATGGTTATATTATTTTCGTAGTCAACTATTTTAACAATGGGTCGAAGCGATGCCTACATTCAACAACACAGGACAAGCAGCTGCATTGTTTTTCTTCAACCATGTTATTACATAGTTTGGGGTCCCACAAGCTATAGTTACGGATCATGGGAAGAATTTTCGAAACCATATGATGTCTGAATTGACAGCCAAGTTAGGATTGTCACATGATAATTCTACTCCTTATTATCCACAATCAAATGGACAAGTTGAGGTTATTAACAAAATTCTTAAACGAATGCTTCAAAAAAATGATAGGAGTCTGTAAAAGGAACTAGAACTTGATCCTATACTCCACCTTGTGGGCGTATCGAACCTCGGTGTGAAACGCGACCGGATTTACACCTTTTTAATTGGTGTATGTTCTAGAAGCTATCTTACCAATCCAATGTGAAATATCATCGTTAAAACTCGCGATAGACTTGTTACCTGACACCTCAGAAGAAGAAGTGCATCTCCTTAACCTCATCCATCTAGATGAAATGCGTCGTGAAGCCCAATTGGCCAACGAAGCACATAAGAGACGTATAAAGGTGCAATATGACAAAAAATTTCTAGCCTCGCATCTTCTCAGAGGGCGACTTGGTCCTTCTTTATGATCAAGAAGTTGATGTAATAGGTACAGGGAAATTCGAGCCATTATGGCATGGCCCCTATATTTTTAAAAGAGTTCTTGCTAAGGTTGCCTACGAGTTAGTTTATTACGATGGGATTCCATTGGCACAGCCTAGAAATGGGTTTTATTTGAAACGTTAATATGCTTAATAATGAGCGTAGTAATTTTTTGTATTATATTTTTTATATGTTGTTGATTTGCATTCACTATCTTGATTTGTTTTTTATAGTTTTCTTGACGTTAGTAATCCGCTTTGAATTTAATCGTAGATGACTGAATCTTCAGAACCATTTGTTGGATATGCTGATGGTGCTAGTCGTAGTACGCAAAATCTATCCTCTGCAACGTGGGCCATTTTCGCTCTGAACAACGATTTAGTGAGTTTTTCAAGGGATTTTTATCGATAGATTGATGAATAATATCGCTGAGTATAGTGCGTTGATCGAACTTCTCTCTGATGCCATTTCATTTGGTATTAACCGCATAATTATAAGGTTAGACTCACAACTTGTGGTACTACAACTTACTAGTATTTATACTCTTAGAAATCCAACACTTCTTAGATTGTTCCTAAGATTTCGACTTTTGGAGAGACATTTTGATTTCATTCAATATCAACACATTTCCAGAAATCTGAACACTTTAACTGATTCATTAGCTAATTAAGTTTTAGATATAAATTTGCGACATAGGTAAAGAAAAAATTTACATCATTGAATAGGATTGCGCATTAAACATAGGAAAAACTTTGAAAACATATAGATAGATAGTTATAGGTTTTTAAAAAAATTGTGCCCAAGACACATTGGTCATCTGACCTCAAAATGTATGCAAAATATCACAAGTAAAATAGTGGTGCTCGTGGTAACATGCTATAGATCTAGCAATCCTACGAAGCAACCGCATCCAATGGTTAGGAACCCCAATAGTGTGTCGCTGCAGTCGCATGGGTAACTCTTCGAGCCGGAAATTCGGAATCCTGAAGGTTAATCCTTTTATGTGCTGTTGAAGCTCAACTAGAGTCTCAGCCATATCAAGGTCCTGAAGGACTGCTCTCCCGACAGCCCTCTCTACTGGCACATCTGCTTCGCACTCTGGTTCCTATACTAGTTAAACGCGATCAATATATGCATTATATTAAACATTTATTTTAGTCTTGGAAAGAAATAAAAACACAAAAACATTGTATAAACCTTATAAAAATCAAAAAACATGGTCGAATCATTCTTACCCATTGCACCCCACTGAGCGCCTTCTAGTAATACTAGATCTGGATCTTCTCGGAAGTCGACGCCTGCGTATGCATACTCATCGATGGCGACGATCTATCGCCAGAACCAGGTGAAGAATGCAGTCGAGAACACAACGTTTGATTGGCCTGAATGTTGACCCATGAGTTCTACCCATCTCTGCATTTGAGGATCTCTAGGACTAGATATATCCAATGTTACATGTTATGGCTGCATCAGTGGAATCCGTTCCAAAGTGAAGGAGATGAGGATGGAACCATAACTGAAATTTTTCTTCCTTCCTCCCTTTGCTTTATTCAATTGTTCCTTTATCTGAGATAGAACAGCTTCAGACCAGTTTAAGACTATTGACTCTAAGCACTCTAGCGCATACTGCATATACGACCGGTTCGCTACATGGAGTGTAACAGTGCCAGCGAGTTTAGCAATCATGAAGAGGATGGTTCTCAAAGGCAAATCCTTGACATCCCGAATGTTTATTTTTCCATCTTTCCTAGGTTCTAACCCTGGATAGAAATACTGCATAACATAATCCTTCACTATCTCCCCTCCAACAGTAGACCCTATGAGAGAAATGGGAAAACCTCTCCTCGACAAACCTATGAGAAAATACACATCCTCAACTATTATGGACAACACATGATTTTTTGTGTGAAATGCCTCTATCGTTGGATCCCATGCTCAAACTAAGAACTCCAAGAGTTCTATTTGTTGCCTCATTCCTGACAATTTGAAGTACTTAAGTAGCCCACAATATTTTAAAGATCTTACAATACCCGGATCATTCAAGGTAACCATATCTTGTTCTTCATTTTCTCTTTCTCTCCATGTAATCGTCATTATAATCCAATGGAAACCTGAAAATCAACCATAAGATCCATTAGATACTATTCATTGCAAAAAACTAGGCAAATTTTGGACACATCATGAAAACCAAAAACTTCAACTACGCCCAATGCACTCCCTGGGCTAAGACAGTGTGTTGCACATGCAGGTACCCGTCACTGTACCTGTTAATCAATGCAGGTTTTGACATTTAGGGGTGCATTGCCCTCATTTTGGGTATAATTTACACTAGGGGCCTCAAAACCCTAAAAAATTGCAAATAATGGGAATGAAATGAATACTGAAAGGAAGAGGAGGTTCATGGCACTAACCTGGATCAAACGGCGATGAAATCCGTCCACAGAAATGACCGTAATCAACGACTGAAGTTCGGGGGAAAATCAGGTTCAGAGCTCCAAAATGAAAATGGTAACTATGGAATGGTAAAAATGAATAGTGAAACTACTTCATATAATCATTTAATTGTTTGAAAGTTAAATTTGTTGCTATGACTATAGTTTTATTATGTTTTTATCATGAAACAAGTATTTTAAATCCATTTGATGTTATTCTGAACAGGAAATACAACTGATGAACAGATTAGTTGGGCTGATTTATTCAAAGAATGACTTGACCACAAAGCATACTTTTTCTCCTTATTTTTCTAGCTTTGTTAAAAACGAAAAATTATTTGAAGCGCACTTTTATCTCTTTCTCGAGCTCCGATAACAGCGAAAAAGGAACCCCTGGAGTCTTCTTTCAGCTCTTTTCGGACTCTGATAATATGAAAATATTGCCAAGCACTTTTCATTTTGAGCTCATTAAAGTAAATGAATTGATATCTACTCAATATAAGTTTAACCCTTTTCCGGACTGAGATGGATTATTTATGAAAAAGGAATACCTTGGTTAAACTTAACCAAAGAGGTTCTTTCAGATATTATTTTACACTTTTTTGGATCTGAGAGACAAATTTACGAAAAAGTACTTATGGATTTCTCTTTCATCCTCTTTTTCAAACTCTCTAAATATGAAAAAGGACTAGGCTATCACTGTCGTTAAGCTCGTTAAAACATAAAATAGCGACGGGATTTTCGATCATGGTAAGAATCAAGTTTCATTCATCGCTAGAATCGTTAAATTATTAAATAGCGATACTTTATTCACCCAAAGGGTTGAATTATAGATCAAGCAAATTTTATCTTCCTCAAGCTTGTTAAAAAATAAAGAGGTCCTGGTCGACAAATGACCGAGGAAAATGTGGGAAAAGTAAGTAAAGTTTCTTTTTGGTAGCAAGTCGCTCTTGAATATGACACTTGTTTCACTCCATGTCTGTGACTGTTTGGGTTGGGTAATCATCTTGATGGTTCATTCACACCTATGTTTCATCATATCTTCACTTCGGTTTTGGGTAAATGCTACCAACTCATAATAGTGTTGCCGATATGTTCAATAGAAGTCATCCAGTGATTAAAAACTCA
This sequence comes from Pinus albicaulis, assembly GCA_034641835.2. Taxonomy (NCBI): domain Eukaryota; kingdom Viridiplantae; phylum Streptophyta; class Pinopsida; order Pinales; family Pinaceae; genus Pinus; species Pinus albicaulis. The sequence continues at coordinate 474,096,018 of CM076572.1, read as the reverse complement.
TCCATCTACAATACTCATAAACCTTCGTTTTCATGACCGTCATCCCTGAAAATTGCTATATCAAGTCATAACCTTGTCTCTGAAATTAGTAACTCTTGTTTTTCAATAAGGTGACTTCCTATCGACAACAAATCAATATCTAGGAAGTTCACTTAGAAACATCAGATTCCAGTACCATGAGGCTTGTTACAGCATCGACAAGATCCTCTCTTCTGCACCTTTGACCGAAATATTTTGTTTGGCGTTCAACATCAAATCATCTATTCACGCCTTACGAAATGTACTGTAGTACGTTGAGGGCCATTAAAATTAATGGTGGTTCTCTCGAGTTTGTTAACAACTCACATCATTAGCTGGTAATCAAACGATGTCTTTCCATGTTCGATGACAAATCATATATTCGCAAGGCTATAATTGTACCTGAATGATCGAGTGAACGAAATAATAAGACCCTGGATTTAGTTTCATCCATCCTGGCTGCGATTTCAGGATTTTTGTACACATCATATGTACGGTGACCTTACATACCGATTGTCATCCAAACATGGGCCTATATCTGTAGGCGTGTCTGCATCTAGGCAACATTTCAATGTAGACAACTTTCTGAATTATCTACATATTATTAGATTGGTTTATGTGTTGAACATAGAAATTCCTACCCTTAGCAATTATAATCAATAGAGGATATATCATGATGAAATGTATTTTAAGATTGATGCAGGTGACCATTCTGCTTCGTTTCCAGGCTCATCACAGTGTAAAGCATCTCAATCAAATGTTCTTATTATTTGGATCTCATGCTTTAGGGGGAAATTGTTATAGGTCAATTTTGGCACCATTCCCAATGACCTGGTTAACTGGGCATCATCTCCAAGACCGATGATCAAGGGTCTATCATTCCCTATCATTTCAGTTGCTACATGCCCTAAGACAAGAAACAAGACAAATCAAGCAAGACTTTCATCAAGCAAGAATTTCCATGGTCTGAAGCTTATTATAGCATATGAGAGCTCACAAACGTAGGATCTAAGGGGCCTAAGTGCGTTGCATATGCAGGTAGGCCCATGCAAGGCTACTCTGCAAAGCAATTCCCGACATTCATAGGTGCGTTGGTCACATTGGGAGCGAAATTCTCATTGTTCCGGAATCTCCACCTGGCCAGTGCCTTCTAGAAGAGTTCACATGTGTCAAGCTTCGAATCCAAGTGTCCATTTGACATCTACATGACTGGAAACATGTCTTTCCTATTTTTGGAAAGTTATTGATTGCAAACAACCTACAGTTCATCTATAAATTGAACACAGATCTAAGTGTTTGAGGAGGAAGAATTTGAGTACAGAAATGCTAGAGGATTTTCAATTGAGAGCTTGTTTTGTGGAGCTACTACTGGAGAGATTTATGATATGATGAGACTTGGGAACTTTGTTGGAAGGTCACTTCAAATCAGTCACTAGGTTGTAACCTCTCCTTCTATCATCAATAAAGAGTACTTCTTGTTTTTCCCTACATGCATCTATGTTAAATTTGATTTTCCATATTATAAGATCTTGGTTGATGAATGTAGTTTATGCTTTATTTATATAGCTAACTAGCTTGAATAGATATCTATATTATTGCATCTTCTGTTGTTTCAGTGTTCTTTCTTGCAGGAAGCATTTAGCGCACAAACCACTTGAATTTGAAGCTGCGACAGAAGCGACAGAAGGAGCCATTTGGAAGCGACTGAACATGTAAGCCTCCAATCCTCTCTATGTATCTATTTTGAGTTAGGAGAAATGGTAGTATAGTCTTTCACCTATTGTTCTAGACTAGCACCTATCTAGGGAAGTGTAATTTATCCGTAGATTACAATTCTGGCCCAACAATGATCATCTAAAGACTTTTCAAAACACCAGTTATGGATATCTAACAGATTGAATTCAACTATGGGATCAGCTATTTTGTAGTCAATATCAGCTAGGGGAATGTGTTCAATATCAACGCTTGGGGGTTGTAATGGATTGACCACAATTGCAGTATTTGGAGTCATATCAGGAGTAGGTTTAGGAGTTTTAGAACCTTCAGGCTTGCTTACAATTTGTTTTTTAGGCATCTTCATTTGCTTCTGCAAGTTTAAATAGTTTGCAAAGGAAATTTTACTATAGCAAAGGGCTTGATTGGGAAAATTTAGAAAAAATAGAGTCTCTTTTTGGATTTTATGGTGAATTAGGTTTCTCAAAGAAGTTCTGAGGTTTTAAAACTAGTATAAAACAGAAAACAGGGGTTTTCTGAGTTTTTAACTGAAAAATGGGCTAAAAAATCTGTTGAAAAAGGTTTACAGAATATTAGGGCACCTGCAGAGGATTTTTGGCCTTTTAGAGCTTGAAATTGATCATTAGACTGTGAAAAATTGATAATTTTCTCGAAAAAGTGCACGGTAGACAAATAGGGTTTTTGGGAAAATTTTGCCAGAGTTTGGCCTGTTTTTGGGGCTTTTTGGCAGTTTGGATTAATCAATTTCTTAACTTTGAAATGATTCTTTTTCTTTAAAAATGTTTTTTCAATTTGGTTGCAGGTTGAATTCTAAGAAAAAAACCTCTTTTGATGCAATTATCCACTTTCAAAGGGTTTTTATAGCTTTTAGGCGAATTGATGGCTTCAGCAGTTCCTCTAGAGCAAGGCACAACTTCTCTACATTTTTCACAGGTCTCTTTTGGTGAATTTAGGAGGTTTTTGGGCATAGAAATGGCTACCAGGGGCTTTAACAGGTTTATACAATCGGGGAAGAAAAACAATGGTTAAACGTGAAAGATAAATGAAATAAAGGTTTAACCAAGGGTTTTATGAAAAACATATCGATTTGCATTGAATGCAAGTCTTGTCTGGAAGGGGGTGGTCTCAGACTACAAAGGCTTTAAAAACCGGCGGTTATCATGTGGCTAACGAGTGGTAAGGTGTTTTAACCTTAACGGACGCGATCGAATGAGGGAATGCCACGTAGAGGAGAGAAAAATGAGTTAAACCACCCATTTTGCATGGATATGGTTGTCGGACGGTCTTGCATCTTTTCTATGCAATATTAAGTTATGTATGTCAGATCTAAAGGTTTATAGCAAACGGTTGTGATTGTTTTGAGAGTTGATTTGAAATGAAAAGGTGGGACTGGGTCTTGTTATATGCAGCGGAAGGGTTAATATGTGGCGGGGTTTATATAGTTTAAAACATATATGAAATGTTTTAATAACGGTATAGGCAGGGATTGATATATGTATTAAAAACCTTTGTGACATGTTTTTAATAAAACATATGCGGGCAGATTAATATATATTATATAGTTTTTTAAACCTTTTAAAGTTTTCAAACCATAGGGGCGGGATATTTCAATAACGCTAGTTTTTAGACCAAAGGGTTTATATTTTGGGGTTTTTTGTTTGCGCACATGGGATAATAGACTTTGGTCAAAACTTTATAATAGTCGGTTTTTTGGGGTATTTAGATATAAGGAGTTAATAAGTATGGAAGGGTATTTCTTAGGGATTTAAGAAAAATATGTTAAAGGTTAATATGAAAGGGTAGTGTAATAAAAACAAAATACATATTATCTGTGAGTAGAGTATAAAATCAAGCATTGCTCATCTTTATATTTCTTTCACTAATACTTAGGATAAATGTAATTTTGAAGGTTTTTATGAATGTTTTTGAAGGGATGAAATTAATTATTTTAGGGTTACAATTTTACTAAGTAATAATGTGTCTTTACTTAGGAAAAAGGGGTTTTTATGTATGAATGAACGGAAAATGTTGATGAAAGAGGGTTTAAGGTAGGAATTCAATTTTTTTAACTAACCAGTCAATGAGCCTTGAGTCCAATCCCAAAAAAAGTCAGAGAAATGATCTGAGTCTGTTTGACTGATAGCTTAGAATACTGAATACTCATAGGGGAGGGGAAATTAGTGATTTTACCTTATGATGTCTTTATTTACATGATTGCCCACTGCTTTCTACCTACCCAATTTCTATTTATAACATTTTTTTCTTCATTTTGTAGGTGCATTTAGGCTTGCAACCTTAAAACATTTTCTTTCAAAGTATAAAACTATCTAAATCTACCTTATTTCATCCAAGGGCTCAGATTAAATTGTTGAGCTCCTCATTATTCTCTACCTATCTACTGATTTTTCAAGTTTAAATTGCTTGACAAATGTTTATTCTCTATCTAAAACATGAAATTTAAAGCATGAAAAGTTAAGATTAAACTGTTTAACTGATCATGGATTATGGCATTTATTGACACTCTGCACATAATCATTATTCTTGCAGTGAAAGTAAATTAGTGGCATTTGGACTTGCTCACTTTCAGGACTTATTTTCCTTTTTATTTTGGGGTCTATATTTTTCTAAGTCCTTTGATTTTTCTTTTAGGACTTTTACCCTCTTTTTGATTTTTTATTAATTTTCATTTTTTCAAAATATGGGAAAACAACTTGCAAAAAGCAAGGTGTGTACATATTTACAAGACTTATCAAAGTTAATTCAAAATTTTATGAACCCTATTATTATAGGACCCTAACATAACTGACTAGAAAAGTCATAGTCGCTAGGAAGTACTATTAATGTAGCCATATGGCCACCAATACCTACTTCCCCAGTCTATACACAATCTATGTGCATCCTGTGTAAAGTCCCACATTTACGCTCCCGTTTCCCTTGAATGAGAGCTTAAATCCACTAACCGGGGTGTCCAAGACCTCACTGATATTATGCTCTGTCCATATAAAGCTTTTCCATATATTGGGACTTTTGGAAAAATCCCTCCTTTACATACACAATTGTTATTAAATCAATTTAATAACGTGCGCTTACCTTTTCTTTTCCTTTAGTGCTTAACTCCATGCTTCTACTGTGCCTAAGATCCTTTCAACACCAAACTTATATAGACTCGAGGATTCTATTGATTAAATGTTCCCTTTCGCTCTTCGCACAAGCGTTGCACATTGACCAAGGTTTCTGTCGTGCAAATCCTCATCGCAGGCGCAATCCTTCATCGCAAATATTCCATCGCACTTACATTTCACAAATCCCCATCGCAAACATGTATAGCAATCCCAATATTTACATCGCAAACTTATATCGCAATTCCTCATCCTTTATCCGAATGTGATATGCAATAGAGATATCGCATCACAATATCGCAACCCAAGGTTCATCGTAATTCTCGGCTCCAACTCTTCACAAATAATGACTCCTCTTCTCGTATGTGATATGTGATGGATGGTTTAAGGATCAAACTAATACATGCGATATTTTACTGTGAATGTGCAGCACTGAAAATTAAAGCATAGGTTCTGAACAAATCACGATTTTCTTCAGATTTCCTCTGCAACTTTATCAAATCTCCAAGGTACTAGCATGATCTGTAAATTTGTTAATAAATTCTAAGGGAGATGACTATCCCAATAGCATCCATATGGTTCCCTCCAAAATATTGTGATTATATAAAATACGAATTACGTAAACACAAAAGAAAACAAACGACAACACGGTTTAAACACATAACCTTAGCTATGTCGGTAGTGTGATCTTCACAATTCAAGGAAAACAAAGAACCACAAATAACACAGACAACAATGAACTTCGTACACAGTCTTTTATGGAATTAAAAAATACTGAAATAAAACATAATTCTCCTATTGGCCCTTGATGTCTTGATACATTACATTTCTCTCACTCTTACTCTCTCTATCTCCTATCTAATCCCCACCTCGAATGCCTTCAAAACATATCATATTTACAAAAAATGATTCTGAACTAATTTCAGTTCATATCCTATAAAATCTCCTCACCAAACTCCTAAAATCCCTAACTCAATCTCTAAGAGATATTTCGGCTCCATAAAATATGCATGAAACTTCTAACACCTAAGATCTAAAAAGTTCTCACACATTTGAGAACAATCACAAATTAATCATCACTTTAATAAATTAAACATTAGGGAATCTCTCCCTTCATAAAATAAAAATTCCCCTTAGGTTTCTTCAAAAATAAATTTATAGAGGAGGATGCTCCTGCATCAGACTCCCAAGGAACAAAATGTTCCATGATCTTTGACTCATGAATTGTTGTTGTTGAAGTCATCCTGGTTTCCAAACTTTGTGTTATTTCTCACAACTTTCTTTGTCATCTCGTTGTTGCCTTGTAGATGTATGTATTCCTCCTGGATCCCAATTCCTAAATTTTCCTTGTGCAATCATCTTGTTGATACTTGCATTAACAATCACCTACTTGTTGTTGCTTTTGTTCCCTATTATCCACTTGAAATCTTTTGTTTCTAATGATGTATTCTTTATCTATGCCTGTTTTTTATTTCTACCTCTTCAGACTGAATAATTTACTGCTTCACAAGATATCTGACACTAAACCAATTTCTCTCTCAAGGTTTCAAAATATTTAAATCCTTGCTCAATGCACCTTTTATCAACTATTTTATCTTGTGCTTCCACTATCAACATCGTGGGTTCCCTCCAAGAGGTTATTTTATGATCATGATGTATATCAGTCCACAATGCATTGGTAGAAGTTATAATATACCATTCCTCAGCTTCTCCCATTGTCCACACATCCAATACTTTATGTGGAATTCCTTCATCTTCAAACCCGCTTGACTGCTTGCTTGGTATGAAAACATAAAACCAATCTCTTGTATGTTGATTTTAAACTGTGAAATTTTTCCCTTGAATTTATTCATCTTGCCAATTGATATTTACATTAACAAAATATTTATCTGCACTGTCAACTTCTACACCATCAAATCTTTGGTCTTCACCTCCTTTTGGACTTGTGAAAAAATTTTGTTGAAATTATGCCATGTCTCTTTCTCTACAGTCCTCGTTACCTTGCATAAGAGTTGTTAATTTTTTTTTTCTTCATCCCAAATTCCATCCTGTTGGAAACACTTCTCTTCATGCGATTCATCAACTAAATTTTCCTCTAAATCATGAACAAAATCAAAAATAAAATATTTCATGCTCATCATGGTCATCTGGAAATTATCGTACACAGTTACATCTTCAAAATTATGATATTTCTGCTGCAACCAATTCATAAATTTGAAATATGAATTGTCTTCAAGCCTATCCCTTTGATCTCTGTCAATCTGATAAACATTTCTTCCTTCCTCAAACCTAAATTTACAATTTTTTTCACCCTAAATCAATCTTTTCCATTCAGTCATCAATGTTCCAACATTGTACTGTGAGATAATTTTCAAAGTTTCCTCCCACTTTCCTTCATAAACTTTCAAAGAATATGATTTCTTTAACCATTATCCTTTCAGCTGCTCCATGGAAGGCTGATTTCTTCCATCTTCTGTACTTGCACATTCAAAAAAAATTCAGAAATTGCATTCTTCCTGACATTCCTTGGGCTCATGTTCAATTTCCAACATACATTTCTCTTCTTTTTTACTGCAATTTTTGTTACATGAGTTTCTTCTTGTACTTTTTGTTCATCTTCTACAGTTCTCTGATCACAATCAGCAATATGATTTTTGTCCCAATTAATTCTTGGTTCTACATAAACCTCTTCATGAACTTTCAAAGCATAGCCCTGTTCTTTCCTTACTTGAGAAATTTCTACAATTTCTTCTCCACAATTGTCTTCATAAGTTAGTCTCCTTATTTTAATGGTTGCATGAGATTAAAATATCTCTTCTTCCTTGGGTCCTTGGCTGCTTCCTATCCTTTGACTCTTTACAGTTTCGTTTCCATTGACAGAATTGTCTTGATCTGTACTCTCCTTATCAACGCTTCCTTTGCCACAATTGCACATCTGCAAGACATACATTGTCTCCTCCTTTTCCAGTTTCCAATAGCTCTTAAGCATGCAAACAATTCCTTTAGAAATATTTAGATAAACACTTAATAAAAAAATGTACAGCCACCAAATTATACCTCCCATCATACTCTTTTTTTCACAAAATTGTGAAATTTTGATCTAATTTCTGTCATAACCTTCTTCAAGGTTGTATTCATGACATAAGGCTGAAATTACTTCTTCTAAGACAATCCTTTGGAACTGTCCAACTCCAAAATCAGCTACCTCTTGTTGTCCTTTATAAAACATAGTCCTTATTTTCTTGGATTTCTGCTCCTTCCTCCATTTCTTGCATTTGTTCAACTCCATTTTCTTGATCTTTAGTACCTGCAATTTCACACTCATATAAACAATTAGCGTGAAATACATTACAATTCCTTCTTCACTTGATGTCATCGACATCTCCTTTTTTTGTTTCGCCAAGCATTCCATCATCTCATCACTCTCATCATCATCCTCTCCTAGGATTGACCCTTCTTCGGGTTCACAAAAGTGAACTTCTTCTCTATGTTCACTTCTGCTATTTTTTTTCCCTTCTTCATCCAAATCTTCATCTTTTGCATCAAATTCTTGGCAAATAACCTCATAACATGCCACTTGACTCTTTTCCTTACATTCACTCCATATTTAAAATCCTCTCTAATCTCATTTTGTAGTAGTTTTTCCAAATGATTGAGTTGTGCCCTTAACTCAACCATCTCTCTATCGAATTCTTCATCATCTACTTTCCTTCTGCCATATTTTCTGGCATATTCTTTCCTCTTTCTATGGCTTTATTTTAAGCCTTTACTCCGACTGTCTTGAGTCATTTTCACCTTTCCTCTTGTGAACTTTCCATGTCCACTTGGGAGCCACACTAAAGCCTCTCTCTTGTAGCCAGACTCAATTACTGCTACACAATCCCCTATCAATCTTCCCTCTTGTGCTTGATCTCCTGGGATCACTTGGTTCTCTTTTATCTAGAAAATATTTTTAGCATTCTCTTGCTCTTTCTGGCTTCTTCACTTCTACTCCATCTCTTCTTCTTCTTACTGTATGGCTACCACAATTCCCTTTTCTGTTGCTACCTACATATACACATCAATCTTCATCAAAATTCACCACTTAACAAGACCTTCTTTCTCTGATCTTGTCTTTTTCTCACTCTGCCCTTGGATGGAATGATCTCAAGTTTTCCTCAGTCTTCAGGTTCCTTCTGCTAACTCTCCTCTACAATTCACTACACTCTTCTGCAATTCCACTACTGGACATTCACCTCTACACTAAACATTCAATTCCATGCACAGGTTTCACTTATGCTGCCTCAAAGAGAATTGCAGGCTTTGTCCCCAATTTAAATATTTCCCTCTCTAAATATTGTTTTATTCTTTCCACTGTCCTGGTCTTATTTAATCCTGCAACATATAAAATTACTTGTCCCTCAATTTCAAAATGAGCTAAATTGAGCCTCCTTGATTATATTTTAGATAAAATCCTACTCTAATACCGAAAATGATGCAGCCATATGGTCGCCAATACCTATTTCCCCAGCTTATACACAATTTATGCACATCCTATGTAAAGTCCCACAGTTACGCTCCTGTTTCCCTTGGATGAGAGCTTAAATCCACTAACCGAGGTGTCTAAGACCTCACTAATATTATGCTCTATCCATATAAAGTTTTTCCATATATTGGGACTTTTGGAAAAATCCCTCCTTTACATACACAGTTGTTATTAAATCAATTTAATAACGCGCCCTTACCTTTTCTTTTCCTTTAGCACTTAACTGCACACTTCTACTGCACTTAAGCTCCTTTCAACACCAACCTTATACATACTCGAGGATTCCCTTTTTTAAATGTGCCTTTTCACTCTTCACATGACCGTTGCACATTGACTGAGGTTTCCGCCTCGCAAATCCTCATCGCAAACTCTCTTCGCAATCCTTCATCGCAAATATTCTATCGCACTTACATTTCGCAAATCCCCGTCCCAAACACTTATCACAATCACAATATTTACATCGCAAACTTATATCGCAATTCATCATTCTTTATTTGAATGTGATATGTGATAGTTAAATCACATCGCAATATCGCAACCCAAGGTTCATCGCAATTCTCGGCTCCGAGTCATCGCAAATAATGACTCCTCTTCTCGTATGCGATATGTGATGGATGATTTAAGGATAAAACTGTGATATGTGATATTTGACTGTGAATGCAATCTACAATAGAAGACTGTGAATGTGCAGTGCTGCAAACGAAAGCATAGGTTCTGAAAAAATCACAATTTTCTTCAAATTTCCTTTGCAATTTTGTACTGGCATGATTTGTAAATTTATTAAGAAATTCTAAGGGAGCTGACTATCCCAATAACCTCCATATGGTTCCCTCTAAAATATTGCGATTATATAAAATATTCATTGCGTAAACACAAAAGAAAACAAACGAAAGCATGGTTTAAACACATAACCTTAGCTATGCCGACAGCGTGATCTTCACAATTCAGGGAAAAAGAAGAACCACAAATAACACAGACAGCAATGAAATTCATGCATAGCCTTTTCTGGAATCAAAAAATATTGAAATAAAATAGAATTCTCCTACTAGCCCTTGATGGATTGATACATTGCATTTCTCTCGCTCTTTCTCTCTCTATTTCCTATCTAATCCCCACCTTAAATTCATTCAAAACATATCATATTTACCAAAAAAGGATTATGAACTAATTTCAGTTCAGATCCTATAAAATCTCCTCACCAAACTCCTAGAATCCCTAACTCAATCTCTAAAAGATATTTCAGCTCCATAAAATATGCATGAAAATTCTAACACCTAAGATCTCAAATGTTCTCACACATTCGATGACAATCACAAATTAATCATCATTTTTATAAATTAAACATTAGGGAATCTCTCCCTTCATAAAATAATCATTCCCCTTAGGTTTCTTCAAAACTAAATTTATAGAGTAGGATGCTCCTCCATCAATTATGAGTGAAAATGGAGGGCTACGGTCACATGAAGGCCTTGGAAAGGGAGCGAATGAGGCTCTAGATCAGTAAAAAGGAAATTTAACTCAGGGGTTGGACACCTAGAGGGGTTGGGTAGCTCATGAAGGTCTTGTAGCACCTAAGGGAGGTTTGTAAATTCTTAAGTTGTCGACTCCATTTCCTTAAGATCATATAGGAGGTTGAGTCTTACCATAGTGACCCCCATCTCATGTTTTCCCAGAGAAACCAGTAAAAGTGGGTAAATGTGGGAGGAGGTGGGTTACAAGGTGGTCTCAGAGCGGGTTGCACTATCTTTGGGTAAAATCCATTGTTTCAAAGGTTATTTTTTTCATGCATGGGGTCATGGTATACAGTCAGTATGGTCATGCATGATGTTTCTATATTGATGTGATTATGATTATATATGTATCCTGCTAATGTGGACTAATTTTACAGATGACATAAGCCTCCCTTAAACGTACCTAAAGTATGGTTTTGATTTTGTTATCTATTTGTTTTATCTAACATGACCTACCTATAGGAAGAAGAGAATAAATTAGGAAGAGAAAAATGGTAGAATAAAGTTCACGTGACTCTCCCTACATATCAGTTGGGAAAAAAGGGGATGAATATTCTCCTGGTATAGAAGATACATTAAGTATTTTGAGCGCAGAGATCAGAAGTTGCAAAGAAGAAAATGACAAGTTGGTTGAGGCTCAGGAAAGACTTGAAAGAGCTCAAGAAAAGCATGTAGAAGTCAATGCATCGATTCTTCAAAGCTTGTCATAATTGCAAAGATAGGGGAATTTGAGGATCATTCAAGAGTAGGAAGAGAATACTATTAGATCCTATGGTAGCAGTTCTCGGTTCGGATACAGGTTGGATAGAGGGGACACAGTAAAAGGTGGCAGATCATTGGATACACTCGACAAGAGGATTGGTATGTATGGGCATCATTCTAGTTCCTCATCTAGGAGACGACATCATCATCACCACCACCATCATACTTATAGGAGGAGTGAGTATTTTCCATAGGATTTCAAGAAATTCGAGCCTCCTACATTCAATGCAGATATGAAGAAGTCAGATGCAGAGGCATGGTTTCTTGGAATAAATAAATTCTTCAGATTGCATAATTATTCAGAGAACATAAAAGCCAAGATAGCCACGTTCAATCTCAAAGGGAAAGAAAATATCTGGTAGGAAGATGCAAATAATGTCAACGGCATTTGAGAATAAGAGTTAGCTTGGGATGAGCACAAGGGACTCTTTATGAAGAAGTACTTATCTGAGATATATTACGATGACGGATCTAAGGAGTCTTATGAGCTTCACATGGGTTATATGAAAGACGGTGAGTATATTAGTAGATTATTGGACCTGTTGAGGTATGTACCTTTCCTCGAGGATGAGAAGGCTAATATTTAGAGATTTGTCAGTGTATTTCCATCATAATATAGAGACCACATTGAGTTATATGAGCCTAGATCATTGGAGGAGGCCAACCAAAAGTTTAAGCATTGTTATTAGAAATCAAAGCGCAAGGCTAAGCCTAAGTGTGCTTTAAAGGGAAATGAGAATGTTAAAGGGAAGTGGCCACCGAAGCGAGGAACACATCAGGATGTAGGTGAGAAATAAAATGATCCCCCTTACAAGAAGTTCAATGTAGTGGATAAATGACATGGGTCACAACCTGGAGAGTAGAAAAATAGAGGTGATGGTAGGGGACTGTTGCAGTGTTGGATATGTGGCAAAGATCATCACAAGAAGGATTTTCCATTGTACCAAGGTGGAAGGCCTCAGATCTACATTTCTTAAGAGGCATATAAAGTTGGAAATGTGGGTCATAACATTCCTCGAATTTATACAGTTGTGGACAACAAGCAGGTAGATCATCAGGCATCCATTATTGATATGGAAGGTAAGCTCTTTGGTCGAGTTGTTTTTATTTTTATTGACACTAGATCTAATTATAGTTATGTTAATCCTAACCTGGTGGATAAGTGTGGCTTGAGAATATAAGTGCATGCAGAGTCTTGGTTAGTGCAGTTGGATATAGGTACTAAGAAGAGATTTCATCATTGGGTAAGAGCTTGTGCATTTGAGTTGAATGAGATGCCTACGGCAGCACATCTAAATATACTTCCACTAGGATCATATAGTATGCTTCTGTTTATGGATTAGTTGTACCTCGATAGAACCAAAGTATATTTTTATGACAAGGCTATTGAGTGCTTGGATGATAATGGAGAAAAAGGATATTGTAGGGAAAGAAGAATCCTACATCAATGAGGATGGTCAAAACTATGCAAGCTAAGTGTAATTGTAAAAAAGGGTGTGTGATGTTTACAGTTCATATTTCCATTTACAAGGGTAAGGATGTTGAGGATGCAGAGATATTCAAGAGGTATTCAATATTGCAGCAGTTTCAGGATGTATTCCCATCATAGATTCCAAAGTTTCCAACTCACTTGGAAGTAGACTTTTCCATTGAGTTGGTACAAGAGTGGCACCAGCATCAAAGGCACCTCACAAGATGAGTACACCAGAGTTAGTAGAGTTGAAGTTGCAACTGAAGGAAATGTTTGATATGGGATACATTAGGCCGAGTGTATCTCCTTTGGGTACATCAGTGTTGTTCATGAAGAAGAAGGATGGTACTATCAGATTGTGCATTGATTACAGTCATTTGAACAAGGTGATGATCAAGAACAAGTATCCATGCCAAGGATTGATAACTTGTTTGACAAGTTGAAGGGGGCAACAATGTTCTCAAATTTTGACTTGAGATCTTGATACCATGAGGTACACATCAAAGAATATGATATCTACAAGACTACTTTCAGGACCAGATATGGGCATTATAAGTTTTTTGTACTTCCATTTGGTTTGACTAATTCCCCAACTACTATTATGTGCTTGATGAATAGTTTATTGCATCCTTATCTGGACAAGTTTGTTATTGTATTCATTGATGATATATTGATATATTCTAAGAGTGAGGAAGATAATGTTGAACACTTAGCAGTTGCGTTGAGATTTTTAAGAGAAAATCAATTGTATTCCAATATTAGTAAATGAAACTTATTTTAGACAGAGGTACATTACTTGGGACATGTTGTTTCCAAGGAAGGAAAAGCAGTGGATCCAGAAAAGATAAAGGTTGTCATGGAGTGGGAAGCTCCTAGAAATGTGGATGAAGTCAGATCATTCATTGGGTTGGAAGGTTACTATAGGAGGTTCATCAGGAACTTCTCACGCATTGATCCTATTACATCGTTGTAAATAAAAGGTAATAAATTTGAATGGACAAAGGAATGTTCATTCAGTTTTGAGTATATGAAGAAATTGTTGACAACCGCTCCAATCCTTAAGATTGCATATTCGAACAAAGAGTTTGTGGTGTGTACAGATTCTTGAAAAACAAGACTTAGTGGAGCCCTAATGTAGGAGGGACATGTGGTGTGTTACAAATCAAGGAAATTGAATGAGCATGAGCAGAAATATGTGGCTCATGATCTTGAGTTAGCATCTATTATTCATGCCTTCAAAATGTGGAGGCGGTATCTTCTTAACAAGAAGTTTGTAATGCTGAGCAATCATAGAGGGTTGAGATATATGTTTGACCAACCGAATCTGAATTCCATGTAAGCTAGATGGTTGGATACCCTTAGTGATTTGGACTTTGAGATCAGATACATTAAGGGAAAGGAGAACGGGATTGCAGATGCTCTTAGCGGGAGAGTGAAGATGAACCATGTGGCATCTATGAGTTCATATGGGACATAATTACAAGACCAAATCTTATAGGTTGGACAACAGGATGACAGGTATATAGGGAGCTTTGGCACAGGTTACAGCATGGTACAGGTGATGAGGATGTGGACTATCATCTCACATCAAATGGCTTGGTGAGATCAGGGACAAGATCTATGTGTTGTATGATAGTGAGTTAAAGAATATTATCTTGAGGGATTTTTATGTCAAACCATATTCAGGAAACCTAGGATATCAAAGATTTTGACAGTAGTGAATAATTTCTACTATGAACGGAATTTGAAGAAGGAAGTAGAAGATTTTTTGGCTAGATGCTTGGACTGTCAGAAGGTGAAAGCAGAGTGTAAGCATCCAGGTGGGTTGCTTTAGCCTATTCTGATTCCAGAATGGAAGTGGGAGATTACTTCCATGGATTTCATTACAAGTATTATAAGGACATCAAAAAAACATGATTATATCATGGTTGTGGTTGATATACAGAGCAAGTTATCCCACTTCACTCCAGTGAAGACTACTTATTTAGCAAGTGAGGTAGCGCAGGTACGCATCAAGGACATCGTAATATTAAATGGTGTTTCAAAGAAGATTGTTTCGGACAGGGATGTTAAGTTCACTTCCAAGTTTTGGAAGGATTTTTTTTTAGGTTTGGGGATAGATTTGGCCTTCATTACATCTTATCATCCATAGACAGATGGATAGATAGAGAGGGTCAACAGGATTTTG
Source organism: Pinus albicaulis (assembly GCA_034641835.2). NCBI lineage: Eukaryota > Viridiplantae > Streptophyta > Pinopsida > Pinales > Pinaceae > Pinus > Pinus albicaulis. The sequence goes on along the minus strand of CM076572.1, from coordinate 474,080,690 downwards.
GAGCATATGCTGAGGATGTATGTTGTGCGTCAACAGAGGAGGTGGGAGGAGTATCTTCCACTGGTTTATTCTTCTTATAATAATGGGTATGAGGATTCATTGAGGATGATTTTGTTTTAGGCACTCTATGCGTGGAGTTGTAACACTCACATTAGTTGGAGCGATCCAGTGAACAGGGTACTTAATGGATCGGACATGTTGGAAAAAATGGAATAGGAAATGTAGGTTATAAAGAAGAATCTAAAGGTAGCACAGGACAAGCAGAATATTTATGCATACCAACAAAGGGGATTTAAGGAGTTTTAGGTTGGGCGGCATGTGTATTTATGAATCAAGCCCAAGAAGAGATCCTTGATAATTAGATCATGTTCGAAGTTGGATCGACCGTATTGCAGGCCTTTTGAGATCCTTGAGGGGATTGGACCAGTGACCTACAGACTTGCATTGCCTCTGAAAATGAAATTAAATGATGTTTTCCATGTTTCATTGCTTAAAAGATATGTAAATGATGTTGATCACGTGATTGATCGGTTTTTATTGCATGTGGAACCATAAGGAGGATTCCAGCTGGAACCTCAGTGCAAATTGTAGCAAAAATAAATAATGCTTTTGAATTGAGCAAACAAGTAGGCTACAGTGAAATGGAAGCACTTTGGGCTCGATGAAGCTACATGGGAGATGGTTGATCACATGTGGGCTATGTATCCTTCATTATTTTATGGTTTAGGCAAAGGATTTTTTTGTATATGTACATATTTATGTATAGTTGATATTGTAAATACCATAATGGGATATGTTATAAAGATCCAATAAGTGGTATGGTTGTCATGTTTTCATGATTGTTTTTCTTTTGAGCATTTTTTTCATTATAAATACTACAACGAGATAATTTATAAATTTCCATAAGTGGTATGTTTTTCTTTTCAGCAATTTTTCTGGTTGTAGGTTTCATTAAACACTGAGGACGATGTTCCCCTAAGGGGGGGGGTTGTAAATAGCCCCATTTTTACACAGTAATTTGTCACCTTGCTCACTTCCCATCCCTGATCCTAAAGTTCCCTGTGACAGGTCCTCTGTAGTATATCCACCTAGGAAAAATACACAAATATATCCTCTGAAGAATCAAAGAAAGTTTCCTTTAAATATCACTGGAGAGACCTAGTCAAAAACCTAAATTTTAGGGTCAGCACACTTCTCTGGTGGCCTTCCCGTGTCGATGGAAGGTTGAAAGTTATGGCCTAGCGCTATTAGCACCCTTTTTTCTGAGAAAACCGCATTGATCCCTTTCTGGTAGTGTTTCCTCAAATGGAGGAGAATCTTCAACCTCTAGAAGCTCCAAGGAAGCGATTTGGTTGTTATTTGGTGGTGATAGGGTCGAGCTCTATAATTTTAGAGCTTTGATATTATCAATGGGGGTTTATCCCTTAGAAATTGGACCTTCTTTCTCCTTTCATGGGCTCCCAACCTCTTCTCCCTTCCTATAAATTGATCCCCATCCCTCCACTACTGGTTGGTCATTCTGGGCCGGTAAGATCATTCATTTTCTTTACACTCTTGTACTGGGATAACGCCTAAGCTATTTAGGAGAAGGAATTATTTAGAGCTTCAGTGAAGGACTCATACATCACCAAAGGGAGGCCTCCAATATCAAGGCCTGGGTTGTAAGCTCTCTCTTCTATATTCATTAATAAAACATCTGATTTTTTATTTATATATTTGTCTAATCATTGGCGCAAATAGTCTAATGTTCCTTCATTTGTTAGATAGTTTATGTTCATGAATATTATGTATTGGATTATGTTTGTTGCTGACTATCAATAATCCACAGGTATTTGCATGCCACCAGTACCAAGGACCGAGCCTAAGGAATCTTGGATCAAGGCCATCATCAAAATGTTCAAGCATAGCATTAGGAAAAGGTATCTATATCTTCTTTCTTCTCACATTTTTAATATTAGCTAAGGAAGCTTGCATTATAAAGTCTCACAAGTTGCTAGACCCAGTCTTAGGATAGAGAGATTTCCTCTGTCCACAGAGGGGATTTATCTTCACAACAGAATTGGCAACTCTGGTGGGGAGATATAGCCTCTTAGCCTTCCTTTCCCGGGTTGATCTCTTCTCAATTTGACCGATCATTGAGATTTAAGTTTCCTTAGGTCTCTATAGGTTTCCATAATATTTGATAGTTAATTCAGTCTGTCAGGTATGGTTTTGGTGTGAAATTAGTTTTTTTTTTCCTTTTTTTATTGCTCAACACGTTTTCTATTCTCATAGTAGCGCTGACAGCATTGTTTTATATAAAATACCCACATTGCTCTGCCTTTCAGCACCTTTCTTCTCACCACAGAAGCATTGGTCTCAGAGTTAGGAAAAGTTAGGGTTTCCCCTTACCTTTCCAATCTATCCTGACCCCTGAAGAACATCTGTCAAGTCTAAATGACCTCTTGCCTTCATGATTAGCTTGTTTTTGTGGTTGGTTTTGTTTCTTTGACTTCCTTATGAATTAGAGTGAATTTTAGTTGCTTTCTAGGTCTTTTAGGTCAATTACCCTTCGCTGGTTACTTGTGCTTGTTGTCAAAGAATTGATAGGATCTTCTTTAGGATTCTATTCCAGTCAGTTCAAAATTCTTTGTTTCTTCTGGCTTGTTTTTTGAAGTTTCTTTCCGTTGCACTTAAGAAATCACCTTCGATTTAGTGTCGAACATGAGATCAAAACTTGTTTGATTTTCAAGTTTAGGATAATGTATCTTCTTAAGTTCTCGAATTCAAAAGAATAAATTGAAAGTGATTTTCATCTTGAATTTTGGATTTGGTTTCTTCACTTTGAAAAAGAGTGAAAGTGATTTTCATTCATGCATTTTTGAAGTGATCTTGTTTTCCATTCGATAGAAAGAAAAGTGAAAAGAATTATTTTGCATTTCTTTGTTCGTTTGGTTGATTTTACTTTAGTTCACTGATTGCATTCACATTTTTAAATTTGAAAGTTAAAGAAGAAAAACAAAAAAAAATATTATGCATCTTAGTAGAAAGCGAAGTAATTTCATTTCTCATGTTGGGGATAGTGAAAATGAATTTGATCTTTAAGAGAAGTATTTCAATAGTTTCTCCTAGTTGGGGGGCATCATTGTCTGTTTCATTACTTTCACTCTTGTTTGCGTTTCTTCCCTCATTACTTTAGAATTCACTGAAATTAAAATAATGTCTTTTAGATTTAGTTTCATTATAGGGTTCATGTGGCATCGATATTGAGCCTTAAACTGAGACTTAACTGAAGATCAACTTTAAAATCTACCCAATTAACCTTAAGGAGCATTTGAAATTAACAAAAACATTTAGAGGTCTAGGCTAGAGATGTGTTCCGGTGTCATTAAACATAGGATCTGCCTCTAACAGTTTGTGTTACATTCCAAACGTGAAACCCCGTCCCACATATGGAAGTATATAGAACTATGCTCCACGTATGAAAGTATAAGGGGACACTCTCATCATATGATTACACATTAGATGACACTACTACAGACTGGACTCCCACATGCCATTGAGTATATATGGGGATAAACCACTAGGTTTCAAGCCTGCCATAGGTAACCGAGTTGGTCGCTTTGTAGACGTGATACACTGAACACAACATTCGGGGAGATCGGTTGTAGTGCATTAAGTCCTTGGTAATTTTTTCTATCATTTATCACCAAGGTGTATATTACAGTTCATGGATGCATGGTAATCCTTTATGCCTAGCTCACCCCTTTCTATTTTTTTTTTCGTTTCTAAAAACAACTGGCCGCGATAACATCTCACATGTGTAGTTCTTCGTCCTCATCTTTGGTTGGTTAATTTTAAATTTTAAAATTACTCAAAATTGATTCACCTTTTCTCTCTTTGATCTTGCCTTCATGGTCATCATGGTTGAAACGTCAGATTCACCAAGCTTCCTCTTTTGAAGGATCTCAAGACCCTGCTCCTGAGGTCCCCCAATTTACAATTGGACCCCTTGAAGTTGAATGCGTTGAACTTGGGATTGTAATAAGTATACAACCTATTTTGTCGCGTCCACCACTTGACAATTTTCTTTCATTTTCATCTGAGCATCCTGAGCCAAAAATTCTTGAACCGTCTGCATAGTTTACGGTCTTTCCTCCAAATCTGCTCTTTAATCTAATAGTTCTCTTGCCTCAACAGGCTTATAGTCCTTTTGAAGTGCCCGTTTTTCCCTTTATTGCTTGTTGGAGTGGGGTCCGCCAGGGAAAATTTTGAGTAACTTTTTGTATGTATTTTTGGATATGCGCGTTGCGCAGAAAGGTCAAGGGGCTTTGGGGTGAGTCAAATTCCCTCTTTTATGTAAATGGCTTATAAAGGTAATCTGTGGGCCTCAAACCATGGTTTGAGACCATAGTATCTATGCGCTAGATGAATATAAATAGATCGAGTCTAAGTAATATATAATCAATAAGGATGTTTTGGATCTAATTACGTTTATTCTCCTGTGAATAAAAAATTAAGTTTGGGTTGGGTAGAAAGGCTCCTGATGGCTGTGTGCATGGAGACCTAGTCCTATTTATGTGCAGACTCCAATGGCTGTGTGCGCGGAAGGTTAATTTTAAGGGGAAAGTTTGTTGTACTGAACTGTTGAATCCAATACAAAGACTGTTTTTAGCGAAGCAATTGTGTTCTTTGTCTGAACCATTTGTTTACTATTATTTCTTTGAGATCATGTTACTTATGTTATATATGCATGAGTAAATATGTTCTTTATGCATGCATATATGTTGATGTTTAAGTACATGAATAGATATGCTTGAGTTATTGCACTTTATCTGATTATGTTATTTATCTATGACAAATTTGATCTGCGATCCATCTGTTATATGCATTATCTGTAATTGCAATGAGTTGATCTGATAAGTATTGATTTATATATATGTGCGCATTTATTCCCAATCTAGAATAAGTTTTGCAATAAACATGTTTAGGGCCACCACATCCATTTCTTCCTCAGGGTGTGAAAATATGGTTCCAACACCCCCCCCATACTGCTTCGGGTGAGACTTTGTTCTGCGCAAGCAGTTCATTGCCGAAAGGGACAGTAGTTGGAGGGTTTGTTGGTTGCGTGATAAACTCTGAACCTGGGTTAGGACCCCGCAAGCCAAAAAATGTTTCGCTGTCGAGACTGGGATCATTTTGAGGGAGATTTAATGGTGTGGCATCCTACACGGAATGAATTGCAAGATTGGCTAGATAGAAAGATCCTTGAATTCACGATCCAAGAGAATCGAAGTTCTAAGATATCACCTGAAAAGTGTGTTCATAAGTATATCTATACAGAATTTCATGAGATATTATTTTTCTCCTTTGTAACTGAGTTGCATGAATGGTTGTCACGATTGACTGAATTCAATAGTTGCGAAAAGGACGACACAGTCCATGAGTGCACTCCTGAATTAATACAAAAATTATAAAGACAAGCAATAATATCACCCACGTGATATATCATTGGATCGATCGTGTCTTGGAAGGATTTGTGACTGAATTTTCCATTGATCAGTTTGTGTCATACTCTGAAGCAGAAAGAATATTTTTCAAGGGTCCTAGAGGTAAGTTCCTGCTCTCTTTGAAGTTAATGTTGAAGATGTTATTATGTGAACAGGGCTCTTTGTGCGAACATATTGCATGAATTTCCCGAAGAGGCCTGACTATGCGCAATGGAAGGATTTACCGCGCAGACCTAGAAGAAGGTTTTGTTTACATTCCTCTAAAGGGTAGATCTAATAGTGAGGACGAACCAAAAACTAGTAGCTCTAGTGAATCTGTGTGCTCTGAAGAAGAGGAAGTCTCTCAAGAAGAAGTTTCACCAAATTAGAATGATCAAGGAGGCTTGACCATCATTCAGATCCCATCCACTCCACTTCCACACTCATCTCACAATTCATCCACTCCACGTCCACCTCCACCTCCCCCAGGTGCAAATATGGTTGTGTCTATTAAGCTACCTACTTTCAGAGGTATTGGAAATGAAGATACTAAGCAATTTGGTTTGTGACTGATGTTGTATGGAGAGCACGGCAGGTTAATAATGATGATGTTAAGAAAGGGCAATTAGCTACTGCTTTCCAAGATCATGCATTGGACTGGTATATCAAATATTTACAAGAAAACCCTAATTCTACTCTGGATGAGTTGAAAGATGCCCTAAAAGAACAATTCAAGAAGCCTAAATCATATGTGCATTGTGTTGCAGAATTGAAAGAGATTCACCAAGAGATAAATGAATTTGTGTGGGAGGTAGATCAGAAACTGAAGCGCACTATCAGAGATGGTGGATTCACTATCGATGATACCCAACACAAGGATTGGTTTATTTTTATGTTTCCCCCACATCTGCGCCAGCCATTGGGTCAACAGAATATTTCCACGCAAGTTGAGGTTATGGATATTGCGATGAAATTAGAAGCTACCCCAAAACCTGTTGCACTCGGAAGTTAGCAAATTCAGAGTTAGTCAGAAGTAATGCATTTAGATTTAGAATCTGCACAAAGATAAGGGAAAGGAGGTGTCCACAGATTCTGGTGCATACAATGTAAAGTTGTTAAGCATCATAAGGATCAATGTCATGTCTTTAATGATTATCTGAATGCTGGAGGACCAAGCTCGTTGAATATCGCAGCAGGGTCAAGTGGGATACCTCTAGTATGGTGCGTGATCTATCAGGTTATGGGTTTGCATGCAATAGATTTATGTCTGAGGGTCAAAAAATATACACCTGAGTTGAAGCTGTTTTTTTGTAGATTATGTTCGTCGTTGGGACATGATGAGTAGCACTGTCGAAATTTTGACATGATGTTGGAAAAAGCTGAAATATATAGAATGCAGGTTGAACCTACCTCACCGGCATCCCCATCTGGGCATGGTGGATTTCAGAACAAGGGAAGAGGAAGAGGAGGTGGATCAGTGGGTCGAGGAAGGAGGAAGGTCATTTGCTACAACTGCGGATACGTTGGTCACTATGCACGCGATTGTCCAAATCAAGCACAACAATCATGCAGGTATTGTAGACAGTTTGACCATGTAATGGAGGATTTTCCTAGTTTAATTTCTAATATGCAGGAGAAAAAGATGCATAATCTTCAGATGGTTAGAGTAGAAACCTGCGAATAAAATCCTAGCATAAATGTGGCCACTAGGAGCAGTGCAGTAACTAAAGAGGATAAGGGAGAAAAACTAGATACTTGCCTTTCGATTTGTAAGGCACTTGATAACAAGGATGGATTCTTTTTACAGTGCAAAAAAAGAGACTTTTTTTGAAGCATAAAAGGGGTTTGCATAGGGAAGCGCATCAACATTAGGTAGAACAATGAACGAAGCAGGAGTAGATGATGAAATCAAGCCATTTTTACAAGCTTGCATTAAGTTACTGTGCAACAAGAAGGTGGTGGAAAAACTTCAGGCATTAATAGATAACTGCGCAAAAAAGGAACAACCTCCAATAGAATAGAAAGTTGTCAACAAAATCTATAATAATAAGAAGAGAATGGGGCGAGAGATGCGTATGACCTCTCAGATTGGTGCTTATGAGATGGATTAGGATATTCTATATTTGGGGTCTGATAAAAATGTATTACCTAAGAAAAATTGGCAACGCATGGGAGAACCTAAGCTAGAATGGTCTACCATTCAACTGCTCATGGCAAACCAACATAAAATCATTCCATTAGGAAGACTGTCGGAAGTCGTAGTCAGTATTGAATGTGTTAAGGTGCTTGCAGATTTTAAAGTTATACAAATTTTGGATGACACTGATCCTTATCCTACGCCGTTGGAATTGGATTGGGCTATTGATATGGACTATATCATAAACCTGAAAAGGAGAAGAATGGAGTTTGAAAAAAATAGAACCAGAGCCATAATTCCCCTAGATCCTGTAGAAGTAGAGAGATACATGGAGCCTGTGCGTGTTGATGATTATATTGACCATATTTATAAGCTAACTTTTCACGAAAAAGATTAGATCAACCCAACGACTGATGGAAGCCTTAATTGGGAAAAGTATAGCTCTTTCTTCTCAGGTTCTGATGAAGAATTGGAGAACTGGTAGAATCGATTACATGAAGTATCTGCGATGCACTGCAATTGAGTGACCAGATATATTCGATGTATAACATCATAGGTACGTGAATTACCACATTATGATGGTTTAAGTGATGTAAATATGTTTTTAAGATAACTTGAAAGAATTGTCCCAGAAGGATAGATATTCCATGCCCTAGAACTTGGACCGTGCGCTACTCCAACACGATGGTGAGAAACTCTTAAAGAAAACATGGGAAACTAGGATGAATGTGTGAGAATGATGATATTGCACTTTGAATGTCCAACCATCAAAATGGAAGAAGTCTACTCTGGAAATGATGATCCGCATAGACGTTTGGCTAAATGGAGTGAAGTATGGGGCGTAGAACCGAGACCTAAGTGGGTACACATTTCCATTCATACGCTGGGAAAGGTACCTACTGATTGGTATCTAAACAAAGAGCTGCACCAAGGTACAAGTGAATGGTTTGCGCTAGCAGAGTGTTTCATTCTAACCTTTAGCTTTGAGAGTGGGTTTGTCAAGATTGGTAAAGCATTGCATGAAATTCAAGAATTTATCTTTGACACAACCAAGCCAACGTTAGAGTGCACTTTGCCAGCCTTGGATGCGCAAATGAAAGATATTGTTAATTGCATAAATATGATGGTTGAATAAAATGAAGAAGATCCAAGGAATATTTTCATTCCAGAATCTGAGGGATAGTGCGCAATTGTTGGGCCCTCGATCACTTTACTAGATGTCACAAAACCTCTAAATATTCGGCAGGTGAATATTGGGCCTGAAGAGAAACCAAAGTTGGCGAATATTGGAGATTATTTGGATGATGACACAGTAGGAAAGGTTGTTGAGCTGCTGACAAAGTATCAGGACTTATTCCCTACAAGTTATCAGAGTTAAAAGGAATAATTGGAGAGCTTGGAGTCATGAAGATCATGTTGAATCCTAATGTGCACCTGGTGAAGTAGCTCCCATATAGATTGAATCCCAAATGTAATCAGAGGCTAAAGGAAGATTTGGATAATATGGTTGATGCAAGAATTATAGAAGCAGTGGAAGAGTCTGATTGGGTGAGTCCCATGGTAGTGAAATATAAGAAGAAAAAAGGAGAAATCGGGAATTTTGTAGACCTGTGCAAGTTGAATGATGACTGTGTGCATGAACCATTCCCAACTCCATTCTCTGATGTGATCCTAGACAATGTCGGGGGACAAGAAGCTTTTTCTTTCATAGGTGGGTTCTCAAGGTATCATCAGATCAGGATTGCGCCAAAGGATCACAGTAATACCACCTTTTCCACAGAATGGGGATCTTTCCAGTATAAATTCATGCCCTTTGGCTTGAAGAATTCACCTGCCATCTTCTCACGTGTATTAGTAGTTGTGTTCAAGCAGTTTATCCATAAGTTTCTGGAAGTATACTTTGATGATTGGACTATTTTTGGGTTGTTGAAAAAGCATGTCTCCAATCTGTGCTTAATGCTAAATACCTGTAGAAAGTATCAGATCTCACTGAACTTGAAGAAATGTATATTTTTTGTGCCATAAGAGATATTGTTGGGACACATTGTCTTCCAGCAAGGGTTGATGGTAGATCCCACGAATATCGCAGTAATTGTTAATCTGGAGATACCTCCGAATGCCAAACAACTGCGCTCAATATTGGGGCACATTGGGTATTATCGAAATTTCATTCAGGGTTATGCGCTGATAAGTGCGCCAATGGAAAAATTTCTCAAGAAGGATGTGACAGTCTATTGGGATGAGGAATGTCAGAAGAGTTTTGAATTGTTGAAGAAAAATATGGTCACTACGCCCATATTGATCTTTCCAAATTGGTCAAAGGTGTTCCATGTACATGTTGATGCCTCTTTTATCGCACTCGGAGCTATTTTAGCACAGCCAGGAGCTGGAGAGATTGATAACCCTATTGCCTAGGCTAGTTTAAATCTCTCAAGTTTAGAATAGAATTACTCGACCACAGAAAGAGAAGGATTAGCGATGGTGTATGCGTTGCAGAAATTTCGCCACTACTTTTTAGAAGGAAATTTCAATATGTTTACTGATCACTCTGCTTTAAACTACCTGGTCAATAAGCCTATGTTGGGAGGGAATATATGAAGGTGGTTGTTACTATTCCAGGAGTATGACTTTGAGATCATTGTGAAACTAGTGAGATTGAATTTTGGGCCAGACTATCTATCGCGGATTAAGACTGGTGAAGAACCTATGAGCTTGGAGGATGGATTACCGGATGAATAGTGGTTTGCAATCAAGGTATTTGAAAATAATTTCCCTGATATTATTTAGTTCCTGACTAGACGTATGCTTGAGGAATATATAGTAAAACAGAAGAAAGATCTTGTGTCGCGTGTGACGGACTTCACTATTATTTCTGGTCAGCTATATAAGATGGGTGCAGAAAATTTCTTGCGAAGATATGTTTTGGAATATGAAAGGCATGCAATCTTATATGAATCTCATGGAGGGGTTTCCGAATGTCATTATGCAGGGAAGGAAATCATGCAAAATATTTTTCGAGATGGGTTATTGTGGCCCACATTGCACAATGATGCTTATGCACATTGTCGTGCATGCAATGTCTACCAAAGGATCAGGAAGCCCTCGCGTAGAGATGAGATGACCCTGCATACACAAGTGGCACTACAATAATTTAAGAAATGGGCCATATACTTTGTCATACCTATTAACCCTCCAAGAAAGAAGAGTGGTGTGTGTTACATAATCACTGCGACTGACTATGTAACCAGATGGGCTAAAGCCAAGCCTGTGGAGGATTTTACTGCAGATATAGTTGCACATTTAATATTCAAGAATATTTTGACTCATTTTGAATTTCCTAAGATTCTAATAAGTGATCAAGTTACACACTTTGTGAATGACACCATTGAACCATTGATAGATGAATTTTGTTTTCATCATCAGAAGGGCACTCCATATCACCCACGGGAGAATGGTGCGATGGAAGCTTTCAAAAATATATTGGATATTTCACTTACCAAGGTTTGCAATGCTAACAGAATGATTAGGATGAGCATGTACCCATATTTCTCTGAGCATATCAAACCACATGTAAAAATTTGACTGGTAGGACACTGTTCCAAATGGTGTATGGGCAAGAATCTGTGTTGTCGATGGAATAAATTATTCCTAGCCTACACATCGCAGCATTCACAAATATGGAAAAAAAAGATCTAATGGAGGAACGATTGTCGCAGTTGGTCGCACTTGAAGAAGATCTCTTTATTGAAAATTTCCACCAGCAAGTTCAGAAGGCACGCGAAAAGGCATGGCATGATAGGCACATCAGACAAAAGGTATTTAAGGAAGATGATTTGGTCTTGTTGTATGACAACAAGTTTGCGCGCCACCCAGGGAAGTTAAAAATGCATTGGCTAGGACCATATGTTGTTAAATAAATCATCAACAGTGGTGTAGTGCACCTGGCCATGTTCAGCAGAGAATATCTTCCTGGGTATGTCAATGGAAGCCTATTGAATCCATATAGGGATGACCCTCTCCCTACGCGCACCTAATGACTATATAGCCAGAGTATTGGATTTGCACAGAAGGGAGGTAGATGGGCAGATAGGTGCAATGCGCGCACGGTAGCTGCACAAGGAGGTTGACTGGGTCGCAGAGGTGTCAAAATCTAGCCGTTGGAATAGTAAATATGGAAAATACAGTTTTATTACCATTTAAGGGAGCATCTAGGTTGCATTTAATGAGGGTATTTTACCAGATTCAAAACCTTTTGTCATTTATGGAGACACATTAATGCATAAGGGACCGTTGAATACGCGCCAAAACTATAAATATTACCTAAGGGGTCACAATAGTTTCCTTTTATTTCTATGTGAATTTTCTACCCTAATCTCTCTGATTCCTGCAACCTATTCATTGTATATGTCTGGTCTAGATCCTAGATTTGAGCAGGAGTTGCATCGAAGGGGTTTTTGTTACGTTATCCCACTAAGCATGATAGTTACGCGACTAGAAGAGGATCTTGCTGCATTGGTCGCTGAGACACCTGAACCTACAAAAACCAAGAAGGGTAAGATGTTTGGGACCCATAAATCCCCCAAGGAGAAGACTCCAAATTCACGCTCCATTGTGGCTGAGAACTAGAAGAGACCCATGGCGGAGCTCCCTAAGACCATCATGGAGGAGGAGTAGGATGTGGTTGAAGTGGCACCATTCTCGTGGTTTCTGACCTATGTCGCACCGCGCAAGGTGTCAGTCAAGGTCCCAAAGGATATTGAAAAAGTGAGATCTTATAATAACATGCCTTTAATTCTCGAGAATGTCCCACTTGAAGGTGATATGTTCGCTAAAGTGCTGCAGTTGAAAATGGAGGATTGAGACCTCGCGAATGTTGACAAGATTCTTGAGCTTGCACCTGAGCGCTATCTAGATCTCCTACCCTATGATGGGGGCCTTGTGCACATGGAGCCGCAACGATGGGTGTTGGGCCTGCACAAGGCAGGGCTTCTGAACTTACTATAGGTCCCACATTTAGGGTGCATCCCAATAAATGATATATGCAGGCGAAAATTTCTCGTGCTCGTGCACGATGAAGCTTTATGCCTAGGAGAGCGCATACCCATTGATGTCACATTCATCCATTGTATCATCGGCCTACTTGATCAAGGCATGGATCCCATGGCTTATTTTGGAGAAAAGACACAAGAAAAGAAGGTGGCCGACAAAATCAAGGCTACCTACTAGGTTTCATGCCACATTAGAGGATTCATAGACACTTAAATGAACGACCTAGCCGTCCGGTTTTGGACACTCATCTCAGTCTCCAAGACGATGCGGAAGTGTATACCTAAGGAGGTCCCTCCGCAAGTAATTTCACTTGCAGGACAGTGTGAAAATGGAGTTGTATATAATTGGGCACAATATTTGTGAAAATAATTCTTGGAGAACGTGCGTAAATCAGAAGAGGAGGGGAAGAAATTATATTATGCTTGGCTACTGCTAGTGATAGCCCCAATTGGATGGAAGACCCCAAAGGAAACGTAGTTTCTCAACATAGAGCCATAGATGTGAGAAGTTGTGTGGTATGCCACACTATGGAGTTCCTCCGTCCTCGTGCACATTATGGAAAAAAAAAAAAAAAAAATTGGGTCTTGTTCGACGCATCCATCTTTCAAGCGATCTAATCCAAGCCAAATTTGTCCCCAACTTTGTACGATAAGTACAAGTTGATTGCGAATTTTAAAGCCACCTTCCACAACATTCACATCCACGCGAAGGTTACAGTTGAGGGAATTTGGTACGAATTATCGTATCTCATCATTAAGGACAACTTGTTGCACATCACTGCAAAGTGGCCGCTAGCTTGGCTGGAGACACCCACCATGGAAGGTGCATCTACCTCTCTTCAAAAAATACCTACCAAACCGCGCACTAGTACACAACCTAATGAGAAGAACATTGGGGCAGAGCCCACACTGACTACAACTGGCGAAATGATTGATCTGGAGACAGAAATTTCAACTGAGAAGAATGGTTTAAAGCCTAAAGAGACAGAGGTGTAGGTGGAAGTTCAGAATTCCAAGGGAACAAATCATGGTTTACATGCCACGGGAGGATCAAGGAAGAAACAAAATGGCTCTAAGACCACCGGTGAAGAAGAGATGACGTTGACCGAGGATGATTTCAACGAAATAGCTAACATGGTCACGATAGCAAATGAAGATATGTGGATGGACCTAGAAGTGTAGTACAAGGTTGGGCTCGATGGGGTGTAGATTGGAATCCAAGAACTAAAAGTTCAAACGAGCATTGCACAAGCGAGCTAGTTACAAGTGAGTGTGTCTACTGTCGATGCTCATCCCATTACCATTGTATTGGCTTCGACAGGAGAATCCTGCTTGGTTCAGATCCCTGAAGAAGCCATTCGAGTTGAGTCTCAGTTGTTGCGTGCACAGCGAAAATCCTGTCAGGAAATTAATATTGATTTGACTGTGTTGCCGGCAAGGAAATTACATATGGTCCACAACATGATCGTGGAAGAGGTGCAGTTTCTTGAATCCCATGTCTACCGTGACATTATTGAATCTTAGCAGCATGCATTTGACCTGCAACAGAAGTTCCAGAGCACTGACGAAGCATGTTGAGCAGCTGAGGCTCTGCGCACTGCACTCAAAGAAAAGATCCATCAATTCTGCATCGACGTGCCAGCAGTCCCCGCCACAGTTTCCCCGGTAGAAATTTTAGAAGGGTTGGATGCTGCATTGAAGTCCTCATGTGCAGAAGTTCAAACAATCCGAGCTGAATTTGAACATCAAATTTCCGACCTGCAGTTAAAGTTGCAGCGATAAACCCCGCCGGAAGTTAGAGCTAAGAGGGTTTCCGAGGTAAAAAAAGCCACAGATAACATTGTTGCTGCAGTCACACAATGTGATCAGCTATTGGACAAGGCCATGGGTGTTTGGAATTAAGTTCAGAATGACCCGATGTTCTAGCAGCTATGAAATGAGTTGTGCGTCAACGAGCAATAGTTTGTTGATATTCGAATGACGGGGCCCACCCTTGTGATTGCACAGCGCCTCGCCCGCCTATAGGAGGGTCACGTAATTCAGACTGAAATAGAGGACTTGCACTGAATAGAATAGTTGCTTAAAGAAAGGATGCAGCTGTGGGCTGAGGAGGCTCTACAGCTATCACAGACACTGGATGGCATGTTGAAAACCCTTCAACGGACTCATAGAAGCATTGAACTAACTACTGAAGGGCCCACTACAGAGAAATTGGTAACCAAATCATAGGGAGTTGTTGCATAGAGCCTTGAGGTGGTGTTGCCACTGAAATATTCTATCGCTATGCTCCAATCAAACATGAAGGATCCGACCCCACGGTGACTCGGGACGAGTCACGGGTTTGTGTTGGGGGCATGTTGGAGTGGGGTCCCCTGAGGTAAATTTTGAGTAACTTTTTGTATGTATTTTTTGATATGCGCATTGCGCAGAAAGGTCAAGGGGATTTGGGGCGGATCAAAGTCCCTCTTTTATGTAAATGGGTTATAAGAGTAAATTGTGGGCCTCAAACCATGGTTTGATACCATAGTATCTGTGTGTTAGACGAATATAAATATATCTAGTCTAATTAATATAGAATCAATAAGGATGTTTTGGATCTAAGTACATTTATGATTCTATGATACATTTTGTAAGTATGGGTATGGAAGAAAGGCTGTTTCTGGCTATGTGCGTGGAGACCTAGTCCTGGCTGTGTGCGGACTCCGCTGGTTGTGTGCATGGAAGGGTGATTGTAAGGGGAAATTCTGATTGACCTAAGCTGTTGAATCTAATACAAAGATTGTTTTTAGCAAAGCAATTGTGTTATGTGTCTAAACTATTTGTTTACTATTATTACTTTGAGATCCTGTTACTTATGTTATATTTTTGCGAGTAAATTTGTTACTTATGCATGAGTATATGTTGATGGTTAAGTACATGAATATATTTTCTTGAGTTATTTTTCTTTAGCTGATTATGTTATTTATCTGCGATGAAGTTGATCTGTGATCCATCTATTATATGCATTATCTGTAATTGTGACGAGTTGATCTGATAAGTATTGATTTATATATATGTGCACATATGTTCCCAATCTACAATAATTTTTGCAATAAAAATTTTTAGGGCCATCACATCAATTTCTTCCTTAGGGTGCAGAAACATAGTTCTAGCAGCCCCCCATACTGCTTCAGGTGTGACTTTGATATGCGAAATAGGTCATTGTCGAAAGGGCCAGTAGTTGGAGGGTTTGTTGGTTGCGCAATAAACTCAAAACCTCAGACACGACCCCTCAAGCCAACATTGCTTCTCCAATAGCACCTCGCACTACTGCTCGTAAGTTGTTTCCTCCTGAAATTGCATTTAACGGTGATGATATTCCATTCGTGAGTGGCCCATAGAGCACTTTACAAGAAACCACTGTGACCCATATTCCAGAAGACATTTCATCCATGTTTCCTCCTGAAGTTTATCCTTACGTCACCACTCCTCAAGATACAGGAAGTGGAACAGTAATACACTCTAATCAAGTCGTATCTTCACTTTTGCATGGGTATACCTCTCTTGAGAGCCTTGTTTTAGGAGCTTCTGGAGCTACATATTTATTTCTGGATCCCTTTGGTCAACAGGAATTCCCCCATCTTCCAGCCCATTTTTTTCAAATATGGATGTGATATCTCAACCTGTTGTTTGACCTACATTGACTATAGGTCAAATGACTATTTCAATAGGATCTTCTACCCTCCTTTTGCTATCTATGATTACTTCAGTTCCACCACTGGGTGGAAAATATACGTTTTTTTTCTTGCCTGGTGGAAAATCCAATCCTCTTTACGCAAATCCCCTTTCGAGTGGGGGCATCTGAACTCTAAACCTATTTTGGGGGTGAGACTACCTAATGCTAGTCTAAGTGGAACATTACTTTCACAACCAACAAACATTGTCATAGGAATTGCTCCTTTGAGTCGTCAACCCACTTCAGCCACATTTTTCTATCTGCAGCCCCACTTTCAGCATTATCAAGTTCAGCAACCCCATATCCAATAGCCGAACATACAATATCTGTATGTTTATAAACCCAACATCCCTCATCAATATGTTCAACAACCGAATATGTAGTATCATTATGTTCCTCGATGAAACATCTCGCAACAATACGTCCAACATCCCCAAATTCCAATGGGTACCGTTGTGACTAATCTTCGTTTGTTCCTTACACCAAAACTGGTCGAAAAATCCCTTTGGATCAACCTAGTGGTCACCCCAATCAGCCTAGTTTCCAATACCAGCAAATTTCGTAGGGCCAGTACTAGCAACCCAAGCCAGGGCCTCACCCTGGTACTCAATATCAAAATATCCATCAGTACCAGCAGACCCAACTGAGACCCCAAGTTGGACTTCATGTTCAGCAAGGACCTTGAGTTGGACCCTATGCTCAGCAAGGACCACAATTTCAAACCCATCATGGGCCTTATCAACAGCCCCATAAGGGTGCTTATGTTGAGCATCAGCTGCAACAAGGTCCTTACCAACCATGGGGGAAGTATGTGTATCCAGTTCAAAATCCACCCTATTGGGGGCGAAATCTATATCAACCAGGTTGGAACCCTCAGACGGGTAACTTCCAACGAGTGGTTTCTCCTCACCATCCTCACTTGCAATTTTTTGCTACATTGGAACTATTGGATGTGTCTAAACTCAAAAATGACCCCATCTAACATATGTTGCATTGGCCGCCAGTTCCAACCAAGATTCTGGGATATTTCCCAAAGCTTGAAGGTAAATCAGGGGAACACCCCCAAACCCATGTCATGACGTACCACCTATGGTGCTCTTCCAATTCTTGGGTTGATGATTCAATTCGTCTACATCTTTTCCAGCGCACTCTCACAGGTGTCGCGGATAAATGGTATATTAAACTCCCTCGAGGCGTCTTCTTCAATTTTAACACCTTGGCCATGGCCTTCTTCACTCACTTCCCATTACCCGTCCGGTATGAAACTGACACCCACCTTCTCACATCATTACAACAGTCAATTGCAACCCATATTTCAGATCACATCCATGAATGGAGATGCATACGTCATTTCATCAAATTCAAGATCCCCGATCAGTTGTTGATTAAATGATTCACGAAATATTTTATCCCACAAATCAAAAAAGATATCACCATGGGTGGTTGTGTGATAGAAGAGGAATTCATCTCTCACACTCAATATCTAGATTTGGTTTTTCCCAATCTGGAACCTTGTATGAGATTCTACCTGACACACTACGACCTTCAACCGATTTGACATCGTCTCAACCTCTTGCTACATCTCCTATCGATGGAGTTATTGGGTCAGTGGAACATTCTAATAGTAGTGCACTCTAGGCTTATTCAAATTCTAAGTCCACCACTGCCACTGCACCCTCCAAACCTTCAAATAACTAGAATAATCCTGGTAAAACCTCTGAGGTAAATGTTTCCCCATATACCACAGTAGAAAATTCCTCAAAAGGTAAGAAAAAGGGCAAAGGAAAATCCAAATCCGATAATGATAAACAGGATTCAAATAAGTTATTTGTTGACGATGCTTCCAAACACAAGCCCAAATATCCTTGTTTGATATGTGATGACTAGCATTACACCAAGGATTGTCCTCGCCATGCCAAATTTCCCTGTCTCTTGAAGGGCATACCCGGGACTCCGGTTGTCTTGAAAGAACCATTCCCATCCCAGTTGTTATAGCATCATTTCTCACCTTGACATGATTCATGATTGCTTCATGGCTTTTTGGGCACCCATTCCTACAGACTTGGACAAATTCACTTAAAAACAGTGGAAAATCCTTCATACGCGACTATGCCCGTGTTTTTCCGCGTGTATACGCGAGTACAGCTAGACTTTTCCGCGTATGCCATTTTAATGATTAAAAAATATATAAAAATCCATAATTTCGCGCTGGGTTGATGGTTACTCAGGTAGTTCAACCACCCCAGCCCGTGGCCAACTGTTTCCAACTGCTGAAACTACTTGGAGGGACTATAAAAAGACCTCATGTGTATGGCCTAAGGGAGAGAGAGAAAGTATTGATATTATACTCTGTTGGTTCCCTATCCAAGTCCGATTCCCCGTGCCTCCTGCACTTTCCCAGTTCATTGTAGGAAACCCTTGTTTCCTTGAGATTTACATCCCTTTATATGTTATCTCGTATGCACCAGTTTGGAAGGAGTCTTAGCGAGGCAAGGGCTGGACGGATCCGGACGACGGTCTGCGAAGGCCTTGGAAGGATCAGGTGATCTCTCCACGATTACTTTTGTACATACTATTTATAATACAAAAGTATCATGCTGTTCCCGAAATAAACGTGTTAGTGTATGCTTTAATGTATGAAGAATATTTGTTATACATGCATTTATTATGATTTATTTAATGTTTTATATGAATCACACTAACATATAGAGTAGAAATATACTGTACAACTTGTCCCTTGTGCTGGTTTCTTCTTGCATTTCAGGTTAAGGAGGAAGGACGGTTGCAGGGAGTTTGAACTCCACGTGGATCTACTTCAAACGTAGGACCAACGGGTAAACCTCTCATTCTGCTCTATGTATTTTTTATGAATGTGCATGATCGTGTGGGTCTCTGTTAAGTAGTACGCCCCTGCTCTGTGGAGGTTGAATCCCAACCAACCTCTAGGGTGTTAATTCCCCGAAACAGAACTGGCGACTCCACTGGGGATCACATTTTTGTGATTCTCCTGTTAGGTTGTTTCAGCTGTTTGGTAGGTTGCCAACAGTTTTTTCTGTCTTTTACAGTCCAGTTTGCTTTCTTGCAGTCAGTCTGAAGTCTTGATATCTTTCCCAGGCTTGTACTTTTTGTTTTTCATTATCTTTCTTTGTATACGCTTTTTTGTTTGCACACAGTCGTGTATACCCGCGAGTTTGTGTAGAAGGAACCGCGTATACGCGAGTTTCCCTCAACACAGACGCGTATACCCGCTTGTTGCATAACTGCAAAGTCGCGTATACCTAGGCTGAGTTTGAAATTTTAAGATTCTGGTGTTTTTGGTATTTTCTGGCTGTGGAGGCCTATGTCTGCAGAGTCTCTGTACTTACTGGAGTGTGACAGAAGTGGTTTCAAGTCTTGTTTCTCTTTCGTTTGTCCGAAAACTGATCTTTTTGGCAAAGTGTCCTTGTTGGTGCTAGCACTCCTGGATTGAGTTCCAAGATCGCTTTCTAAGTGTTCTTGGTTGTTCTGCTTTACCAGAACAGAGAGCTTCTGCTCATTGACTCGCTCCTATCTTTGTGTTGTGCTTTGCATTGCGTTCTTTGCTTTGTTTTCGATTGGTTTTCTTGGGTTTCATAGGCTAGGGTTTTGTTGCAATTTTCGAAGAACTTTTCTTTTTTTTTTGGAGTTTTGTGTTGCAACGAATTTGCACTATTTCTCTTGGCTGTTTGATTGAGTTTTTAGTCTTCCATTGCTCTTATTGATCTTGCTATCATTATCTTTATAAGGTTTGGGGGCATAGTTGAAGTTTATGCTTGAAATTCGGTCTCGTTTTGGCTTGGATTGGGATAGTTGTTCTTGGTTTTTTTGAAGCTCTTGTTTTATAAAACTAAAAAGCCCAAAAACATTTGTTTTGCTTTTTGTTTTTGCATATCAAAAACTCAAAAAACATTGTTTCTTGTTTTTGTTTTTGTTGTTGCGTTTTTTATTTTCGT
Source organism: Pinus albicaulis (assembly GCA_034641835.2). Classification (NCBI taxonomy): domain Eukaryota; kingdom Viridiplantae; phylum Streptophyta; class Pinopsida; order Pinales; family Pinaceae; genus Pinus; species Pinus albicaulis. The sequence goes on along the minus strand of CM076572.1, from coordinate 474,060,351 downwards.
TTGGCTTCATCTTTTGAGACTTTAGTGAAGTTTCTTGCTTCTAGTTTTCAGCTTGATTTTGAGGAGAGGTTGTCTTTTGATTTCTTCTTCCTCTTGTTGAGTATTTTGGTGTCTTATATTAAGAGTTATTGTTTGCAAGAATTGGCTTTCTGGATATCAAAAGGTGAGTTAAAACTGAAGGAGCCTTTTTGGGAAATTTCACCTTGTTTCAAGAGACTTTTGCATCTTAGAATTTACATGCTAGTGGTCATTTGCATTAGGTACATTGAATCATTTAGTTAGCTTCTTAGTTTTTGTGAGTGTGAGTTTGTAATTCGAAAAGAAAAATACATTTTTTAGTCTCATAGAACTTATATAGAAATTTCTCTTCATCGAAAGACAAAGAATTGCATGTGCATGTAGTCAGGTTTTTATTAATTTCTTTTGCGTCAGAACATCATTGGTTTCAACTCCATATCCTTGTGACTTAATACAACAGCCCTTAAAATAAGCGATTTAATCTAAAATCAACTAGCAAAGTTTTATTAAGTGTCAATCACCAACTAGCTAGGTTGTAGGGCCTTGGAATAGGTGAGAGGAGAGTTAACTCTCCAAGGCCGCTCAAACAAACATAGAAGTTGATTAATCGAGCGAAATCCAACTCCGTGAGGTGGACTGGGAAAGCTCTCATCCGAGAGTCAAGCGCGAGGGGAAGTGAAGGTTAAGAATAGGGATACCCCCCCTCCGATTAGCTGAATCTGACCTCAAGACCGTTCCGCCCAGCTTCTGATACGGATTGGTGTCCATAGTTGTTGTTCCTAGGTTCCACATAGGTGACTGCGGGGGGGAATACCCGTGGTACCTGAGGCAGACGTCGCATCACTTTCAGCAGTACTTCTGGGGGGTGCCCTTGCGAAGCTTGGGTGCTTGAGCCGGCAAAGGCCGTCGTTAGGAGGTCGGCGTAACTGTTTCTGATACCTTCGCTAGTTGTTCTGGGCCCTAATCATCCCAGACTGCTTTCGGAAGGCCCTATACTTCGCTTTCCTATATTTTGGTGTCCGGTCCTCATCACCCGGAGCGGAAATACTTGGAGGCTGTTTGCTTGCTGTTTCTCAGGGATTTTGATTTTAGTGAGTGCTCTTTGCTCCTAGCTTGCCTAGCTTTTCACTTTTCTTGAGTCAAATATAATAAATCTGTAAAAGTGGCTGATCAAGCGCCTCGACGTTCGAGGAGAATCCGGGGGTTATCTCCCGAGAGTGCAGAGCCTTCTTCGAGAAGGCGTAGGAGCGATTTAGCAGGTGGTTTTCACCCTGTAGAGTCTGACGCTGTGGAGAGAGATCCTCCACTAAGGTCCGAAGGTTTCGTTGCTGATTCCGGTGTCGGTTCCGAGAGGAGCGTTCCGCTCACCTCGAGAGTATTGTTTCCTCAGGAAGAAGATTTTTAGATAGAAGATATACCTGAGCCTGCAGCTACAGGTCCATCTCCTCTTCCTCTTGATCATCCGTTTGTTATTCAGTACGTCGGACCGGAGTCTGAGAGACCGCCGGATCTTCCATATCTTTCTTATCTTTCGATGGCCACGACCGGGAACGCGGCTTCTACCGTGAGTGCTGCGGGCATTCAGACCCCTGCTTCTGTCGAGGCAGGGGGCACTCTTGCTCTATCTTCGAGTGCTTCTAGCACTGCTATGTTTGGCTCGGGGTTCACCCAAGCATATGCTTCTCAATCTGGTCCCTTTGTTTCAGGGATGTCCATTGCTGGAAATCCCTCTTTTTCCTTTACCGCCGGTGCAGCTGGATCTACGCCCATGTCCAACATGGCTAGTGGATCGGCTTCTTTTCAGGGTTTCCCCTTTGGGACTGGGCATATTCCTAGTCCTAATCCTTCTTTAGGGTCATTTCCTTTTACGTCCCAGACCCAAAGTTTTAATCCTTGGGCTCAGGGGCCAAGTTCGGCTTCTTTTACAGGATGGAATCCTATGTTTGCAACGTCGGGGGCAGGGAATCAGTTCATCGCGAGTCATCCAGGGAATGCTTTTTTCCCTGCATCGAGTGCTTATCAGTCTTTTTCTCCTCTATCTAATGCATGGAACCCCTACCAGGGGCTTACATCTTCAGTCAATACTTCAGCGGGGGGAACTAGCCTGGGTCTTGGTAACTCGGCGTGGGGAGGAGGTTCTTCTCCGTTTTCTACAGGTCCTTTCTGGCAGCCTGGTGCCTCATCAAATCCAGGCTATTCTTTTCAGAATGTGGGAAATCCATCCCATCAAGGATGGAATTCTCAGGCTCCGCCTCGATTACCATTTCTGGCAACGTTAAACTTGCCAGACTTGGCGAAGTTAACTAATGACCCGATTCGGTATAGTCTGGGGTGGCCTCCGGTTCCAACCAAACTTCCTTCAGACATTCCTAAGTTTGAAGGTAAGAATGGTGAAGATCCGGCGGACCACGTCACCACATTCCACTTATGGTGCTCATCGAACTCTCTGATCGATGACTCGATTAGATTGAGATTATTTCAGCGCACCTTAACTGGAAATGCCGCGAAGTGGTATATAGAGCTCACTGGGGGCAGTTTCGCCACATTTGGAGAACTGGCTGTCACTTTTCTTAACCATTTCCAGTTGCCTGTCAGATATGAGGCTGGGACCGAACTCCTGGCTAATTTTAAGCAAGATGAGGCAACTCACATTTCTGATCATATTCAGGAATGGAGGAGAAGGAAGAGGCTTATCAAAGCCCATATTCCAGGTGAGTTCCTTCTCGAGTGGTTTTTGAAATCGCTTCAGTCAGACATTTCAAAGGATGTATCCATGTCAGGGGTATATTCCAAGGAGCAGGCCATCTTTAGGGCCCAGCAGTTAGAGTTGATCTATTCTCAGTCTGGCATGCTTTACAAGTATTTGCCCAATGCTCCTCGCTCCAAAGTGGATCTATCGAAACCCAAACCCGGTCCGCATGGTGACGGACTTGTCGGATCGGTCAGTAGTAGTGCAGCCAGCCTGCTTTCTCAATTGCAGCAGTTGTCTTTACAATCTGCTTCTTCTGGTCAGGCTGTGCCTGCTGATTCATCACCTTCCCAATCTTTGTCCATTAATGCTGTCCAATCTTCTGAACCCAAAGGAAATCAACAGTCCGATGGGAAGAAGAAGGGACGTAATAACAAGAAGAAGGGCAAGAATGGGAAGGGCAATGCAAATAAAACCAACGAGCGTGTTGGTGAAGGGCAGAAGGAGAAAAAGAAAGTGAAGTTTCCATGCAAGCTTTGTACTGGAGACCATCTCACACACCTTTGCCCGAAAATTCAGGATGCTCAGCGCCTGTTATCTCAGCACCGTTCCTCTAGTTCCCAGGCTGTACTAACAAACCCTTTTTCCCAAGGGCAGCAATTAATTGCTGGCGCGAACCAAAACCTTGGGGCTTCCTCTGGAGGCGCTCAGGAAGGGGAAGTTCCATCGAATATCTTTATGATGAGTGCTCACGTGGATGTCGCTACGAGATCCTGTGATTATGGCGGAGAGGAATCTTCGAAAGCTAAGGAAGTTCCTGATGCTACTGAGCCGCTTCACATCACGAAGCCAACTGTCGAGTCTATGCCTCGGATTCCGAAGGCATCCTCTAAACGGTCAACGATTAATCCGAACATGAGGGCTGCCCAGAACTACTCGATTGTAGAAGATCTGGCGCAGAGTCCTTGTGCTATGTCTGCCTTAGAGGTACTCCAGTCTTGTCCGGCTCAGCGCAGTGCTTTGCTCACCGCCATTGGGGCTATTGATCCGAAAAATTCTCTTCTGATTACCTTTGATATGAAGAATTTTAAGAAGAGACTTCCTCATCACATGGCCTTCCATATTAAATCATCGTATCGGAAGACTAACATCTTTCGTACGGTTGTTGATGAGGGTGCTTCTACTTGCGTGATGTCTTTTGCATGCTGGAAGACACTTGGATCTCCAAAAGCTGCTCCGTCTAGCACTATTCTTACTGCATTCGATGGTCATTCTCACAGACCCCATGGTATTGTCCCGGCTTTGCCCATCTGTGTTGGGGGCAAAACCGTTAACATAGAAGTTGAGCTAGTAGATGCAGCCTTGGACTACAACCTTCTGTTGGGGAGGAACTGGATATATGAGATGGATGCCATTGCATCTTCATTATTTCGAATTGTATGTTTCCCCCACGAAGGGAGGATAGTCACAGTGGATCAACTGGACTGTCCTCCTGTAGACCTGGATGCGCCTTCTGACTCATCTGTACCTAAGTTGGATAATACCAAGGCGCCTGTCAAGAATCTGGGAGTTGGAATGTATTCTTCCCTGATGGGTTCTTTTGATCTTCCTCCTCCTAAGGTGTCTATTAATGCTATTTCATCCTCCAAGGCTCCCCTTCAAAGAGAGTTCTTTCGAACTCATTATTTTTCGGACCCTTGGACCTTACCTTCTCCAACTGCCACATTGGAAGAAGGGCAAGTGGGTGGAATGGCATTCCTGATTTCTGCAGCTGAGATTGCATATCAGTCTGTTGTTGACACTGCAGAGTCTGATCCAGCTCCTCTTTCGCCGGAAGAGTTGGATGGTGATGTGGCTCCGGCTTGGACGCTTACTTCTTCTTCTGCCCAGGATTGTCTAGATACCACTCTTCCATCCGAAGAGGCCATCCTGGAAGCAATGACAGGTATAGAGAGACCGTGGGATGACTTGCATCATCGGTCTTACTTCCTACCTGACTTGAGCGAAGTCGAAGCTAGTTTTCCAAGTCCTCAGTCTCCTGGACCTGTTCACCCAGTCTTGAGCCCCTTAGCACCAGCACAGGTTTATGCTGAAGGGAACATGGCTTTGATCTCTCCGACTATCCCGGTGAACATCTCCAGGAATCCCAACATTATCGAGAACGTTTTCATTGGAGCTGAATGTTCCCGTAAAGAAGTTCAAATCTATACCGAACTCTTCAAAGAGTATAGGGATGTTTTTGCTTGGTCTTATGAGGAAATGCCTGGCATAGACCCATCTATTGTCCAGCATGAGATCAAGACGTATGAAAACGCTAAGCCGGTCAGGAAAAAACTTCGTCCGGTTAATCCTAGGAAGGCAGCAGCTATCAAAGCTGAAGTTGAAAAGCTGCTTAAGGCGGGATTCATTTTCCCAGTTCCTCTAACTGAATGGGTTTCAAACCCCATTCCGGTTGATAAAAAGCAAGGAACGATTCGAGTATGCATCGATTTCAGAGACCTGAATAAGGCGTGTCCTAAAGATAATTACCCCACACCCTTCATTGATCAGATTATTGACGAGTGTGCCGGTAACGAGATTTTCTCCTTCATGGACAGTTTTTCTGGTTATAATCAAATTACTATCCGTCCAGAAGATCAACATAAGACCGCATTTATTTGTCCCTGGGGTACGTTTGCATATAAGAAAATGCCTTTTGGTCTTAAAATTGCTGGAGCTACTTTTCAGCGGGCCATGTCTTACGCCTTCCACGACATCAAGAAAATTATAGAGGCATACTTAGATGATCTAGCTGCTCATTCTCGAAAGAGGATGGATCATCCAGGTCACCTCCGGCAAATATTTGAAAGATGTCGTTTTTATAAAATTCGTTTAAATCCGAACAAGTGCGTTTTCGCGGTGACATCCGGTCGGCTGTTGGGATTTATCGTGTCTAGGGAAGGGATAAGGGTAGATCCCTTCAAGGTTGAGGCAATACTTCGGTTGCCTCCCCCGTCTTCAATTCGTCGGCTTCAAAGTCTCCAAGGGAAGTCTAACTTTCTTCGGAGGTTTATCGTTAACTATGCTGAGATTACAAAGGGATATATGAGACTGTTGAAGAAAGGAGTTCCTTTTCTTTGGGACGACTACGCTCAACGCTCATTTGATGCCTTGAAAAAGGCATTGACCTCTGCTCCTTTGTTGAGTCCACCCGATTATAGCAGAGATTTTCTTTTGTATCTGGCTACAGCAGAATCTACCATTGGTATGGTTCTGGTTCAGGAGGATGATGCTCTGGCTGAGCATGTTATTTACTACCTTAGTCGAGGATTGGTAGGACCTGAACTGCGATACACCCCGATAGAAAAGTTAGCCTTAGCAGCAGTCCATGCTGTGCAGCGACTCCGGCATTACATTATTCTTCGCAAAACTTATGTCTTGGCAGCTGCCAATCCATTTCAGTTTGTCCTCAGCAGGCGAGTGATTGGGGGCAAATATAATAGATGGATTGTGATATTACAAGAATTCGATCTAGAGTTCATGTCTTCCAAATCCAAGAAGTCATTAGTCTTTGCGGAATTGATCTCCGAGTTGCCTTGTGGAGAGGAGATGATCTATGATGAGTCCTTTCCGGACGAACACTTGTTTCTAATCTCTCCACAAGATCCTTGGTATGGGGATATCATTGTGTATCTCCAGACTGCGAAGTTTCCCTCTTCTTTTTCGAAAGATGAGCGTCGCAAGTTGCGCCACTTAGCTAAAAGTTATCTGATTATCGGTGATGCTTTGTACCGTCGAGGGGTTGATTCAATCCTGAGACGCTGCTTAACTTTCGAAGAAGCTGAGGCTCTGCTCAATGATTCTCACAGTGGAGCTTGTGGGGGTCATTTATCAGGGCTTGCTACAGCCCAGAAGATTTTGCGTGCTGGCTACTTCTGGCCCTCGATTTTCAAAGATTGCATTGAATCGGTCAAGAAGTGTCATCCTTGTCAGGTGTATACTCGAAAAATGCGCGCTCATCCAGCTCCGCTTTTTCCAGTCATTACTGTTGGACCCTTCACAAAGTGGGGTATGGATTATACTACTTGTAACCCGCCTTCGGCAAAAGGTCACAAGTACATTATCGTAGCAGTAGACTACTTTACGAAGTGGGTCGAAGCTATGCCTACTTTTGAGAACGATGGTGAGACTGCAGCTCTTTTCTTCTTCAACCAAGTCATCGCTCGTTTCGGTATACCTAGAGAGATTGTCACTGACCATGGCAGTCACTTTCAGAACAGTATGATGGCTGAGTTGGCTCTTAAATTGGGTTTCCGGCAGGAACATTCATCTCCATATTATCCTCAGGCCAATGGCCAGGTGGAAGCCGTGAATAAGTCCTTGAAGACAATTCTTCAACGGACGATTGATAAACATAGATCCAACTGGCACATTATGCTATATCCCGCACTCTGGGCATACAGGACGTCAGTTAAAACTGCAACTGGCTTTACTCCGTTTCAGTTAGTCCACGGGGTGGAATCCGTATTCCCCATTGAATGCGAGATTCCTTCCCTTAAATTAGTTGTTGAGCTTCTTCCTGACACTTCTAGTCTGGCATAGCGGCTTCTTCATCTGGAACATCTTGATGAGCAGCGTCGAGATGCCGCCACGTTGAACGAAGCCCATAAAAACAGAGTCAAAGTTCAGTACGATAAGGCAGTTAAGCCTAGGATCTTTTCCGAAGGTGACCTTGTTTTGGTCTATGCCCAAGAAAAAGATGCCTTGGCGGCAGGGAAGTTTAAGTCGATGTGGTATGGCCCCTATATCGTCAAGAAGGTCCTTAAGAAAGGAGCATATACCTTGGTTGACTTCGAAGGGAACGAGTTGTCGGAGCCCCGAAATGGGCTCTATTTGAAGAAGTATTATGCCTAGGCTTTGGCCTGGCATTTTGCTTTGTATATAGTAGTTTTTTGTCTTGTACATATCTGTTTGATTTTCGATTTTTGATGAGATGGTGATGTTTTTGATCCGCTTTGGCAGGTTGTGTTGATGTCATGAGTCATTATGGTTTCGCCGATGGTGCTAGTAGACACACCCGGAACTTAGCTTCCGCGGCTTGGGTGCTTCATTATCCTTCCGGTCAGCTGTTGGTATCAAGAGGGGTCTGCATTGGTCCTGCTTCCAATAACGTAGCAGAATACACTGCAGTCATTCATCTACTCTTGGAGGCAATATCCTTGGGTGTTGATTCGTTGGTAGTTTTCTTGGACTCCCAGCTGGTGGTGTCGCAGTTGAACAACACTTATCGGGTACGAGATCCAATTTTATTACGATTGTTCTTGTGGGTACGTTTGTTACAAAGGTCATTTCAATTTTTAACATTCATTCATATTCCTCGAGCTGACAATTGGTTTGCTGACTCATTGGCTAATCAAGCTTTAGATTGGCATATTAATCATTCAATACAATAAATTCTAATTATCAAAAACATCATACATTTGATACATTTATCACATCACATCAAATATCGTTGTATATATCATCGGAGTGTCAAAAAACTTTACAAAATTTGGATCCATCAATGCCGTACAAAACTTGGGCTTATGCCCCATCATGTTCAGTCTCAAAAAAATATACAATCATCTAATATGTAAAATCTGTCTACTCCTGAGGACCCTGCCCAGAAGTTGCGTTCCTATAGAACATCACTGCAGTGGCCACACGGCGGAACAATCTAACCCAGTCCCGGGGTACTCCTACAACCCGTCTCTGGACGGCTTCTGGCAAGTCCTCCACAGCAGCCAGAGGGATTTGGCGGGTCAGTCCCTCCAAGTTTCTCTGCACGGCCTGGAGTGTCCTGTCAGAATCCATTGTTTCTGCTTCACCTCTGCGGCGTTTGTGACGTGCTAGGCCCTTAGGACGAACTGGTCCAACATCTGAAACATGATCATTTTTCATTTGTCAGTCATTATGAATCCAATCCAAAAACATGTTTGTTTTTCATTTTCATACATATTTGAAAATCCAAAAAAAATCATATAAGTTAAAAATTTTGAAAAAACTTACCGACTGCTCCCCATGCTGCACCGGGTGGAAGTACTAGATCTGGATCTCCTCGGAAATCCATCCCGGCATAGGGATAGTCGTCTACTGCGATGATCTGTTCTCTCCACCATAAGAAGAACTCATCGTCCCAGGTGGTTCGGGGTACCTCGCTGCCCCCCAGTCTCTTCATCATGTCTGCCCAACGGGCAATTCTTGGGTCCCGAGGGCTGCTGATAGTTGAGATGACTTTGGGTCTCAAAGCCGGAACTCTCTCGAAGAAGAATGTAGTCAAAATGGTTCCATAGCCAAAATGTTTTGTTTTTGTTTGGCGAATGGAGGTCAGTTGTTGTTTCATGTTCTGTAGCAGGGCAGTGCACCAATCATACACATGAATTAAGCACTCTACAACTATGCTCATGTGCGTCCTGGACGCCTGGTGTAGTGAGGCAGATCCTGCCACTCTGCCGATGGTGAATAGGAGGATCTTTATGTGCAAATCCCTGATATCTCTGATACCAATCTGTGTGCCAACTTTCTTGGAATTATCTACGCAATAGATTTGGACATAGTCCTCCACGGTCAACCCTCCCAGGGGCTTTCCGTGCAGGTCTACTGGGTCTCCCCTCCCGGAGAGTCCAGTGATGAAGTATATATCTTCCACTTCTATGCGTAGTGGCATCTGATCAATGATGAAGCAATCCTGATCTGGTTCCCAGTAATTTACGAGCATTTCAAGCAATCTCACATTACTTTTCATATTGGGCATTTTGAAAAATTTGAAGAAACCACAGTTTCGGAGGACATTTTGTGCCGCGCGATCCTGCATGACCTCTTGGTCTATTGCGTTGTGCTCACGTTCCCTCCAAGAGATAGTCATCCTGAAAAATTTCATTAAAATTTGCATTAGAAACTTCTTTTTGAGTTATGGACCTGCGCATACGCGACTTTTCCTGTGCACAGTCGCGTGTATACGCGGCTTCACTTCATTGAACCCGCGTATGCGCATATACGCATTTTTTAAGAAGGGTTTCTAGGCAAAAATTCACTTAATTTTAATTTTTAAACGGACAAAATGATTAAACAGGATGAATAAGGAGCCTACCTGAAGTTTCGCTGAATTCCGACGGTCGGTTGTTCCTGATTTGACGAAACAAGTTTTTAGCTCCAGAGCTCTTTTTCCAAATCAGTTATGCAATAATGAACCAATTGAGAGGTAATTTGTGTATTTATGGCTAAAAATTGAAATTTTTTGCAAAAATTTTCCTTGTGCTTATTTTTTCAATCTATCTTATGCTGTATAACTCGATTGCTTGGAAGTGCCCAGTTTGGTATGTTTCAGGTACATTTTGACGATTTCGAGATTTTTCCCGGTTTTTGACCCATGATTTCAGACTCTTCACGGCAGGTATATGATCTTCACTGGCATATAGGTTAGGGAATCACTTTCCGTTGCATCTTGCATTCTAGCCTCCATACTGATCACTTGCCTTAGGGTCAATCCCATCAGGTCATGAGTATTACACCCATTTCACTCGCCTATTTTTAATCATGACTTGATGGTAGAGCCTTCCTTTACATGGGCTTCCTAGTTAGTTCCTCGCTATCACTTGTTGCCCATGCTGCTTTTTATATAGGCTCGGGAGTCCTCTTTAGTCCCGCCATGTCTTTTGTGTTGAAGCTTCATTCTTCTCCTTCATCACTTATCATTTTTCTGGCTTATACCCTAGAGGCTCCCTGGTGTCGTTAAGTTGTATTACCGCATTGCATATTGGCTACTTGTTTATCCTGGCCTTTAGCCGGCTTCATTTGGACTCGATGTTTAAGCCAACTTTTGACCTTGACTTTCTGTACAAGTTAACCATTGCATGCACTTAGCTATCACGACTTGACACCTTTGTACCCATGGATGGAACGTTTCTCTGAGTATCACTGACCAGTTTTCGCCACCTTGCATTGAGCATAGGATTGTTCCAATTCCAGGAACTAGTGCATCTGCTTTCTTGATACTCGTTCTATCCATTGTACCATAGCATTCTTTTATTCTTTTTCAGGCTTATTATATGAAAAAGACAAAAAATCAAATATAACAAAAAGAGTGGGAACGGGATGTATCTTCGTTATTTTGATGGCAGTACAGAGTCAGTTTGTCGCCCTTGAACAAAGCACATATACTTATATATATTTCCTTCATTTGGGATGGTTTTAGTTTTGACCTAGGTTCAGCCTTTACCATGTTTCACTTGTCAGCTCTCCCCCGGTTGGTTATCTCTTCCAATCATATGGAGAGTTTGTTCTGCCTCCTGCATAACAGACTTATACAGTGTCACTTTTTACTGCCATGGTCATCACGAGTCGTGCTTTTGTTCAAGGGAAGTCTAGCCCGAGTCGGCCATTCTGCGGTGTCTCTTGACTCATTATTCAGTCGGCCTTCCCGGTCTTGTCAGTATCATGTTCTATCACATCAGATGTTTTGATCTTCTGCTCGTGCTGGTTTGAGAAGGTCCCCATTGACTTCTTGCCGGCGGGTTTGTCTCTTATCGACTACGACACATTGCTTTTAGAGCAAGCCTAGAGCCGCACCTTGGGCCTATTTTCATTATTGATAGGTGACCTCGTGCTCAGCATTTGATCATCATCATGGGTCTTTGACCGAGTGGTTTCCCCTGTGTTCGACGTCAGCACACATTATCACACTTGGGATTCGTGCAGTACCTGGATTTCCATTTGACCCTATCGGTGGATTTCTCGCCTCTGTGTCAGCTTTCATTATTGGTTGGTTCAGAGGGTTTCTTCCGTGCGCTAGCTTCTTCTTGTGCACGTCGGAAACGTACTTCGGTTTTGGTTCCATCACTCTCCTTCGTCCGATTCCTTCCAAATCTTGGCCTGCGGGTTACACTCGCGCTGGACTGATGTGGGATGCCTTAATGCCTTTCTTCCAGCAGATCTTTTCCCATCGACTCCGACTCATTGCTCTGGGAACAAGATCTAGAGTCTTTTGTCAGTACCTTAGGGTTTGCAGTCATCAGTGGCAGACTCTTCGCTATCGACAGTGGGGATTCATCATTGCCTCCTGATTGGTAGATTCCGTCAAGTGTTCGACTTCAACTCATTCATTCACACTTGTCAGATTGTACTGGGGCACCTTGACACTCATTATCATTATCGGTGGGTTGTCTCGCGTTGGTTAACGGGAAACATCATTTCCCGGTAATCCAACGATTTCTCACATGGTCGACTTCAGCTCATTTATTCCCAGTGTGTAGAATTGTGCCGTTGTGATCGGTGAAGACCTCGGGTTGCATCAGCATTTCTCGGTTCACTGTTGACAGTCCTTTCAGTTTCTGCCAGTGTTGTCGTCCACCCTTATATGTTGCAGTTCAGCACAGCAGCATCTTATATGTTGGTCCCCGAGTTGCGTGATTGTACCGTTTGATCTACCACTTATGATCCGGTACTTGGAGATTCAGTTACTTGATCAGACATCCAGTTGCACCATCTTTTGATCAGCTTTCTATATGTGATATTTGGACATTGATTCAGATTTATTTCCGGGCCCTGCTCAGATGATTCACTATGTACTTTCAGTTCAGTTATACTTGTATACATATTGGATCTATTTCAGTACTTTCCATATGATGTATTTTTGACTGAGCATGGTTATGCCCGCCTCAGCATGAGTTGACTCTCCGGTTTCTTTCATTGGTTTTTGGCAGGCTGAAATCTGGTGAAGTCCTCTCTTGTCCTTGCGAAGTTCTTTCTATGTGCATAATACATTTCGGCCATCATGTACCCCTTCTGACCTCATATATTAGGGGGCATCTGTTATAGCATCATTTCTCACCTTGACATGATTAATGATTGCTTCATGGCTTTATGGGCACCCATTCCTACAGACTTGGACAAATTCACTTAAAAACAGTGTAAAATCCTTCATACGCGACTATGCCCGTGTTTTTCCGCGTGTATACGCGAGTACAGCTAGAATTTTCCGCGTATGCCATTTTAATGATTAAAAAAATATATAAAAATCCCTAATTTCGCGCTAGGTTGATGGTTACTCAGGTAGTTCAACCACCCCAGCCCGTGGCCAACTGTTTCCAACTGCTGAAACTACTTGGAGGGACTATAAAAAGACCTCATGTGTATGGCCTAAGGGAGGGAGAGAAAGTATTGATATTATACTCTGTTGGTTCCCTATCCAAGTCTGATTCCCCGTGCCTCCTGCACTTTCCCAGTTCATTACAGGAAACCCTTGTTTCCTTGAGATATACATCCCTTTATATGTTATCTCATATGCACCAGTTTGGAAGGAGTCTTAGCGAGGCAAGGGCTGGACGGATCCGGACGACGGTCTGCGAAGGCCTTGGAAGGATCAGGTGATCTCTCCACGATTACTTTTGTACGTACTATTTATAATACAGAAGTATCATGCTGTTCCCGAAATAAACGTGTTAGTGTATGCTTTATGTATGAATAATATTTGTTATACATGCATTTATTATGATTTATTTAATGTTTTATATGAATCACACTAACATATAGAGTAGAAATATACTGTACAACTTGTCCTTTGTGCTGGTTTCTTCTTGCATTTCAGGTTAAGGAGGAAGGACGGTTGCAGGGATTTTGAACTCCACGTGGATCTACTTCAAACGTAGGACCAACGGGTAAACCTCTCATTCTGCTCTATGTAGTTTTTATGAATGTGCATGATCGTGTGGGTCTCTGTTAAGTAGTACGCCCCTGCTCTGTGGAGGTTGAATCCCAACCAACCTCTAGGGTGTTAATTCCCCGAAACACCAGTAGACACAAATGGTGGATCAACCCCAATCATTCAGAAGCTCCCAAGTTTTTATGGCTGGCATAGAACCCATTTATGTTGCCACATGATTGAAAGATTAGCCAAATCCATAGAAAGCTCCTATGGAATAGGATACCACAGATAATCCTTCCTATTCCATACCTCCTAGTTCTGCTCCTCTCCATATTGAGAGACCTAGTAGTGATTCCATAATATGGCCACCCCCAAAAGGTGTTCTTCAAAAATCTTCTTATAATCCAAACGCCCGAGCTACTCAACACTATAAAATTGTAGAGGACTTAGCTCAGGCACCTTCGGCATTGGAAGTCCTTCAGTCCTGTCAATCGCAATGGAAGGCACTATTATCTGCCATTGGAGGCATTGATCCAATCGACTCTAAACTTATCACTTTCGATCTTGAGAAATTTTTTCCTCGCCTCCCATCTCAGGTAGTGTTCCTGATTAAAGTTATCGTGATGAGGAAAACCATTCATAGGACTGTTGTCTATGAAGGCTCTTAGACCTGCATCATGTATATCGCTTGTTGGCAATCCATTGGCTCTCCTTCACTAAGTCAGTCCCTAAACACTTTGGAAGCTTTCGACGGCAGAGGTTCTTAGCCATACAACATTCTCAAATCCCTACCCATCCTCTTGGAGGGAAAGACAGTAAACCTAGAAGTGGAGGTGGTGGATGCCAACCTAAATTATAACCTCCTTCTTGGATGCAGCTGGACGCATGCAATGTTTTTTGTGGTCTCCACACTATTTTGTGTTCTTCTATTTCCCCATAAAGGGAATATTGCGGTTGTCGATCGGCTCACTTTATTCTCCTCTGATTCTTCAACAGGAAACATTTTTTATGTTGGGAATAGCTCCACCTCCTATGAGAAAGTTGGGTAGGGCCTTTTTAAGGACTCGTCCCTTATGGTAATTTTTCCACTCCCACCTCCTAATGTTGCCACTATCAACATGATATCATCTAGTCATGATCCATGGATTGTTCCTAGTCCCGACCAGCTTGACAAATTTGGTGATGTTATGCCTCTCAATCCTGCGGAACAAATGTATCATAGCATTATTTTGGCTTCTGAGGTGTTTTCTGAAATGAACGATAAATTGGTTTCATCTCTGGACACTTATGCGAAGTCTCCCTGGTTTGGTTCTTGGGATTCATATGATCCCTTGAAATAGACATTCCTCAGTGATGAGAGTATCGTGGAGGTTATTTCTCTAGAAGAATCTCCATGGCATGATGGTCATCATCATTCCTCATTTCTCCCAAGCCTTGGTGAGATCTCTTCCTCTCTTGAATCTCGTGTTTCATCTGAATCGAATCGCCCGCTTCAGAATCCTATCTTGATTCATGAAGTGTTGTCTAAAGGAAACATGGGGGATTTTTCCACCACCATTTGCATCGACATCTTTTTCCAACCATGGATTTTCTGGAATGTTCACATCAGTGCCTCTTGTCCTCCCAATGAGGTAAATATTTACACCATGCTTTTCAAGGAATTCTGTGATTTCTTTGCATGGTTTTACGAGGAAATTCCTGGCATAGCCCTAGACCCTATATTTTTTGATGTCGTGCACGAGATCCCTACGTACCCGGACTTGAATCCCATTTGTCACTGGCTTCATCCTGTAAACCCAAGAAAGGTTGCTTCCATTAAAGCAAAAGTTCAAAAACTTCTTAAGGTTGGTTTCATATATCCCATACCATTGACGGATTGGGTCTCCAATTTTGTTCCCGTTAATAAGAAACAAGGGACCATCCAGGTTTGTGTTGACTATTGTGATATCAATCGTGCATGTCCTAAAGATAATTATCCTACCCCAATTATTCATCACATCATTGACGAATGTGCTAGGGTGAGATATTTTCTTTTATGGATTGATTTTCTGGCTATAGCCAGATCAACATCGCTCATGTTGATCAACATAAAACAACTTTCATCTTTCAATGGGGAACCTTCGCCTACAAGAAACTCCCTTTTGGTTTGAAAACTGTCGGTGCCACTTTCCAAAGGGCTATGTGATATGCCTTTCATGATATTAAACATATCATTCAACCATATCTTGACGACCTTCTGGCTCATTCCGTGAAATGTCGAGATCACCCCGAACATCTAAGAGTAATATTTCTTCGATGTCGACACTATAATATCTGGTTAAATCCTCATAAAATTTGTGTCTTTTCCATGGAATCCAATTGCTTCTTAGGTTTAGTAGTGTCTAAAAAACGAATTCAGATAGATCCTCTTAAAGTGAGGGCAATCATAAATTTTCCTCTCCCTCTTCTATCCATAAAACTGTAAATCTTGCAGGGGAAGGCTAATTTTCTTCATCGTTTCATCCTGAACTACGAAGATTTTGCCAAAGGATTCACTCTCTTATTTAAAAATGGAATCCCATTCATTTGGTATGAAATTTCCCAAAACTCTTTCGATGCTTTCAATAAATCCCTAGTCAGTGCTCCTTTATTGCATCCTCCCAACTATCAGCGCGATTGTTTCCTGTATTTGGCTGCCGCAGGGAGAAATATTGGTATGGTGTTGGTTCAGGATGATGATGATAGACAGGAACATGTATTTTACTACTTTATCCACAATATCTTCGATGTTGAGACTCGTTATGCTCATGTTGAGAAACTCGTATTGGTTGATGTTCATGTTGTTCAACGTTTTCGTCATTACATTATCTTGCATAAAAAAATAGTGATTTCCGACTGCAACCCCATGACTTAAATTCTTACACATTACTTACTTGGGGGAAATACTTGAAATGGATTATTATTCTCCAAGATTTTGACTTAGAGTATGTTGCAGCCAAATCGAAGAAGTCACTTTTCTTTGCTGAGTTAATTTGCGATCTTCCCACTACGATTAATCCCATTGATTTCTAAGATTCAAGTCCAGATGAATCACTCTTTCTCATCACTACTCTAGACCTTTGGCATGGATATATCATAGTTTATCTCCAAACACAAACCTTTTTACCAGAGTTATCTCACTCTCAAAGATGAAGGATTCACCACCAGTCCCAACCTTATCACATTATTGGAGATACCTTGCATCGCAATGGTGTTGACTCCTTCCTCTATCGATGTTTGACACTAGAGGAAGCTAAGAAATTTCTTAATGATTGCCACTCTAGGGCCTGTGGTGGTCACATGTCCAGTTATGCTACTGCCAAAAAATCCTTCGAGCTGGATAATTTTGGCCATTTATCTTTAAGGATTGCATTCTTTCCATTTGAAAATGTCATGATTTCCAAATCTATTCTCAAAAGGAACGTGCCCCACCCACACCCTTGCACCCAGTTGTGACTGTCCAGGAATTTGAAAAATGGGGCATATATTTCATGACCTGTAACCCTCACTCGACCAGGGGGCATAGTTATATTATCACCGTCGTTAATTATTTTACAAAATGGGCTGAGGCGATGCCTACATATGATAATGAAGGTCTAACGGCAGCACAATTCCTATTTAATCATGTCATAGCTCGGTTCGGTGTCCCGACAGCCATTTTCAGTGACCATGGTTCTCATTTCTGAAATCATATGATGATGGAGCTTACTGGTCATATGCGGCTATGCCACGATATCTCCACTCCTTATTATCCACAAGCCAATGGCCAAGTTGAAGTTGTTTACAAGGTTTTGGTGACAATGCTTCAACGAACCATTAGGAGACACAAATGAGATTGGAATCTCATGTTTTTCTATGCTTTGTGGGCTTACCAAACATCCACTAAGATGGCTACGAGGTGATCTGAAATGGGTGGCTGAATTTTATTCTATTCAAGCATCTCCGACTCAGTTAAACAAATTAAGGTCTTACTTATACTTGATAGTGTGGAATTGAATACTTGAATCAGATGTATGTGTTTTAAACTATTTTAATTCTTAAGTGTGAGGAATTAAACATTTTTTTTTGCTGATAATAAGCATGTACAAAAACCATAAAATGCAGCAAATAAGCATCAACACATAAGATAAAATTTAATAAAGGATTTCACCTGAATGTCGTGGGCTACGTCTCCTTGAGCTTTTGTTAAGTGACTTGTATCTTTGGGATTATGATGGAAAATTAATTTTACAAGTTTCTACTTAACTCCAATGGTTTTTTTAGTTGTAAAAATGGGCTTATAATACCATCATACCCCTGGAATGTCTGCAAAATCTCTGGAAATGGACCTAGGTTCCCTTTGACTTGACCTATACTATCAGTGCCCTCAAGCTTCCCTGAGCTTCTCTGTGGCACAAACTCTCTTAGAAGTCCTTTTTTGTCCCTGAAACATTTTCTACTATCTCCATCATATATCAGGCATCCAAAATAGGTTTTTCATTTTCTCCAAATGATCTCTGGCTCCCCAATTTAGGCCTCCAACCCTTGTTGGCCCTAGGTTGCTCGAAACTTCCCTATGGATTATTCGGCTCTATAAGTCTCCAAATGACTCTTAAAATCATTCCATTGGATTCATAATGTCTAAAATAGTCATAATAGACTATTCACTTGCTTAAATTGGCCTTTGGCTGCTCTAGTTACGCCTACAACACCTGGTGGCACCCTGTGGCTCTAAGCTCCCTGAAAACTTCTCTGAAGCATCTCGGCCTTCAGAAATATCCAAAAGCTTCAAAAAATCCTTCTAGTGGGCTCAGAAGGTTAAATTTAGTCAGAATAGACTATTGGTTTTTTGATAATGGTCACTGGCTGCTCTGGATAGGCCTCATTCCCATGTTGACCCCTGGTGGCCCTAGTGGCCCCTAGAACTTCTTTGAAGTAAAATCATGCTCAAAATTTCTCTGATGGCTCTACTCACCAATGGCTCTAGAATGTCTAAAACATCCAAAAATTACTATTGGTTTCTTAAGATAGGCCTATAGCTACCATGTTTAGGCCTCATTCTGTTGTTGGCTCCTGGTGGCCATGGTGGCCCTTGGAACTTCTCTAAAGTAAATCATGCTCAAAATTTCTCTAATGGCTCTACAACCCTCACCACTGGCTCTAGAATTTCCAAGAAAGTTGAAATTGACTATTCACACTCTCTAAATGGTCGAAAAATGAGTCTCCAACTCATTTTCCCAGTAACACCTAGAAACAGTCCACTAATTTTCAAGGAATTCAGTTTAACTGGAGTCAAATTGGCAATATTCCCCACAAAAATGGCGCTAGCTAAAAGTCTGCCAGTCTTAACCGTAATGATAAATGTTGCGGTTGGGTGGTTGGACACATGTCAACCCCCAACCCACGGTTACAGTGGCATTTGGTGGAACTACCGGCAGTTACCAAGGGATAAGGTTCAAAATGGAGTTAAAGTCATTGGGTTAATGAAACTATCATTGAACTAACCGTGGCATGTGATATCTCTGAAAACAATGGTGGGAACCGAAACCGAAACTGCACAGAAACTGGTCAATAAACTGTTCAATGTGTAAAGGATTTAAACTGCTACAGTTTTTATCATCATCAGATTTGTATCGGCACATGGTCCTGGGCTAAGGCCATATGGGGAGGGGGCTGGCCCATGGGGCTCGCCCCCTCCAACCCCCAAATTTAATCTGTCAAACTTTAAATTAAACCCATCCACCAATATGGTTAATAAACAACATAGCGGAGATGGTAAACCTGTGCGTGCGTTTGGTGGTAGGTCACAGGGTCGACTCCTGTCCACTCCACCAAACGCTTACAACACAGTTCAAGGGCCACGTGGCAGCCTTAGGGTTGGCCATGTGGCACCTTTTCATTGGCCCTTCAAAACCCTGCCAAATAATAATTTGACAATTGTCCTCCAATAATTAGCCTAGAAGAAATATTCCAAGAATATTCCCTGGAATATTCTTTTTTCTGACTGTACCTTTGCCTAGTCAACCCTGGTCAAATGTCAAAATTTTCAGTTTACTAGACTTTTCAAATCGCGATAAATTTTTCATACGGTGTCGTTTTTTTGAACCATTCACAGCGCTGGAATCAGGAAGGTGAGATCTATCTAGTCTCTTAGGTTCGGTACACTTTCGAACACTTTGAAATTTTAGCTATCACTTAGGTCCTTGATCCAAATCTAATCACCACGTTTACGCCATTTCAACTTGTGTATGGTCTAGAAGCGACACTACTGATCGAGTGTGAAATCCCTTCTCTGAAGCTAGCCTTAGAGCTACTTCCTTGTACTTCTCCAGAAAAGGAACATTTTCTTTACCTCGAGCGTCTCAATGAGACTCGAAGACTTGTTGCTTTAGTTATTGAAGCACAAAAGAAATGAGTTAAGACTCAGTACGACAAAAATTTCAACCCTCGCATTTTCTCTGAAGGAGACTTGGTCCTCCTCTATGATCAAGCCCGCGATAAATTGCGAGTCAGAAAGCCCGAGCCAATGTAGCACGGGCCATATACCATTCAACATGTATTGGAAGGAGGTGCTTATGAGCTAGTAGATTATGAAGGTAATCAATTGGCTGAGCCCCGAAATGGGCTCTATCTGAAAAAGTATTATGCTTGATCGCAAGTATGGTATCTTGTACATTAGTGTGTTATTCATTACTGTGATTTTTAGATTTTGGTGTGATTATTTTCTTTGCAGACATGTTTCCCTTGCCTACCTAGTGTTCTACTTGGTTTGCAGATGTCGTTGAGTGATTATACCAATTTCTTTGATGCTTCTTGTCGTAGCACACAGATCTTATCTGCCACAGCATGGGAATTTTTTTCCCCTAATGGCGAGTTGATCAATTCACAAGTTATTTTTTGGGTTGAACAACTAATAATATCGCCGAATATAGTGTGGTCATCGATCTACTATCGAATGCAATCGATCTCGGTATAAGAGATTTGGTTGTCAATTTATACTCACAACTCATTGTGTTGCAGTTAAATAGTCATTATTCAGTTATAAACCCCAGTATTTTGTGTATGTATTTATGTGTTCGATTATTGGAAAGACATTTTGATTACAGTACATATCATCACATTCCAATAAATTTGAATACAATGACAGATACATTACCAAACTTTGTATTGGATATACATCTGTGTAATATGTAAAAAACTCATAAATCATCATGATACATGGACACTTAGTAGTCATAGAAACATGCATATGTATATATCAAGTTTGTCAAGTGTGTTACATAAAAATCTCAAAAAATTTGTGTTACATGACACAATGGCTCTATGAGCCCACATCAATGAAAAAACAAAAACTAAAGGCTATTATCTGCCCACATGGTGCTCGTGATAGCATGTGACTACTTGGATCGCTCGCCAGAGTAAGTGACGTAGTCAGTTTGGTACCCCCACGGTGTGCCTCTGATAGCGGGGTGGGATCTCATCTAAGTTTGTGTGTTTTGGTATGCCCCTATTCAGGCCTATCATATTATGCTCCATATCTACTACTTGATCTACCCCCTCCTCATAAGGAGCATCTTCGACCTGGTGTACCACTCTCGTGGAAATCGAAGACATTTTGGTTAGTCTTACTAATCCTGCATCTGCAAGAATCATAATTTTATATCTTGGAATACATACCAAAAACATTAAAAAGTAAAAATCCAAAAACACTTTTTACCTGTGTCAGACCATTGTTCACCCAACAAAAGAGGTAGATTTGAGTCACCTCTGAATTCAATGCCTGCGTATGCATATTTCTCTACCACGATCTTCTGGTGGCACAGCCAGTTGAATAACATGATCGAGAAATAAATCCGTTGGCCCCCTCCTTGACAGGGCTTGATTTCACACCATCTCAACATCCTCAGGTCCCTCGGGGTTGGATCATGGATCTCCAACCGCTAGTACTGAAAAAAGAAAAAAAAAAGGAACCCTCTCCACAAATAAGGAAACCAAGATGGACCCATTCCCAAATTATTTTAGCCGACCTATTTTTCACTTGGTCAATTGGCTGTTCATATTAGCCAATAACCCCTCACACCAGTTAAACATAGTAGGGGCCAAACAATCCACCACGTACTGGAAATGAGATTTTATTGCCTCATGCAATGCCTAGGCTCCAGCCACTAGAGCCATGCTATGTAATATTGTGTGTAAGGGAAGATTCGTGATAGAGGATATCTCTACCTTCCCGCTCTGAGTCATTTTAGCCCCACGACAGTGTCTCTAGATGATCATACTGGTACTCTCACCTCCAGCATGAGCTCCAGAGAGTTGGATTCTCTCCCCTCTCCTGGATAACTTTGTGATGAAATATATGTCAATGACATCCAACTCAAGTACCCAGTCTCCAATTATGAATACTAGGAAATCCACGTCCCATATTCCAATCAAATACTCAAGTAGCTACAACTGAGCTCTTAACCCTGATGTTTGGAAGAATTTCAGTAGTCAAAACTTCTACAATGTGTTCACAAAATTTGGGTCCTATATTGTGTTCAAAAAATATGATATTCCACCTCATGGCCTATTTCTTTCCATTTAATGACCATCTTCGCTGAAATTTCCAGCAAAACGTGTTCAATTGACATTTTAGGGACTTTCATAGAAGTAGTTTTTGAAATAAACCTTTAAAAAATGGAGAAGCGCCTATGAAATTTGAAGCAGCACTGGCAGCGCAATCCCTTTTAAGGCAGAGAGAAACCAGCGCAAATTCGAAGCTCAGAATTGCGCTGGTCGCAGCGAAAATAAAATGTTGAAATCCCCCCCCCCCCTCGAAATCACAAAACTTCTAGGAAAAACTACTTAGAAATGGAATTAAAATGAAGAGGAGAGTTTGAGCTCTTACTTGTAGTTTGCGGATTTTCGAACAGTGTCCTAGATCGGTCGTACCACTGATTTGAAGTTCAAAGAGAAAATGGGTAAAATGCACTTTCACAATTTACTCAAAATAGAATGGTGAAAAGGAATTTACTTTTTGTCTATTTATATATTTTTGAAGATATTTTCGCCATTATTTTATTATTTTTCCTCGATATCAGTTGTTTTTGTCATTTTTGTGCAGTGACGAGATATTTACACCAACAGTGATTATTTCTAATGCAAACGAGTTTTATTTTATCTCTTTTTCGGACTCGGCAAAAAAAAAACGAAAAAGGAACCCCCCTCGAGTCACCTTTCATCTCTTTTCTGACTCTCGAAAAATGAAAAGCTTGTCGAGTACTTGTCATTTCAAACTCATTAAATTGAATGAATTGACGTTGTCTTAGTATACGTTTACCCCTTTTTCGGGTTGAGATTCACTATTTACTAAAAAGGAATACCTTGACCGAACATGGTCAAGAGGTTCTCTTGGGTATTTTTTTCTACCTTTTCAAATTCGAGAGACGATCTACGAAAAGGGACATGATGGAGCTTTATTTTTTGTTTCTTTTTAAAAATCCTTAAACACGAAAAAGACACTGAGTTACTCTTCTGTCAGACTCGTTAAAAATTACAAGACAAAAGACTTGTCACAATGACGAGATTGAGTTCCTCTTTCCTAGGGCTCGTTAAAATTACTAGGATGGATTCATTCGAAGAATGAACTTATACTCTCTTCATATTTTATTCTCTTCACGTTGGCTATCAAAAATAAATAGGTACTTATTAGCAATAACGGGGGAAATTTGAAAGTGAACATCCTATATGTATTTTGGGCAGCTTGTCACTCTTGAACATGACACTTGTCTGCAGTTTGTGTCAGGTTTGGGATATCCTTCATTCATCATTTTTTTCCTTCGTGGGTTTGGGAAATCCATTTTCCTCCTATTCAATCACTATTTTTTGTCATCATGACCTCTGTTCCCATTTGAGTCAAATTTTGCCACACTCTGGAGCCATGTCGCCGATATGTTCAAGAGAAGTCCTTTTTTTTCAAGTCAAACATCCTCTTCTTGTTTGAACTTCTCTGTTACAGTCCTAAATTACTTCTATCATCTTTAGATATTCATTTTTTTGTATCGTTGATGTGGGAATCATTATGGCCCTCCTTCGACAAATCACTTCCTGTCGACCTTAGCTCATTATCTGGGAAGATGATTTAGAAACTCCTTTTGAGTACCTTGGAACTTGCATGCCTCAATGGAAAATTCTTCGTGTTTGATGACAGGTTCACATCACTGGCCTTCGATTAAATGATTTTTAAAGTGTTTGACCTAAACACCTTTATTCACACTTGTGGATTGTGTTGTTGTACCTTGAGGGTCGTCTTCATTATTGGTGGTTTCTCTCGTGCCTCTTAACTATTTTCATTATTGACCAGTAATCAAGTGGTTTCTACCATGTTTGACATTAAATCCTCTATTCTCATGGCTATATTCGTACGTTGAGTAGATTGAGATTGCAGCGAAGACCCTAGATCCCACTTGTCATTATGTGGGTTATGTGGAGTTATTGAGTATTCATGATTGTACATATGACCCTGTCTATATGGATGGTTGCAACCATACCATGGATCTGTTTCCATGATCTCTTCCAGATGGATGGTTGTGACCATGCTATGGGTTCATATGCTATTTGATGCCTAGTCCACAGATATTTTATTAGGCATATTCACATCGAATATGTCATATATTGTATTCTATTTGATTTGGCAGGTTTCCAAGCAGTATTCTGAGTTCTTTTCCTTGGTTCGTAAATCATTTCACCCATCACTCCTCGTTCTGCCTTCATGCTTTAGGGGGCATCTCTTACACAGTATTTTGTCACCCTGCTCACTTCTCATCCCTGATCTTGAAGTGCCCTATGACAAGTCATGTTTAGTATATCCACCTGGGAAAATACACAAAGATATCCTCTAAAGAATCAAAGAAAGATGCCTTAAAATATCATTGGAGAGACATGGTCAAAAACCTAAAATTTTGGGCCAGCGCGCTTCTCTAGTGGCTTTCCTGTGCTGATGGCAGGTTGATAGTTCTTGCCTAGCACTGTCAGCATCCCTTTTTCTAGGAAAACCGCATTGATCCCTTTCTGGCAGTGTTTCCTCAAATGGAGGATAAGCTTCGACCTCTATAAGCTCCAGGGCAGAGAGTTGGTTGTTATTAGGTGGGTATAGGGTTGAGATCTCTGATTTTAGAGGTTTGATCTTATCAATGGGGGTTTGTCCCTTAGAAATTGGACCTTCCTCCTCCTTTCATGGGATCCCAAACTCTTCTCCCTTCCTATAAATTGATCCACATCCCTCCACTACTAGTTGGTCATTATCGGGCTGGTAAGATCATTCATTCTCTTTACCATCATGTATTGTGATAAAGCCTAAGCTATTCGAGAGAAGGAATAATTTAGAGCTTCGTTGAAGGACTCAGACATCACCAAAGGGAGGCCTCCAACATTAAGGCCTGCGATGTAAGCTCTCTCTTCTATATTCATTAATAGAACATATGATGTTTTCTTTCTATATTTATCTAATCATTGGCACAAATAGTATAATGTTCATTGATTTTTAGATAGCTTATGTTCATGAATATTATGCACTACAAGGAAAATACCCTCTAGCGTAGGTTATAAAGGAGGTTTTTAGTATTATAAAATTGGCCAAAATTTCCAAAAAAAAAATTACTACAACATCCGTTTATGGTTATGGAGGTTTTAGCAGAGCTTTTAACAGAAATTCAACACAACTAAAAAAAAATGGGCGGCCGGACGTTATTATGGATGTTTTTTTTCATCGGTGCGCTACTCTGGCTTTAATGCACCGGTGTGTACATATAGAAGGCGCCCCGGGGCAGTCGAAGGAAAATGCACCAGGCCGTTAAGGTATAAACCTGCATTGGGCATAGTGTTGGTGATACAATGCAAGAGGTCGTTCTAATTGGTCTTGGGATTTGTGCAGTGCCCATAGGTCATATCAACGCACCAATGCGTAGATGTATATAAACACATCGGTGCACTGTATCATAGAAATGCACTGAGATTTATAATTGGTATCGGTATTCATGCGGTGCCCATAGGTCGTACAAAGGCACCGGTGCTTATAAACACATAAACGCCCTGGTGCGCAGTATCACACAAACGCACCAAGATTTATAATTGGTATCGGTATTCATGCGATGCCCATAGATCGTACAACAGCGTCGGTGTGTATAGACACATAAACGCACCAATGCGTCATACCGCACAAACGCACAGATATTTTTAATTGGTTTTGGTGCTTTTTCGGTGCTCATAGGTCGTAGAAACGCACCAGCACGCTTCTTAATACAAACGCACAGGTGTACAGTTACTAACACGCATCGGATTTCATTTTGTATTTTTTGGAAACATCAACCTGTGACAGTGCAATTATTGTGATTGTTTCAACTTCATTATTCATCAAAAGTCGACACATGTTATAAAAATATTCATATTAATTAAATTCTTATTAATGCATTTGAATGTGATGTTTGGATTAATTTGTTATATCATATCATAATTATTGTGGTTTTTTAAAATTCATTATTCATCAAAAGTCGACACATATATATCTTATAACAATAGTCATATGAATTAAATTTTTATTAGTGCATT
The DNA here is from genome assembly GCA_034641835.2 of Pinus albicaulis. Classification (NCBI taxonomy): domain Eukaryota; kingdom Viridiplantae; phylum Streptophyta; class Pinopsida; order Pinales; family Pinaceae; genus Pinus; species Pinus albicaulis. The sequence continues at coordinate 474,034,402 of CM076572.1, read as the reverse complement.
TGAGAACGACAATGGAGAATTCAATAGCGACAATGGAGAATGCAATAGAATAAATTAAAACATATTTTATGATATAATATATATGAATAAGACAGTCTTTATCATACAAAATGGGACAGTTATTGGTATCCCTTTTTCTTTCAATTGGGACACTATGTCCATTACATTAAACAAAATGTCTGATTTCACAAACATATTTCAAAAAAAACAACACCTTGCTTTGATATCCAAACATAGTGATCATCATTCTTCGCTTGAACTATTGCCACTGCTAGAGCTACTTCCATGACTTGGGTTATTTTCAGGAATGTTTTGTTCACAATGTTGATTGTTTTCTTCTTCTTCACCTTCCATCTACAAACATAAAAATAAACCGAAATGAGTGTATATACATTGGTGAGAATAATGAAAATTGCAATATTAAATAATATACATCAATGTAAATCGAAAAGAAAAATGACGTACCATAGCAACAATTGAATCATAAACTATACACATTCTTTCAAAACCATGTACCATGCCATCTTTCAAAATTTCATTTGTTCGCGCAGTTCCATACTTTGTTTCCTGCAAGTTTTATACCCCATAGAAAATCATATATTTAATATAAAATATATTTTTGTTCTATTAATTATAGACGAAGCTAAGTAAAACAAGATCGATAGATGCTTACAAATTCCACAATTAATTTCTGATATGCCAACATATACTCACAACCCATATTTAACCCAATTTCAATCAATTCGTCTGATGGTTCTTCTTTGTATGTTAGCACCTATTTGAAGACATTCAATGATGATTTTTCTAAAACAACTTAAAAAATACAAAAATGAAATCTAGCTAATTTGTTATAAGGAAGTAACAATTACTCACAAACTTAGATATCAACCCTTTTCTTCCTTGTCGTCCTGTTTTATGTGCTAAATGGGTTCCATTTTCTTTTCTTTTCTGCAAGAAAATTCTTAAGAATTAATATTTAATGCTAAATTGCTTATTTATTGTACCTAATGATCAAAAAATTCAATGATTAAATATTACATTTGAAGCACGTTGTTGTTGATATGGCTCCTCCTGCAATGCAATTTTGTCCATTTCTTTGACCATCTCCTTATACACCTTTTTGGAGATTCCTACTAGCATATTTCTGATATCAGCTCTTTCATCTTTTGAGATTTTCATAATCTTCCTGAAAATGTAACATGAAAATAAAATGTTTAATTTTTATATTGATATCTGAAAAGTAAATATAACAAAAGTGATATTTATAAATAATTCCAGACAAACATTTAAAGGAATATTACTTTTTCATTCCTTCTTTTTTGTTGTTGTACGTTTTTGCTATTAAAAGTCTGACATGTCTCATTAACCAATTCTCTGGAAACTCTACGTATAGTTTAGATAAAATTTGGTTCTTGGAATCATTGGATTTATTTTTGTATTGTAAGTGGAAAGAAAGTCTATACATTTGTTCCACTAGATCCCTCAAACTTTTGTAAAAGTTTTCCCCCTTTTGTTAACTTCCAGCACCACTACAGATGAGCTAAGGAGCAATTCATTTTCATTTGCATGTTCTATTTTTTTCTTTTCTTAGAACAACATTCCTTTTCTGAGTTGTTGGTCCCTGTAGAACATTAAACAGATGTGAATTAATAGATTGTTTGACACATGTTATCTAAGAAAGTTAAGTATATTATTAATGATAATTAAAAAAATTAACTCATATTGGATCGATAGTATTTTTTTCATTCACCTGATTCATCCTTTTGCAATTTTTCCATCAAGCGTTTACGCTCTTTTGGTCCTAGATCATAAATAATTTTATCAAGCTTCATCATTTTGTGGCTCTACATGATACACAGTAAACAATACATATTAGTTACACTTATATATACTTCAAAAATAATATTTTTTATAAATAATTTACAAATAACTTGCCTTTTTTGCTTTTCTTGATGTGTTATTAGTATTTTTGTTACTTGATCTCTTGTCAGTCATTTCTTTATCAATCTGAAACCTGTACCATATCATTCATTAATATATTTATAAATAAATTGTCAACTTTTCAGGTAAAAAATAAATCTCAAGACACCGGTGCGCCTTTCTTGATGTACGCACTCCCTCCGATGCGTGGGGGTACTACCAACGCACCGTAAAATAGTATAATAGACCGTACAGTGCGTGGGGTATTATAAATGCACCGCATAAACAGTGTAATGCACCGTACGGTGCTATCCTCATAACATGGAGACCAGTGCCCTATTTCAAATATGGTGCACTGATTTAAAAAAATTGTTTTCTAACTTTTTATTACATGGTACTTGTGCGGTGCGCTAGGTTACGTAGGGCGCACCGATTAAAAAAAAAACAATCCATTTTTTCCAAAAATTCACGCAATGGCCGAATGGATTGGGATCTGACTATGCAAGTCATCCCGTGGGTTGGATGTCAATCTAAAATAAAAAGCTCTAATTCTGAAATCACAGAAATAGGTTGAAGAAAGGGGAAAAACAAAAAATTGAAGGGTTTAAGGTAAAAATGGATAAAACTATAGAAAGAAAAAAAAAAATCAAATTTAATCACGAGATGGTTTGAAATTCTATGATACATGGTTTGAATCACCAGAGGCTCGATTTATAATTGTCTGAATACTTCTGTTCGAAAGTATTTCACTACTCCACAGTGCCCTCGTGCTCTATTGCTCCAGGTATGTCTCCTACAAATATCTGGCTGGAAATTTTAGCAAAAATAGTGAAATAATGAAAAGCGTTTATTATTTAAAGAATTATTTTTTGAAATTAGATTTTCAAAAATATTTTTCCGCCCATTTTTCAATTTGCTACTTTTTTTTCACTTAAAGAAAACAAAGTTGCGCTTTTTTTATTTGCGTTTATTCGTCACCGATGCGTCACTTAATAGCACCGCACTAGTGCATCTTTTTGTAACACCGATACTGGTGCGGCTATATGTACAGTAGCACCGATTTGTGGTTAAGGCACCGAAATTACTTTTAGTTGTATACACCAAAATTTAGTGAACTCCAACCATAGAAATTGAGAATTATAATTTTGTTATTCTTGAGAATTAGAATTAAAATTAAGAATTGGAATTGGATAAATTCTAGATGGAAATAACTATTCTTCCAATGCATTTTGTTTATTGCATGAGGTCCCCACTGAATATGTGGACAGAATGCAATGTGGGGCATGTGAAGATGCAATACTATAGGGCCCAAGTGGGCAATTGTGGCATGTGAACCTGTTATAATTGGCACTTAAATATTTGCAACCAATATGTTTTAGAATATAATCTGCAGATAGACGAATGGCCTGCCAGCAATTAGTACATATAATATGCAGAAGGGTAATGTTCTGGGAGCAGTGACAACAAGTCCTTCATTCTACATTTGTTAGCAAAAGAAGACCGATTTTCAACTAGACGATGTAGTTATTATATGTGGAGGCAATGGTTTCCCATAGAAAACGAGTATAAGGTTAAGCAGAGGAAATACATTGCAAATTAGGCTATTACATTAGTTTTTCCAATGGGAAAACGATTTGCAGGTGGAAATATGTTAGTTGCAGGTATCTATGATTTTCTTCCCACAGAAATGGTCATTGGATTTCCATTTATAATACAAGCAGACTTTTTACTGGTTTCATCCACAGGACCACAACTCAGACAAGTTAGAGATGTCATTCAGGATCAATTGAAAGTCGAAGATGTGATTTTATGCGACATTAGCTTTGCTGGTAAAATTTTATGTAAGCCAACCGAAGCTCAGACAATACTCCCAGCTGCTTTTAAACACATTTTGGAGAATCTTTCCCTTCATTGGACCTACCAGCCCGATCAACAACGTCAATTGATCTTTCTTTGATGTCCTTAAGGGAATGAGAATCATTCCCTTCATTGTGCCTCTTGGCTTTATCAACTACCTCGATTTATGTTTCTTTTCCATCAACTCTGCTCTCCATTTCTCCATCATGGGACCTCTTAACCCTATCTTCGACCTCAACCGAATACTCTCTGCCGGTCACAACCTGTACTCCTTTTTTACTCTGTCGAGCTCTGTAGTCGTCTACATCCCTGTAAGAATCTTTGTTCGTCTTTCTGTTTGAATCACTCATTTTCTCTGCTATAAACTTCTCAGCCGAAATTCGAACTCTCGTTTTTTCAAACCCTCATCTCCTCAGAAAAATTCTTACCCGCGATTCGAACCCTTCGTTGCTCCATTACTGCACTTTACAGAATAACCTTGTTCCGGTGTGCATTGTTTTATAGGCGCACCAGGGCGGTTTGTGAGATTGAGGTTTTTGTTTTGGCACGGTGATTTATGACGCACCGGTGCATGTTATGATGATAAGCGCACCAGACTATATAAAGCTCTCTTTTTTTGTATGTAAGATCATAATAAAATAATGATAATTCTAAAGTATATGAATTTATTTGTATTATTTTCTAAACTTTATTATGTTACAAAAATTCATATTATTCTAGATTTATTATTTTACAATTATTTACAATTTTAAATATTAAAATCATTTCACATGATTAATACAATTAAAATTTTACAAATATTTTACATACAATTACAATTACAATTTTACAATTTTACAATTTCACATACAATTACGATTAGAATTAGAATTACAATTTTAATTTTACATACGATTACATTTACAATTAAAATTTTACAATTACAATAATTTCACAGTAATACAATTAAAATTTTATAAATATTTTACATACAATTAGAATTAGAATTAGAATTACATTTACAATTACAATTACAATTTTACAAATATTATACATACAATTACAATTACAAATACAATTAAAATTTTAGAAATTTGCATACAATTACAATTTTACAATTTGTCATATATACAATTACAATTACAATCATTTCACAATAAATTAAATATTACAATTACAATTACAATTTTACAATTTCACATACAATTACGATTAGAATTACAATTAAAATTTTAATTTTACATACAATTATAATAATTTTACAGTAATACAATTAAAATTTTACAATATACAATTAGAATTAGAATTAGAATTACATTTACAATTACAATTACAATTTTACAAATATTTTACATAGAATTACAATTAAAATTACAATTACAATCATTTCGCAATAAATTAAATATTACAATTACAATTAAAATTTTACATCAAATATTTTACATACAATTAGATATACAAATACAATTTTACAATTTTACATACAATTAAAATTTCAATTACAATTACAATCACGACATAATATTTAATAAATATCATGGTCATTTAATATTAAATTAATTAATAAACATCACGATCATGATAACCATCGTACAAACATATTCAACTAAAAAACACATTCAAACATCAAATTAACATTATATATTAACATCATCACAACACAAACATCAAATATACTTCTCATGTCAGATAACTCATGTTATCACATACACATCTATCTGCAAGCTAAACAATAAATGAACATATCTAACATGACCTAACAATATACACATCATGATGATCACCAACATGTAAATTAAGTACAACTGCAACATGAACATAAAATGCATGGACCATATATATATATATATATATATATATAATGTTAAAAATATGCAACTGTAATATAAATTTCATGGATCATCTCGTGGTAATACAACATAAATAGCAGTACTAGTGGAGGCCTACTCAGTCAATGGTGCAACCTCGATGGTCGATGGCCGAGTCTTCTCATGATCATGACTAGTACTGATGGATGTTGCAGGCTGCTGCTGATTGGACGTGGCTGATGGTCTAGCCTCATCTCCATGATGACTTCTAGATGCTAGTGGAGCCTCATGCTCATCAGGCGTGGTGCGAGGTGAACGATCATGAGATGAGTCACTGCTCACGGACTGTCCATCACATGTTGCGGCTCGACCACGCCTATAATGTGCAACAGTCCTCCTCAGTCACATAACAGCTATCATAGCTCCTACGACATGCCGCATCAGGCTGTACATGTCACGTGGAATGCCTCTCCAAATCTGTATTAGCCTATCATCGGCCTGTATGTCTCTATAATGAGCAAGAATGATGCCTGCCTCAACAATAAATGCACTGAGTTGGTCGCCCATCTCCATCCTATATCGAGTATCAGGTAGACCGCACCTAGCAAAAGGCGGTACCAGCGCACTAGCATGAGGAGCATGTCTCTCTCCACCGGCCTACTGATCATGATCCTTAGCATCTACCATGTCCTAATCATCATCAGGATCCACACCTAGATCATGTGGTGGTTCCAGCATCTCCTCGCCATCAAAAGAGCCAATGTCTGCAAAATATATACAAGTACACAACAATAATTATACAATTTCATTACACAATTTAATAAAAACAAGTTAAAGAACATGTTAAAATAAATATAAATAAAACAATAATATTACCTCTATCATCTGGCGGCTCATAATATGTGAAGAGGATGTTGGCACACCCTTCCCAATCCAATCCAGCATAAGGACAGGGGACCATAATGAAGGGATGCAGCTCGTCAACACTGGCTAGTAAGTCCAGTGCATCATGTGATATCCTGGTTGGAAACATAGTCTCTCCCCTCTTTGGCATCATCTGCCCCCACATGTGCATCTGGGCCTCCAACATCAGCCTACGACGCTGTCGAAAAAAATCAGGCCTCATCTCTGGAAACCTCTCAAAAAATAATCAAAAAAGCTCTGAAGCAAAAGGGAAGATGACCCTCCCTTGTACATGAGCACGAAATCTATTTAAGGCCACACAAAACTACCACAAAAAAATGGCAGACCACCTGACAAGTCGTGGCTCCTGTACTAAAGAATCAACATAATATAGAAGCGAGCAACTAATGTGTTCCCTGTCACTAGTGTTGTGTGAAATGGTCGAAATGAGAAGTGAGAGGCACTACACGTCCTGTCTACCAAATGCATCAATACGTAGCTGACCTCCAGGGACCTGAAACTCTGAAGGAGAAAGTACATCTGCTCCAATGTATCTTTGGGAGTAAACTAATTGACTCCCTGCTACACAACCAACTGGAAAATCTGGGGATGAGGGAAAATCCACCCCTCTCCTCGATATCCCTGTAATGAAATAAATATCCTCCTCGGTGGGTGTGTACCACTGGTTAGAACCAACCTAGAAATCCTTTTGGTGGGAATTCCACCTACGGATAAGATGTCTCAAAAAGACACTATGGGCCTTTAGGGAAGTAGCCTCCTAATATAACTTGAGGAGGCCTACGTGCCTTAGGATCCCCTAGGTATCTGCTATAATAGGGAAAGGGTACGCATCTCTCTCCCTCTCTCGTACCTCCCACTGGCGAAGCATGTCATATTGCTCCACCTGTTGTTGTTTTTGCTCCTCCTCTTCTCTCTAAATCATTGACATATTAAATAATAAAAAATTATTAAATCAGACATGTATTTAGGAATATACATATATAATTTGTTTAGGAAAAAAAAACAAACCAGTTGGTGCGCCACAAAAACATTCATGCATCGGTTCTGATGCGGCTTTTTTTTGTAAAGCACTGGAGGCGGTGCCCCAGATGACATAAAAAGCACTGTATGTGGTGCACCTAAAATTTTTTCAAGCCCCATTGACTATATATGGTGTCAGAATAGCGGTGTGCTAACTAAAATATATGGCCCAACACATATAGTCGTGTTAGTGCACCAACTTCCTGAAAATTATATAGTCAACGGTGCAATATTTTACCCAGCCACACAGTTGACCCATTAGGAATGCCAAATGTGATGCGCTGATAGACACCAGGGCAGATATATCCGTCAATGTACTGTGTTACTATTCCCATGGTCAACGGTGCGTCCTGCTAAATGATCGCACATAAATTTTTTTTAAATTTTAAAATAATGCGGGGCACCTTTCGGTACCGCCCCGGAAATGGTGCGAATACCGTTAGCACCGATTGAGGTGTGGCCTATAAATTTTACAAGCAGCACCACTTACCGGTGCAAGCTGGATGGCTCGTGCACACCGCGCAACACAAAAAAAATAATAATAAATAAATAAATAAATTTAATGGTTAATTTTAAGGTTATTTCAAATTATAATCCGCTAGAAAGCTTAATTATGGAAAAACTAGAAAAATAACTGTACATTTCGCCGTCGAGGAGGCATATTGGTTGTAGAATTTGCAAAAGAAAATTTTCCCACCGTTTTTCAAAATGAAACTTGGATATTGGTGGCCAATTCACAGCAGCAGCAATGCAATGGGTGCAATGGGAGCACCGATGTCAGGGTGGCTCAGAGAAGGATAAATTGCATCGGTGCTTGAGAGCTCTGGAGTACTGAGAAAAGTGAAAAATGCGGTCTTTTGGCCGTAATTTTTTTTTTATTTAACCTTGTTCCGGTGTGTGGGGTTTCATAGGCGCACCGGTGTAGTTTCTTAAGAACGCACTTGGTGGTTTTAGATTTGGCGTGTTGTTTTATGATGCATTGAGGTGGTTACTTAACACTACATTGGGTTGTTTCAATTTTGGCACGGTGTTTTATGACACACCTGGGTGAAATAGTCGTGAAGCACCAGTGCTTTACAGTAATAGGATGCACTAGGCGTGTGTGTACGGAGCGCATAGTGTCCAGTGCGCCAATTTTTTTGAGACGGGTGCTTTCTCTTGTAAAGCGCATCGATGATTGAAAGCAAAAAAGTGAAAAATGTGGTTTTTTGGCCGTAATTTTTTTTTTATTTAACCCTTTTTCGATGCACGTGTGTTATAGGCACACCGATGTTGTTTCATACAAACGCACCGGTCTGCTTATGTTTTGGCGCGGTGTTTTATGATGCACCGGTGCGGAAGAGTTTGTGTGCACTGGTGCCTTCTCTTGTAGAGCACACCGGTAATTGAGAGCTCTAGAGCACTGAAAAAAGTGAAAAATCTGATTTTTTGCCGTAATTTTTTTTTTTAACCCTTTTCCGGCGCGTGCTTTATAGGTGAACCGGTGTTATTTCTTACGAACACATCGGTCGGTTTTTGTTTTGGCACATTTTTTTTATGATGCACCGGTGCGGGTTCTTAATACTGCACCAGGCGTTTTCGATTTTGGCAAGGTGTTTTATGATGCACCGGTACAAAAGAGTTGTGAAGCACCGGTGCTCTACAGTAATACGACGCACCGGGCGAGTGTGTACGAAGCGCACGGTGTCTAGTGTGCCAATTTTTTGTGTGCACCGGTGCTTTCTCTTGTAAGGAGAGCTGGTGCAATGTTGAATGATAAGTGCACCAAGTGGAAAACATCCGCGAAACCCTCCGCCCACCAACCTCCTCTAGTAACCTCCGCTAGAAACATATGTATGGGGTATTTTTATAAGGGGTTCCTCAAAAACATCCACTAGAGGGTCTTTTCCTTGTAGTGATGTATTGTATTATGTTTTTTGTCACCTCTTGATCATCCACAGGTATTTGTGTGCTACTAATAGCAAGGAGCGAGCCTAAGGGATCGTGGATCAAGGCCATCATCAAAGTGTTCAAGCATAGCATTAGGAAAAGGTACCTCTATCTCCTTTCTTGGTGCATTTTTAATTTTAGCTAAGGAAGCTTGCAGTAGAAAGTCTCACAAGTTGTTAGACCCACTCAAGGGCTAGAGAGATCGCCTCTATCTACAAAGGGGATTTATCTTCACAACACCAAGGTTAAAATTTCATGTAATAAAGTAAATAAAAGAAAAATAATACCAATTTTTGAGAGCACAAGAGCAGGTCATTATGTCTCATACACTCACATATGCATCTATCTGGATGTTTCAGGCACACTTCCGGAGGCTATTAAGTTGGTGTTCAAGCATCAGGTATGGCTCCAAAACATAGAATATGAACACATTCCCTTCAAGTGTAGGAAATTTCATGAACACATATGTCTTTGTAACATACCCGGGTTAAAAGTTTATGTAATAAAGTTAATAAAAGAAAAATAAGACCAAGGTCATGAGACATGTATTCCAAGTTAAATGTTGGGAAAAATATCCTAGTGGGAATCACTCTTTGTTTCTTATGTCTAAGGGGGAATTGGAAAAGGCTTTGAAAAGGAAAAAATATATTTTTGGCATTTATTTATGAAAGTAAATGAAATTAGGAGAAAATGAAGGTGAAAGGTCATAGGTTTCATGTGAGGATGAAATTGAAGGAAAGTATAGGAAAATGAAGAAATTAGAGGCATCAATAATAAAAAGGATTTAGAGGATCAGTTCACAGCTTTTGTTGGTGAGCCTTTTGTCAATTTATTTTTGGAATTGGTTTTCAGAGAGGATAAGAGTACCAAGAGGAGAAAGAAATCAAGGAAAGGTTGGTTCAAGCGACTTCAGCGGGAATACTTATATGTAACAGGTTTTATGTATAATTTTCTAGCTGGTCTTGGCATGCATGGTATGTTCATGTGGATATTTGGTTCTTTTGCAGTCATTGCCATGGTTTTTTCTCAGTTCGATAGTGGATTTTAGCCTTTCCTTTTATTTGTTGATAGGCATGGTGTGATGGGATTCATTATTGGTTGAGCTTTGGATTGCCGGAAGGTTTTGGATCCCGGTGAGGTGGTCTCAGGAAAATCACAAGGGTTGGGGGTGGAGATGGTTTTCTTCGGGAATCCCTCAACGAGTGGGTGTAGATAGGAAAATTCCTCAAGGGATATTGAAGGAATTATGAGGCATCCAAGCTCGGTTTGGTTTTGTGATCTCGAAACCGATTTAGGTGAGATAACATTATAGTGCGGGTGGAGGTGGTTTAACCTCTGGATCCCCTTAGTTTTTCATGGATTGGTTTATCCCAAGATATCCCACAATCATGCTTGGAATAAGGCACGAGGATGATTGGCTGAAAGAGAGATTTGGTTCAGCTCAATCTATGATCGGGTGGTACGTGGAAGTCTCTAACTTGGTTTTATTTTTCACATGGTTAATAAGAGTTAAGTTTCTCTTTTCTTTGATGAGCAATTATAATTGTTAATATGTGGCTTTAATGGTTGTTCTATCATTGTTATCTATCTAATTGTATGTTGGTTATAAGCATGGTTTTATGACAGATCTTAGTCATGACTCTCATAATGTTTTAATTAGTAAATGAATGAATAATTAATGCATGACCCAATTGGTGTTATGATATATATTGTGAGATGGAATTAGTCTTTCTTGTTAAACCTCATATAAGTTTCATACTAATATGCTTAGATATGAATTCATGACCTATAGGTTGCATGTTCCTCATCTATTTGGCGGAATGTCAGTCCTGGTTGGGAAGGGTTTGTTAAAATCCTAGTTCAAGCTTTGGTTTGGAAGCTTTTTTTCTATGTTATTCATCATTTATGGAATTCTCAATGAGTTTTGGGTATGGGCCTAAGTTCTAGCCCTAAAAAAGTGGCTCATAATTTAGGGTTGCAAGCATAGAACTGACTAGAAAATTCCACAACCACTAGGAAGCAAAATTATGATTGTGACTAGAGGGCTACAGTCGCATGGAGGCCTTGGCAAAGGAGCAACTGAGGCTCTAGATCAAATAAAAATAAATTTAACTCAGGTATTGAAAACCTGGTTGGCTTGGGTATCTCTTGAAGGTCTTGTAGCACCTGAGGGAGGTCAGTAAAGTCTTAAGTTGTCGACTTCATTTCCTTAAGGTAATATAGGAGTTTTAGTATTATCATAGTGACCCCCAGCTCATGTTTATCGAGGGAAACCAATAAAAGTGGGTAAATGTGAGAGGATGCAGGTTACATTCTCCTAAACTACCAACCCTCAAGCTCAGAAAAAATACTAATGAACAGGGATTCACAAGAATATCCACCGAAAACTAGAAAAATAAAATAAATCAAGGAAAATAGGGTCAAATGCCCTAATCCAATAGAAATTTATTTGAAGCCCTGGGAGAGGAACATGAATAATAGAACACAGAAGAAATCACTCTAGAGGAAGGCGAATTGATGCATCAACAACGCACCTGTTGATCATTAGTTAACATCAGTTATTTTTAAAGTAACCCGTAAGGAGCCATGTATCGAATGTTATAACAGGTGGTGAAACATTTAAATGAGGGTTGGAAAGAAACAATATTAAGATAAGTCACGTGTCTGAAAAACTAAGCATATTTTCAAAAAGGTTTCAAACACAAAGCAAAAAGGTAAAGGTGCGGTATAAAGGGCGCAAAACAAAAAAAAAACCATAAGGCTTGCCGCTTTCATAATAGGCACGAAAAAGGAATCTTCGTATGTGCAATTACGAGGGGGTCAAGGAGCGGAAGGAGGGAAAGACTCATACCCCCACGGAATTATGGTGACGTGCCACGGGGTGGACCCAAGGTAAGGGTGATGTGGCAGAACGATGTGCGGGCCCTAGAGGTCTGTACGCTGTGTATGTTGCCAGTTCTACGAGAAATATGTTTCAAGAACCGTGTTATCTATGCGGCAGAAAGGTAAGGTAAGTCCATAGGTGAGTTGGTATCGAGGCCCGTACCAGTATTAAACCCGACACGTGGTGATCGCAAACTTCCATTTAACGCCCAATCCCTATGCATCATGTGCTCCACTGTCAGTGTCCTTACGACACTCACCCCACTTACGTTACCTCTCTGCCTTTTACCTCAGAACTCTCAGTCTTAGATAACGGTCCTCCCGTATTTTACTGGAGTAAAATTTACAGGTTTTCCAGCTACGGTATAAACTAAGTGGGAGCTAGTGCCAGGTCTACCCAGTCACTGTCGCTACCCCCGCGTCGTTTTCCCGAGCAGATTTCCCTTTGCACAGGTACTCTGTCCCTCATATCCCCTCTTCTTTCCTTTTGTTTTTAAATTTTTTTCATGACAGTCATGGGAAAAGGCACCCCCAAGAAAACCGAACTAGAGACACCTCAGGTCCGTGAAACCAGAAACCCTCCCAGGTTCGAGCCCTTCATTGACCTACAAGCCGAAATCTGTGATCCCCAATACCCTTTTCCCATCAGCAGCATAAAACCCGAGCTTTTTAGACGACATGTCAAGAATAGGGATCAATATCGAGTGGTTGTATCAGGTTTATATCACCGGATTACCCCCCCAGTTTACCCGGTGGTTGAGTTTATTTGTTGGCTCAGAGATGCCTACGATGAGCGTCGAGGCACATTTACCTCAACTCAGGGGAATAAGATTTTTTCTCTTTCTCCCGACATCATCAGGCAAGCCCTCTGCTTTCCCACCAGCGCCAGCTATACCAGTTTCAGTGAAATGACTTTAACCTCCCAATTCACTAAACTGCCATGGGAGCAGCAAAGAGACTTCATTTCCTCTATAACTAGCAACCAGGCTACGTCTCTTCCTTCTGTAGAGCCTTTCCCGTTGATTCTGTTCAAAGAAGAAGTGCAGCCCATCCTTGCCCTCATCGCAGGTCTTTTAGGTGTAGGCGGTTTGGGGGAAGTTTCCACGACATGTGTTTATTTCTTGCGGTTAATGTCTGAAACGGGGGTAGTTCTGGATATCCCTAGCTTCTTGGCTGCTAACATTCAGACCCAATTCCAAGAGCTTTCAGAAACCGGTCACTTCCGCTTTTGTTCAATGGTCTTCTACCTCTTCTTATATCAACATGCTGATAAGTTCAAGGGTTTGGGTTTAGATAGGGTATACGAGGTTTCAACGCCCTCACCGAAGCCTATATCAAGGTGGAAGGATTCGCATCGATGCCTGAACCTACAGCAGATAGCCAGCAAAGATGCACTCGGTATGCCAGCCAGATCGCCAGCTCATCAGCAAATGTTCCACCACCAGTGTCAGTGACTGCCTCAACCCCTTCTCATCAGTGAAATACTCTCAATTCATGATTCGGCCCTAGTGGCCTTTTTACTTTTACTCTAGTAAATTACTTTTAAGTTTCTAGTGGAATTTATATTCCATTCAAGCATTTTACTTTTCTGCCAAGACTTTTGTTTAATATTTTGTTTCAAAACGGTCGAGTGCCTAACTACAAATGATGAGATGCCTTTGTTCCTCATCAGAACTTTTGGTTATTTTGATAAGGACCTCTAACTAATTTTGGGCATTTTAGGAAGATGTTTTCCCCAAAAATATCTTCCCGATTATGTTGGGAGGCCTCTATATAAGCAAGATCTGAAGAGAAAAAATGGTTCCAAATTTTCTAAAGAATTTTGCTATGAAAGAGTTTTTGTATGCTTGTTGTTGAAATCTCAATAGAAATGTGAAGAGCCCGTTGGGTCTCAACGAGAAGGAGTTTTATTTTAAGTGAGGATTCTGGTCTTAATGTTTTATAGTATGTAACTCTGCCTTACGTGATACTGTTCAATTGTTCATTTCATTGTTTCCACCTTTCTTATATCATGTTCTGGAATGCGAGTGGCTAACTAGTTCTGGTATAAATTTATCACCATTGATTCTTATACTAAACTTGTCTAGCACTTTAAATATAGCTCAGGCATGATATGTTGTTTCACTTTTCACTTCACTCATGTTTCCTCTATATTAAGTATTGTGGGATGTTATTCTTTGAAAACTATTGACATGTATGGATTCTTATCATATTAAGCCCATCTCATGTTTAGAAATGTTTATGGAATTCCATCACATTAGTAGTAAGTATTCCTTCTGTATTTTCTACGCTGCAAACGTTGTCTGACTTTTAAATCTCTATAAAGCACTTTAGAATCCAACCCTCCTTATAGAAAGTTTTCTTTGAGTTTTCTGATGCATCTATATTGAGGACTCACTCCTTGCCTCTGCAGAGTCTTTGCATTGTGTTGAGTCTGTGAATATTCTGGTTCCATTTATATTGCACCTCCCTGTAAAAGTTGAAGTAGTAAAGAGCCTCATTCTAATAACGATATTGGTTTATATTTTATGCTCCTTACTATATAAGATGTCCTAGGCACTGGTCTTCCATAACTCAAGCCTGTCTCTAGGAATGACAACATCTTTTTGGCACCGTTGCCGGGGAATCAAAGTTGAGAGAAATTGAATCCCTGGGCCTCGACAAAACCTTATTCACTCTTCAAATAGGTGAGCATGGAGAATTGAGAGTTTTAGATCCCTCACCTTGGCGACTCCACATTCATTTGTCTTATAAGTTTGCTTGCAGTCTTGGCTCCTCGTAAGCCACACCTGAGGTCAAATACGTCTCAGCCAAAGACACCTTCTATGTCTGACCCAAAAAAGATCCTACATAGAAGGAGTTGGAGGGAAAGACAATCAGTCCATACTGAGATCCCTGAATTCTCACTAGAAGACTTTCCGTCCTCCTCCTCTCAAGTTGCCCAAGTGCAAGGTCCCGACTCCACAGTGGGAGATACCAATTATTACTCAGATAGTTCACCTAGGGAAGGTGTCCGAATTAAAGACGAAGCTGAGTCAAGGGATACCACATATTACTCCTTCCACCCTACCCCTGAAGTTGAAGAGGTTAAGGAGTTCACTGAAGTATCTATGATTCACAGCCCGTTGTTCCCATCAACACCTCAAGCTGATGTCCAGTACATTCTCATCGCTATCCATACTTCACTTCCACCTCCTCCTCCTCCTTTTACACATCAAATCCTTGCACGACCTCCACCTCCTCCAATGGCCAATGTCCCTGGCTTCTTGTTGAATAAATATGCTCCCCTGGAATTACCCCAAGTGTTGAATGATATGCCACAGGACTATCTAAAGATCTTACCCTAATTCAATGGGGAAAATGAGGTCGAAGCTCAAAAGCATCTTGAGGTTTTCTACTCTTTTGCAGAAAATTTTAACGTGCAACATCTAGATGTAGTCCTAAGACTGTTTGTGCAATCTCTTGATGGTGAAGCCAAAAAATGGTTCAAGACACTAGGAGACCGTTCCATCACCACATGGAAGGAATGGAGGATAATTTTCTCATAAAATGGGGAGAGAAGAAAGACCATGGACATTATCTTACTGAGTTTAACACACTCAGGAAAAGACATGCTGAAGGGGTGTCGGAATTTATCAAGAGGTTTAACAAGTTGTACCTGAGCCTTCCCGCAGATATGAAGCCTCATCAGACCGTTGCCAAGGTTGTTTTTGTGGTAGCTTTTGACTCAGAATTCGGCTTCTCTCTGAGAGAAAGAAAGCCAGCCACCCTGGATGATGCCCAGACAGATGCTCTAGAGCTAGAGGCAAATTTTGCCTCTACTGGTAAATCCAAGGGAAAACCTGAACATGACACTATAATAAGGGGAAAAGAAGAGGTATCCACCTCGGGCCAAGATAGAGATTCAGCTAATAACAGGATTGAGGAGATGAACAAGATGATAAAGAATCTCTCAAGTAAGTTGGTTAAACTTGAAATGGAGGCCAAGAATTCACCCTCCAAGAATTTCCAAAATGCTCCAAACAGGGGTTATAATCCTCAATACAGGAAGCCCCCCTTGCAAATATTGCAAAGGGAACGGAAGGAGCAGCAAGACCAGGTACCAGATCCTCTGTATTTGGAAGGAGAAGTAGATGGTCCTACCGAAGACACCACTTATGAGAAAGAGGAGGCATACCTTGCTTTCTCAAACAATGATGAAGTTGAATGCCCCCTACATGAAAGTGACAAAATAGAGATGTTGTCACATGCTGAAGAAAAATTTAATGAAAGCACTGAAGATCCTGAGATCGATGACTACTGCAAGCAGTTCGTCGATTTCATGCAAGCTCAGTTCAATAGAAGATATGACCTCAGATCTTCTAGGAAGAGAACTCGCATGCAGGATCAGGAGGAGGATACACCTCAAGAGGAAGCACTTGCACAGAAAGAGGAAACAGCTCAAAGGACCCTAGACAAAGGTAAGAAACCTCTTAACCAATCTTTGCAGTCTGCTGATCAAATTCCTTCTTCTTCACAAATGACTGCACTCCCTAATGTCAGGCCAATCATGAAGGAAGTCAAACCTCTCCCCCAGAACAAGGACCCAAAAGATAAAGAATCAAAATAAGTGTCAGTAGATAGGCCCTCCTCTGCCTTCAGTCTACAAAAGGAGCTTGAGAAGGTAAAAATCTCAGTTCCCTTGACCGAATTGTTAAAACATCCTGCATATCAGTCCCTGGTCACATCCTTTATGCTCCACCCAGAAGTAATACATATTCCAGACACTCTGAACCTTCAAGAAGAAAGGCCTATGGTTGTATTTGGCCCACATGTTGAATAATTAGATGTTGCCACTCCCCCGTTTTATGTGTCTTTAGTAATACATGACCTGCTGTTGCATAACTGTATGTTAGATTTAGGAGCATCTCATAACCTATTGCCCCTCTCGGTCATGGAACAACTAGGACTACAAATCAACAGCCCATACAAGGAACTTTATTCATTTGACTCCAAAAGAGTTAAATGTCTGGGCATGATCAAGGACTTAGTGGTCAATTTGGCCCAGATCCCAGCAAAAAGTGTAGTAATGGACATCGTGGTGGCTGACATTCCAACTCGCTTCGGCATGCTACTGTCAAGATCTTAGGGGACTAAAATTGGTGGATCAATCAAGCTGGACTTGACCTATGCCACTATCCCTGTCTTTGGTGGCCAGGAGAGGAGGTTGTACCGGGAAACTAAATTTGTCAAGATAGTTACCAAGGCAGATGACTCAGTTAATTCTCCAGTTTATAGCAGGGAGGAATATTTCTCATGTTTGATGCTGGAAGAAGATAAAGAGTACACTCACGAACCATCATTCTACCAGATCAAGACCGAGCAGCCCATAGAGAGTCCTGAATCAGAAATCTGGACACTTCATTTTGATGGAGAAAACTCCAGAGAAGGTAATGGGGCTGGGGTATTATTGATTTCTCCTGCAGGCCATTGGGTCCCTTTGTCTTTCAAGCTGGAGTATGAAGCCACCAATAATGTGGCCGAGTATGAAGCACTTTTGTTAGGGATGCAGACAGCTAGGAGCATGAACATACAAAGTCTAAAGGTTCTGGGAGATTCGGAACTGGTGGTCAGACAAGTGAAGAACCAGTGCCAAGCCAAACATCCTAGGTTAAGGGCTTATAGGAACGAAATTTGGGATCTGGTGGAGAATTTCTTCTTGGCATTCAATATCTAGTTCATGCCCAGGGAGAAGAATAGGATGGAGGATTCCCTTGCAGTGGCTGCCAGTACCTTTCATCCACCTCATAACCCTCTCTTGAGATATGAAATTGAGGTACGTTATCGGTCGTCAATCCCAGACAACCTCAAACATTGGCAGGTGTTTGAGGATGAAGAGCAAGTGAAAAGATTCCTGGAAACAGTTGGAGAATTTTCTAACATGGAAATTGATACTTGTGAGGAAGATGATGCTGAAAAAAATTCAGGAGATAAATGGGAGGAAAAGATGGCTGGCCACAAAGTTCTGTAGCTAAAAGGGAATGTCATTCCCCGAGGAATAGTGCCCTTAGAAAGGCTATTTAACAAGAATGATGTCCCACTGCAGCCAAGCAAAGTTGTGGAGGAGAATCAGGTAGAATATCTTAATCTTGGCACTGAGGCTGACATCAAAATCGTGAAGTTGTCCAAGAAGGTCCTAGAAGAATATAAAGAGCTCTACCAAAAATTATTCTGGTCATATAAAGATGTGTTTGCATGGTCTTATCAGGACCTAAAAACCTTCGATATCACCATCATGCAGCATAAGATTCCTCTGAAGGGAGATGCTAAACCACATAAACAAAATCTTAGGTAGATAAATCCCCTGCTGCTTCCTTCTATTGAGAAAGAAATTAAGAAACTGTTGAAGGCTAAAATCATTGTGCCATTGAGATATTCTGAGTGGGTGGAAAACTTAGTCCCTGTACGGAAGAAGAATGGAGAAATAAGGCTATGTGTTGATTTCAGAAATTTAAACAGGGCGTCCTTGAAGGATAATTATCCACTGCCCAAGATGGATCACATATTGCAGAAAGTGGTAGGAGCCTCTCGAATGTCGATGATGGATGGATTCTCTGGGTACAATCAAGTGGCTATACTACCAGAAGATCAGAAGAAGACTGCCTTTACCACTCCATGGGGAATGTTTATGTATGCCAGGATGCCTTTTGGGTTGATTAACGCAGGGGCCACTTTTCAGAGGGCCATGGATATTGCCTTTGTTGGGTAGAAAGATAAGTTTGTGGTGGTATATTTGGACGACATTACTATGTTTTCAAAAGATGATGCAGAGCACATTGAACACTTGCACAGAACCTTCGAGAAGTGCAGAAGGTATGGCCTCTCCCTCAACCCATAGAAGTCTTTGTTTGCACTGGAAGAGGGCAAGATTTTGGGACATATTGTAACCAAGGATGGGGTAAAGATAGACCCTAGGAGAGTAGAAGTTATAAATGGAATTTCCCTTCCCAGAAATAAAAAGGAGGTACATGTGTTCCTAGGACGCATTAACTTTCTGAGGAGGTTTATCACTAACTATGCTGAGATAGTTAGACCTATAATGGACATGCTTAAAAATAATAATGAGGTAAAGTGGTCACAGGAATCACGAGAGGCCTTTTCCAGGATTAAAAATGCCTTTGCTGAAGCCCCTGTGCTAGCAGGACCAGATTATGCCAAACCTTTTATGATCTTTTCCTTTGCATCACCTCACACAGTGGCAGGAGTTCTATTGTAGAAAAATGAAGAAGAGTATGAGCAGCCCATCGCCTTTTTCAGTCAGGTGCTCTGTGATGCTGAGCTAAAATATAACATATTAGAAAAGTATGCATATGCTCTGGTGAAGTCTCTCAAAGCTTTTCGTATGTATTTCTTGCAGTCCCATATCACTGCGTTTGTACCTACAGCAGCTGTCAAATATATTCTCATCCAGGGAGACAGCGAAGCAAAAAGAGGGAAATGGATTGCCAAAATACAATAGTATGAGCTAGACATCCGCCCTACCAAACTGATCAAGGGACAAGGGTTAGCCAAAATCTTGTCCGAATGAAACTGTCAGGCTCTGGGTATCAATTTTTCAATGATAGCAAATGAGGATTCTGGGATGAAGGAAGAGTCACAGGGAGTAGAGATAGCTTCTCAGAAGACACATATGAAGTACCTCATCAGCCCATGGTACAAAGAGATAGTGGAATATCTTCTAACACTCAGCTGCCCGCCCAGTTGTGACAATGCTAAATACTGAACACTGAGGTTGATGTCACAGAATTATGTTGTTGCAAATGGTCGGCTGTACTGGTGAGACCCCTCAGGCATCTTGCTCCTGTGTCTCACATAGGAAGAGGTAGAGAGTATAATGGCTGAGTTTCATGAAGGAATCTGTGGGGGCCATTACAGTTGGAGGGCTACTACTCACAAAATCATGAAGGTTGGTTTCTTCTGTCCCAAACTCTTTGGAGATGTGTTTTCCTGGGTTAGAGCTTGTGAGAAATGCCAGAAGTTTGCTGAAAGACAGAAGCTAGCACCCATGCCCATGATTTTAGTTCACGCGGACGAACCATTTCAATAATGGGGAATCGACTTTATAGGTGAAATACACCCACCTTCAAGTGGCCAGCATAAGTGGATATTAATGGCCACAGATTATTTCACAAAGTGGGTGGAAGCTATACCTTCCAGGAATGCAACAGATGTTGTGGTAATAAAATTTATGGAAGAAAACATCATATCCAGATTTGGCTGCCCTGCCAAGATAGTGACCGACAACGCACAGGCCTTTAAATCTGCAAAGTTTGTCAGCTTTTGCCAATAGTACAATATTGCACTAGGTCACTCTATGGCCTACTACCCACAAGGAAACGGCCTGGCAGAGTCCTCAAATAAAACCTTGGTGAGAGCGCTAAAGAAGGCTATCAATGAAAATCAAAAAAATTGGGATTCCCAGCTAAAATTCGCTCTGTGGGCCAACATTATTACCAGCAAGAGAGCAACCAGGAAGTCCCCATATGAATTAGTGTATGGGAGGGCAACGGTATTTCCTGTACAACTAGCTTTACCAGTAGCTTGATTCATGTAAGAAATCCAAGAAGAACCTGATGGTGTTACTAGGAGAATCAATCAGCTGGTGGAGTTAGAAGAAACACGGAACCGGGTAAGTCAGAGGCTAACTGAATATCAAGAGAAAATGAAGGATATTTTCGATCAACATTCCAAGGATAGGAAGTTGCAGATCAGGGATTTAGTGCTCAGATGGGATATTTGAAGGGCTGAAAAGGGGAAACACGGTAAATTCGACCCCCTTTGGTTTGGCCCCTTTAAAATTGTGGAACAAGGCGGCAACAACACTTTCAAATTGGAAAATTTACAGGGAGATTTGCTCGATGCCCCTGTAAACGGTCAGTTCCTCAAACCTTACTTCTAGTTCTTATTCAGGCTAAGAGAGCCTGATGTATCATATTGTATATTAGTTTCTATTTTCAACTTTGTTTGAATAAAGTGCGTGTCGTGATGAATCATGAAGAGGAAAGTTAAAAGTGCTCAAGAGTGGTGTCCATGCAGGAGATAAACAAATGGTCCACAAATTTCTTGACACGCTCAAGAATGAACGTGTTGTCCCCAGGTGGAGCCGATGTTGATCATTAGTTAACATCAGTTATTTTTAAAGTAACCCGTAAGGAGCCATGTATCGAATGTTATAACAGGTGGTGAAACATTTAAATGAGGGTTGGAAAGAAACAATGTTAAGATAAGTCACGTGTCTGAAAAACTAAGCATATGTTCGATAAGGTTTCAAACACAAAGAAAAAAGGTAAAGGTGTGGTATAAAGGGCACAAAACAAAAAAAAACCAAAAGGCTTGCCGCTTTCATAATAGGCACGAAAAAGGAATCTCCGTATGTGCAATTCCGAGGGGGTCAAGGAGCGGAAGGAGGGAAAGACTCATACCCCCGAGGAATTATGGTGACGTGCCATGGGGTGGACCCAAGGTAAGGGTGATGTGGCAAAATGATGTGTAGGCCCTAGAGGTCTGTATGCTGTGTATTTTTCCAGTTCTACGAGAAATATGTTTCAAGAACCATGTTATCTATGTGGCAGAAAGGTAAGGTAAGTCCATAGGTGAGGTGGTATTGAGGCCCGTACCAGTATGAAACCCGGCACGCGGTGATTGCCAACTTCCAGTTAACGCCCAATCCCTATGCGCTGAGTGCTCCACTATCAGTGTCCTTACGACACTTGCCCCACTTACGTTACCTCTCTGCCTTTTACCTCAGAACTCTCAGTCTTAGATAACGGTCCTCCCGTATTTTACTGCAGTAAAATTTACAAGTTTTCTAGCTACGGTATAAACTAAGTGGGAGCTAGTGCCAGGTCTACCCAATCACTGTTGATACCCCCACGTCGTTTTCCCGAGCATATTTTCCTCTGCACAGGTACTCTGTCCCTCATATCCCCTCTTCTTTCCTTTTGTTTTTAAAAGTTTTTCATGACAGTCATGGGAAAAGGCACCCCCAAGAAAACCGAACCAGAGACACCTCAGGTCCGTGAAACCAAAAACCCTCTTGGGTTCGAGCCCTTCATTGACCTTCAAGCCGAAATCTATGATCCCCAATACCCTTTTCCCATCAGCAGCGTAAAACCAGAGCTTTTTAGACGACATGTCGAGAATAGGGATCGATATCAGGTGGTTGTATCAGGTTTATATCACCAGATTACCCCCCCAGTTTACCCAGTGGTTGAGTTTATTTGTTGGCTCAGAGATGCCTACGATGAGCGTCGAGGCACGTTTACCTCGGCTCAGGGGAATAAGATTTTTTCTCTTTCTCCCGACATCATCAGGCAAGCCCTCCGCTTTCCCACCAGTGCCAGTTATACCAGTTTCAGTGAAATGACTTTAACCTCCCAGTTCACTAAACTGCCATGGGAGCAGCAAAGAGACTTCATTTCCTCTATAACCAGCAACCAGGCTATGTCTCTTCCTTCTGTAGAGCCTTTCCTGTTGAGTCTGTTCAAAGAAGAAGTGCAGACCATCCTTGCCCTCATTGCAGGTCTTTTAGGTGTAGGCGGTTTGGGGGAAGTTTCCACGGCATGCGTTTATTTCTTGCGGTTAATGTCTCAAACAGGGGTAGTTCTGGATATCCCTGGCTTCTTGGCTGCTAACATTCAGACCCAATTCCAAGAGCTTTCAGAAACCGGTCACTTCCGCTTTTGTTCGATGGTCTTCTACCTCTTCTTATATCAGCATGCTGATAAGTTCGAGGGTTTGGGTTTAGATAGGGTATACAAGGTTTCAATGCCCTCACCGAAGCCTATATCAAGGTGGAAGGATTCGCATCGATGCCTGAACCTGCAGCAGATAGCCAGCAAAGATGCACCCGGTATGTCAGCCAGATCGCCAGCTCATCAGCAAATGTTCCACCACCAGTGTCAGCGACTGCCTCAACCCCTTCTCATCATTGAAATACTCTCAATTCATGATTCGTCCGTAGTGGCCTTTTTAATTTTACTCTAGTAAATTACTTTTAAGTTTCTAGTGGAATTTATATTCCACTCCAGCATTTTACTTTTCTGCCAAGACTGTTGTTTAATATTTTTTTTCAAAACGGTCGAGTGCCTAACTGCAAATGATGAGATGCCTTTGTTCCTCATCAGAACTTTTGGTTATTTTGATAAGGACCTCTAACTAATTTCGGGCATGCGAGGAAGATATTTTTCCCAAAAATATCTTCCCGCTTATGTTGGGAGGCCTCTATATAAGCAAGATCTGAAAAGAAAAAATGGTTCCAGATTTTCTGAAGAATTTTGCTGTGAAAGAGTTTTTGTATGCTTGTTGTTGAAATCTCAATAGAAATGTGAAGAGCCCGTTGGGTCTCAACGAGAAGGAGTTTTATTTTAAGTGAGGATTCTGGTCTTAATGTTTTATAGTATGTAACTCTGCCTTACGTGATACTGTTCAATTGTTCATTTCACTGTTTCCACCTTTCTTATATCATGTTCTGGAATGCGAATGGCTCACTAGTTCTGGTATAAATTTATCGCCATTGATACTTATACTAAACTTGTCTAGCGCTTTAAATATAGCTTAGGCATGATATGTTGTTTCACTTTTCACTTCACTCATGTTTCCTCTATATTAAGTATTGTGGGATGTTATTCTTTGAAAACCATTGACATGTATGGATTCTTATCATATTAAGCCCATATCATGTTTAGATATGTTTATGGAATTCCATCACATTAGTAGTAAGTATTCCTTCTGTATTTTCTATGCCGCAAACATCGTCTGACTTTTAAATCTCTATAAAGCACTTTAGAATCCAGCCCTCCTTACAGGAAGCTGTCTTTGAGTTATCTGATGCATCTATATTGAGGACTCACTCCTTGCCTCTGCAGCGTCTTTTCATTGTGTTGATTCTGTGAATATTCTGGTTCCATCTATATCACACCTCCCTGTAAAAGTTGAAGTAGTAAAGAGCCTCATTCTAATAATGGTATTGGTTTATATTTTATACTCCTTACTATATAAGATGTCCTAGGCACTGGTCTTCCACAACTCAAGGCTGTCTCTAGGAATGACAACACCACCCACCAAGAACAACACAAGGAGGACACTCCCAACCCAAGCCTCAATCAGAACGAACAACACTCAGAGGACGTAGACACTGAATAAGAAACCAATGAAGACTCAGAGGAGGAATAGTTAATAGAAGAGGCTCTAGGAGGACTGGATCTTAACATGATAACAGAAGTTTGGGAAAAGTGCAGCCTAGATGCCATCCCAGAGGAATACAGACAAAAAATAAAAGTTTCATACCTAATCCAAGAGGAGCTAAAACAAACCACATCGAAGGGGCTACAGGAAGATCACATCACCAAAGGAAAAATGTCCAACATTCTAGCCGGACAGTACAACCCCAAAGGACCGGGTTGGAATTGAGGCAAAAAAACAACAAGTCAACTCCTACAAGAACTTGGTGCCAAATTGATCAATGAAGGAAAAGTAAGAGCCCTCACCCTAGCTCCATGTATTTATCAATAAATTTAATTTCATGAATCATTAGAGACTTAAATGGCCCTACAAATATATATATATATATATATCCTAAAATAGAGGATAACGGTAAACAAGCCAAGAATAGTTCTCCTTCAGGAAACCAAACTAGCTATGGAAGATCTGTCAGCCTTTCAGAAACAGTGTTGCAAAATCTACAATTATATAGCCAACGCAGCATGAGGCACGTCAGGAGCGCAATTGATTCTCTGTAAGGACTTGCTTTATGAGTTGATTTCCTCAATACCCACCATGAGCTCAATTACAACAGTCCTAAAAGTCACAGGAACCTCTAAAATAATGTGTTACCAACATCTATGGACCTCACTGAGTTAAGGAAAGAACCCAAATGTTGAACTTCTTAAAGAGAATTTATGAGGACATACCTTGTCCCTATAAAATAATTGGGGAATATTTTAACATGGTCCTCAACCTTTTGGAGAAAAAATGAGGACTTAGGAGAATATACAGTGATCTGTATTTGAAAACTTGAAGGTTTGATGAAATTTTCAAGTTAAATTTTATGTGTTTTATGAAATTAGGAAAGTTTCAATAGCACATAAATTAACTGTATAAACTCAGATTTGTAGCATAAAAACAGAGACAATAATACCATAAACATAAACACAAGACAACAAAATGAAGAAGGAGTTCACCCTTCCTGGGCTAGATCTCCTAGTCTAGCTTCCAATGTTGGGCCTCTTTCATTATGTTGTCAAATATGTGTTTACATGGATTTTTGGTGCTCATAAATGCAAAAATAATTTCTCTAATGGCACCATAACAGTCAAAAACCCCTAGATGGGATCTTTTTGCACTCAATTTGGCCAAAAACTAAAGAAGTTATGTTCTGGTGAAGTTTTATTATTCACTGATCTACAATCCGCACCCACCTACAAACTACCCTACAAGTTTTGCCATTTTCAGCACCGCAGAGCGACAAATTCACCCCTTGCCGACGAGATTTGCGTCGGATTAGGTGCAAATTTTTGCCTACATTAAATATGCACAGACCCCTGTAAGTGGATAAAAATGGACCATGTGGTGAGGCCTCTGCCTTACAATTCGAGCAGGTTCAAAATATCCTACCAACGGTTGACCGACTCTACAACTGTAGTTTGGTTGGTGATGATGGTGGTTAGGTTTCAAAATTTCACGCCATACCATAACCATATTCCGACTGTGGTTGAATGGTGGTAATTTTGTGTGGTACTTTCGGGGTTCAGACTCGCTTTGCAACCATGGTAAAATTGTTTAATCGTGGTGTTGGGTTACGTTACCCTGGGTCTATTCAAAATTGTGCGCCAAACATAAACGTTAACCTGCTCCAAATTTGGAACTGTAATTTGAACGTGCTTGAGTTCGAGTGATCACCGGTGTTCTAACCGCTGGAAATTGTGGCAATAACTGTGACTTGGGGTTTGGGTTAACCTCGCGCCCTTAGCACCCACTCCTGTGGTCTCGTGTGTATGGGTGGACTGGAGGCCAGGGGTTAACCCCATCCTCCAACGTGCAATCATAAAAAGTTATAGACTCTTAAGTAATACCATAGGCGGAGTGGTAAGACTCTATGTTTCCTAACAATAGGTTTTTTGTTAGACCCACCCAGAGGTCTATTCCGCCAATAAACAAAATTTTAATAAACAGTTGGGAGGCCACGTGGCATCCAGCCACTGGCCCACGTGGCTCTCCATCATTGGCCCACGAAAATTCACCATTAACCAATCAAAATGCAATAACCATGAACCAATCAAATTAGGACACTTGTCAAGATACCATTGGCCCTTACAAACATAATCAGCATGCCCAGTCACCGTACAGACTGCCCAGTCAGCGTACCTAACCAACCTGCAAATTTTTTTAGTTTTTTAGGAAAACGGTAAGAACGTGATATCGGGAGCATACGATATCGGTTTTGAGCGAATCGAGTTGCGTTGGATTGAGGGAGACAAGATATAAATTTTGGAACCAGTTTCAAGCACTTTTGAACACTTTTAATTTTGAGCACTTTATTGATCCCCTGAATCATTCGTCCCCGCTGGAGGCTTTTGGAACTCAAAAATATCATTTTCAGTCAACAAACATATGAGGCTACAGTTCCCTCACCTTTCCAATCTCAATCCATTTGGATTTTCTTGTATTTCTTCCTTTTATCCCCACACGAAGGTACTCCATGTTCCCTCGTTTTGAAGTCCTTGCTTTCCTGTCAAGGATGGTGTATTGTTGCAATTATTCAAGATATTCAGGAGAGAAATCTTCAATTGAAAGAATTTGAACATTCTCTCCTTGATCTTCAATCAAAGGATGCTCATATAATATAAAATTATCAACATTAATAATTGCATATATTTGCATATATGAAGGAAAATCTAACCTGAAGTTATTATTACCAATTTTTTCAAAAATCTTGAATGGACCATATCAAATTCGTTTCAGATTTTTACCTTCTCCTTGAAGTCTTTATTTGCTAATGTGAAGGAAAACTTCATCTCCCACTTGGAAAATGTGATCCACATGATGCTTATCATGTCTTGTCTTGTACTTGGCTTGACTCTTTTCCAATTGTTCTCGAACTATCTGATGCACCAATTGAACTTATTCAATGAATTTTTTGGCCTTATCTATGTCTCTATGTCCATCAATAGCAACATATTTTCCAAAGATAAAATATAAAGGAGATTTTGGTAAGTATCCCAATAATTCCTCAAATGGCGATGTTTGAGTCAATGAACGCTTAGCCTGGTTGTAAGCATGTTGAATATAGTGAAAATATTCATCCCACAACTTAGGATGCTTGCTGCAATAACCACAAAGAATATGTATCATTGTTCAGTTCACCACTTCTATTTGGTCATTTTTTTTTGGATGGAAGGTTGTACTCTTTTTCAATTTGGTGTCCACGAGTCCCCACAAGCTTGACCAAAAGTTCCCTACAAAGCAAGAATGTCAATCACTAACAATGGATGAGAGTAACCCAAATTTAACCATACATTCTAAAAGAATAACTGTGCAATATGTTCAATTGTAACCTGATTTTTACAAGGCATCAAAATACACATTTTGTTGAACCTATCCACAACTACATAAAGATAATCATGACCTCTCCTAGACATAGGTAAGCCTCCTACAAAATCCATAGAAACACTTTCCCATGGACAGGAAGGTACTAGAAGTGGAGTATACAATTCCAACTTTCTATTGATAGGCTTACTAAAAGAAAATAAAGAACATCCTCTTACAAATCATGAGACACTTTTAAGCATACAAGGCCAATAACAACACCTCTGTAATTGTGCCATTTTCTTACCTACACCTAAATTAATAGCAATAAGAGGAGTATGCACTTCCCTTATGATGTTGACTCTCTCTCCCTATGGAATACATAAATTTCCAAGATGATACAAAAAGTTATCATGCACATGATAATCTAATTCCTCTACTTGGTTACCTTGACACAAAGTCGCATATACATCCTTAAAATCATTATCTAAAGTGTATTTATCAACATAGCTCTAATGCATGGCAGAATTATGCTTAATAATAATAGATGCACTAACAATTGGCCTAAAAATAATATCAGCAACCTTGTTATAGATACCTTTCTTATACCTTATCACCAAGTGGAATTTTTGAAAGAAACCCATCCATCTGAAGTGCCTCGCTTGGTGTAGCTTTGTTTGTGATTGCAATTATTGCAATGGTTGATTATCAGTGTGAATGATTGTTTCCTTACTCATCAAGTAATGTTTCCACTTTTTTCACACTTTGCACCAATGCATACAATTCCTTGTCATATGTAGGATAGTTAATCACTGCACCATTAAAATTTTCAGAATGAAAACAAATGGGCTTACCATGTTGCATCAATACTACACCCATGGCATAGTCACTTGCATTAGTTTGTATCTCAAATTATTGTCTCAAGTTTGGAAGTGCAAGTACGAGTATTGAAAAGATTCTCTTTTCAATGCATCAAAAGATTTTTGATGTTTGTCTCCCCAATGAAAAACCTACTTCACACTTTTCAATGCATGTAATGGAGCTGCAATGGAAGAAATTTTAGAAACAAACTTTCACCAATATTGGGTTGCTCCTAAGAAACTTCTAACCTCTGTCACATTCTTGGGTTTTGGCCAATTAAAAATGACTTCGGTCTTTGAAGGATCTATCTTCAACTCACCCCCTCCAACAATATGACCTAAGTAGACTAAATAAGTATTCCCGAATTCACATTTTTACATCTTTAAAAAAAAAAAATTACTTCTTTCTTGACATGCATGACATGTTATTCACGAGACTTGTTGAAAATCAATATGTCATCTAAGTATACTATCACAAAATCATCTAGAAAAGGCCTTAAAACATCATTCATTACCTTCATGAATGTATCAAGAGTATTACAAATCCCAAAGGGCATAACCAACCACTCAAACAAACCTTGATTTGTTTTTAAGTTTGTTTTCCGTATGTCTCCTTTAGCAATCATAATCTGATGATAGCCACTCCTCAAGTCAAACTTAGTGAAATAAACAGCATCTTTCAATTGATCAAGTAAATCGTCAATTCTAGGAACAACGGTAACAGTTATTTACCGTAATTTTGTTGAATGGTCTAAATTCCACACACATGTGCCATGTACCATCCTTCTTTGGCACTAAAATCAGATTTTAACTTTGTACAAAATTCTTGCTAAAATTAACAAGCCTCTTCATTTATCCATCATTTACAAGAGATAGATTTAGTTTCTTGCGATGTGATCTAACAATGTACTCAATACCATATTTAAAAAAATAATACTTTTTTTCATGGCAATGAAATATGGCTTTCCTATCATAAAGATATGGGCTTCCCAAAACAATACCACAAATGTCTAATAGAACTACATCAAGTTCTACCTCGTCAATGAATTTTGCAGTGACGACGAATTTTAGTTTGCATTTTCTAGTCACTTGAAGTTTTTCATTGTCACATACCCAACCTGAAGGATAAGTTTTAGGATGAGGAATGGTTTCCAAATTCATTTCTTAATAATGTTTTTTGAAATGAGGTTTCCTTGTGAGCCACTATCAAATAGAGTGTATATTTTATTATGTTTTGAGATAAATCTAATATGGAAAAGATCTATTCTTTCCTTTTCATTTTGAGTTTCATTAAGGTTATTTGAAGAACTAGTACTTGCAATGGAGTCCTTACCTTTCAATCCCATGGCCGTGATCATTGTTTCATCTCCCTAATTAGATCCTAAATCATGTTGTGCAGTTTTAGCAGTATTTTGCTTTCCTTTGTTGTTAAAATTTTTGGGTCTCATCTCAGGATGAAGTTTCCAACAATGGTCTTCATCATGGCCTTCTTTTGAATAGTGTTTGCATGTGATTTTTTCTCCCTCTTTCTTGATGGAATCATTCTTCTTCCCTTTTCCTTTGAATTTTCCCTTTCATTTGTCTCCACTCTTGAATGGATTTTTGTTTCCCTCTTGTGGAACATTCTTCCCTCTTTCTTCTAGATGTGTTTCTTGTACACAAACTTCATCTAGATTTGTAGGGTTAAAGATGACAATTGTGTGTCTCAAGTAGCTATGTAAACCTAAAATGTATTTGAGTAAAGTGTCTTGAGAGGATAAATCTACACCCAAAATCAATGCTCTCCTTCTAAACCCTTGGGTATGAATTTTCACACTTTGACCCTTTAATTTTTAAATTTTTTCCAATCCATTATATTTTTCTGCATGTATGCTAAAGGATAAAACTGTTTTCTTAATGTAGCCACAAAATCATTCCAAGAAGTTATGATCTTACCTCTTTTATTGATATCCTCTTGTGTTTTGGCTTCCCACCAAATGAGTGCTGCACTTTCCAACCTTAATGATGTAAGTTGAATTTTGGTCTCATCATCTTTGATCCTTTGTATCATGAAATACACTTCAAGCTAACGAACCCAATTATCTAATTTATCAACATTTACCTCTTCATTATACATAGGCAATTCAAACATTATGTCAAGTTTTAACAATGGAGTTTTACCATGTCCCTTTGGATAATGTGGATGTTTTTTTGAAGGGGTTGATGTAGAAGATGGAGGTGAAGATGAAAATGAAGAGAAAGGTGGAGATAGAGGTGGTTTTTCACCATTCCCTCCATTCCCTTTTGGAGTTTTGTCTCCATTTCCCTTTGGAATATTTGAGCTCTCACCTTGCAACCTTGAATTTCTCTCCTCATAAAGAATTTTCACCATCTCAGTCATTTCAAAGAATGATTTTCTGAAAGTATTCTCATCCTCAGACATATTTTCAGGCTCTCCTTCAAGTGCCATGATTGGTGACTCGAGTCTTTTGTGACACTTGAGGTGAAACTTGAGGTATATGTGCTCTCCTTGAACAAGCTTGAGGACTTGCTACCAAAAGCTTTCATTCTCTTCTTTTGAGCTTCAACCTTGTAAGCATTAGAAAACACTTGCAACAGAATTAAACCCTCAATACAACCAAAGAACCAAAGCTCTAATACCAAACTTATCTATATTTGAAAACTTGAAGGTTTGATGAAATTTGCAAGTTAAATTTTATGTCTTTTATGCAAATAGGAAAGTTCCAATAACACATAAATTGATTATTTCAACTCAATTTTGCAGCATAAAAACAGAGACAATAATACCATAAACATAAACACAAGGCAACAAAATGATGAAGGAGTTCACCCCTCTTTGGCTACCTCTCCTGGTCTAGCGTCTAATGTTGGGCATATTTTATTATGTGCTCACATATATGTTTACATAGATATGGTGCTTTGAATGCAAAAATAATGTCTCCAATTGCTCTAGAACAGTCAAAAACCCCTAGTTGGCCTCTTTCTGCACTCAATTTAGCTAAAAACTAAAGAAGTTATGCTCTGGTGAATTTTTGTTGCTAACTTATCTACAAACCGCACCCACCTACAAACCATCCTACAAATTCTGCGATTTTCGACATCGCAGAGTGACAAATTCACCATGTGCCAGCGAGATTCACGCTGGATTGGGTGAAAATTCTTGCTTACTTTAAATGCGCACGTACCCCTGTGAGTGGATAAAAATTGAGCACATGGTAAGGCCTCTATTGTAGGATTCGGGAAAGTTTAAAATATCCCGCCAATGGTTGACCGGATTTGCAGCTATGTTTTGGTTGGCAGTGATTGTGGTTACGTTTAAAACTTTAGTGCCATACCGTAACCATATTCCAACTGTGGTTGAATGGGGGTAAGGTTTTTTGGTACCAGAGTCTATTCAAAACTACGCGCCAAACATAAACTCTAACCCGCTCCAAAGTTGGAACTGTAGATTGAACGTGGTTGAGTTCGAGTGATCACTAGTGTTATAACTATCGGAAAATGTGGTAATAAGTGTCACTTGGGGTCGAGGTTAACCCCGTGCCCTCGATGCCCACTCCTGCGGTCTCGTGGGTATGGGTGGACCCAGGACCAAGGGTTAACCCCGACCCCATCCCCCAACATGAAATCACATAAATTTTAAATAGTACATGGGCCCATAGACTGTTAAGTAACACCATAGGTGAAGTGGTAAGACTTCGTGTTTCTTGATGACAGGTCCTGTGTTCGACCTGCTCAAAGGTTTGTTTGGTTGATAAACAAAATTTTGTTAAACAGTTGGAGGCCACGTGGTAGACATCCATTGGCCTACATGGCTCTCCATCACTGGCCCACGAAAAATCACCATCAACCAATCACAATGCAGAAACCATTAACCAATCAAATGAGGACACTTTGTGAGATACCCTTGGCCCTTACAAACATAATCAGCCTGCCTAGTCACCGTACCTGACCAACCTGCAATTTTTTTTAGATGTTTTGTAAAATGGTTATAACGTGATATTGAGAGCATACGATATCGGTTTTGATTTATTCAATTTTCATTGGATTTAGGGCAACGAGATCTACGTTTTGGCACTGGTTTCAAGCACTTTTGAACCCTATAAATTTTGAGCACTTTACCGATACCCTAGATCAGACAGGAATGTAGAGGCCTTTCAAGAGGAAACATAACTTATGATACTTTGGATATCCAAACGGTAAATGGAATTTATACATGGAATAATAAACGAGGAGGGAATAGACAGATAGCCTCTCGACTAGATAGATTCCTCATCTCAGAATCCATATTCCTTGCCTATATAGAGGTTGAAACCATATTCTCCCACATTCGGGATCAAATAATTGGCCTATAGCCCTGAAAATTCACATCTCCACAGCCCTAGGAACTGACCCTTTAGGTTTGAGAATTTCTAGCTGGATCATCCTGATTTTCAGAACAACCTGAAAAAATGGTGGGAAAAATTTCCTCCTCAGACAGGCACCCAAATGTACCAATTACAAAAAATGCTAAAGCATGTAAAGAAAAAGATTAAAAAATGGAACAAAGATTTATTTGGAAACATAATTAAGGATAAAAAGTATCTAGAGAAGAGGATGGAGGACCTCCAGCAAAATATCATTCATCAGGACATCACTGACCATATGAAGCAAGAGGAAAAGGACTAGAAAAAAAGGTGGGAGGAAAGAGCCAAGGAGGAAGAAAATTTGTGGCAATATAAATCTAGGGTGTAATGGCTTAAGTGTGGGGAGAGAAACTCCAAGTTCTTCCATCATTCCATGCTTCAACATAGGAATACCAATAGAATTATTAGCCTAAAAAAATTGATGGGGGAATGGAAAGTACTCAAGAGGAGATCTCAGAAGAAATGAACAAATTATATGGTAGACTCCTGGAGGAACTCCACATAGAAATATATCAATAGATTAGAGAAATTATTAGTAACATTGCCACCATATTGAATCAGGACCATAGCACAATGCTTCTCAAAGAGGTCTCCATGCAAGAAGCAGAGGAAGCAGTGTTGATTATGCCATCGGGCAAGGCCCCTCGGCCCAATGGCTTCACCATCGACTTATTTAAAGCCTGTTGGTCCATCATAAAAGAAGAGGTTCATGAAATAGTGGAATCAAGGAAAAGTAAAAAAAAATTGGGAAACTTTAACACAACCTTCCTCACCCTAATCCCTAAGGAAGAAGGAACGGATACTCTGGATTGATTCCTACCTATATCTCTTTGCAATGTAATCTATAATATCATCTCGAAGGTTTTGGCTAATAGACTCAAATAATTGTTACCACTCCTAATATCATCCAATCAAGCAGGGTGTGTGGAAGGGAGGAAGATTCTAGATAGTATCATCCAATCTCATGAAACCATCCACTCGCTCCAATCTCTGAAGAAGCCCAAAATGGAAATGCAACTTGATATGTCTAAGGCTTTCGACAAGATAAGTTGGAAGTATATGTAGGAGGTCCTCAAGGCCTTTGGTTTTCATAAGGATTGTATTGATTGGATCATGTTTGTGGTCTCGAGAGACTTCTTCTCCATCGTTATTAATGGATCCCCTAACCAACCCTTTTTTCCCATGAGAGGTATCCAACAGGGTGACCCTCTTTCCCCCTTCCTCTTTGTTCTCATGGTCGAATGATCCGGATCTTGGGGGGAGGCCCCAAAGATATAAAAAGTTGAAATAGATCTGACAAGATCTGCAAAATTATAATGCCAGAAAAAAAAAGAGAACACAAAGAAAATAAAACCACAAAGAAACTTATTTTATTAAAACAGAGAATAACTATAGAAGCTACATTGTGGCGGACAATATGTCCTTTTACAAAGTGAGGCTTGTTATTTATAGCCTTTTTTGAGATACAATACCATAGGTGGATACCATGGGCCAATACCATTGGTAGATACCACTTACAATACCATGGGTAAATCCCATGTGTGGATGAATACCATGGGTGGATACATACCATGGGTCACTTATAATACCATGGGTGAATAAATATCATGGGTGGATGAATACCATGGGTCGATTCCATTTACAATACCGTGGGTAAATTCCATGGGTAGATGGATAATATGGGTAGATGAATAACATGAGTTCATGCCATTTTCCATTCGGATCATTCCTCCCTCCTTAAGAAGCAATGGTCTCCATTGCGTGAAGTTCCCTCCTAAGAAGCCTTTGTTGAATATGAAGAACCACTGAAGAGAAGGGTTTTGTGTAGTTAACCCATAACCATGATGAACGAAGATCCAAGGATAGAGATACCCTGTAATGCTTGTGACCAACTGTGATATTGACAGTGTGCGGCCTAGCAAATGGACTTCGATGAAGTGTGGGTTTGTGGATGAACCAAAATCATGACAAACGAAGATCCGAGGATAGAGATACCCTGTAATTCTTGTGACCAACTGTGTGACTAATAGTGTGCGGCCTAGCAAATGGACTATGATGAAAATGATTTTGTGCAGTTGACCCATAACTGTGATGCTGATTGTTGATGAAGTAGCAAGTGCCTACATTGCTTGGGGTGGGAGGGCACGTCTCCAAATAACCCAAGCCGAATGCTACTATGATCAAACTGATGAATGTGAAGCAGGTGCCTACTAAAGCGGGGTGGGAGGGCACGTCTCCAAAGGGAACCCGCTCTGAATGCTGCTCCAGATTTAAAATGAGCATAACTCGGTCAATATAACTCAGAATATTTATTATAACCTGTTTTTGGAAATGGAATGATCATTCTGCATCATCTCATGTGTTTGAAACCACTATCTGGAGACTCTAGACTCTCAGATTTGTGCTGGAACTGTCACGCCGTCACAAAATTTCTGAAAAAATAGTTGATTTTAAATCAACGATAACTCCCACATCCGGACTCCGATTCGACCGATTTTTTTTTTGAACTTGGGTGATTTTTCAAGAGGAGCTCAGATATATCTTCATTTCTCTGAAATTTTGTACTAAAAATGGCGAAAAATGACAGGAGATCCGCCGTCCATGAATTGTCGTCAGAAAAATTGCTTCAACATTGCTAATTTTGAATCAGCGATATCTCCCTCATCCAAACTCCAATTTGGCCAATTTTTTTTTTGAAATTGAGTATTTTTTCGCAAGGAATCCAGATTTGGTCTTTGTTTTTGCAATTTTTTTACCAAAATTTTCAGATCTGATCTGAAAACTCGCCGCCCAAAAACATTCATGGATTTTGCTGAAGATTGCTGCCAAACATTGAAACTGAAATATGTTTCAAACCCTCATTCCCATGGAGGCGTAACCTGAATCTGATACCACTGATCCGGATCTTGGGGGGAGGCCCCAAAGATCTAAAAAGTTGAAATAGATCTGACAAGATCTGCAAAATTATAATGCCAGAAAAAGAGAGAGAACACAAAGAAAATAAAACCACAAAGAAACTTGTTTTATTAAAACAAAGAATAACTGTAGAAGTTACATTGTGGCGGACAATATGTCCTTTTACAAAGTGAGACTTGTTATTATGTCTTGTTGAGATACAATACTGCTAGGGTGATACTATGTAACAATAATGGCATGGGTGATACCACTATAATACTATGTAACCTTAGTTGTGTGGATGAATACCATGGGTGGATACATACCATGGGTCACTTATAATACCATGGGTGAATAAATATCATGGGTGGATGAATACCATGGGTCGATGCCATTTACAATACCGTGGGTAAATTCCATGGGTAAATGGATAATATGGGTAGATGAATAACATGAGTTGATGCCATTTTCCATTCGGATCATCGAAGGTTTGAGGAGGTCTCTACAAGCTTCCCTAAACAACCACAACCTAATTGGCATAAATCTAGATTCATCTTCCCCTACTTATACCCACTATAAATTCATTGATGACACCCTTCGTATGTGTAAACCAATAGTTGAAGAAGCTAAAACCTTCAAACACATTCTAAACCTCTTCTCGAAAGAATTTGGAACCTCGATTAACCATCAGAAATCAAAAAATTTCTTCTTCAATACCCCAACACCTATCCAAAGAGATATCATAAGAATCTTTGGCTTCCATAATTTCTCTTTACCCTCAAAATACCTATTTGTTCCCCTGTAAATAAAGCCCTAAGGAAAGCAACTTGGGAGGACCTCCTCAACAGGTTGCACTGTAAATTATCAAATCATACATTACAGTCTCTTAACCTTGCAAGTTGTCTCATTCTAGTCAAGCCCATTCTCCAAGCCATGCCCCTATATGTCTTCTCTGCTCTTGTTTCCCCAAAACTTGTTATAAATGTCATCTGCAGTGTCCAGAGGAACTTCCTCTATGGGGTTCTGAACAAAAGAAGAAATGGGCCTTAATTGGATGGGACCAGATGTGCAAGCCAAAAAATGCAAAAGGGCTCGAACTCAAAGATCCATAAATCTTTGGGAATACTTTGGGGACGAAAACTTGGTGGAGGTGGTTGGATACCCCAACACCCCTTGGGCTCAACTTTGGAAAGTGAAATATGCTCCCAACCACAACCAAAAACATCTCATCAGGCTCTCAGGTCAAGCTTTGGGCTCTACCGTGTGGAAATAAGCATGGAAGAACAAAGAAGTGATATATAGGCACAGCTTCTGGGAGATCTGCAACATGGAAAGTGCCTTATTTTGGGAGGATGTGTGGAAGCAACTCCCAACTATTAGTGATGAACATCATGCCCCTCTCCAAAGGTCCATGTGGGAAAAAGGGAAAATTCAAGTAGCCCATTACTGGAAACCAATTACACATGATAGTAGATGGAGAGAATGGATTAACAAGAAGGACAAGTAGCCATTTCCTGAAACTCTGAACTGGGACTCCTTTGATGGGATTCTCCAGCAATGTTAAATTCTGGTGGACCATGAGGAGGAAAAATTAAGGTGGGGGGGAAACTCTGTAGGACTCCAACCTCAAGGGGGCTTATGGGTACATTCCAAATTATGAGAATATGGAGAAAAACTAATGATGAATCACTCTATGGGGCAGAGAGAAATGGCCAAAAATAACCCTCTTCCTCTGTCTCATTCTTCACAGCAAATTCCTTGCTTGGGAAAATCTCTAGAGAAGAGGTTTCTCGGGACCTTCTAGATGTTTTCTGTGTGAAACTTAGGAAGATTCCAGTAATCACCTATTGAATACCTTTGATTATGTTTCCAAGCTCCAGGAATGGGGGGCAAAAATATTTAAGATGACTAAAAAGAATAGAGCCTTCGTAATATTCCTGTTTAGCAATTCTATTAACTAGAATATTAATTCTAGACAATTTTGATAACATTCCAGTTTTGACTTAGCAAATGTGGATTTGGGGACCCACAAATAAAATTAGGAAACTATAGGCCTCTAGAAATTAGGCTGAGGAGAAATATTGTGGCAGTAGTGGAGGATGGGGCCCAATGAGGAGAAATTACGGCCCACATGGAGGCAACGCGGTCATTGGAGCATATTGGAGGCTAGAGGCATGAGGTGGGGCCCAAGATAATGTTGGGAAGCATTGGATAAATAAGAAGCATGGGGATCATTCTGGGATTCATTCATTCACTTATCTTTTTATTGTCATTTTGACATAGCACGCTTGTGTCGGGTCCCAAGTCTACAACATGTTTAGCACACGAGATTTTTAGGCGAAGATCTCAACATCTACCTCGGGGAACTTCGAGTGCCCGCTTAGGAGAGCAGTGTTATCATTTTGGAGGAGCTTTTCACAACAAAGATTACAGGAGTGTTTTCACTTCAGGGACTTCGTGGAGGATGAAGTGACTACGTAGTGGAGGACGTAGCACATGGACAGAGGTTGTTCCAACAGGTGAGAAGAGAGGGAGTTGCAGCTGAGATTTGGTGGGGAGGCTTGGAGCTTCCTAACGGGGATTTTTGTGGAATTTTGGAGACTTCCATCAGCAAGATTTACAAGAGGATCGATTTACCCAGCAACGTAGTGATCCAAGCCCAAGGGGGCCAATTTCCGGGGTCAATATTTGGGCGAACCCTTTATGGGT
The DNA here is from genome assembly GCA_034641835.2 of Pinus albicaulis. Taxonomy (NCBI): domain Eukaryota; kingdom Viridiplantae; phylum Streptophyta; class Pinopsida; order Pinales; family Pinaceae; genus Pinus; species Pinus albicaulis. The sequence continues at coordinate 473,995,651 of CM076572.1, read as the reverse complement.
TTTACTGGGTTTATTGAGGAGAAGCCAAGAATAAATTGGCAGAATTTTCTGGGCAAAATTGAGGTGTCAAACATAGATCCTAACTCAACTAGCAGCTAGAGGAGTTAGGGGAAATGGGACAAAATTCTGGGATCAACATTTGGCCAATTCCTTCGTGGGATTTTGTGGGTTTCTTGAGTAGAGTCCGGGGATAAAGTCTCGAAATTTTTCTGAGCAGTGTAGCAGGCCCTAGCAGCATTTCTTTGAGAGCAGCAACAACATTTCTGGAAAATTGTAGCGTAGAGCTATAGCCATAAAGTGTACCATCAGTGGGGGATTTCAGCATTGATTTAGAGGGCTTCTCTAGATTTCCTTGAGAAATCACGGGTGCCTTCATTCCAACACCTCCATTGTACTCATATCTAGTAAACTAATAAAATGGCTCAGCTCAATTTATGGCTCAATTTGTGTTCTAATGGCGTGATTTTTATTTTTTGTTGTTTAAAGTATTTTGATGTTTGTTATTACTGTAATTTATCGTTAAGAATATTACAGCCTCAATACATATCACCCTGGACAGCTAGAGCTCTAACATTTCCCCTCACCCGGTGATCAACCGATCATGTAACCGACTCCCAAGAGCCATCTCTTGGGTCACTTGGAAAGAGGGAAACATAATAATATTCAGAAATGTAAAATATTCATGTGATAGTATTCTCACCATGGTTAGGCATACAATTTGTGAATCTGTCTCCATATTCAAACTCCAAGGAAAATTTTAAGGATGGAAAATTATCTTAAAGTTTAAAAAATTGGCGAATATCACTAGTCCCTAATATGCAAACTATAAAAAATGTATTGATGTATTTGTAAAATTATTCAAATTTATAATTATTTTATATATACTATTTATATAATGTTGGCAATTTTTAACGTTAAATACTTTTATATTGTAAACTTTGGGTGAATACTTTTTATAAAAAATGGAAATTGGAGAATCATTTTTTTGGAAAAATCATGGAAAATTAACCCACCTAAAAATATTAGCCCCTAAAATTTTCCATGCCAAACTCCCTCTAGTGCAAGGCCCTCCCTGTGTTGTCGATATTCACATTCTGCAACTCTTGGAAATTGAAAACATCTCCATAGATACTCCCACCCCCACACCCCCCTCTCCTGAAATCCCAAACACTTGGACTCCTTCGAAAGGAAATGTGATCAAACTTAATTATGACGGGGCCTCTAAAGGCAACCTAGGCACAACAAGCTTCAAGGGTGTCTTCAAAAATCATAAGGGTGGAATTTTATGGGTCTTTCATGGAAAATTAGGAATCACCACCAACAATGCGACAAAGCTCCAAGCCATGGAGCATGGCCTTGTAAAATAAAAAGATCATCATTTCATCCCGCTAATCGTGGATGGTGACTCTGCAATGGCCACTCTTGCTACCTGCAAGCTCTAGCACGGTTCCTTGGTTAGCAAAGTAACTAAAAATTGGAGGTTGACGAAAAATCTGCACCACATCCAGCAACACATCAATGATTTTGGTGGGGTCCACTTCTAGGCGATTCGAAGGAAAGCCAATTTCATGGCAGGTCATCTATCCAACGAAGGAACAGATGGTGAGGACATGCTAATATCCCATGCATGGAAGGATATAATGGAAATCCCCCTCTGTCATGATTGTGAGGCAATCAATAACAACGACAACTAGGGATATAGTATTAATGACCCTTCCAATGGGTTGCAAAATTCATCTGCTCAACTCGTACAAACCCTCTAAATCTGTGCGATACGCTCCACTCCAAGCATCACCCCCCATGATTTTTATAAGGTCCCTCAAATCTCAAGCATGTCTTTGGTTTACATTTGCCGCCCTCTAGGACCAGTGGCTAGCATTGTTCCTCGATCCTCTACAGGAATTGATTTCATAGATCATGCTAGATTTCATGGTTTTATTACACTCGTCATTCTCCTCGACCTCCTCATCTCCCTGACCCCCTATGAATACCTCGTGCCTCTCACTCTCCTCCTCCATCCCTTCTCCCCTCTCACATTTGAATTCCCTCCCATATTCTCTCGTTCCCCTGGCAGCAACCCTCTACATCGATTCCCTCACTCCTTGCATATCAGTATGGCCTGCACTCCTCACCCCTGAAATGGCCCTTCAACCAGCCAGCACAAAGGTTGAAACATAGACGGTTGGCGTTAATCTAACCTCAGACTGAGAATTAGAGCTAAAACAGTGGCCCGACAAGTCGCCTTGAATTACCATAACTTTGTCCCTCAGGAGACGAGGGACTGGATTGTCGACCTGGAGAATCAAGCCAGGGACATCAGAAGGAGAACCAACACTGAAGAATTTGACGCCCAGTTCAAGTGGATTCCCGACCCAGGGCTAACGAGAGCTAGTGAAAATTTGTACAACATAACCTTTGAGCTTTCCTATAATATGAAGACAATTCTAGGTTTGTCGATGTAAGAGAATATCTAGGCCAACAAGACATTGGAAGAAAATTTGGACAAGTTGAATGACAAAATCATAGTATATGTTGAAACCCTTTACCATATAAGATTTGTCACTAGAGACTCCCCGCACTTTGCTCTGCTCAAGCGCAGGTTGGCGACTACTGAGGACGGACAAGGGACTGCGCCCATAATCAAGAAGGATCTAGGAGGCACCTTTTCCAACCAATCAACAAGTGAGGGTGCTCCTATAGGTGGTACGCCGAAGAATCCCATCATGTTGGATGAGGACCATTCTATCTTAGATGTCTATGATGCAGTCTGTGAGTACTCAGTTTTTGTTTTATGCCCAATGGGCCTGTCATTTGTGTCTTTTGACTTAAATTTCTCAAGGTCAAACAAACTGTAGAAGTCCTCGCAACATCAACGAAGAGTGTTTGATCACTCATTTTATCACATTTTTTATTCATTTAAGCATATCTAAGGCTAGTAAGAAAAACAATGTAAATCACTACACACAATCCAAAAAACACTCTTATGTCGATGGCAAGCCCAACCATGCCTATCTAATATCAATGATAATCTTTTAATTTTGAAAATATGATATAACTCTATCTTACTTTAAAATATAATTAAAAAAAAAAAAAAATATATATATATATATATATATATATCAATTCCATAATCCATTAATAAATAAATAAATAATTATCTAAAATATAAAATAATAATAAGAATTAAAATTTTCTTCACGCAACAAACCCTATTTGACTCACAATTTGTGTTAAGTAATCTTCCCTCTGAGAAATCTCTACCATCATATTTGGACCACTTTGCCATTTAGGAAAACAAATATTATATTAGACCATTAATGTGGAAAGATTATATTACACCATTCCTCTACCATCATTATTTTATGATCGTGCAATATAGCTTTTTAATTTTTTAAAAGTTTCGGTGTGGTGTTTATAGTTAAGTACAAAACATAGTTCAAGAGCGCTACTAATGTAAAATGGTGAAGCAAATTGGAAAATAATATAAAGAGACCTAGGTGGGAGACAATTACATATTGAATACATGTATTTGTGTTGTAAGAGACCTTCGAGCTATCTTATTGTATCTGTCCATTAATTTGTCTATTTGTAAAAAAAATTTATAATTTTTCATAGTCAAACATTGAAATTTTTTTTTTTTTTATTTAAATTATTTAAATTTATTTTTTTGATTTCTTATTGATCCATACTTTGAACATGTTATTGGAAAATGATTTGTAAATTGTGCACAATGCATAAAATTAACAGTGCCTTAGTTCCAGGCACTCTTGTACCATGATACTGATTATTCCTTTATGATTTTCTCAGCGAACCACACTTCTCCTATAAAAAATAGTTAATTTGTAATGACTTTGGTTTTTTTACCATGAATTACCGCAAAGGTAGTACTGCTATCACGTCATGTACTTCGGCAAATTTATCGATGATTGTAGTGTACCTACCTCTGCTAACACTTTAATGTACCTCTGCTAGTTTACCTATTTTGTAACCATCCAAATGATGTGTATATTATCACTTTAATGCTAACCGATTAAGAATATGTTCATACCTATGTTGGGAAGGTCGGCGCTCATGCTAAATTACAAGGGAAATATTTTTTCTAATCCATTGGCTAATAAAATTCAAAGGCACTGTATATCATATTAATTTCATTCCAGAGTACCAAATACTGATAAAATTAATGACTGCATTTTCAAGCCCAGATAAAAAAAGCGATTAGTATATTAAACAGTGATAATACCATAGAGTTGAGCAAGGAACATTATAAATGAGGCAGACGAGCGGACGGCGGACACATTGTCGCTTCAACTCCGATGATCCAACGAATTCGAACGCATATCGTGTGATTTAAATGGACGAGCGTTAATTCACAAAAGTCGCACAATATAAATGGTTTTCCAAAACCATTTGTGGCCACGCGTCAACCAGTCAATGGAATTGCGTTTTTTTTTCGCGATTCAGCTTACCGGGTTAGGACCTACACGATACCGCTTGTTTTAAATTTTAAAATCGCCTCCGTTGTTCAGGGTTCCGTCCAACCTTTCAACGTCTTGTTATAAATAAACTCAGCCTTAGCTCCACTTCCTCTACTCGCACGCATTCGCTTCCAGCTTTACCACAATTGTTCCTTATACACAGCATTGTTCCTCCATCCTCCATATTTTTCTGCCATGAATAGTGTGATAACGTAATTGGGGATATCCAAATTTGGTGGAGCACCATATATTTTCTCCCTCTAATTCAATGTCCTTCACATGTTAGGTTGTTTGCTATCATTTAAAAGACAATCCTACCCCATTGATTGCAATGTTGTGGTGGTATGGTTCATGCATGATGGGACTATATTCAGCGTCACTCTCAAAGTTCGTGTAAACATTCATTCAACTTTCAAGATATATTTACAACTATGGGTTTGTTACTATTTTTTAATCTCTCTTAGAACTCCAAACAATAAATGTTTGGAAGTCAATTTTTTTGACATTTTATTTATTATTTTAAAATAAATAAATTTTTAATTTAAATATTTTAGTGTTTATTATTTTGAATTAAAGTAATTCTTCTACATTTAAATAAAATAAATTAATTTGCACTTAAATTTGATAAAATAAGTTAGATTTAATAATCCAAAATTTAAACACATACTAATTGTAGAAGCAAAAGTAGACCTTTTACTTGGTAAAACAGAATCTAATCTTTATTTTCAGGTAATTAAAAATTATTGTTTTTCTTAAATTAAAAAAATTAAGTTAATGGTTCAAAATTTAAAAATGTACTAGTAAGAAATAAAGTCTACTACTTATTGTCCCTGTCCCAAGCAGGTATTATGCATTGGGTTTTTTGTGATGTTGACATTAATTTGTCTATTTGCAAAAAAATTTATAATTTTCCATACTTAAACATTGAAATTTTTTATTGTTTATTTATTTAAATTATTTAAATTCATTTTTTTGATTTCTTATCAGTCCATACTTTGAACATGTTATTGGGAAATGCTTTGTAAATTGCGGTAAAAGTACAATGCATAAAATTAACAGTGCCTCTTTATCAACATCTTCGTATTAAAAACAATAAATCAATAAATAAATTTTGTGCACTGCACAGCGCCGTCACATAGAAATCCTAATAAACATGAAATAAACTCTGAGGCCTCGCACGTTGTGTGATCTCAATTTTTCTGCGGTGACTAGTACACAGCAACCGGGACTCACACGTGCTGTATCTCAATTTGTCCGCAGATCTCATTAAATATCATCAAAAACAAATAGAAAAGATCAAATTTTATTGCATAATACTCCAGATTTGGTGCTTTTCTCGTGGGCGATCATTATATTTCAAAAATATATATATTATCAGGTTATTACTATGCATACCTAGTTTTTAATATAAAATCTAATTATTTTATATATTTTTTAATTTTATTGATTAAAAATTTATAAATTCAACACTAAAATCTATTATTCAATTTTTTAACCTTTTTTTAATACCACATTACAATAATTAGATCCTCAAACCAGAAATTTTAGTGTATTTTTTTTTCCCTAAGTGAGATATGAAAACTTTATATGTCATTTTAAACTTACAATCAATAAAGCAATTTTACCAAGCGAAAATACAACAATCCTTGCGTTTGACTTATATGCTTATTATTGAATAGCAAATATATCACTGAATTTTAGTTCTAGTATAGCAGAAATTTTGTCTATATAATATTAGCTCATGGTAGAGTAACAAAAGCTATTTACAATTCAAATTTTTCCATAATAATTGAAGCCTAAATTTTCATGATTAATAATATTATTTAATGCATATATTAATTATTTTTATAATTAATATTTTTTTAAATGTAAATTGTATTAAAATGACTTTACATTATATTTTAGCTCATTCTTAAAATAAAATAAAATTTATATACTATATAATTAATTTACTTTTACTTAATTGTACATAATTTTAAATTATTATTTTTTTAAATAATTTTTTAGAACATGGCTGAGTAGTCATTAGTCTGCAAAAGCGTGCTCTCATCGGGCGCTGGATGTTTGTCGATGGTCATGTGTTTGATATGTTGGAATGGGCTAAGAACGTATGGACTCCAATTGTGGGATATGCTCCGAAGGTCAGTTTGCTCCTAAATAATTGGTATAGTATTCATTTTATGAATGAAAAAGATGTTGCCTTGATTGTTAACAAGACATGGGTACGTGGTAAGAGTTTCCTGCAACTTCTGCCCTGGTACCTCGGTTTTAATCCAATATTGGAGGCTCCGAAGAATAGGTCAGTGTGGGTAAAGCTCCCGGGCCTTCCATTGGAATTCTGGATGGACAAAGCATTAAGGACCATTGGAAATTCCATTGGATGCACGAAATACATCGACCCAAGTATTCTTGGTGCCACTAACAAACGCATTGCCTGGATATTAGTCGAAGTGGTCTTCTCTGGCGGTTTGCCCGCGGATGTTGACCTCATCTGGGGCACGAGAAGACATAGGCAAAGGGTGGATTATTGGGGCATTCCTTTCCGCTGCCTGGTTTGTCACGGCACTGGACATTTGAAGGGAAACTGCCCTCGGCTGCATTGGAGGCCCCGTAGGGGCAATCAAAGATCAGATGGTGCTAATGGCGAGCTGACTCCAAAGGATCATCGAAATTTCCTCCCATCAGGTAATTCTTCTCTTGCGGATTCTGTTATTGATTTTTCTGCTAATATTGATGCACAATTTGCGGAGTTAACTCCACCATACAAGGAGCTGATGGCTCCTACTATTTCTAAAAACAACTATGTCTTTCCTCCCCCGGTGAATTCCGGTTCGCCCATGCAATTAGAATCTGAAGTAAACCTTGGATCGACAATCATGACGATGGATAAAATGTCGCATGCCTCTACTGCTCTTGCTCACCACCATCAAACCTATCCCATCCCTGCGCCATTATATACCTCCCCTTCCATGCCGCCCCTAGAAAATGCATCTCCTCCTCCTTCTCCTTCCTCTCCACATAATACCGAAAAGGTGAACTTACCGGACTCACCTAAAGTCTCTTCTGCTATAGCTGACCACCATCAAACCTACCCCACAATTGCTTCTTTATATACATCCCCATCCCCTCTCCACCCTCCTCCCTCTCCACATAATATTGCGAATGGGAACTTATTGGAATCACCTATAAATACTTTTGGATGTGATGTCGAATCCCTTTTAAACAACCCGAACCTTGACTTGGCTGCCCTCACTATATTTGAGAATATCCCTAGGAATCCTGATATTGTCATTTCGCTGGCTTCGGGTTACAATATTATGGTGAGGAAAAAAACGAAGTCTGCATCCAGACACTTCAGAGGGAGGCCGAAAACAAAATCTCTCTTCCGGGATGAACTTCTTGACCTCCGGGAGGTCCCTATTCTTTCAGCTGATGATCCCAGGGTGGATAGAGCTTGTGACCCCCCTCGGGTCTCCAAATGATTATCGCCCTCTCCTTCAACTCATGTGGCATGGGCGAATATTTTTTGCAGAGGCTTTTATTTGATTCTATCAGGTTTTTTATGGTTCATCTATATGCCCCTATTCATATGCTGCTACGGTAATGTCGTGGGACGTTTGGCTATTCGATGAAGTGGTTCTTGTTGTCGCGAATGTTGTGGGTTCATATCTACAGATTTGTCTTATCCTCGACTTCTGTTTTTTCGATTTGGTGGATAAGGGTTCACTTCTACGATGTGGGACTGTCCCCATATTATGTATATGTTTCTCATTTCTCTCCATGCTACATTTCCAACTGGCATTTGGGGGATCTTTTTAGATTATGAGTCTCATGTGATGGGTATGTTATGCCAGATCACATTAATTTTGGTTTTAGGAGCAATGTTTGCATATTCTGGAAGTGATTACTCCCTTCACTTCTTATGCTGTATTATGCACTGTTTTTATTTTTCATAATATAAAACAACGTTTTTTTCTTTCTGAAAATAAATAAATAAATAAATAAGTTAAATACTAATTACATTTAACCAATACTAATTACATAATAACAATACAAAATAAATTAGTAATTAAATTAAACTAAGTAGCAAGAACTAAAAGTAAAATTAAATATTTACTTAAAAATAAAAGTAAATTTTCATAGTATAGAAGATGTATAAATATCATGCAAATTAAATTTATAAGAACTTTATCATACCTAAATATTATAAAAAAATTATTGATAATAATAATTTAAGTAGAAACTTATTTTAAAAAATAATTTATTATATTTATTTATCATAATTTACTAAATTTACATTAATAAAAATTATATAAATTAAAAATATTTTGCAATTACAGTTCAATATTTAATAGTATAAAATAATAAATAAACATAATAGTATAAAATAATAAATAAACAAACTATTAGTACAAATAATTTAAAGAGAAGTGGCAGATTGAACAAAATAAATATCTAATATATATATATATATATATATATATATATATATATATATATGAAGTATTAAATTATAATTAACGTAAATAAAAACTTATTTTTTTAACTATAATATATTTATAATTAGTTAATCTATTATTGAGCATTTTAAATGTGATAGATTCCAATCTTAAAGTGTTATCCATATGTTCTTACTAAGTGAATTAACAAGGCACTGAAAACAATTACTCATAAACATACTCAACTCAAATTGTAACATTTCTATATTTACATTAAGGGGCAGGTAATAGCTACTTTGTAGCCTTGTCTCATTTCATGGTAATTATCGCCAAATAATAATAATATAAAGTAAGTGTGTTCATTATCATCGATTTATTTGTTATTTTTATATTAGTTATTAGTATTCAAAAATAATTTTATAATTTTTTGGAAATCTTATTTCTAATTTTGGATTAGTTGAGTGAGTTCTGATATGACATAATTCATCTTGTGGAAGGTGTTTTATTTTCAGTATTTGTCAGTATCTCATCATCTATTTTAAAATTTAAAAAAAGGTTAATTTTGCAAGTCATCTTTATGTCAATTAATGCTTTGACACTAACACTATTATGCTACTACTTTGCCCAATGATGCCAAAACTATCTCGATTGCAGGTCCTTTAAGTAAGAGAGAAGAGAAGGGGAGGGGTTTGAACAAATCTCTATGAAGTTGATACATTGTATGGAGTGTGGAAGTGTGAAGGAAGAAGCTTCCACCTAGCAAATTGAGAACGGTAATTATGAAGTTGATACATTGTATGGAGTGTGGAGGTCTGAAGGAAGAAGCTTTCACCTAGAAAATTGAGAACCTTAATTATAGCAACATGTTTCATTGTGTGGGGCTTTCAATGAAAGCTTTCACTGTGCAAAGGACACTTCCTCGACACAATGAAAACTTTCATTAAAAACATATAAACCTAAAATCATAAATATAAATTAAATTAAATTAACTCTATAACCAAATAAAATTTATTATAAATTTTAATAATAAATTAAATATTTAACCCTGGGAGTTTGTTTCATTGTGTGGAGTTTTCCTTATAACCATGGGAGTTTGTTTCATTGTGTGGAGTTTTGCTTATGCGAAACTTACAATGAAAGTTTTCATTGTGCTAAGGAAGCTTATCTTTGTTTTAATTTGAAGAAGTTCATTGTGAGGAGCTTAAAATGAAAGCTTTCATTGTGCAGAGGAGGCTTCCTCAACACAATGAAAATTTTCATTAAAAAACTATAAATCTTAAATCTTAAATATAAATTAAATCTATTTAATAATATATTTTATCAATTGCTAAAAACAAATTCAGTTTCATTTATGGAGACAAAATCAGTGTCATTTATGAATGCATGCAGGGAAGCCAAGTTGCAGGGATCAATATTTCATTTTGTGGAACTTACATTGAAAACTTTCATTGTGTAGAGGAAGCTTACTTCGCAAAGTGAAAGCTGTTTATAAGGAAAGCGCTTAGCACAATGAAACATAGACTATGACCAAATAAAATTTATTTAATAGTAAATTTTATCAATTTCTAAAAACAACTTGGATTTATGATACAATAAATTATTTTACCGAAGTTGAAAATATGATCTCATAATACATTAAACTATGGGTTTTATTTTTCAAAGGGTTCTTAAAAACTTCATATTTTATTTTGCAATAGTTAATGCTAAAGTATTTGTAATTAATTTAGTTATACATGTGTACATTTTATTTTCTTAAAGCAAATAAGAATTTAAAAAACTCTTCAGTATGTACACATTCCCTATGCACATATATAAAATGCTATCAAAGTTTTAAATGTTTATTTAATAATTAAATATTTAACTTGTTAAAGTGCTTTTGGATAATACACATTGTTTGTATGATCATAAGCTTGTGGTGTACACTAAAAACCATAATCATAGGAGCATGTTTGCTTTCATTTTGTGGTGTCTACAATGAAAGCTTTCATTGTATGGAGGAAGCTTCTTCACACAATGAAAGCTTTCATTAAAAATCTATAAACCTAAAAATCATAAAAATAAATTAAATTAATTTAACTTTATGACCAAATCAAAATTATTTAGTAATAAATTTTATCAATGGCTAAAAACAATTAATATTATTATGAAAGTAAGTTTAGTGTCATTTATGAAAGTCATTATCTAATTACTCTATGTTTTAGATGTTTTTTGGGTGGTTATTTTTTTAAATTTATTCAAAATTTTGTAAGAATTTGTGAGAATAACAAATTTGACTTGCAAATTTTGCACAATTTAAATGTTCAAAAATTACTCATAATTATATTTATTAACCAAAAATTATTTAGCCAAATTCCAACCCAAAGTTCCAAAACATTGAATATTTGCAATTCTTATGACAATCATGCGAAGAATAATGCTATGCAATACCCACTTCTGACAAGTTAACTAAATTAATACTCATCGTGTATTTACATATAAGTAGAGAAAAAAATTGAACTAATTGATACTAATCAGATAGTTACAAATAATTACATAAAAACATTTGGAGAAACTTATTGAATTGATATGGATCACATATTTACATACGATGAAGACGAAACATGTGATTGTAATAGAAAAAGATGAATTCGACAAACCATACCAAAAGAAATCCAAAGCTAAAGACAATCTTAACATCTATCAAGGTGAGTCCCTACTATTCATATCATTTAATGCATGCATGTAGGGAAGTCAAAGTTGTAGGGATCAATGTTTCATTATGTAGAGCTTTCTTATGCAAAGCTTTCATTGTGCGGAGCTTATAATAAAAGTTTTCATTGTGCGGAGAAAGTTTCATCGACATAGTGAAGGTTCCACACAATAAAGCATTGATATGACCAAATCAAATTTAAATTTAACTTTTAACTTTATGACTAAATCAAATTTATTTATTAATAAATTTTATAAATTTCTATAAGAGAACAAAGATTGCCAAGGTGCAAAGTGGGAAAGTGCAAAAAAGACTTTGATTATACTTCTTATACACTTCGCATAACCTTGAACAATTAATTAATGATTGAGACAAAATCGCACTTCGTACAAACTATTAATATGATTTTGGATCAAAATCATCCATTATCATCGACTCATTTGTTATTTTTATACTAGTTATTTTAAATCAATTATTTTGTTTATCGTTATAAATCAAAGCATTGAAGACATTGATTTTTGTGTTGATTGCTTCTTGTTCCAAATAGTAATATAAAGAAGAAATTCATTATGTATTACACTTTCATTAGTTTTGCCTTTTTTTAAATTTATATTATTATTATGATGTTGATGATGATGATGATGATAAATAAAAAGGTTAAATATTTTATGAATTTAATTTTGATTATTTTATTATTATTAGATATTAATTATGAAATAATTTCTAAAAATATAAATATAAATTATATTTGTAATGTAAATATAAGATTATTATTTTTAATATTTTTATTATTAATTGATTTAATAATGTTAATAATCAATATTTATAATGTTATTTTTCTAAGGAAGGTGTCTAGGAGTGGGTGTTCCCTCCACTTTGATATGATATTAGCTCACACGAAAGGGAGTTGTGGCTCCCACTATACTTGGTGCTTTGCACACACTCCCATCACTTCATCGATCGTGATAGAAAGTCAGCACAAAGTTAATTAGCATTTGAGTATTGTTGGCTACATATGGAGGTACAAGGGAACTCAACAAGAGAATTCTATCAGATTGGCAGAGTTGGAGGAAAAAATTAACAATATAGACTGCAAGTTGGCTATTCTAGCCAGGAGATCAACCAACATTTCATTCTCCTCGAATGAGGGTAGTGACCAGCCAACGCGGATGCCTGGAGATTTTTCTCATTAATTGTTATGACTCACTGGTTTTTTGCTTCCAGCACTAGTAGCCTTTTTGTCTTCGCATGTCGTTATATGTCAAGCTCTAACACAACCACCCTGTTTTTCTAAGTTTCTATGTACAATATGTTGTAGTTAGATAAGGTCTTAGCAACCTCAAGACTCTGAAATTATGTTATAGGCCTAGTTTCCCTTCAAACAAACTACTAATAGAAAAATTTTGGTCTATGTAATCCTTATTTACCTAATGAAAAATGTCTATATTGAATATATATGTATATTGTTATTTTTATTAAATTTTAATTAAATTTATAACTATATTTACAATATTAAAATTCATTGTATTTTTTTTTTACAATTATAATATTCATTGGTAAATAAATTTCATTTTCCAACAACCTAATTTGAATAATATCATATTTGGCATTATTTGTTATATTTATTTCCAAAATCACATAATAACTATCCCTTGAATGTGTATTTTTTGTAAAAATATATTGAATTGGTTTTTCCTAGGGTCACACTATATTAACATAGCATATTGTTGGCTTGAGGGGTCCTGACCCAGGTTCGGTAAGCAAGGTTTGCCAACAAACCCCTATACTACTGGCCCTTTCGGCAGTGACCTGCTTTCCCAGGTCGAAGTCTCACCTGAAGTAGTATGGGTGGGCGCTGGAACCAGGTTTTCGCACCCTGAGAAAGGATGGGTAAAGTAAGCAGAGCAGTGCTAAATCCTATAATCCCCGATTACCTTATTCTACGCAGAGTTAATTAAGTCTCTATTCGCATCCACGTGCGCTAGATATATAGTTGTAGGCTTGTTATATCATCAATACAGCAGTACATAAACAGAACATAACAAATCTAGATCCAAGAACACAGTACACAGATATTTCACAGCTTAAGGACAAAAAACGCATAATATAGCAACTACCAGTAATTCATATAATAGTACTCACAGATTCATTTCTCTAACAACCTTCCACATTCATTCATTCATCAATTCTTCCTTACAATTCCAATTCCCTTCCCAACCTGCGCAGACAGCAGCAGGGTCTACACACAGCTGGACTAGGATATCTGCGCACACAACCAGCAGGAGTTCGTTCCCCAAAACCCAAACAGATCGCTTAAACAATAGATTGCATAAATATCTCATCATTTCTTATCCTTTACAATACAAAATGTATCTCTATTTATAACTTTCTAGCCTCGACTTTCCTATGGTCTGCAACCCATGGTTTTTAGACCCCTAGTTTACCCTTTGATCCATTACAATGCGTTCGGGGCTTTGACCCACCCCAAAACCCCTACGCTAGACTAAATATAATAAAAAATAATCAAAATTGACCAGTTTCGCAGCTTGTTAGGAGACCCTGTTCCAACAGTCCCCCAACATAATCTTGTGACTCGTCTCGAGTCACTGCGGTGGTGCGGCTTCTATCTGCGCCCGCAAGGTGTCAAGAGATCGTTTGAGCTGAGGGAGTACATCCTTACTTTGGGTAGCAGCATTGTATGCAAGAGTGACCAGCTTCTGAGAGGGCGGATCTTCAGAGACCGAGGTAACGTTTGCGAGAAGTTGATTAAGACGCTTGTTTGCACCATCTATGTCTTGTGTTAACCAAAGTGCAGAGGTAGTCCAGGGCTTTAGACATTCGGCCATGACGTGCTGTTTATGCCGAAGTTTCTCAATCTCATCCTGGAGGTCGGTGCTAGTTTTCAATCGTGCCAAGCGTTGGGCAGGGACCAAGGTAGGCAGCGTAGCGTTGATTTTTTCAATGGCTTCTTCTTTTTGTCGTAAGTCTTGATTGATTTCTTGGAGGATAGGATCGCGCTGGACCCGAGTCCAAAGCTACATGGCTGACTCTAGCAGTGTGGTGCCTTGAGAAATTTGCCCCATGATGGTCGTTGTTGCCTCTGTGATTAGAGCATCACGTTGGGCATAGACTTCTGGGGGATTGCCAGGCTGTAATCTGGCCTGTAAGTCCGAAATTTGTTGTTCCAGTTGAGTCCTGACAGTGTGCATTTCCAGTCGGGAAGCTTTGAGGGCAGCAACCAATTTTTCCACCTTTTCCTGAGATGTATCCTCAGTTGTGACTTCCTATGTGAATTCTGTGCAAAGCTGGTGGATCACAGTCTCCAGCTCCGCCTGTTGTGACACAGCCTGGATTGCTTCAGCATTCTTCTGCGCAATGGTGTGTTGGGTTGCCGCAAGCTTTCATGTTGCGGATTGAGTGCGGTCACTAATCTCCCGAAAGGCAGCGTGCAGGAGACTTTCTAAGGCGGTGTGGGGTAGATGAGCGAAGTCCAGTTAAATTCCTGTGACTTCCGAGGGTTGCGTTCCAACTAAGGCACCGTTAGGGATACTCCAGAGTCGACTGGCTTCCTTGATTTGTGCAGAGCTGCTGTCGACTGACAGAGGTGGAACCTAGCCTGTACTGTAAGGGCGGTGATTCTTTTTTATCTGGAGAACATGGAGGTCTGCTTGAAGAGATTTGACCCCTGCCTTCCACTGGGCCGTGATAAGAACCCACTTATCCTCTGTGACCATGGTGACTGCGTCTGCAATCTGATCTAGGTCTCCATCTATTAATGTGACTGTCGCATCGTAGTGCTCACGACGAGCATGTTGTTTCTTCCTTGGTCCTGATGTCGATGCCCCAGTCCTCTTAGTGCCAGGAAGAGGAGTGGTGGCGGTATCTATCTGGGTTAGAGCTGTATCAGTTTTTTGTGGCGAGTTACCTCTGGGCTCGGTTGTATCTGATGCTGGAGTGGTGGGGAGACCTTGTTTTCCAGGCGGCAGGCCACAGCGAAATCAATAGATCAATGTCTTCATCGGGTACCATATAGGGGAAATTCGTCCATGTCTGACTAGCAAGGATATGAATCCGGACCTGGTGCATGGTGATTTGGAATTCCGTAATATGCTTGTATTTTTCATATATGGTGGGAGATAAGCGGCATCGAGATTTTATGGCAGTGGTGACACTGCTCTGGAAGAGGGCCCAAAAGACCTTTTTATCCTCGATGTGTTGCTTATCCTTAGAGTCCCATAAGTGAGCATACCGAGCGCCTTCGCACATCCCAGCAAGGAGTTCTGGAACAACCGACTCCTCTGGTTTGTCCCAGGTGACTAGTGCGATGAGGAATAACAGCCACGAATAGAAAATATGTCCCATGCTCTTGATACTTGTGGACATTAGCGAGGAATTCATCGCACAAGTATTGAGCCTAATTAAAGGACACGCCCTTCGTGCACTGGTCGGCTAGGTGGATGACATAGGCGGGGACAGTCACAACCTGGCACCTTCGCATGAGTTTGCAGGCTAACATTCAAGTGCCCATCTGTGTAGCAGGGTCGTTGATGGTTTGGATCACAAACCCTCGCTGATTTCACTATACTTCATAAGTCTCCCAAACAAACATAGCAGTAGTAGCTTCAAACTTCTTTCCGACTTTTGCGAGCAGGTGCGGCCCCTGCATCAGGAGGCCTGTAATATTATGGATCAACTTAGCATCGATAGGGACCCTGTCGCGAATCCATAAGCAGCCATTGTGAAAGAGGACGAGTAACTGACGTGCTAACCGATCTGTGATGTTGTATCAGCCAAAGTGGGGCATACAGAGCAGATTCAGGAGTCCAGATCCTGCCAAGCCGCATACCCATCGCTGAGGTACTACCATGATTCCATCATCCTCATAGAGTGTATCAAAGTATAATGTAGAGGCCAGTTCCGGGAAAGCATCCTGGTCCACCAGATCATGATCCTCGAACTTGACCTCATGGAGGCATCCACAGGGGTCACCGATGATGGGGACCTCTCCTGGGGTTAGCGGAGTCTGCAGGTAAGTGATCAAGCCATCCAAGTTTTTCGGTATTTGTTTAGACGGTCTTCGTGGTAGAATGAAGGGGGCATAACCAGTTGATCGGGCTAGCTGGCAAAGCCCCCTCTTGGTCATCTTGTCCTGATGTCGGAGGCCTGGCACATCTTAGGGAACTTCGGGGCCTTTTTGCCGCCTGTGGGGTAATCCCCGAACTCTGAGCTTTCTCCTTTCCTTTCCTTGTGTTCCGTGGAGGGGGCACTTCTTCTAACTTAGGCTCATCTTCCAACACTTCTTCAACCTCAGGTTCAGTTGGGGCGGAGGTTTCGGCAGGTGTAGTAGTTGGCATCCTTGCATGAAAAATGAATCCTGGCTCTAGGTGACTACTACTTGTCGGAAGGGGTTGATCAGTCGTGAGAGGGGTGCTGCACAGTTCGTTGTTTGATTGCTTCCGTGAGACACTTGAAATAGGCCGCTTTTTTATATGATACAATACTACTAACTGGACCATCCCACCCCCTTTTAAGCATTTTCCATCGGATGATAACGAGAGATATTTTACGCGAGGCAGGTTTCCCAATGAACAATAAAAACTTCCTATAACTTAACCTACCAACGGCTCATGAGCCGCATCTCGCAACGGTAACTTCTGCTTTTTACCAAAGGGTACAGTCCCAACGGCTAGTTGTTGCATCCTCAATGATTTAAGCGTACTTGTTACGCTAGGTTTACCTATATGTGACAGCTGCCTGTCTTTCCCCGACACAGGCTTGCTTCCTAAGTAGCTCTTGGCCCAATACCAAGAGATTTTTATTATTTTTTCTACTAAGACTTTAATGGGGGCTGACGTCAGAACCAACTGCCTAGCCCCCGGCTGTGTCGCCGTTGAAGGGGTGGCTTGATGCATGGGACCGCTACCTGTGGAAAGTACAGGTGTCATAGGGAGCCTATTTCTCACTCATGGGCCGACCGGTCCTTTTCCCAAGGTGGGTTCTCCGCAGTTACTTAGGCCTAGTCCTACTCCCATCCTTTCCCTTGGGTCCATACATAGGGAGTCCTTTGAGATACGAAGACAATGCAACGTAGAGGCTTCCCCTAGCCGAGCCTGTCAAGCTTCTAGATCCTTACTGGGATCCTCAATACCCTCCTCATAGTAGGGTACAGTGTCCTGGGTTAGGTTGTCCTTATCATGCACTGTCAATTTATAGACATAATCCCCATCCCCCTCCTTAGGTATAGGTTCTGCATAACATTTGCCTTCTATTGGGTCTAGAGGTACAATGACCCGTGTGCCCTTGTTTTCAAATATCATGCTACGATTTTTGAGATTGATGATGCCCCCATGTATATAGCCCAGTTCAGACTGAGGAGCGCAGGGTAGGGATCCGCATCTTCCACAATTTCTATCACTTCAAAGTCAGCTAGGATCCTTACCCCTGTGATGTCAACCACAATTTCGGGGAGTCTACCTAGAGGAATTATGTTTTGTTGATTTTCCATTCGAAGCTGGATGGTGGGTCGCTCCAACTTGGGTTCCCCCATGCGTTTCCAAGTGCGCTTAGGTAGTATATTAGCATTTGATCCGAGGTCTAATATAATCTGATCCATCTCATGGTCACCGATCTGGACTGTCAACTGCATTTCCCTACCAATGCGTCTTTGGTATTGTATAATTTATACACATCCTTGATGTCGGGTGACCTAGTAGCTCGTTTTGCACAGTTTTCTAGTAAAACCTGCAGATTTCGTACTGCCTGAGGGTTGCGCAGCAGCCTCACACATGCTTGTAAGAAAGGTGTGACTTCCGCAGTTACTTCCTTAGCTCCCGGGTGTGCAGATGGAAGAATCTTAGTCTCAAGGAAGTCCTTTCGAGCCTCCATAAACGTTTCCCTTCTTTTCCCAGATCCAGTCCTTCGTGGGTGCTAACTGCCCTGCAGATCAGTGAGTTAGTTGCGTCTTTCTTCTTAGCCCCCCTAGTCACCAATCCACTACATGTTACCACATTTACCTTTGTATCTTTGTTTCTTAGCCCGGCCCAGTCCCTTCACACCCTCTGCGCAGATGGGAGATGATTTTCATGTATCTTGGATTTTAAGGTTGGCCATTCTTCCAGCGTATGGCCCCACTACCTACAATACCTACAGGATTGTCGTAAAGGGTTCAGGCAATCCTTCACCACATGCCTTGTGCCCCCACAGTTATAGAAGAGTGACTGGCCTCGACCCCGACCTACACTTCCACTTCGGCTCTCGTCCCTTCCTCCAGGGGGGAGTTATCCCTGCCCGAGGGGGTTCTTGGTGAGGTAGGGTCTTTTCCCCTGTTTATTGTTTCATTAGGACTTCGGCAGCCCTGCTCCTTGTGGCCTATCGGCTGGTAATTCTGGTACTAGCGTCGCTTTGGCTCGGAAACAGGGGTGCCATCACAAGGCCATTGGTGGATACTACGCAGCCCTGTTGCGCAACCCCCTTCATGCCAGAGCATAGGTTCCCTTGAGCCCTATTGTCCTGGAACATGTGCTCCTGGTCCCGAGTGGCCTACTATGTGATCCAGTTACGTGCCAGCCCCTCTTCCTTCCTGTCGTAGGGTCTGAATTTCCCGGTGCATAGCCTCAAGCTGCACCTAGATCTGCTATACTTCTACCACAACATCTTTTATAGGTGTAGCTTCTAATATCATCGCAGCTTCCAGGGCCTCATCCTGCGAGTCAAAAGTCTGGCGGCCCATAGGTACGCGTAAGTGAGGGCGTAGCATGGCGATGAACCATTCCGTCAGTTGTTTGTCATCGTACCGAAATCCTCCTTCTCTGATAGCTTTTTTTAGTCGCTGATTAGCCTCCCATACTAACTCAGATGCACCTTGTTTGAAGTCCTTTAATTCTGCTATGACCTAAGAGTAGGTTTTAGGGTTCCGGAACTGCTGTTCCAGGCCATCCTTAATGTTATGGATAGTTGCGTCCTTATTTTGCGATACGTATCCCATATACCAGTCCATAGCTCTTCCTTCAAAGGCTATGGATAGCTGCTCTTTTTTCATAGTGTCGCCCATCATGCCTTGTGCAACCCATACCGACTCTGTCACAAGCAAAAACTGCTCCATGTCTTCATTGGTCGTGCCTTTGAAGGTACATATTTTCAAGTGCACTGTCATGGTTTCCTAGGGGCCCTTTGTAGGTGATTTTATCCAGTATCCTTTTGTCAGTACCCAATCCCTTTCTCACAATCCTTCGGTCCCGACAACAGAACCATTTTTTGGCTCGAGGGGTCCTGACCTAGGTTCGGTAAGCAAGGTTTGCCAAAAAACCCCTATACTACTAGCCCTTTCGGCAGTGACCTGCTTTCATAAGTCAAAGTCTCACCCAAAGTATTATGGGTGGGTGCTGGAACCAGGTTTCCGCACCTTGAGAAAGGATGGGTAAAGCAAGCAGAGCAGTGCTATATCCCGTAATCCCTGATTCCCTTATTCTACGCAGAGTTAATTAAGTCTCTATTCTCATCCACGTGCACTAGATCTATATTTATAGGCTTGTTATATCATCAATACAGTAGTACATAAACAAAACATAACATATCTAGATCCAAGAACACAGTACATAGATCTTTTGCAGCTTAAGGACAGAAAATGCATAATACTAAAATTACCATTAATTCATATAACAGTACTCATAGATTTAGTTCTCTAACAACCTTCCGCATTCATTCATTCATCAATTCTTCCTTACAATTCCAATTCCCTTCCCAACCTGCACACACAGCTGGACTAGGATCTCCGCACACACAGCCAGCAAGAGTATGTTCCCCAAAACCCAAACAGATCACTTAAACAACAGATCGCATCAATAGCTCATCATTTCTTATCCTTTACAATACAAAATGTATCTCTATTTATAACATTCTAGCCTTGACTTTCCTATGGTCCACAACCCATGGTTTTCAAACCCTTAGTTTACCCTTTGACCCATTACAATGCGTTCGGGGCTTTGACCCACCCGAAAACCCCTGCGCTAGACTAAATATAATCAAAAATAATTAAAATGGACCAGTTTCACAGCTTTTTAGGAGACCCTGTTCCAACACATATTAACCTAATTTTTTTGATGATATGAAGTAGATGCATTGGTTTTTAAAATTTAACACCCATTCATTTCAAAATCCCTTAGCTCGTTAACTACTTAATTAAATCCACTTAATTAAACACTAAGTATATATGTTTTGATAAAATTCCAGTGTAATATAACCAAGTTAAAATGTAATTATAGATAATAAAAAATTCAACCATATTAACCATATAATGTTAACAACATTAAGCAAATGTGTTTTGATAAAATTCTTGTGTGATATACTTGGAAAATATAATTCCTACTTGTCTTAGTTATTATGCTTTCTATGTACACGAGTTTTTTCCTAGTGTTTAAGAGTTTGTTAAGGTCTACGTAATGGAGATGTTCTCTCCAATTAGTTAGCCTCCTAGATTGGTGTGTGGTTGAGATATTCACTCAACTAAGAGATTGCATGTTCAAGATAGATTAGCTATCTCGAGCCATGACTCCTTGTATTTATATTGTATTGATGTGAATTGAATTTTAGTGTGAATTATGCAAATTTAAATTGGTATCAAAGCTCATATGGGCTTGGGCCTTGGCACCTCCTAGGCCCGGGGGAAATAGGGAGTATATGTATTTGTTTTCAGAGCGTATAATGTGTTAATTTTTGTTTATCCATTATCATTACTATCATTCAATGAACACCAACCCGCATGAGGTGTTCATCCACAAGATTAAATTTATTGGTCTAGAGAATCATGCGTTGCAAATCAGTTTGTAAAGTCAAATGTCGAGAATGTTTATCATCATAACTTTATTACTTGTTGTGTGGAAGGGGTTTCAACATGAACAAAGATTTTTGATGGAGGCGGTGGCTTGGTTGATGTGGAATGGACTATTTTGATTGGGATATAGCATATGGTGAGCTGATAGACAGTCAAGAATGGCGTTGAAGACCGTGTGAGGTAGATTTTGGAGTCGATATTTCCTTCGGGTGATTTATGATAGTGCTAAGGAACCATGTGTTAGAAATATTGTGACAGAAAGGAGTTGCATTTTTTTTGTTGCATGAATTTTTGTGATGTGTGGCGCAGAGGAAAAAAGGTGTGTTGTTGATCCGTGAAGGTCATCACATCTCTAAGTGACTTTATGCCTTATTAAAGTTATTTCCCAATGGTACTGATCTGATGTTCCGAAATCTTGACCAAGTGGCATCAGGACTATAGTTGTTGTTTATTGCAGTGGTGTGCATGGGTGTTATGGATGTCGGCGATGATGTGTTGAGCCAGGGGCCGTGTCTGGTATCACCTTCCACTCAATGACACTATCGACAAGATTGAATAGGTATTAACTATTGATGCCAAGGTCTATGGTATTCATCATCTTTGAGAGCCACTATTATTCGTGTACCAAGAGGAGAAATTCGCGTTGCGTGCAAAGGAAATGTAAGACAAAACTGAGTCACGAGACCTATGAAGAGTGGCCAGTGCAAAGACATGTGTAATAAATCCAAGGTTCGGCTAGCCATCATGTAAAGAGACCGAATTGAGTGTTTTTTTTTTTTTTTTTTTGAAAAGATTCAGTCTTGTGGCTTGGAAAAATCCAATGAGGATGGAGTAATGTTGAAATGTGGAGTGTGGAGAACCTCATAGCTTACGTGTGGAAAATCGGTAACAGTTAGTGTGGTAGACTTTGCATGAAGCAAAGTGTCATGTGGGCTCTACTAATTCGTGGGTTCTATAGTTTGTTTCAGTTAGCGTGGATTTTTCTATAATAGAAGACTCATCGATTATAGTGTAATTCACACATTGCAATTGTAAACAAGTCTATGATTTTTCATAGTGGTCCTTTGAAATTTTGTAATATTATGTACTTGAATTTGTGTTGTTAGCCTTCTAAGGCATGTGTACCCCCATTAAGTTCTTGGTAATATTACAAAAGGTTTGTGTTCAGCCAGAAACCACTTTGGATGTGCAAGTTTGTTGTCAGCCAGAAACCACTTTGGAAGTGCAGGCTTGTGGTAAGCCAAAAACCACTTGAGAGAGTGTATGTAAGTGCGGGTTTGTGGTAAGATAGAAACCACTTAAGGGAGTGTATGTAAGTGAACTTTTGTGGTAAACTAGAAACCACTTTGCAATGTAGGTATGTGGTAAGCCAAAAACCACAAGTGTGATAGTGAAGTGGACAGAGATTCTTGTAGTATGGTATAGAGTCAGCTGAGAAAACCCTAGGCATGGTTTATGGTAAGACGATAAAACCCAATGCATAGTTATGGGTAATCTAAGAAAACCCAAGTTGATAATGATGGAGGGGGACTTACATGTATAGGTATAGGAATGCATATATAATAGTTGAATGAACCATGTACACGAAGGACATCCTAGCAGACTAGCGGTTGCAGCGGTTAGTACCCATGCATTTTGGTAGATGGTTTTTCCTTTATATGGACATCAACATATTATTTTTTATCATGTTTGTAAACACTACAACCACAACTAGACTTTGTTGATTGATATCGAGACAAGTAGTCATTAAGGGTGGGGACTTGGAATATATAATTCCTACTTGTCTTAGTTGTGATGCTTTCTATGTACAAAAGTTTGTTCCTAGTGTTTAGGAGTTTGTTAAGGTATAACTGGTGGAGATATTCTCTCCAACTAGTTAGCCTCCTAGATTGGTGTGTGGTTGTGATATTCACTCAATCAAGAGATTGTATGTCCAATATAGATTAGATATCTCAAGACATAGATCCTTGTATTTATATTGTATTGATGTGGATTGAATTTTAGTGTGCATTATGCAATTTTAACTAATATGACTAAAATAAAATGTAATGGTAGATAATAAAACAATCTGACCATATTAAAAACAAATTTATAGATATAAACGTGACTTAGTTGGATTTTGCACTAAAACATGGAAATGATTTCATGACATTTTGGCATAGGTATTTATTTTTCAATCTTTACTTTTATAACTAAAATTTGAAGTGATAATGATTTGTAAATTAATATGGATATAATATTAAACAGTTTGTTATAATAAATTTATTAAAATAAAGTGAAATCTAAATTTTGAAGGTTAAATTCTTTTAAATTCAAAATTTATTAATTATTGATTTATTGTTAATGTATGAAATAAATAAAAAGTGAAAAATAGAGAAAAATAAAATACAATGACGCACCAACCACAATGAATAGAAGATGTGTTATGGGAAACATTTAAGGGAGAAAACATCCTTAGAAGGTGAGGTTGCAATGCTCTCTTTTGTCTGGAATGGAAATAATGCAAGTACAAAAGAAAAGGCAATCTCCATGGAGTCACTTGAAACTTGTGGCCTAATAGGTTGCTACATAACACTAAACCCCTATGTTATGCTTTCTCACTCCCACTCCCATCTGCTCTAGCCTATTGTGAAACAAGACACATGTTAGCCAGCTATAAAATTTGTTATATCAAATGCTGGCTAAAACATTTTTGGAGTCTTCAAGAAAAAAAATTTATTGATAAAAGATGTTATCTCTTGAAGACTCTCGAAGGCCTCATGCCTCTGTCCAAATCTTCGCTGCTGTTCCCTTTTTATACTCATAAATTCTGTTGATTTCATGAAAAAATACTACTGCAAAATCATCATTTTTCCCCTTCCTCCACTCAAAACTAACCTTCATTTTCTCCCCTTTTTCCCCATAAAATCCCTCTATTTTTCATGATTCCCCTTCTTCCATTCATGAAAATCATTTTTACATAGTTTAAAACTCATTTTTAAACTATACCGAAACCCCCAAATCCATTGAGAAACTTGAAAAAAATCACAAAAAATACATATTTTTGTATACAGGTTTAAGCCCCCTCGGGCTAAGCCTTAAACCACTTCCCCTCCATGTGCCCAAGTGCTAGAACCAAGCGCTAGCCATCCAGGCGCTTATCGCATCAGAAAAACACAGCGAGCACAAGTCTTTTTTTATAAACAAACTTTGATGCCGATTAGCCCTGTACGTTATATCCCCTGATCATATCATCTCTCCATACAACCCGTGGGCCCGCAATCGGGCGCTAAGTCATTATGAAAATCCATTCCTGATCCATTTTTTCCTTTGTAAATAAATAAAACCCTTTTATCCAAATTTTTGGTCTAACGCGCCCATACAATGATTTTCAAATAAAAAATGGGTAGATTGAAAAGCCCGAAGGCCCGATTGTGATTAGCCCTCACATTATGTAAAGCCCCAGGCCTATCATGTTCCATATAACTAAAGGCCCTGCAGACGGGCGCCAAGCCATATTATAAATATATAAACCCGCCCCAAACCATAAAACCTTTGTATATTATAAAGTTTTGGGTTTTCATATATTATAAAGGGTTTCCGCCGGTGTGAGTTTTAAAGAAATATCGACCATTGATCTCGAGCCAATCAACGACCCACGCAGCATCGCATCGCAATTTTCATCGGGCACGTTCCATTTTTTCCCCCGATCAATCGAGAGACGTTGATCTTCCCCCGCCTTCCCAGATCCAACGGCCCATATTCACTTTGATCATTAACCTTTCCTCTGCTTTTAAACCCTCTTATTCACTCCCCACCGTTGATCTGATCCTCAGATCAACGTTCAGTGCTAATCGCTCCGTCACACTCCAAGTTCATTGCCCCGCTGATTGCCATCATCCGATTGGATCTGGACCATCCAGGTGTCCAGATTGGATGGTCCCAGATCTTCCCCTCATGGTTTCATCACCCTCTGCCTTCCACCAAGAGGATTTTAACGCGTAATCCCCACCGTTGATCTCTGCGTGATCAACGGTTCTGACTTATTTCTCCCTCTACCCTTATTTTAACCTCCGCGAACAGATCTACACCATTAGATGACGCCATCCAACGACCACGCTCTTAAACTGAACCTTTGAAGCAGTTTACCCAAATAATGCAGGATTTCTTAATTGTTTTTTGTGTTTTATAGGTTTGAATGGTTTTTCTGTTATATCAAAGGGAAAACCAAAGGCCGGGGATGACGATCTCCCGCGCCTTTGTACATAGACAAAAACCATTCCACAGGGTTCGAACTTTAAGTTTCGTTAATGCTTCATGGGCATTGATGCCACATGAGTCCTGTGTGGCCCTGCACATCAACAAGACACAGAGAATTAAAATAATTAAAAGAGTATCAGTGTCAAAGACAAAACACAACAGAACAGAAGATTGAAGACATATTTGTGGGAATTACAGCTAAGATTGATTATCAAAAGCCTAACCCTCCAAATTAAAGCAAAATTAAAGGTAAATAAAAATATCTATTAGACAAAAAAGGCCTCCACCGCCACATCTGAGGAAAATTGATTCCTCCCAGCTACCACAAAGCCACCTGTGCCTCAAAGAATTCAAAAAAAGGCCGAAGTTATTGATCATAGAAAGATATTTGCCTCAGCGCAGCTAGAAAGTTAATTATGTCAAAGAACTTAATGCAAAAATATCAGCAGAGTTATTACATCCTGAAACAGAGCCTAAAAGTCAACAAAAGCTCCCACCGAGCTTAAATATTAAACGTAAAACAATTAATACAGAGGACACATATGTAAACTTCTCCATTGAGCCCCTCAAAGGCCGAGAAGTCATTAATATGTATTAATTAACTTGGGAGATCTTTTATCAGATCTCACCTCCTCATTATTCTATAAATACTTCTGTAGAAGATGAGAAAATTTTGGTTGCTGAACTTTGAAATATACTTGAGCTTGAGACTTCTACTTGTAAATAGTGTTCACTGGTTCTTGGAGCTCTGCTTGTGATAGATAAGTTAGTCTCGGAAGTGTAGATGATTGCTAAACTAAAGCATTGGACTTAAAGCTATAACTGGTTTGGAGCATCAATACAAGCTGATTTATGGGATCCTGGTCTATGTCGACAATGATGTTATTTCTTATTGTGAATTGTTATTTTACTTCTGTTTTCACTTTTTTCATCTTCTCTTACAAAGAACTGCATGCATAGAGTTAGGACCTACTGTACATCAGTACCCTTCTTTGACTGAAAATATTTATCTGTATGTTTTCTTCCAAATTGTGTTATTTAGGAATGATTTAATTCAGTTTAAGCAGTAGGAATGCTGGTGTTCCCTCGTCCTCCTGTCTTAGCTAAATATTGTTCTTGAATGTTATTTTCATTTCATGTCAAGTAGAGATGAGCTAAGGAAGATATGGTGTGCCCTGGTCCTAGTTTTATCCCAAAAGACTGTCCGAAAGTTTCCCTTGGAATGTGTTAAAAGCTAGCTAGTTTCGAAGTACTTACCAGATCTTAGACCATTATTTGTTATCTTTGTGTTTGTCTTGAAATTTACCAAGTAAATCACAGCTAGGCGAGGATTTGTGGTGAGCCCGGCCCGCTAGTTTCTACTCCAACATTTGTCTTCAAGCTTCCCCCTTGTTTTTAAGTGTTTTCTATTGAAAGTGTATCAAAGGCTGGCTAGTTTTGAAGTACTTACCAGATCCTGGATTTATTTTATGTCTTTCTTAAGTGTTTTTCAAAGGTTGGCTAGTTTCAAAGTACTTACCAGATCCTTGGCTGCTCTTTGTTCTTCATTTGTTTAAATTCCCCTTCTTGTTGTACCATTTCATTCCATAAATCAAACTTTAGAGAGATCCTTAGACATAGATGACTTGCCCCATGGACCACTCTTACCTCTTGTTATTTCAATTAAACCATATTATGACTCCATAGCCCAATGGACTAAAACTTGCAATTATCTATCTTTTTGGCCAAAGTTTGTTCTGATTGCTTGCAACTTCTCACCTTTGAAACTCTTTGCAATTAGGAATTTCCACCTCAAATAATAATCATGCTCAACCATCAAAAAACAAACAAAACCCTTGGCCTTCATAACTAGCCTAACATTATTACATAAACTTTCAAAGACAAATCCATCTTTGCAACTTATTGGAGAGATCCCTCTCCAGATTTAGGAGGGCTAGATCCTAGAATCCCAAAGTGGTTGAAACGATGTTTCTCCCCGCGGTCGAACTTTTTCTAATCTTGTTGATTACGAGGAGCTAACATTTCTAGCGACTCCGCTGGGGACCGAACCCAAAATCTCTGGTTCCCCTTAAAATTTCATACAAACATCATGAGTTAAAAGCAACCTTTTAAAGCACTACCAAGCAATGGTAACCATGAGAAAACTTGTTTGAACCAATGACAAACTAGGCAAACCCTAGGTTTCTCATAAGATTTTATCTAACCTTGAAAAATCAGTCAGTTTAGCCATAAGAGTACATTGTCTTTGTCTCATAACCGTAGCTAAGTTGTGAAACAGATTTAGCATACTCTTAACAACCAATAGGACTGAAAAAAACCTCAGAAAACCCCAAAAAATATTTCAGATTGGAATTCAATAAACATGGTGGTGGACCATAAAACCTTTTACCTCCTTAGGAGCTAAAAACTTCCACTTGGCGACTCCACAATCCAAACCTTAAGACTCCACTAGGAATAACCTTTGTCATTATAAAATTGTTTAAAACTCAGTTAGAGGACTGTTGGATTTGAACTTGTGAAACAGATTATTTAACCTTTTAAAGACTATCATATCTGGTTGAACTTTTCTTGTTTAAGTTGGGTCTAAAAACACAGCATTGTGGCTCCTAGAAAGATTCATACTAGAGCCTATCCCGACCCGAACCTGCTAGAGATAGTTGATAACCCAGAAGGTATCCTTAGAGAGTCTCCTAGGATTAAATTATCAACTTTTTTCAGATCACCCTTGAGAGCTAATTCAGATCCTGAAAATCTTTCAGCTCTACAACAATCACAAGTTGACTTAGTAAATCCCTTTAGAACTAGGTCATTTAATGATATAATTCAGCTAGACTCTGAGTCTTCACTTTCATCCCTGGAAGCAAGTGAACATCCTGGCAGTAGAGAAACAACACCACCTGATTTACACTTCCTTCACAATTTAGGTGTCTCTCATCGAAGATCAACTCAGCAATCTACTGTTGTTCTATCCACATCTGTTTACCAAACATCCATTGTCCAAACCACTCCACTTCAGCCCACTTTACCTTTTGTTAATCCACCTCTTGTAAATCCACCTCCACCACATATCATGGTAGCATGGTATGCTCCCTTCTTGTTCCCTTAGTCAATCTTTCACAGGACTATCAGTCCAAAATTCCATTATATGATGCTAGTAATGCTACTACTGCATCACAACATGTGGATAAGATGAATGACTACTTTGACAGAAATGAAATTGATGATGATTCTATCAAGCTTAGATTATTTTCTCAAATCTTGGGGGGTGAAGTAAGAAAATGGTTTAAAGGCTTAACCCCCCATAGTATCAATGATCTCCGAGCCTTCCATCAAACATTCTTAAATAAATGGGAAGTGAAGAAGAATCCTCTCCAAATCCTCTCCGATTACAAGAACCTCCACAAAAACATTGGGGAAAGTGTACAAGCTTACTGCGCTAGATTTAACAGTGTGTACAATGCACTTCCCCCAGATCTAAAACCTCCACAAGGCTCAGTGTTAAAAAAATTTCCTGAAGGGTTCGACCATGAAATGGCCTATCAACTGAGGGAGAGAGATCCTGCAACTCTTGAAGATATGAAAAAAAAGGGCTCTTGTTGTGGAAGTTAACTTGATGGAGAAAAGAGAAAAATTAAAAAATGAGAAGAGAGTATCCTTCAGAGAGGAATCCACACCTTCTAATTCCAGCTCAAAGATGGAAATAATGGTGGAGGAGATGATGAAGAAAATGAGCATCCTTGAGAGAGCACAAGCAAGTCAAAATGAAACTGCTCCTCAAAACATAAACTAGAACCAGAATCAGAATTTTAGAAGGAACCAACCTCCAAACAGGCCTAGGGAAGATGATCAACAGATCACACCTCCCTTTCATCAAAACTATGTTAGTGAGGTTGAGGAAACAGATGAAATAACAGAGGAATATGATATCAACATGCTGGGAGTAGATAATGATGACTTTGAAGTCAATTATGATAGAAAGCAAGGTCTTTACACCCCCTATGATGACAAAAGAGATGATGATGAAAATTATTATCAAAACATGGAAAATGTTATCATAGAGTCTCAAAGATAATATGACCTTAGAAGTAAAACCAATCAACTGACTCCCAACACCAAAACCTCTGAAAATTTTTCACAAAATAGCCCTATAAACAAGCATAAATTTGTAAAACAGAAGGGCAAAACAACAGCTGGAAATTCTGATAAAGGTAAAAAGAAAGGCACTCAAAACGTTACAAACAAGAGTGCAGACCTTAGCAGTACTAACGCTTTAGCTAGTACTCCTGTTAAAATCGTTTTGTCAAATGTAAATAAAACAAATCAGCAAATAGATGTTGCTGAAAGAGTGGCAGCTAGTAAGGCTGAGACAATTCTTCGAAGAACCAAATTCCTTTCAGCCTAGAGCAGGAAATTTCAAAGATCAAAATCTTTGTTCCCCTGACTGAGTTAGCTGCCCAGAATGTATATAGGACCCAAATTTTGAAGGCTTTAAATATTGAGGATAATAATGACACAGTCAATCTTAATGATGACCAACCAGAGCTTATTTTTTGCCCTAAGATTGAAGGTAAGTATCAAGAGGGACCTGTTCCCCCCTTTTATGTAAGTTTAAATGTTCATGAAAAAAAATTTCACAATGCTATGCATGATTCTGGGGCTTCTCATAATTTGATGCCTAAAGCTGTGATGGAGAGCCTAGGTCTAGAAATCACCAGACCTTATAAAGACCTTTGCTCCTTTGACTCAAGCAGAGTAAAATGTTTAGGATTAATCAAAGACCTCTGCGTTAACTTAGCCCAGATTCCATCCAAATGCTTAGTAATGGACATTGTTGTGGCTGATGTGCCCCCAATGTATGGAATGTTGTTATCTAGGTCTTGGGGGGCTAAGATACAAGGAACCATGCAGATGGACATGACCTATGCGACTATCCATGTTTTCAATCAGACTAGAAGACTTTACAGGGAGTCCCATATGCAATACACAGTTACAAGCCAAGATAGACCACAAAACTCTCCTCTGTATTCTATAAACACAGGCCTCGATTCTTTTATTCTGTTTAACGATGAAACACTTATTGAACAAGTCGCTTTAACAGAATTAATGGCCGACACAGAGGAAGAAGAACACAACGTAGAAGTGTCAAAACAAGTTGTTGCATTTGAAAATTTTAGCAAACCAAAAATAGGTCTTAAGCTACAAGTCATGCGTCCTCTGCTTTTAAACCTTGATAGTCGACAAAGAAACCCTCAACATAGTGAAGAACCTGAAGAGTTGAAATGATTTCAATTAAGTGTTGATATTCAAGAAACATCTGAAATAATTTTAGTTGAAGAGGACAAACACCAAACGAAGGAATCTGAAGCTGATCCTCTATGGAGTATTTTTTTTGACAGGTCGTGCACTAGAACTAATGTTGGTGCAGGTGTATGGATTTGCAACACTGAAAATAATCACACAGAGAGCATTTCATGTAAATTAAACTTTCAGTGTTCCAATAATATAGCAGAATATGAATCCCTGCTTCTAGGCTTGCGTTTGTTGAAAAATTTAGGAGACAAGAGAATCAAAGTGCATGGGGATTCTGAATTAATCATTAGGCAAGTCAATGGAGAATACAACGCAAATCACCCAAGACTTAGGGCCTACCGAAATGATGTTGTGGACATTTTAAAAACTTTTGAGGAGTACCAGATAATTTTTTCCCAAGAAAAATAAATATTGCGGCCCACAACTTAGCCTTTGCATCCAGAACATGCTTAACGCCATATGAAACCAAAGACTGCACAACTCAAATAAAATTCAGACTAGTCTTTCCTGATAACAAAAAATACTGGCAAGTGTTCGACGGGTACAAACAAATAGAAGACTTCATGCAATTCAAAAATGAATTCGAACTACATAGTTCGGACTCAGATTATGATACAGACTGCAGTGAAGAAAATTTCCTTGGTGAAGAAGAACCGTCTCCTAAACTTTTTAATATTAATCTACTGTCAAGTAAACTTAAAAACAAAACAAAACTGACTGCAGAATTAGAAACAGAAGATTTAGAAACCCTCCAGTCCAAAGATGAAAGTTTTCCTAAGGGTCTGGCCCCTTTAGAAGAGTTGTTCGATTTTAACGATGTGGCCAAGAAGCCAAAACTGGAACCTGTAGAGACTAAAGTTGAGGAGTGCAATATAGGCAGTAAACTTAAACCAATGATGATCAAACTATCTAAGACTTTACCATCTCACATTAAACTCAAATACATAGAGCTGTTTAAGGAATTTTCTGATGTTTTTTCATCGAGTTACGAAGATCTTAAGTCCTATGACACTAAAATAATACAGCACAAAATCCCCCTCAAGGAAAACCAAAAACCATTCAAACAGAATCTGCATAGAATAAACCTTGTACAGTTCCCTTTGGTTGAGAAGGATATTAAAAAGATGTATGAAGCTGATATTATTGTCCCTATTAGATATTCTGAGTGGGTGTCTAATCTGGCGTCAGTTAGGAAGAAAACTGGAGAGATCAGGCTTTGTATAGACTTTAGAGACTTAAACAAAGCTTCACTGAAAGACAACTACCCTTTACCTAAGATGGATCATTTTTTACAAAGGGTAGTAAGGTCTAGAAGAATTTATTTTCTTGATGGCTATTCAGGGTACAATTAGATCTTAGTCCACCTTGATGATCAATTAAAAACAACTTTTACTACACCATGGGACACTTTCATGTATGTGAAAATGCCCTTTGGTATAATGAATGCTGGTGCAACATTTCAGAGAGCCATGGACATAGCATTCTCGGAAGAACTAGGCTACTTCATCATTATATACCTCGATGATGTTACTGTGTTTTCAAAAACAGATAAAGAGCACTTAGAACATTTAAGAAGAGTTTTCAAGAAATGCAGAAATATTGGGATATCTTTAAACCCTAAGAAGACACTTTTCGGTCTCCAAGAAGGTAAAATTCTTGGGCACATTATTTCAGAAGAGGGTATTAGGATTTATCCAAAGAGGATTGAGGCCATATTGCAAATCTCTCATCCTTGAAACATCAAGGAGTTGCAATCTTTCATTGGGAAGATTAACTTTTTGAGAAGGTTCATCCCCAACTTGGATGAGCTCCCTAGGAATATAAAAAACATTTTAAAGAAGGAGCAAGCAGTAAAATGGACCCTGGAAGCAAAGAAGTCCTTTGAGCTGGTGAAACAAGCGTTAACCAAAACACCGGTTCTAATAAGTCCCGATTTTTCAAAAGATTTTTATATTTTTTCATTTGCATTAGAACATACCATAGCTGTTGTCCTTTTACAGAAAAATCCACAAGGACAAGAGCAGCCTATTGCATTCTTTAGCAAGGCTTTGAGAGATGCCCCTTTGAAGTATAACATTTGGAAAAACAAGCTTTTTCTTTGGTTAAGGCTTTAAAAGACTTCAGAGCATACATCTTGCACTCACACATCATTGCCTTTGTCCCAAATTCAGTTGTGAAAGACATTCTAACACAGGACCCAGATGGTAAGAGAGGTAAGTGGATTTTTGTTATTCTTGAATATGATTTAGAGATAAAACCCACTAAGTTGATCAAAGGTCAAGGTCTAGCTAGGTTGATGGCTGAATCCAATTTTGAAGTTCTTGATATTAATATGATTAATGCTTTAGATGATCAAGAGGAAATCTCAACTCCCATTGTTGAAGACCATTTTATGAATTCCTCTTGGTATGTTGATATTTTTTATGTTTTTCTTAATTTGAATACACCTCCTAGTTTGACAAAAACAAAGGCAAGGTTCCTAAAGTTGAAAGTTGTAAACTATTGCATTATAGATAAATGTCTTTATTGGAAAAATGCATGTGGTATATTTCTTAAATGTTTGCCTGAGTTTGATGCAAAGAAGGTTAAGTACGAGTTCCATGAAGGAGAGTGTCGAGGCCACTTATACTAGAAGAAAATAGCCAACAAAATCTTGATGGTTGGTTATTATTGGCCTACTCTTTTTCATGATGTACACAAGATGATAATTTCGTGTCACAAATGTCAACTTTTTAAAGGCAAAAGGAAGCTGCTACCTCTGCCTCTGCATCCAATCACTGTTGAAGCTCCATTTCAACAGTGGGGACTTGACTTCATATGTGAAATCCATCCACCATCCTCTGCTCAGCATAGATGGATTCTCACTGCCACAGACTACTTCACTAAATGGATAGAAGTCGTCCCTTGTAGGCAGGCCAATGATTCTGTTATCATAAAATTCATAGAGAATAATATTCTCTCTAGATTTGGTTGTCCTACCAAGATCATCACTGATAATGCAACAACATTTGGATCAAAGAAGATGGTTGAGTTCTGTCACAAGTATCAGTTAACATTAGGGCATTCCACAGCCTATTACCCACAAGGTAATGGACTTGCAGAATCATCAAACAAGAGTTTAGTGAACATAATCAAGAAACTGTTGGAGGACAACAAGAAGTCTTGGCACACAAAAAATTTTCATGCACTTTGGGCTGACAAATTAACATTAAAGAAATCTATTGGCATGTCACCCTACCAACTTGTGTATGGCACTGATGCAATTTTTCCAACCAGCCTTGGTGTGCCAGTTATGAAGTTGATTCAAGAGTTTCAAACTGAAGATAATGACATGATCAGAAGAATAAATCAAACAATTCATTTTCAGCAAACCAGGGAGGTGGTATATAACAAAGCATTACAAAAGCAGAACAGCATCAAGAGGCTTTTTGACATAAGAACAAAGGCTAGCAATTTCAAAGTTGGGGACAAAGTTTTAAAGTGGGACTCAAGGAGGGAATACAAGGGCAAGCATGGAAAATTTAACAACTTATGGCTTGGCCCTTATCTCATTCATTATGTTGCTGGTAACAATGCCTTCTTCTTACAAGAGTTGAATGGAGCAGAATTGTTTGGGGGTCCTGTCAATGGCAGGATGCTCAAACATTACTTCTCTTGATCCATGCCATGTTTTAAAGCCTTTTTATATTTTTTCATTATAAATATTCCATCCATCATTGCATTCAAAGTTAGAAAAATCAAAATACAAAAATAGTGAAAGAAAGAAAAGAGGGCAGATTGTAAAAACAATAAAGGTACAGCCCCATACCAAAAAAGAGAAACAAATCTAAAAGTGTGCAAGCTTAAACACCACTCCTGAAAAAACACACTTCTAATTAGTCATACAGCCTAATCTTGACTAATTAGCTTTAAATTTTCTGTTGATAGGATAGTGAATTCGATTTTCCAAACTGTTTAATCTTGGCTTATCAATAGATAGATTAGGATAGAAATTAAAGGTTCAAATATGCTCAAAATCTGAACCTAAATTTCCAAAGAGAATGACTCAAATCTGTTTAAAATTCTAAGTCAAAAAAGAGATAAAATTGGTTCTAATTAGCTCAAAATCTGGACCAGTTGATAAAATCAAAGAACAACTCAAACAAAGGTCAAAACAGAGCTGAAAAAAAGATGAAGGAAGTGCTCTTAACTTTCAGATCTTAAGCCTTCCATTTCTGTTTTAAATTTTCTGCAAAATAATATCTATGTGCAGCTTGTTTTTTATGCCATAGATCAGCATCAAGTTAGACTGTTCAATCTTGACTTGTATGCTTTTAAATTTCTGTTGTATAATTTAGAGAATAAAAATCAGTTAGACTGTTTAATCCTAACAGATTAGTAGATTAGGTAGAGAATCATATGGACTCAACTGTTTAATCTGAGTCCATGGAGAAATAAGGAGTAGAAATAGATTATATTCCATGCTTTCAAAAGAATAAAATGTTGTAAAAGAGTTTTCCAATACAAGTGCACTCTAAAGAAGAAAAAATGTTAGATCAGTAGGATTGGGTAGGTAGAAAGCTTGTATTGATGAAGTTCCGTTGTTTCCCATGGCTGCTAATATGTTTCCAGAGCAAAAGAAGATCATCCAAGGAAAGAAAGGCAGCCCAATGGATGAGGTACTGATCAGCCTCCCAAAGAATGCAAGTCTAAAGTTCTTGATGCCTTCAAGAAGGCACCATCCCCAAGTGGAGCCACTGTTAGCCAGCTATAAAATTTGTTATATCAAATGTTGGCTAAAATTTTTTGGAGTATTCAAGAAACAAGTTTTATTGATAAAAGATGTTATCTCTTGAAGACTCTTGAAGACCTCGTGCCTCTATCCAAATCTTCATTGCTATTCCCTTTTTATACTCAGAAATTCTGTTGATTTCATGAAAAAAGACTGCTGCAAAATCATCATTTTTCCCCTTCCTCCACTCAAAAATCACCTTCATTTTCTCCCCTTTTTCTCCATAAAATTCCTCTATTTTTCATGATTCCCCTTCTTCCATTCATGAAAATCATTTTTACATAGTTCAAAACTCATTTTTAAACTATACCGAAAACCCCAAATCCATTCAGAAACTTGAAAAAAATCATAAAAAATACATATTTTTGTATATAGGTTTAATCCCCCTCGGGCTAAGCCTTAAACCACTTCCCCTCCATGTGCCCCAGCACTAGAACCAAGCGCTAGCCATCCAGGCTCTTATCGCATCAGAAAAACACAGCGAGCACAAGTCTTTTGTTATAAACAAACTCCGATGTCGCTAAGCCATGTACGTTATATCCCCTGATCATATCATCTCTCCATACAACCCGTGGGCCTGCAATCGGGCGCTAAGTCATTATGAAAATCCATTCCTGATCCATTTTTTCCTTTGTAAATACATAAAACCCTTTTATCCAAAGTTTTGGTCTAACGCGCCCATACAATGATTTTCAAATAAAAAATGGGTAGATTGAAAAGCCCGAAGGCCCGATTCCAATTGGCCCTCACATTATGTAAAGCCCCGGGCCTATCATGTTCCATATAACTAAAGGCCCCACAA
Source organism: Pinus albicaulis (assembly GCA_034641835.2). Lineage (NCBI taxonomy): Eukaryota > Viridiplantae > Streptophyta > Pinopsida > Pinales > Pinaceae > Pinus > Pinus albicaulis. The sequence goes on along the minus strand of CM076572.1, from coordinate 473,959,097 downwards.
ACGGGCGCCAAACCATATTATAAATATATAATCCCGCCCCAAACCATAAAACCTTTGTATATTATAAAGTTTTGGGTTTTCATATATTATAAATGGTTTCCGCCGGTGTGAGTTTTAAAGAAATATCGACCGTTGATCTCGAGTCGATCAACGGCTCCAGCAGCATCGCATCGCAATTGCTATCGTGCGCGTTTCATTTTTTCCCTCGATCAATCGAGAGCCATTGATATTCCCCCGCCTTCCCAGATCCAACAACCCATATTCACTCCGATCATTAACCTTTCCTCCGCTTTTAAACCCTCTGATTCACTCCCCACCGTTGATTTGATCCTCAGATCAACGATCAGTGCTAATCGCTCCGTCGCACTCCAAGTTCATTGCCCCGCTAATTTCCATCCTCCGATTGGATATGGACTGTCCAGTTTTCCAGATCGGACGGTCCCAGATATTCCCCTCATGGTTTCATCGCCCTCCGCCTTCCACCAAGAGGATTTTAACGTGTGATCCCCACCGTTGATCTCTGCGCGATCAAAGGTTCTGACTTATTTCTCCCTCTACCCTAATTTTAACCTCCGCGAATAGATCTACACCATTGGATGATGCCATCCAACGGCCACGCTCTTAAACTGAACCTCTAAAGCAGTTTACCCAAATAATGCAAGATTTCTTAATTGTTTTTTGTGTTTTACAGGTTTGAATGGTTTTTCCGTTATATCAAAGGGAAAACCAAAGGCCGGGGATGACGATATCCCACACCTTTGTACATAGACAAAAACCATTCCGCAGAGTTCGAACTTTAAGTTTCGTCAATGCTTCATGGGCATTGATGCCACATGAGTCCTGTGCGGCCCTGCACATCAACAAGACACAAAGAATTAAAATAATTAAAAGAGTATCAGTGTCAAAGAAAAAACACAGTAGAACAGAAGATTGAAGACAGATTTGTGGGGATTACGGCTAAGATTGATTATCAAAAGCCTAATCCTCCAAATTAAAACATAATTAAAGGTAAATCAAAAGATCTATCAGACAGAAAAGGCCTCCACCACCACATCTGAGGCAAATTGATTCCTCCCAGCTACCACAAAGCCACCTATTCCTCAAAGCATTCAAACAGAGGCCGAAGTTATTGATCAGAGAAAGATATTTGCCTTAGCGCAGCCAGAAAGTTAATTCTACCAAAGAACTTAATGCAAAAATATCAGCAAAGTTATTACATCCTGAAACAGAGCCTAAAAGTCAACAAAAGCTCCCACCAAGCTTAAATCTTAAACGTAAAACAATCAATACAGAGGAAACATATGTAAACTTATCCATTGATCCCCTCAAAGGCCGAGAAGTCATTAATCTGTATTAATTAACTTGGGAGATCTTTTATCAGATCTCACCTCCTCATTCTTCTATAAATACTTTTGTAGAAGATGAGAAAATGTTGGTTGCTGAACTTTGAAATATACTTGATCTTGAGACTTCTACTTGTAAATAATGTTCACTGGCTCTTTGAGCTCTCCTTGTGATAGATAAGTTAGTCTGGGAAGTGTAGATGATTGCTAAACTAAAGCATTGGACTTAAATCTGTAACTGGTTTGGAGCATCAATACAAGTTGATTTATGGGATCCTGATCTATGTCGACAGTGATATTATTTCTTATTGTGAATTGTTATTTTACTTTTGTTTTCACTTTGTTCATCTTCTCTTATAAAGAACAGCATCCATAGAGTTAGGACCTACTGTACATCAGTACCCTTCTCTGACTGAAAATCTTTATCTGTATGTTTTCTTTCAAATTATGTTATTTAGGAATGATTTAATTCAATTTAAGCAGTAGGAATGTTGGCGTTCCCTCATCCTCCTGTCTTAGCTAAATATTGTTCTTGAATGTTATTTTCATTTCATGTCAAGTAGAGATGAACTAAGGAAGATATGGTGTGCCCTAGTCCTAGTTTTATCCCAAAATATTGTCTGAAAGTTTCCCTTGGAATGTGTTAAAAGTTGGCTAGTTTCAAAGTACTTACCAGATCTGCATCATTCTTTGTTATCTTTGTGTTTCAGTATTCTGAAAGTTACTATAAACAGCTAGGCGAGGATTGTAGGAGCCTGACTCACTGAAGCCTACTCCAACAATTGTCTTCAAGTTTCCTGCTTTTAAGTGTTTTTGTTGAAAGTATTAAAATGCTATTTCAAAGTAAACTCTATTTACTGACCTGGATTATATTACATTTTAAGTGTTTTTCAGTCATATTTCAAAGTACTTACCAAACTTGGGTCGCTTCTTGTTCTTCATTTGTTTAAAATTTCTTATTGCAAATAATAATCATAAATAAAAATTTTCAGAGAGATCTTAGACATATACACTGTCTCTATGGACAATTTTTGCCTCTTGTTGTTTCAATTAAAGGATGCAGATTGACCAAGTAGCCCAATGGAATAAAACCTGCAATTATCTATCTTTTTGGCCAAAGCTTGTTCTGATTGCTTGCAACTTCTCACCTTTGAAACTCTTTGCATTTAGGACTTTCCACCTCAAATAATAATCATGCTCAACCATCCAAATGCAGAAATTTGCTGAATAATGATCAATTATCCACCGAGACTATCTTGATCACATACAATTCGAATTTATATGCAACACATAATCTCTTCCACTCAGATCATCAAACATGCGGAAATAAAACAAGCAATAGCACATCAAATCATCATACACATTAACACAGTATGTATGGGGAAAGCTTATAGCTGAAAACCCCGCAGCTATTGTTTATATTATAATGGAGAAATCATGTAACAAACTCAGTACAGTACTCCTCACAAGTACTCAGTACTATCTCATGAAGTTACACACAAACTAGCTTGGTTTTGAACAGGTTACTGGTTCAAAATTCACCACCAATTACCTTGCCTCTATTGCGCAATCATGGCCTGTCTATATAGAGATCCAAGATTCAAATCTCCTTGGCTTGACAGCGCAATCATCATGGGCAATTCCTCCAAGTGTGGTGCAAATCTCATGCACAACTGATGTCGCCACTGATAGCTAACTCCACCCTTTCATCTACCTCTTTCACTGGTCTCCACTGATCTGTCCATGCACTGTAGTGAAATGATGTGTTCTTGAGTTGAATAATGAGTTACTAATTAATGAATTAAATAATATTTAATTCACTCTACTCATTACTAGTTGATTAGCTAGTTAAACTAATCTCAACTAGTTCAACTAAGTTAAACCGAACACAACTCCACTAGCTGTCTCATTAACTCCACCAAACTTCTGCCACTGAAGTCCTAACTGAAGTCAACCATGCATGATGCCATAAAACCCTTGGGAATAGCGTAATTCCTCTGTCAGATGCATGAGCCACTTCCAAGGCTCGAACTGAAGTGCTCCAAGAGAGTAAACTGAAGTTTATAGTCCAAATATTATTAAGGGTAAATAATATTTGACTTCCCTATTTTTAGGATAGCCAGTCTAAATATAGACTTCGACCTATAGGTCAAAAATAAGAGGTCCATCTATTTTTACCAACATGACCATACCCAAGCATAAGATACTGCACCCCTGACTACATGTTCATTTGTTCCTAAAATTGTATATTCAAAATAGACTTTGCGCCAGACTACAAATACTAGTATGATTTCATTTAATTAATCATCATCTTAAGCATTTTCACCACCAAAACAAAAAACTTGGCCTCACACCTAGTGCTTCAAATTACGACAACTTTCAAAGACAAATCCATCTTTGCAACTTATTGGAGAGATCCCTCTCCGGATTCAGGAGGGCTAGATCCTAGAATCCCAAAGTGGTTGAAACGATGTTTCTCCCCGCGGTCGGACTTTTGCCAATCTTGCTGATTACGGGGAGCTAAAAACACAATCAAATATAATGTAATTACTTTCCATCCTATTGGCATGGTGATAACATAGCCTCATAGTCAACTAGAGGTCATGGTTGGCTCCTTTAACTCTCAATTATTGTTACAAATTTTACCATTCTAGAATATTCTTCATAGTCCCTACATGGCTAGCCCCTTTTCCATAATTAATAGGGACTGACATGGCATTCGCTTTTGTCATGGTGGTCAAACATGGTAGGACAACTTTCGAGAGACATAAATTTTGTATACAAACATTGATTGGCATGATTATTGCAGTGTTGGAAGGGTCACTGAGTGTAAAATAACACCACGGGTGTAATTCTTAAGAAAGAAACACCCTCGCCCCCCTAAAAAAAATAAAGTGTCATTTAAGGCCTAAAAATGGCCCCAAAACCTTTCAAACCCCAATTTTCCAAACTAGGTCCCACCAATAAAACTACTCATAGAAGTATATTCCTATAATTTTGCGACTATGAAAATAAATGAAAAAATATATAGTGATCCAATATGGATCAAACAACTTGACCTTTGAACATAATATTCCCATTCATATGTAGTGATTATCCTCTATGATCCCTTAATATTTCATTTACTTGAGAGTACATATATCCCATACCACCCTTAATGGAAAGACCCTAAATGTAATGTTAACCTTGACTCAAAGGATGGGTCATTGTGTCAACATCAACAATGGTAGTTTTTGGGCTCATTATTTTGGTAGCCCGTGTTTTTGTGCCCATGGATTTTGTTGTAATGAATCCTTTAAATAGGCTTGAGATATTCCAATGTAATGTTCCTAGACGTGAGAGGTGAAGACTCACTTTTTCCACTTGGCTGTGATTTTATCAAGGGAAAAATATCCTCATTTGGGTTTTCTAGGATAAATATGTGCCAATAATTTATGTGTGTGTGTTTTTATTGTTGTTTAAGTATTTCTCTCATTTTGGTTCCTCTCCAATAGATTTTAAGTTCAACACCCTATTTAAAAGGATTTGATCCCATTGAAAACTTTGAATCAGTTCATAGTAATCCATATTTTGTCATATAATAACTTTAGAGCGAACTAATTAAAAATAAATGTGGCCTCATTAGAAATTGGAGCCCTTTTTGTAAATGAGAGAGTGAGCCACAGGCCAATTCCATAATATCAATATACGTGGAAGTGAGTGTTGGAGTTGGTAGGCGAAGTGATATTTGTGTAGACAACTCCTTCAATGGAGCTAGTGAATCCCCAAATGGAAAAGAATTAAAATACTTAGGCTTAGCACTATGAATAAGTTACATTTTGTTTAACATCGGGGTTGTGTTGAAGAATCTACACAATTCAGATCTATAATATGAAAGTCTTGTTATTAAAATATTGTTATAATATTTGTCATTTTGAATAGTTGGAAGTTGATAGCTTGAATTTTTACTCTTTTTATCTCTAAAGTAATGCCACACTTCTAGGCACAAATTTCTTAATATAATATTTTTAGTTACAATTTAAAAAAAAAATGAGGATATTGGCCAAAAATTTTAAAAAGATAATGGGTTATCCTCTTTGGGATCAAACCAAGGAAGGTAGCATTATAATTCCCAAGCATTTTCCCTATGTTTCTCGTGGCCTCCACCACCCTCCTTATATCTTCTTCAGTGAATTCATGGCATCCTACAAAGAATTCTACAGGTAGAAAATTAGACCTCAAGCTTTTATCCCTTTGAAAACTCTGTAAACTTTGAAGAAATTCATCTTTCCCCACTTCTTTCATCAACTTCAATTTGTCCTCATTATCTACAAAACTGCAAAAATAATTGGATTCTATCACTCCAGTAATAGTAGTCCTAGGAAGACTCACAGCTGCAATCTAGCGGAGTGTTGCAGCCATTGACCTAGGCGTTGGTGCGTCCTTCTGATGTTGTTGCAGCTTGTACCGGGTGCATGGCCCCTTCGGTGGACACCTCGGAGGCGGACTCTCCGCCTAATCATGCCCAAGCCTTTTCGGCGTTGATCAGTTCTCTAAATCCACCTCGACTAAGGCTAGCTATATCCAAGTTTTTTAAGGAACTAGAGGGCATTTAGGAAGTCTCTCTCCCCCCTATGATCCCATGAATGGCAGCTCTATCGCTTTCTAAGAAAGGCCTCATTGGTAAATTTACTAGACTATGGCCTTCGCCGAAGACGGTTCAAAAATGGGTCGAACGCAACTAGAAGGACAAGATCAATGGGAAAATTTCAATCAAATTATGTGGCAAGGGCTACTTCACATTCCATTTTGAAACAAAAGAAGACAAGGACTTGATATTCAGGAATGGGCCATACTTCATAGATACGAGAGGGCTCTACCTAAACAAATGGACTCCATAATTTTATCTGGAACTAGATGTGCCCAATGTTGTCCCTGTCCAGGTTTGCCTCCCTCACCTCCCCTTGCATTGTTGGGGTGATTATTTTGTCCGAGAAATCACGAACGCAGTTGGAAAATTCATTGATAGAAGTGATTCGAAGGACAACATGCAAGCCTGCGCCAGGATCTGCGTTAAAGTGGATTTGGGGAAATGTCTTCCTAAGGAGATAAAACTAAAGGTCGACAACTGGACTCACATACAACATCTAGACTACGAGAAAATCCTTTTTAAGTGCAAGGTATGCCATGAATATGGTCATTTTACTAATAGGTGTACTAAAGTTATTGAGGTTGAAAAATATGATCCAGAATCACAATGGGAAACCATAAAAATAAAATATAAAAATGTTACAAACTCTAGAAACAACGATGCTCCATCTTCCCAACCCTCCCAATCTGCCCTCCCCCTTAACCCCCCCCCCCCTGCAAAACCTTTCTTCAATCTCCCAACAATCCCCTGACCCCTCCCTTAAACCATTCTCCAACCCTTCCCTTACCTCCCCCAACCCCTTCTCCTCCCTTGCCTCTTCAAAACAGGACCCTCCTCAGCCCTGCATCCCCTCCCCTCCTCAAGGATCTCCTCATATCTCCCCATCCAATTCTTTCCCCCCTTCCTCCTCCGCTAAACCTTCTTCTACCAGGATTGTTGCCAGGAACGCTGCCAAAGAGCATGGGGTTACTTTGGAAACCCTTAAAAAAACCAGCCCCGGAAGGAAATCATCTAAGCATCATCGAGATGAAGCATCCCAGAAGGAAATTTCCCTTGGAACCCAACACCCAATAGAAACATTCATTGGAGGGAATATCAACAGAGAATCAAGCCAGCAAGAATTAGGATGGAAGACAGGTCCTCAACCTGCATTCCTAAAATTATGAAATCTCTCTCTTGGAACTGTAGGGGACTAGGTCACCCCTCAAAAAACTCATCTAAGAGGCCTACTTAATCAAGAAAATCCTGATATAATTATCCTTCAAGAAACTAAGCAAGGAGAAAGAGACATGGAGAATATCATACATAAAATGAATAATTACATGGGCACTGTGATGGAATCCAGGGGTGCCTCTAGAGGAATAGCTACTATTTGGAATCAGAATACTTAGCAACAAATTGCAGCTTTCAAGACCCAAGACTGGATCAAATTCAACCTCCAGAATACACAAGAGAAAATTGTGATAACTGTGTACAATATATATGAACCAAATCATTACAAGGACAAAGAACTTTGTTGGAGCACCATGAAAGCAGATATAGACAGTGAGGACAATAAAAACATCATCATCGGAGGGGACCTTAACTTGATCCTGCATGCCAATGAAAAACGAGGAGGCAGCTTTAATTCTTATCCCTCAAGAGACCAACTAGAAACTATTATCCAAACCCATTATCTGGTTGACATCATCCCCAAAAATTGAAAATTCACCTGGAGTAATCGAAGAATTGGAGCTAGAAACATAATGGAAAGGCTTGACCGTTTTATAGTGATTGTTCATATTATTTCTCATTGCTTTGTTTCCTCCTCTTGTATCCTCTCATACTCTGCCTCTGATCATTATCCCGTTACCCTCTCCTTAGGAGATCATACCTCTCTTGGAACCCTCCCTTTTATATACAATCTGCTTTAGAGTGAGTACCCTGAAGCCAGACAGATCGTGATCTTTTCTTGGAAGCAACATGTGGAGGGCTTCCCAATGCATATTTGGGAAACAAAGCTGAAGAAGGTGTGTATGGAACTTAAAGATTGGGCAAAACTACTATATAGGTAACCATACAAAGACAGAAATGAAATCAAAAGGAAGCTGGAAGCAGTCCACATTGACATTGACACCCATGGAGTGAATCAAGAAAAGCATGAGCAGGAGAAAGGTCTATACTGGAACTTGTATAAAGCAAACAGGAAAGAAGAGGATAAATGGAGGCTCAAATCAAGAAATATTTGGTTGCAGGGCGGAGAAAAAAATACCTCTTCCTTCCATAAACAAGCTACGGTTAGAAAGTCAAGTAATAATATCTCAACCATAATTGATGATGCAAGAAAGGTTCATGCAGATCAGGAAAGTATCAAGGCTGTTGTTATCTTCCATTATAAAAATATGCTCATTGAAACAACTGCGATCAAGGATTACATTGATCTCTTGAATCATTTGACCGAATTGATTATGGAAGAGATTAATAATTCCCTCACCAAGGAGATAGAGGAGGCTGAAATTCTCAATGCCATTTGGACTCTACATCCAGACAAGTGTCTGGGTTCGGATGGCTTTTCCATTATTATTTTCTGGACCTTTTTGGAATTCATCAAAAAGGACCTTATAAAAATTATTTTGTGGGTACAAAGAAAGAATAATATCGGTGGCTTTACAAACTCTACCTTCCTCGCTCTTATACCCAAAGAGAACTGTCCCTCTTCATTCTCAAGATTTAGACCTATTTCCCTCTATAATTCTTCGTACAAAATCATAACTAAAATTATAGCTACCCACCTCAAACCCCATCTCCCAAACCTCATTTCTAAAAATCAATGGGGCTTCATTTCCCAAAGACAAATCTCTAATTCTATTCTCTTGGTCGAAGAGGCCATTCACTCGATTATGTTGAGATCTGAGAAAGGATTCATCCTAAAAATCGACCTTGCTAATGCTTTTGATAGAGTGAGACATTCATTCCTCTTATCTGTCCTTCAAAAAATGGGATTTGATTCTGATTTCATATCTCTAATCAATGCCTACATCTCCAACCCTTGGATCACCCCCTTAGTCAATGGAAGGCCTAGGAAATTCTTTCAATACACCCATGGCCTCAGAAAAGGCTGTCCTCTTTCTAATTTCCTTTTCATCCTCATGGCAGAGTCATTTAACAGGACCTTGGATCATAAGTGTAGAATTGGGCTCATCACTAGTATCAAGTTCAACAATGGAGCCAAGAATATGAATCACTCTCAATTTGTTGATGAAACCCTCCTGATGGGTGGAGCCACCTGCATTATTTCTTAGAGATTCAAAACTTTTCTCGAAAAATTTATGCTTTTTTCAGGAGGGCAGATTAACTACCATAAAAGCTACATCTATGGGTGGAACGCTACAATAAACACCATCCATAGTATCGCACAAATATTTGGTGTCTTCAATGATTTGAATTGGACCCATTTTAATTATCTTGGGATGCCTATCAGTGCCAGACAATTGAAGACTGAGGTATGGAACATCACCATTGACAAAATGAAAAAGGGAGTGCAGTAGTGGGGATCTTCAAGGCTTAATCTAGCTGGGCACACAATCCTCTTAAAATATATCTTCACTGCATTGCCTCTATATCACTTTTCCTTGCTTTATGCCCCCTCCAGCATTTAGCAGAAAATAGAAGCAGTTTAAGACAATTCTTATGGCAAGGAGGGAAAAATGAGAAGAAAAAATTCAATTTAGTCAAATGGAGGCAGGTTACTCAAAATTATGAAAATGGTGGAATTGATATTTGCATTCCAAAGCTCTTGAACAAGGCCTTTGTGGGGGAAATAGTGTGGCGCCTTATTACCGGACAACAATCTTGGTGGAAGCAAGTTCTGGAGACCAAAAATCTTACAACTAGTAGGAAAAATCTTCTTGAACATGCTATCCCAAACAAGCCTTGCTCTAGAATCTGGGCTTTATGTAAAAAATCCATACCTTTTATCAGCAGCTATTTCTCCAAATTTCCTCAAGGTGGAAGCAAAATTAACATCTAGGAGGATATAATTATGGGACAGTCTCCCCTCACTAACAACCCGAGCATTCAACATATTCAGAATTATCTTTGAAGTCATGGTATAAACACCATGGATCATATTTCCAAATGGGATGAGAATTCCAATGCCTAGAATTGATGGGAATTTCATATTACTCCCCCTCACCTTGACACTAATCTTGAAGATCATAAAGTAATGCTCCACGGTGCAACTCCATTGGCTAAAGGAAACCAAGACAATTTTCAATGGGATCCCTCTAGTTCATCATACACAATAAAAATTGCTTATGAGACCCTTTTTAAATATCAGTTCGCCTCTCCTCTATGGCCCATATGGAAGCTTACATGGAAATCTGAATCCCTCGCAAAGGTAAAAATTTTCATTTGGATTCTGCTCAAAGGTAAGATACTGAATTCATATAATTTTAAAAAAAGAGGAATTTATGTACCTTCCAGATGTCCTCTCTGTCAAAAAGAAGAAGAGACTATATTTGATTTATTTGTGATGTGTCCCTTTATCAATCAGTACTGGAATGAGCTCACGAACTTCTCCCAGATTGACTTAGTAGACATCAGTTCGATCTCAGAATTGATAAAAAACTAGAAAAAGGGCTATCCCTAGGGAAAAAACAGAAATAACATCGCCAAAAGGGTCTGGGACACCCTCCCATACGTGCTTCTCTGGAATATATGGCTTGCAAGTAACAAGGCGACTTTTCAAGATAAAAATTCCTGCCCAAGGAAAACACAAAACGAAACTTGGGGTCTCTCTGTTGAGACGATTTTATCCAAAAATAACAGCCATGTCAACTTCAACGATCTGCAAGCAGAAGAAAGAAAATTTATGGGGAGAGCGCTTGACAGTCCTAGCTACAGAAAAACTACGGTTACTCAAAATCCACAAAAGGAGAATTGGAAGATAAGACTTAAGGAAAAATAATTCATTGAATTGATGGATGGTTGTAAAAGAGCAACACTTTTCTTCTATGGAGCATCAAAGGCCAACCTAGACATTGTTGGGGTAGGAGGCCTCATTAAGAATGAACATGGATGTGTTTTGACTTCCTTTGAATGGGGGCTTGGATCTCTGTCAAATAACAGAGCTGAGGCCTACGCTCTATACAAAGGCCTCCAAATGATCAAGAGCCTAAATCTGCAAAATTCTATGATATTCAGTGACTCTGCCATAATCATTAGTATGATGACAAACAGTAAGCAATCCCCCAACATCGCTCTCTGTAGGCTCATCAACAGATGCCATATTCTGAGAAAATATATGAAAGATATTACCTTCTACCATATTCTCAGAGCTAATAATAAACAAGCTGACATCTTGGCTAACAAAGCCTGCAGCAGATCATCCGGTTAATTACTCTATCAAGGTGGCACATCCTTTTCTTCATTTCCATGATATCTCCCTTTGTATTTTTTACTGATTGTATGACACTCCACAAGATTCTGTCAGCATTGGTAAGATCTCTCCATACTTTCAGAAATGCCTTACCCGTGATCTTACCTCCTCATGAAGATCGCCTCGAATCACTTCACCTGCCAACCCCTCTAGCCCTCCTTATTTATTTTACCTCTCCTTACGCAAAGTATCAACATTCCTGCTACAGTGATTGCTCCTCCCTGCCTTTGGTAAGGCATCGAACCTACTCCTTCGGGACTCTTCCTCCTCGGCGGCCACACAATCTCCCCATCCTAGTCTCCCCTACCCACATATTTTCTTTGCTTCCTATTATATCCTATGACACTTCTGACCTCACTCCTCTGGTTTTTAAACCTCAACCTACTCATGCATCAGAGACACCATCATTTTTTTCCTTCCATCTTGGCCTCCTCGTGTTTCAGCTCAACTCTCCAACTGATTGTAGTGCGCTCCACTTCCTAGAGCTTTGGAGACATCAGGAGAAGTGAAAATTGCTTCCATTGTGCAGACCTTCAAGCATAAATGACTCTAATTCGTGGACAGCTGAAGATCATGGAAGACAAACACCAAGTGGACACATCCTTTCTCCAACAATAGGCTTAGTCCTGTTAGCAACAGCTTCTAGTTGCCTCCAATCGATGTGCACATGTGGAATAATCCCCTCCAAATCCTGAAATATATGCTAGACAAACACTCTGCTCCAAGCTCCAGCTCAAACAATGTCAAAAATGCCAATGCAGATGAAAATCAAGACAACATCGATGCCTCTACAGGACGGCCAATCAACATTGACTAATCCTCACTCCTCCCCTCTCTCTTTTAATCAGGTCTTTTAAATTCGCTCTTATGCTTTCGCAGTTTGTTAGAATTTACCTTGAATCTGTAATGTAGTATAGTATCAATAGTCGACACAATGGAGGCTCGGTATTTTGCCTTTATACCCCTCCTTGGTTGTCCTCACCGCCATCATAATGTAATAGGGAAATCTCTCCATATTTTTTTCGAATATAATATAGCAACCGACTTTGTAAAAAAAAAATAGTGGTCCTAGAGTCCTCTTTGAAGAGATTGGATAAAAATTTGACTACCTCGTATATTATCTTTAAAATTTGTTTCCAACCTATTTTTTCCCTTGTCAATCTTGCAAACATAATTTTCATTTTTCTTTCCATTTTCATATTGATGAAAGAAGTTGGAATTTTCATCACCTATTTGAAGCCAATTGGCCGTGACTCTTTACCCTCCATTTATTTCTCTTTTTTCTATAAATAGATTCCTTTTTTTTCTTCTTATGAGTGCTTTACTTTCATTTTTTAGGTGTTATTCAAGTATCTAAACCTTTCACTATTGTATAGAGTCTCTAGAATTTCTTTCATTTCTTAAAGGATCCTATCATATTTTTTAATTTTGTCATTTTCCAACTAGATTTCTATCTTCTCTACCTCTTACAAGTTTTTTTTGAAATTTAAGTGGGGTAGACTCTCTTGGCTATTCATGAAAAGGCTTCTAGGTGTTCTTGATATTTTCAACAAACTCTTCCACCTTCAATAATTCAAGATTCAATTAATAGAATCCAATCCAAGATTCAACTAAACCCCTTGGCACCTTCACAAGGAAGTCAAGGATTCCTCTACTTCTAGTTCAAAGGTTATATTTTGAATTTTTTGTCTGTATAGAGTCTCACAAGGATCCCCTAAGCTCATATTTTACTTCAGCATTTCAGGAGTCCTCACTTGGGTTTATTTTTCTACCAATTCCTTCCATAGAAGGATAAGAATCGAGGACACATTTTTCCTGATGCCTGATAGGCTAAGAAAAGGTTCACTAATAGAATCCAATCATTTTGTTTCTTCCTCTAACCGTCAATTTCAAAATCTAATTTTTCCAAAGATTTCCCATTACAACAGGACGACACTTTTTAGGACTTACATGGAAAAGTTTGTAATCCCTATTGTCAATGATGGCATAAAAGTTCCATTCCTTGTGGAGACCCAAGTCCAAAGGTTTCTTGCTATTTCTATTATCTTGTTTGAGGGTCCTTCCACCTAGCATTTTTTAGTTACAACTTTTGACCTTTGAGTAATTTTAGGGGATTTCGGTAGTTCCACTGCTAGAGCTTGAGGATAATTTCTTTGAGCCCATAGATTCCTTTATGTATGGTACTTACAATCTATTTTTAAATGTCTACATCCATGAAATTTTGATCTGTATTGTGTTATTATATTATTTTCCATCAATCTTGATGCTTTAAGAGTGGAAAATTTGTAAGAATCAGCTCACAAAACCATTTTTACTAACATGTCCTAGTTTGGCGAATTAGGGTCTTAAACCTTCCATAAGTAGTTTAAGGAATTAAAAAACATTAATTGGGGGTAAAAAAAAATTGACTTGAGCATTTCACCCACTATAGTTATTCTACACTCAAATACCTTTCCAACGACACAAGAAAGGCCTCAAATAGAGTTCATATGTAAATGTTATACCACCCGAAGTTGACCATCATAATTCAAGAGGATGCCACATTAACCCCAATTATCCATGGAAAATGGGATATTCAATTAATCATAATGAAGAATATTCTAGAACAGTCAATTTTGTAACTCTAGTTAAGAGTTGAAGGAGTCTAACTTAACCACTAGTTGGATATTGAGTTGTGTTATAACTGGGCTACTAGGAGGAAAAGGGGTTCCATTTGATTAAAGTGAAATGTGTTCCATATTTTAGCATAGTTGTTGGGTGAATTATAGGGTATATGAATGGACCGACATTTAATTTCAATACGGGTCTCATGGACACAGCACTAGAAATTCCAGAGAGAGACTTCAACAACGTGAAAAAAAAACCCTAATTTGCCCAGAAATCACTCACACCTTGAGTTCCTACATTAGGTAATATCATGTTCCAATATTTCAATCAAAATAAATCTTTAGAAATGAAACCATAAACACTAATCCTTCTGATCACCAACATTTAGTAGCAAACCCTAATTATTAGCAGTTTAGAAAGTAAACCTTAACTAGTAACAATAAATTAACAAACCCCAACCATGAATATCAACCAAGAGAATGTAAACATTGTCTTGTCAACTAAAAAACACAAACATGTAAACCTTAGCTGATATAAGAATTGTTAATTCCAAACAAGACTCTTAAATCAAATGAACCCTCTACTCAAGTTATTTCACTAAATCTTATTTCCTCTCAATTCGATGTGCAAGAAAAATAATCAAAATCACTCCATTTTGTGTGTAAACAAGAAATTGAAAGTGCAAATCAAATTTTCTTTAAAACACTATCAAGCAATCAAATGTATCAATTGTAGAATAGATCATTATGTATGCAAACAAAACTAATCTCACTTCAATTTGTTGTCTTCTCAAACCATAAAAAACACCTTGGAAAATGATCTCTTCAAACTAAACTTGATAAACGAAAGTATATTGTGACCACATTCTTTCAAAAGATATATTGAAAATGAAGTGTCTTATATCAAACCAATGAATTAAACCAAATCATAAGTGACAATTTCTTTCTTCAATATTTATTTCTGCACTTAGTGTGTATTAATCATCACCAGTGCGAGATCTCACATGTATAGACCACTAGTTGAATCTCTGATCATGACCAAAGACAAAAGTGTTAAAGAAAGTAAATAATCAAATCAACTCAATGAACACACCCTGTTAACATGTCAACAAATTAAATAACACTTTTGCTTACAAATAACAATTCAAACAACAGAGTTTCTTGGCTCCTAAATGTATGGTATCAAAGGGTCTGTAGAAGTAGGTAAAACCTCTACTTGAATGCCAAATTCGTCAGAGTTATAACTATGTTCCACCACAAACCAAGAGATATCAAATTTGACACTATACTCGAGCAACACTTCAGATCGTTTCTGAGCTTGTTTAGTAACTAGGGTTTTGTCAATTTTAATAGGCCTCAGGTGGTTATAAATTGAGTCTCAAGACCATTCAACAAGGTTATCAACTCGTTAAGTATTCCAAATGTCTTGGTATACTTCTTTCAACCCTAGGTTATAATAATAAAGTTTAAAAGGTTTCTAAATGTGTGTTTAAATATACAGTTATAAAGGATCTCAGAGTTGGAAAGATTACAAGTATCAACCCACTCAGAGATCACCCAATAATGCTTCACAATATGCCAGATTTGTGATGGAATCAACACCCCCAAGGTAACCAATGTCACAACAAAATAACCAAACCCTTTTCTGCATGGAAAACAGGGTATTATTACAGCATAATAGTTCGTTAGATAACATAGCTAAAATAAATATAATGTCTGCAAATAATATCATTTTTTTATCCTAAATACTTTAGATCTAAGTTCATATTGAATTATAATTTGAAGTCCCATTCATAAATGAAGATAACACAAGTAAAAAGGCATCCATAGGTCTATCAAACCAACCAAAAAATTTCACCGTTAACACACCATTGCAGAAGATAAAAACACACACAAAATAGCAGATATGCAAATCAAACATGAAATAAAAAACTATATGGATGTTTATTTGGTATGGTGTGCCCTATAAATCCATATCACACCCTCATTTAAACCCTTAATTACATGGCAAAAATGAATCATCAAATGCATAAGAAATGAAAAGAGCAACTTGGCATTAAAAGCTTGTATATTAAATCAAATCGGTCTTTTACATAAACAACCATATGCTTAAGGTCCAAACCAGCACTATGGAATTTATAATAACATCCTTTCCCCTCACCAGGCCATGGTTGGGCTTTTAATAAAATTTTCTTTACGAATTTTGGCTCTAACAACCCATTTTTTCAATTATGGCAAAGTGTGCATTTTTAACAAACTGGCCCCAAAGATCCTTTTGTATCTTCCTAACAATGGAAAATTTTGGAAAATTGTTCATATGGATCCTAATTTTTCATATTTTTGACAAGTGCCATGTCTTGGATTTTTCTGATTCAACTCTATCTCCCCATAAATCATGCATGAAATTGATTATTTAGATACTTTTAGAAATTTGGGTTTTACATGAATTTTTACAAATCTGCCTCAAAGAACCCTTTGGATCTCCTAAACCAATGTGAATTTTGGAAAATTTCTCTCATGGAGCCTAATTTTCTATATTTTCAACAAATCCCATGTTCCAGAATTCCGATATTCTTCTTTATCTGCATGGAAATTGAGGAGAAAGTTGGTAATTTGAAAATTGTGCAAGTTTAGAGATGAATTATTAATTGTTTTCTAAAAATTCATATGTACGACCTGGGTGCATTCTAAATCATGTGGAGATGTTAAAAAATCATTTTTGACAAAAAATATCCTCATTTTTCCCAGAAATTGTGCCAATCTATCGAAGCCCCGAATAGGTGCAGGAACATTGCTAGTGTAGGAACTGAACTGCACTTGGTAAACCACTATTTGGAGAGTGCACTTGACCATGATTCAAACTTTGAAAATATCTATGATAGGTGTAGTCAATAGGCCATGTGGTGAATTCCCATAATAACATCATGCATGATTTCTTCTTAGTGCAAGAATCTTCAAGAGTGCAAGATCAAGGCCAACCACTATGCACTTAGCAATACATGTCTATAAAGTTAATTTGACCAAGTTATAAACTTGCATATGCACATACCATCATTAATAATGATTTTAATGCTAAATCTTGTTGAAACAAGGGAAATTTAATAAATGGTAAATATTTACCTTATTTACATACCAAGCATGCATAAAATAACAACAGTAACCATAGACACTAAGCAAAAGCATAAGTGATTTCAAAGAAAAACGTGGTATAAAGGCAAACGAAACAGAGGCCCAACATCCCCCCATGCTGATCATCTTTCATGTCCTCATGAAACGAATGAACTGTTGTATTGTTGCTCCCTTGAAAAAAATCCATATTGAATCATCTATAGGTAATCTTGCACTTATAGTGATATTCTTGCAACTTTGTGTAAATAAAAATTCCTTTTCTAGACATGCTTGTTCTAAAATGAGAATGCATGTTGTTTCATTTTTGTACTAGATTATTTATTCACTGAGACTAGTCCAAAAGGATATCTTATGCCAGGGATGTCATAGGAATGCTAACAATGTTTTCACGGGGATAGTTCTATTATTGAATGAAATAGAGAGCCATCAAAATTCTACAAAGCATATCAGGACAAACCCTTAATCAGTATTTCTTCACATCAATATCCTCATTACAAATAAAAGTGACATAATTTCAAATCCATGGTGTTAAAGATATATGGAAACATGGAAAAATAAGGATAAAAAAATAATACATTTTTAGAGTGACAATAGCCACAACACAACAATGCAAAGATCCTAGTAACCATTACAACCACTAAAGCATTGACAGTCGTATAAAGGAGAAGCGTTAGAAGTTTCATCTATATCTCAACTCAAAGAATTGAAAGAAATATTTTAAGAACAAAAATCTCATGGCCATTAATTCGAGCAATCAAGTGGAAAGTAGATCAAACATGGATGAGAAGATTGTTTGTACATTAATGCCGAAGGGGTTCAATTTTAGTAAAATACAACAAAAGGAATAGAAGGAAATACCAAACTCTTCCATATAAATAAATAGACCAAGAATATGAAATTTAATGCTCTATTCGACTTAAGATCACATGTGAATCTCATAGCAGTAGATCTATTCAAAAATGTAGGACTGGAGACTCATGACCATCCTATCCCATATCCATTAGGATGGGTCAACAAATAAGTAGAGACACAAGTAAACAAACAATGTAGAATCAAATTTGTTATTAGTGTTTATTTTATTGATGAAGTAATGTTGGAAGCAGTTCCATTTGGTGTATGTGGAATTGTGTTTGGGACTCCTTGGGTACATGTGGAATGTGAACTTCATTAGGAGATCTAGCCAATATTTTCTCATCAAGGAAATAAAATCCTTCATCATCAATGAATACAAGGGAAAGTTGGATATCTCACTAGTAACTGCCAACCATGCCAAAAATTTGATCATTTCTAGCAAGATGTTTTGTTATCTTTAATAGAAAATGAGTTTGTAGAAGAGTCCATGAGAGCTAATTCATCTCCGAGGACTGTACTAAGGAGTATAAAAAACAACTAGAAGAGTTGTTACAAGTTCATTGTGTGTGTTCAAGGAGCTAAACAACCTAAGAGGAAACTGGAACATGAGACCTAGTTGTTGCCAGAGCTTTCATTAATAAACATTGGCATATATAAGCAATACATTATATAGGCAAATGATATGAAGAAGTAGTTGTAGTAGCAACTAGAATATGGTGTCATTTGACCAAGTACCTCACCATGTGGGTCACCCATCATCATTGTGCCAAAGAAGGACATGATTTGGAGGATGTGTATTGATTATAAAACATTAACAAAATTATGTTGAAGAACAAGTACCTCTTGCCCAAGAGGGATGATTTTATAGATCAATTGCACAAAGACAAATACTCAACTAAGTTAGACTTCAAGTCAGTAAATAACCAAGTTCATATTAGACAATAATATACTTGGATGACCACATTCAAAACTAGGAAGGGTTTTTATGAGTGGTAAGTCATGTTGTTTGTCTTATGCAATGCACCAGCTATGTTCATGAGGTTAACGAATGATATATTGCACCCTTTTATAGATTCATTTATTATTGTTTATTTTGATGATATATTGGTATACAATGCGACCTATGAGGAGAACACTCACATTTTATGTAGGTTCTAGAAACATTGAAGAAGCACCAACTGCAGGTAAATCTCAAGAAGTACAAATTTGCATAGTAGTCTTTGGTTATTTAGGATATGTAATTCGTGGGGGAGAGCTAAAGATAGACCCTATCAAGATGGAGGCTAACATGAATTGGTTGGTTCCTACTAATGTTTTTGTAGTCTTGAGTTTCATTAGGAAGCATTATACTTGAGAAAATTCATAGCCTCATTTTAGTAGTAGAAACACCACTCCACAACGTTGTAATGGATGGAAAGAGTTATCAGTGGGGGAAGGGTCAGCAAAAGTCATTTGAGGAGTTAAAGAAGAAAATTATTCAAGCATCAGTTTTGGAATTATCAAACTTGCAACATCCTTTTGAAGTGGAGACAGATACAAGTGGGTATTCTATGGTAGTGGTCTTGATGCAAGGAGGAAGGCTTGTATGGTATCATTCTAAAGTATTTCATGGGATAGTTCTCAATTACCCTACCTACAACAAGGAGCTCTATGCCCTAGTGAAAGCTATGAAGAAGGGAAAACACTATTTAATCAGAAAAGGGACAACAAGCCACACATATCACTTGCCACTACAGTCTTGTAGGCCCAAAGTAATTTATAGTAGACTAGGCATTACAAGTGGATGGGGTTTTTATAACAATTTCATTTGGTGATCAAGTACAAGAATGGAAAGACAAACATTTTGGCAAACATGCTTTCAAGGCCACCCGCATTATCATAACTTTGGGAACTTTGATTCACATGGATCCATTCACCCATGATGCATATAGAGAGGTAAATACATAGGATGAGGACTTTAAGAAGGTATTTCAACAATTGTATATCTATAGTCATGTGCATGATGGTGACAACATAGTTGACTACTATCTCTAGAAATAATTACTCTAAAATTTGGATAAGTTATGTGCTCCTAAAGGTGAGAAACTATAACTAATCAGAGAGGCTCACAACTCCAAGGTTGCAGGGAAATTTGGTGTAGGGAAGGCAATGGCTAAATTAGATATGTATGTGTACTCACTCATGATACAAGAAGAGGTATTTAATTTCTTAAGACAAGCATGCTTTTTTGTACCAGTAATCCTAATAACATGTAACAAGGTCTATACCATCCCTTACCTATACATGTTGTTGGTTTATAGTAGTTGAAAGGTTTAGCAAGTTGTGTGTTTTATTTCCCTATAAAAAGGTAATCAATGGACAAGAAGAAATGAAATCATTCTTTAGAAAAGTCTAGGTGTACTTTGGGATACCACGGGGCATCATTCCAGAAAGGCACACAAGGCTTCTCAGTGCATTTTGGACTACATTATAGGAGAATCTGGACACAAATTTGAAGAGTTATATAACATTCAATCCATAGAAAAATGAATAAACAAAATTAGTCAACGGGAATTTGGTGTAGATTTTGAGGAGTGACAATCATAATCATCTGAAGACTTGGTATGAAAATCTGGTATATATACAATGCACTTAAAAAAAATAAGTCCATGTTTATACTAGTAAGTCCCCATTTGAAACTTGTTTTGGATATTTTCCACCTTCACCTTTGAATATTTAATATGGATAGCAAGGAGAAGTGAGGGAGGATATGATCATAAAAATCCATCTACAGGTACATGAGACTCTATAGAAGTCATGGGAAGAATATGAGGTGAGGCATGATCAACAAAAAATGGAGAAGTCATTAAGAGTAGGAGATAGAGTATGGTTATAGTTGAACAAGGAGTGGCTACCTGTCTTAGTAAGAAAATTAAGGCTCTATGACATGTTCCTTTGAGATACTAGAAAAGGTGGGAGATAATTCTTATAGAGTAAATATACTCCCATACATGAATATTTACTTAGTAGTGCATTGCAGAGGATTCGAAACTCTATGATCCTTCCATGCTAGATCAAGGAGAGGAGTAGGTAATATATATAAAGGATTTGGATTTAAATTCTTAGGAAGAATTGAGAGACAATAGAGTTTTTAAAAATATGTATAGAAGTAAAAATAGGGGCAACATTACCTTTGGAAAATTGGGTTGAAAGGACAAATTCTAGGCAAGGATAAATGGTACACCAGGGAGAAGGAATAGGAAAAATTTCCTCACCTCATTTAATAAAAAAATTTGGGGACCAAAGCCTCCAAATATGGGGAAGTATGATCTATATTGGATCAATATGTTAGTTTTCATCCATCTTAATTTTTTTAGAGTGGAATAATTAGAGGAATAAGCTCACAAGGCCATTTTTATTGGTGGATCCCAATTTGGAAAATTGGGGTATGAAACCTTCTAGAATCGATTTAAGGAATTAAAGGAATATTTTAACAAGTAACTCTGCCACTTAAGAATCACACCCCCTAGTCCTATTATACACTCAGATGCCTTTCTAATGACACAGTAAATACCTCAAATGGATTATGCATGCAAATGTTATTCCACCTAGAATTTGAATTTCCTATTTTGATCAACATGATTCAAGAGGATGTCACATTAGCCCCCACTGTTTATAGAAAATGGCATAACACTCGATCATAATGAATAATACTGTAGAAGAGTCAATATTGTAACTCTAGTTAATAGTAAAAGGATTCAAACTTAACCACTAGTTGGTTATCAGGTTGTGTTATAATAGGGCCACTAGGAGAAAGCAGTTCCATTCGATTTGAGTGAATTTTTTTCCATAGATGAGTAGATTAAATGAGAGAGAGAGAGAGAGAGATTAAATGTGTGTGTGTGTGTGTGTGTGTGCGCGCGCGCGTATTGTATTTCCCTTCAAGAATAAGTATTTATCCTTTGTACTTTCTTGCATTCCCAATAAAACAAACAGGGAATAGAGCAGCCTCACCTTCCAACTAATTTTTCTCGCCTAAGGTTTCCTATATCATATCTTGTGTTTATTGTGGTTTGTGAGTTTTATTTCACTATTCTCTATTTTCCATATGTTTTCTATTACATGCATAAGCATAACACATTAATTAATGAATCCATAAATCTAAGAAAAGTTAATCATCATAAAGTATATTTCAAATTTTCAAATATACTTTAGCAGATTTGTTTTGACGAACCATCCAGTGGAATACCGACAGTAGCATATGGATCACAATAGCCAAATTTTAATGGTATACCCTCATAATCAAGAGTTACCTCATAATGATATTTACCTCTCACAAATTCCTTTGTTAATCTCCAAACCCATTGGAATTTTGGCCATTTGAAGCATATAGCATCGTCAAAAGATAAAACAACTTATAATACGAACAAATAAAGTTTCATATTTTGGAAGATACATTCTTCGACCATAAAAAAAAGTATTCTATGTATTTGGACCCATACTATAATTATTTCCAATTGGGCCATTATGGCATCAAATTAAACATGTCACTTTTGTAATAAAAAGTTTTGGACACCCCATTTCCACCTATAAATACACTTTTTTGTAACTCGAGGAATTAGCAATTGGATCATGCTCATACTTGCGTGACATGGAGCTAATTCTAATCGCTACCATTATACCTATGGGGCCTACGATCTATTATCCTCTCTATAGAATAGGTTACTACGTGGGATTTGAACCTTGGATCTCTTATTTTACACAACACTTCATGTCAGTTGCACCACGAGGACCACATTTGATATATACTTTATTTATTTTTATAACCAAATTAAAATCCCATACCAACCATCCCTTTGCCAAGGTCTTTATGTAGGGTGCACAACCCACTAGAGGTTCAAAATTTAACCTCATCTAATCCTTAAAACATTTGACATATACTTTCCTAAAAAAAAACCACCACTACCTTCTCTTCTTGTTCCATTACATTAACCTAGTTTTAGAATCCAAATTTATACTTATTGGCTTTGGCATTTTCTTGATGCATTTCCTCTTTTTTGTTTTTTGTTCTTATTCCAACGAGGGTTATCATAAGCTCCCTAATTCCATTGTAGTTAAGCTACTCATTGGTATAATGTACAAGTGTTTTCTAATAATCCTCATCTCCTATTGATCAGTTGAATTCACAATCAAACTACAAAGATTTAGTTCAAATCCCCATAAATAAATAGTAATGGAATAATTTTTTTGTCATTATCATTCACTCCCTTAATGGATCCATCACTTTTAATTTAAGAGATAGTCTACTATAGATATACCAAATGCAAATCCTTGTACATGTTCAAGGGGATAATAAATGTGTCATAAAGGATTTCCATAATATCTCCACCTTTGTCAGTCACCCTTACCTCCACCCATAGTTCACCTCGAGTTTCATTAATGGATAAACCCTAAGCTATGTCTCCTACAATTTTTGTTCTATCATTGGGGGGAATTTGAGGACTAAAATGGGCCTCCTACGGAAAATAGTGAAATAATAGTAAGAAAAAAATAATATTTATGAATTCTTAAAGGAAAGGAAAGAAAACTACAACTTTTAATTGTATTTTGACTTATATCCTTTTAGGTTTACTCAAATTCTAGGTGTGAGCCCCTGTTAGATACAAATTTATGTTATGCATCCAATGAGTGCCCACAATTGAAATTTGAGTAAATATATAAGAAGATAAGTCAAAAATATTATTAAAAATAGTAGTTTTCTTCTTTTCCCTCCAAAAATATTTTACCCCTAGGGATTTCATCATCATCTTGAATCATATTGGTACTTTTAAAGTTGTTTTTAAGCATATTTTTCATTTTGAGGCCCATTTTTAACCTGAAAATTACCTTAATTCCTCCTCTAGTGGTAGCAACCCCTCTAATCTCTTCTTCCTTAATCCCATTAGAATGCCATGTAGACCAAATAAATATGGTGCTCATATCATATGACCCTCAATGGGGTCAACTGAATAATAAACACTTTAATCCTCCATCATCATCATTCATGCCTTAACAAATTAGCTCCCAACTTTATTAAGTGGATTCAAAACTATGTTAAATAAATCCTCATCAAAACCCTAGATGTGCTTGCGGTCCTCATCCTCCAATCCTTGTAAAGGTTTTAGGTTCATAACCCATAGATATTTAGGTGCTAATCAAGTTCAAATAGTAGATAATATAAGACAAGACAATATAAATTTGTTAATGTCCAATTAATGACCACAAAAGTAGGTCAAAGGGATTGTTAAGTACAATGATGTCATCAAAAAGAATAAGTACCAAAGATCTTTTATAAATGTTTAGAAAAATAGGGTCTTCCATATAGGATTAACACCTATTGTAATCATTCACACAACCTGATCAAAGATCATAACACCAATATTTTACATGGCTAAAACCCTCTAAGAGGTAAATAGTCCTCTGGTGAACAATTTCACTTCTTGGATGGTCGTCAAATTCATGAAGCAATCGGAACGGCTCAAGAGGCTCTCCACAGCATGAAGACCAAGAATCTGAAAGGGACTGTGCTGAAAATAGATCTCTCCAAAGCATATGACCGGGTAAGCTGGTTATATATTCATATGCTTCTGACTCACCTTGGTTTTGGCATTGGTTTCATAAGATGGATTATGAGTTGTATTACAACTGTCTCTTTCTCTGTTTTGCTTAATGGGGTTGCATCTCCCTTTTTTCATGCTAAAAGGGGTCTGCGTCAGGGCTGTCCCCTTTCTCCCCTTTTGTTTTTATTGGTTGCTGGGGGTTTAAGCAGAGCTCTTCAGGAGGCCAAGAAGCGGGGATCCTTGAAGGGTATACAGGTTGCTCCTAATTTTTTCATCACTCATCTACTTTTTGTTGATGACGTTTTAATTTTTTGCTCTGGATCGGTGCGAGATGCAATCACTTTAGGTGAGATTTTGGACCTGTTTAACAAGGCCACTGGTATGGAAGTGAATGCTGGGAAGTCTTCCATAACTACTCATTTTCTGAGGGATGAGGAGAGGCGTGAGTTTGTGAGGATATTTCCCTATAATTCTACGGGTTTGGATGTTGGGCTAAATTATTTGGGGTTCCATTTAAAACCCAATGATTATAGGAAACACGATTGGAGATGGTTGCTGGAAAAGCTGGAAAAGCGCTTAAGAGTTTGGTTTCATAAATGCATGTCTAGAGCTGGGTGGCTAATTTTAGTTAAGTCAGTTCTGGAGGCTATTCCTGTTTATTGGTTGTCCCTCTCTTGGATTCCCAAGGGTATTTTGGAGGCAACTAGGAGGATCTGCTTTAGATTCCTTTGGAGTGGGAAACAGGATTCGTTGGTGACCCCTTGGGTGCGATGGGAAAAAATTGTTGTCCCTAAAGGGATGGGAGGATGGGGACTGAAAAATATCTTTCTATTTGCTCAGGCTCTTGCTGCAAAGGGTGGGTGGAGGCTCATCACTGTGGACAGCCTTTGGACACAGGTGATCACTTACAAATATATTGCTCCATTTTCTATTTTTGATTGGATAAGGAATCCAAGGAAATCCTTTGTGGGTGGGTTGGTGATTTGGAAGGTTCTTGTTAAATCTTTTCACATTCTGGAAACAAGTCTAGCTTGGGATGTGGGTAGTGGCAGGAAGCTCCGGGTTGGTGAGGATTCTTGGATGGGAAGCGAACTACAACACATCCTTCCCAGGCGCACGGTTGAGGCTTTAAGGCAAAGGGGGATTACCTTTCTCTCCCATCTTGTTGATCCTGCTCAGAGGAGGTTGGGCATTTAGCCTTGGATTTTGACCTCTTCTTTGGGGCTGAATGTTATAGATGAGAGGGCTTTGGCTGTTTATATCCGAGCTTTAAAACAGGCTCATATTTTGCTTCAGGATAGGGAAGATACGATTGCTTGGGATTTTGATTCATCGGGGATCTATTCTCCTCGGGCTGGCTACACAAAACTTAGTGCTGGGGCTGACTTGGGTGAATAGCGGTGGTGGTGGAAGAAACTCTGGAAACTAAATTTTCCACCTAAGACTCGCCTTTTTATGTGGTGTGTCCTTGAAAATAAATCCCCCACATGGGATGTGCTGCAACATAGATGTTTTCAGGGCCCTGGCTGGTGTTGTCTGTGCAAATCTGATGAGGAATCAGTTAACCACCTTTTCCTCAACTATCCTTTCATTAAAGGTGTTTGGCTGGTTGTTTCCAGGTTATTGGGTATACTTTGTAGATGGGAGGGCTTAACTGTGTCCCATGCATGGGATTTGTGGTGGGTGGCTTATGCTGAGCAGAATCTAAAAGCTCTGCCTCTCCTTGTAATCTGGGGTTGTTGGTTGGCACGTAATCGTCTGATTTTTGATGGATTGGTCAGTACTCCAAAGATCATTGGTGCCATGACTATAGGTCTGCACTCTGCTCTTCCTATCCATATCCGTGCATCCAATCAAAGGGAGGTCCTACTGTTGGACATTGATAGGAGGATTCCTTGGGGTTTTTTCGATGGGGCTATGCAGCAAAATGTTTGTGGTGGAGGAGCTCTACTATTTCTTTCGGATTCACATTGGTTTGAGATCTCTGTTGGGCTTGGGGATGGAACAAATAATTATGCTGAATTGCTGAGCCTCAAGATTCTTCTGTTGTTCACTATGGAGAAAGGGTGCAGAAAGATAAATTTCAATGGGGACTCATTGAATGTGATTAATTGGATACAAGGATTTCAGCAATGCAGAGTATTCCATTTACAAAATTTGTTTCGCTCTATTAGGGAGATCTTCCTCTCTTTTGAATTGTTCTCCTGTCAGCATATATGCCATGAAAACAATGATGTGGCTGATCGAGCATCAAAGAGGGGGATACAGCAGGACGAGGGTATCTGGATTATTAGAGAACATGAGGATGGAGATATCACTGAATACGTTCATCCTTCTTTATTTTACTGAGAGGCTACAGGTTTCTTTTGTTGGCATGACAAGTAATTGCCAATTAACCGCATACACATGGTGTGCGTTTTTCACAGCAGTTTTAGGTGAAGAAGGTTGTGATTTCATCACTGTTTAATATTATCTGGGGATGCAAACTCAATTTGCAGTGG
The DNA here is from genome assembly GCA_034641835.2 of Pinus albicaulis. Classification (NCBI taxonomy): domain Eukaryota; kingdom Viridiplantae; phylum Streptophyta; class Pinopsida; order Pinales; family Pinaceae; genus Pinus; species Pinus albicaulis. The sequence goes on along the minus strand of CM076572.1, from coordinate 473,932,039 downwards.
GTTGGAACCCCTTATCTACTATAACAGCTATAATTCACGGGCTACTTTCTCTTGGTGTGCGCTTTATAAACTTTTTTTTTGATGGTGGCTGCACAACATAGTTTTTACTGCCTGGTATTCTCGCCTGAAGGATTACTACAGCAGGCTGGTCAATTTTTAAATGACACACATTGTCATATGTCTCTTACCTGGGCGGTGCTACATTTCAGTTTTTTACAGTATATTATGCTGTGTATATTCATCTATTGGTGCATCCAATTGGTCCTTTGACTGTCTGGGCTATGATTGGCTCTATGATCTTTAGAATTTTCCCTTCTAGGTAGTGTTATTCAGAATGGTTCCTTGCTGGATCGCTAAAAGGAGATAGCAGCAGCTTCTGCATTTTTATTTTTTGAACAGCATGTTTTCTCCAAACGAATAGGGTTAAAGACAGATTCTGGTTCTGTACAGGATTGTTTTTCTCTTTGTAAACTGCTTTTTGCCTACAAACTCTTGGGTTTGTCTTCATTGATCACACATTACATGTGATTCTCAATGTAATTTTGTACTCATCTGCAGTAATAAAATTACGTTTTTTTCTCGAGGAAAAAAGTCCACAACCCCAACCAATGTGGTTGGATGAGGTAATTGTACTAATGCAAACGAAAATTTGTAAATAATAGAGGTTATCACAATTGATCATAAGAAATGACCCTCCAAGGTCTTTAAATAGAGATCATGGACCAATCAAGTGTTAATTCATATACCAATAGCCATTAATATCAAGGAGAATATGAGCCATGGATCACTATATGTGTAGAACATATTGTGACTGTCGAATCACAATGCAACTACTGCATACTAGAAAAACACACTAAGAAACACACTTTTACCTAAATACACATTAAACCAAGTCGAGCTTAACTAACTCCTAAGTGTCTTGATAACCTAACATTCATCCTTAATAAAAACTTGGGATAGGAATGAAGTATTTACAAATGTGAAACAATAGGAGAAAGAAGGAGGCATTAGATCATATACCTCTCTTCATGAAAACTTCTTGAACTTCTAACATAGATCAAAATTTAGAAAACTTTTCTTTTATAAGAGACCTTGTGAAAATGTCTACAACTTGGTCATTTGTTGTGTAAAAGAGTACTTTGACAATTTTAGTGTGGAGGAGATTTCTAATGAAGTGCATTTGTATCTCAATTTGTTTGTTGTGATGATGTTGAACTATATCTTTGAAAATCTTGATTGCACTCTAATTTTCACAATAAAGGGTCATTGGATTCTAGTATTGGTGTCCAAACTCTAAAAGGATATGTTGAAGCCAGGATGCATATTGACTTTTATTAACCATTGATCAGTATTTTTATTCCACTGAAGAAGAGAAATAACATGTTGCTTATAACAAGTGTAGGTGATAGGTCCTGAACCAAGACTGAAAACATGGCTTGTAGTAGACTTACAATCAGCAGTGTTTCCAACTTAATCTAAATCAGTGAAACCAACCAATAAATGATCCCCCCTTGGACTATAATGTATCCCAAACTAAATTGTACCCCAGATATATTGAAGTATCATTTTTGTTGCTTTACAATGACTTTCATGGTGTGTTTGTATCTAGAGAGAAAAAATACCAATATTAATGGAAATATTAGGATGGATGTGATTCAAATATAAGAGGCTACCAATTAAATGACAGTACAAAGTGGAATCAACTTGGGGTTTAGTGTAGGTAGAAATAAGTTTAACTCTAAATTGGAAGGGAGAAGGGGATGGCTTAAAATATTCCATGTGAAAGTGGTGAAAGGTCACATGCATACTTAGTTTGGGGGAAAAAAAGTACTTCATTGTTTTGTGATACTAACAAAGCAAATATCCTAAGTCTACAACTCCAAACTTCTTCTTAAGGCTTGATTTCAAACGGGGTAAATGTTTAGGGTTAATACTAGTGAGGATAATGTCTTCAACATAAAGAATGAGGATTATGAGAGGCCTCCTACTTTCTTCATGTATATGTTAGGGTTAGAATGACATCTAGATAAGTCGATGTCAAGAAGAAAGTGATCCATTTTTGCATGCCAAGCTCAAGAGCTTTTTTAAGACCATATAGAGATTTCTCAAAGAAACAATCAAGGTTGGAGTCACTTTCAACATAGTCAATATGATGTTACATGTAGATTTCTTATTGTAGATCCCCATGCGAGAAAGCAAATTTAACATGCATCTGATGGACCTCCTATCCATGTGTGGTAGCAAGGACTAGAACAAGGTAGACGAGATTGACTTTGGAAATAGGGGAAAAGGTTTCATTGTAGTAAATTATTGAGATAATTCTTTAGCAACTATCTAAGACTTATGTCTTTTAGCACTTGCATATGATGCATACTTATTTTTATCTACCCATTTATATGTACTATTTTTTTTCCTTTTGGAAGAAGGGAAAGTTCCCAAGTATTATTTTTTATTAAGGACTGATATTCTTCATTCATTGTTGTGTCCCAATATGAATGGCTTGAAGCTTTTGCAAATGTTTATGTATCATGATTATTTGAAACTTAAGCCAAAATAGATGAGGCTCAATGGAACTATGAATGTGTACAACGATGATTTGTAGGATCACCAACATGATCACCACTTTCTTATCCTGTATAACATACCCATCTAGGAAGTTGTGGTGCTTGTGAAATTTCATGTTCAATGGAATCATCTAAAGGAAGGAGAACAAGAGGACGTTGATTTTCACCCTCGCCATCATCATTTAAAGAAGAAACCAGAATAAGACTAGAAGGTGACACAAGAACCAAATATGGATCACAAGTCAAAGATGGCACAAATGTCAAATGAGTATTATATGTCAAGATATTTTCATCAATTTTTACATCTCTTCTAATGATTATTTAAATGGAATGAGGTTGAGTAATTCTACAACCTTTTACATCTTAATAATATCCAACAAAAATACACTTCTCACTTTTAGGTTGTAAGGATTTCCTTTTCTTACCAAGAATGTGAGCCCATGCCATACTGCCAAATACATGGAAGTGGCTTACATGTGGTTTCTTTTTGTAAGGATTTCCTTTTCTTATCAATAATTTGATCTCATGTCATATTTCCAAATACATGGAAGTGGCTTACATGTGGTTTATTTTTAATTGATTCTCCTTTCGGTGTTATATTTTTTAAAGCCTTTGTGGGAATGCAATTTACAACTTAATTTTCGCAATTGATTATTTCCACTCAATAATGAAGGCTTATCCCCTTATATTGGATCATAAAATTGGCCGTTTACTTTAAAGTGTAATTCCTTGACTCAGTAACATTATTTTCTTGTGGTGTATAAGGAACAATATGTTGCATTTGAATTCCCTATCTAGTGTATAAGTTCTGAATTTATTGTCAACATATTCATATCCATTATTTGTTCTTAACCTTTGAAATTTATGTCCATATTATCTTTCTACATGGGTTTTGTAAGCTAAAAACATGTCAAAAATTTTACTCTTTAAGTTTTAAAAATCAAACCCAACTACATTTGGATAAGTCATCAATGAAAGTTAAGAAGTACTTATACCTAGAGAAATAAGGAAAAGAAATAGGACCACACAAATCACTATGAACAAGCCATGAAGGGGCTTAAATGTGCCAAGAGTCACATTTGTCAAAATTGTCTCGATGATGTTTGTCGAGAACACAATAGACATAAGCACCATCTCTACAAGAAACAAGAGGAAGACCAATCACTATGTTTTTATTACATAGTTGTTGCAATGAATGATAACTTATTTGACCAAAATTCTCATGCCAATTTTTTCTTGAGTCATTGTTATGAGCAATGAAAACTATGGGAAAAGATGATGAACCAAAATTTTCAAACTGTACTGTAAACGACCCCTCCCACATTTACGTACTTTTACAAGCTCTCCAAGGTAAACATGAGTTGAGTGCTACTATAATATGACCTGACCTCCAATTTCTAGTTAGGGAAGCAAGGCCTACAAACCGAAAGCTTATTGGTACCTCTCAAGAGCACCAAATTACCCATAAGTCATCCCACAACCTCTGATGATCATATCCTAAGTTGGAACTTCTTTTCACAATCCTAACAACCCAAATTCACCCTTGACACACAACGCATGTGGTTATGAGGTTCCAACCACACCCATAATCCTACCTCCATGTGGCTATGACCAAAATTACCCAGTTTTGTGCCAATTATTGCAATATTTGTGCCATTTTTTCAGGCTAGCCTCCATACCACTACCCAAAACTGCCTATAAATTTCTAGAAACATAACTAAACTAATAAAAATGATAAATAATCAATATTTGAGAAATATCTTGACCAAGACATGCCTAATACATGATACACATTTCGTCAAACATATGATAAACATAGAAGCTACAAGCAATGAAAGCATATCTGATCATAAACTTCTAATCCTCATCTAAGAACCAACAATAAGGCTTTATGCCCTCTCAAGCTATCTGCAACAATTCTTGTTAGCCCATGCATTCATCAACCATTCAATAACTTATGAAATCATGAACAAGAGCCATAATTAGAGTACATCATAAAACCATGCATATAACCAACATATAATCAGAATAGAAATCATGATAAATCAATCATAAGATCACATTATAACTAGTAAATGTGCTCATAAATCACAATAGGTAAAATAACTCGTATTAACATACGTAAATTCCAACCAAGTCATGGACTTCCATGTACCACCCGAAAATAGATTAGGTTGGACCAAATCTCTCTTTCAACCAACCATCCTTGTGACATTATCCAAACATCAATGTGGGATCTCATGGGATAAAATAGAGAATAACTAAACAGGGACTCCAGAGGTTAAACCACCTCCACCCTCAAGCTACTATGATCTCACTTAAACCGATCCCGAGATCACAAAACCAAAACAAGCTTGGATTCCTCAGAATTCCTTCCCCATGCCCAGAGGAATTTTCCTATCTCCGTCCACCTGTAGAGGGCTTATTAGAGAAAACCATCTCCACCTCCAACCCTTGAGATTTTCCTGATATCACCTCAATTAGATCCAAAACCTTTTGGAAATCCAAATCTCAACCAAGAATAATCCCATCACAACATGGTTATCCAGGAAATGGCAAGGCAAGGTTGAAACCACGGTCAATATAGGAAAAACCCATGCCAATTATATCAAATGAACCAAATAATCAATTGCATGTACCATCCATTCACATCCCAGTAAGGAAATCACACATGCAACATGATACCTGCAAAATCTTATTTTTGAAGATGTTGATCCAACTTTCCCCTTACACTCCCTTACCTTCCTTTGCTTGTCGAACCTTGCTTGCCTTTGCTTGTCCTTTGCTTTTTTGCTTGAATTTCTGCAAATCCAAGTGAATTCTAAAGTGCTCCAAGAATGATCTAAGTGTGCAAGAGTGTATGAAAACCAAAACCTGAAATTGACAAAAGTTATGAATTGTTTCTTTGATGCCTTTTTATCAATGATGTCTCTTTTTTCTTCATTTACCTTCATTTTTCTCTAATTTTCTTTTCATGCATATATGTGTCTCTTCACCTTCCTTTTCTCATATTTTCCTAATTTTTCATAATTAAATGACAAGTATTGCCTCTTTTCCTTTTCCAAATTCCATAGCCATTAATAAATCACAAGTGATTCTCACTATAATGTTTGCCCAACATTCAACTTGGAATACACGTCCCATGAACTTGGTCTTGTTGTTTTCCCTTTAATATCCTTTATTACATGAAACTTTAACCTATGGTTGCTACAAATCCCTCCCACTTGGGGGAACACCATCCTCATTGTTCTATGACACCTATGACCAATAAACCGCTGAAAACAAAACAAAATGACTATGGAGCTTTATAACACACACACACACACATATATATATACACCAAAAACCCATTTTATTCAACCAACAAATAATGAAGGATATACAATGCCCGCATTTCATCATCCATCTCCCATGTAGCTTCATTGGGCCAAAAGTGCTTCCACTGCACTTTAACTTGTTCTATTTCTCGATTTCGGAGGTGAGTTGTTTCCAATGCATAATGAATTATGGATTTGGTTGGAACTCTCACTCTGGTTCCACCTGAAATATAGACCAATCAATCACATGATCAGCATCCTGCAAATATCTCTTAAGAAATGAAACATGGAAAACATCATGGACTATCATTGTTGGTGGTAGTGCAAGTTTGTAGGCCATTGGTCCAATCCTCTCAATGATCTAATATGGGTGGTTGAATTGCTATGCTATGCAAGAACCTCCCACTCAGTTAAAACAAATTAAGATCTTGCTTATACTTGATAGTGCGGAATTGAATACTTGAATCAGGTGTATGTGTTTTAATTTTTTTAAGTCTTTATGTGTGAGGAATTAAGCATATGTTTTTTCTGATTAAAATAATGTACAGAAATCATAAATTGCAGCAAATGAATCATCAATTCATAACAGAAAATTTAATAAAGGATTTCACCCATATGCCGTGGGCTACATATCCTTGAGCCTTCTTCAATTGACTTGGCTCTTTGGGATTAAGATGGATAATTTCTTTTACAATTAACTACTCAAATCCAATAGTTTTTTGTGTTGTACCAGTGGGTTTAGAATACCATCATATCCCTGGAATGGCTGCTAACTCTCTGGAAATGGACCTAGGCTCCCTTAGACTTGACCTCTTCTGTTGGTGTCCTTAAGCTTCCCTGAGCTTCTCCGTGGAAAAAACTCTCTTATAAGTCCCTTTCTATCTCTGAAACCTTTTCTATTGTCTCCACCACATGTCAGACATCCAAAATAGGCTGTTCATTTTCTCAATTTGAGCTCTGGCGCCCTAATCTAGGCCTCCAACCCCTGGTGGCCCCAAAACTTCCATGTCGCTTCTTCACCTCTATAAGTATCCAAATGGCTCTGAAAATACCTCCAATGGATTCATAATGACCAAAATATTTATAATAGACTATTCACTTGTTTAAATTGGCCTCTGGCTGCTCTGGTTACGCCTCCAACACCTGGTGGCATCCTGTGGCTCTAGGCTCACTAAAAACTTATCTATAGAATATCGGCCTCCAGAAGTCTCCAAATTCTTCTGAAAATTCTTCCATTGGATTCATAAGGTTTTATATAGTCAGAATAGATTATTGGTTTGCTGAGAATGGTCTATAGCTGCCCTGGCTAGGCATCATTCACTTGCTAGCTCCTGGTGGCCCTTGTGGCTCTTGTAACTTCTCTGAAGAAAAATCATGCTCAGAAGTCTTCATCTGGCTCTTAAAACCTCACCAATGGCTCTAGAATGTCCAATATAGTCAAAATTGACTATTCACGCTCGAAATTTGGTTGAGTAATGCTCCAATTATGGCTCATTGAATTTTTCTGCCTAATGTCCCCCAATTTCCTCCACTAAATGTGGGGCAACTGCCAGTTAGCCTAGCTAAATTCAGCCTAAGTGCCAACTTTGGCTCACTGCTATTTCCTCTGCCATATAATTCTGGGTGTTAATTAAATGCTAATTTTGATTAGCACCTATGGTTAGTGCTAATGGCACAGTTTAATAAAACGCAGATTATCTTAACATTAATCTGGATTATCGGTATTAAACATGCACTAAGCATGCTTAAAAAACCTGCTATTTCATTTGTCAGAACAGTTGGTCATAATGCTTGGTCGCATGGGGAGGGGGCTGGCTCCCTCCTCCCCCGTCATCAGCATGACTTTAAGCCTTTAAATAAATGTGGCGGCCATAGTTTAGTAATACGAATGTTGAGGCTTGGCGGTTAGGCTAGGAATTATTACGGGGGAGGTTGTGGGTTCAACCCCGACATTCACCCCTCTGTGGCAATACATTTTGGTTTGGGGGTAATTTCCCAAAGTTTTAAAACTTTAGAAATTCATTAATATGTGCATTGTAATATATATATATATATAACATTTAAACCTTATATTAAAATATATGCGCCACATATAGTTCGAAAATGCCAACCTTTTCCTGGGGGAGAACGTGCCAACCCCTGGCTGCTCCACGTGTCTCTTCCCCATTGGCCCAAAAATCCACATTTTAAAATTGCAAATTGCACCCAAAACTGAAAAATTGACATTAGAATGTCATTGGGAATTTTCACCTTCTCACAACCATACTGGCGAATCTGAAGGTTTCACTTGGTGTGATGTCATTGGCTGTTGCTGGAGGTTATTCCTGCAATTGCTGACTGTACCTGCCACATCATCGTTGTACATGTTCTGCTCATTTTTTCATTGTTTGGCATTTCGATCAGAATGCGATATCTTCCTCATACGGTGTTGGTTTTTCGAACCGTTTGCGGCACGGGAATTAGGAAGATGAGATCTATCCGGTTGCTTTGGTTCAGAACACATTTGAACACTTTGAAATTTGAGCTATCACTTAGATCCTGATCCAAATCTGATCACTCCACCCCATTGGGAATATTTTGAACCCCAAAAGACTGGATTACAAGTTCAACATATGAGAGTACAACTCCCTCACCTTTCCAACCTCCATCCACTTTTCCTTGCTTGGCTTAGTGCCTTTGATCCCAACTCGAAGGTAGTCAACACTTTCCCTCTTGGATGCTCTTTTCCTCCTGTCAAGAATTGTATCTTCCTTGAGCTCATCTAGAATTTCTGGTGAGAAATCTTCGATAGAAGGTAGCAGAACATCACTTCCTTTATCATAGATAAAAGTTGGCTCATACAAACGTAAGTTTTCAACATAAACAACTAAATACATTTGCATATGTACAAAGGAATGTAAGCCTTACTAGGTCAAGAAGTCAAACCACTTCTTACCAAGCCACTTCCATGGCGATTTTTCCTGCTGAAAAAATTCTTCTTGTGAAACATTTGGTCTCACATCGATGATGGAATTTTCGTTCCATTCGTGCCAGTATTTTTATCCTCTTACTTCAAATGCTTGGGATGATTGGTTGGATGCAGTTTCCAACATTGGGTAATAAGATGTCCCTTCTTCTGGCAATGTGTGCAAGTATTTTGTATATTTTGTGCAATTTTCCTTCGCTTCGACTATTTCCTGTATGCCTTCATTCTCTTCCATCATCTTTAAACTTCATGGTTACAAAAACCACAATAGGAACAACAACTCTTTCTTCCATTCATGCATGTAGATTTGTCATGCTTAAAATAAACATAATCAACTTGACTATGGGAAGAATTATACCTCAAATGTTGCTTTGCATGTCCATATTTTTTACCTTCTTGAGGAGATGAACTTGAATAGGTTCAAGCTCTCTTTTGAAGACCAACATTAGTGTTCATGTCTTGATAGCTGTCAGAACTCACTTTATTTCCATAAGCTGTATGTCTACACACATCTTGCTACAACATAGGCTTCAAACAATGGCATGCATCTTGAATACAAACTTGACATGTTTGTGGGTTTGAACTTGCAACAAAATTTCTTCTTGGAATTGTCTCATATGCCTTCATGGCTGTAGAGTTGTTGCCATAAGATTGAACATAGCCTAGACCAAACTTCTTAGGCCTTTCCTCAACCATAATAGGCTCAAGCATGCCTTATGCATGTTTTCCTATACCCTTGCCTTCATAGCCCATTTTTAACATCAATTTGCACCCTATACCTCTAGTGTGTTTTTCAAATGAACCTACACATCTATCTGAAGAGGAAATTAAAGAAAAATTTGAGTGATTTAGCTCTGCTTCAAGCATGTGCTTGTTTAAGTCCTCTTGGGCATGATGGAGTTGCATCTCCATCTCATGCATTATTTGAAGAATTCCTTCTTTCTCTTGCTTCATAGAAAACAATTTCACATGAATTATAGTGCTTTCCCTTCCATCTTCATACACAATTTGCACCATATCCTTCATGATGTAGAAGTCCCGCTTCATCTCTTCATCAAAGAGTCTTGTAAAAGAGGAGGATTTAGAAACATCACTTGATGAAGTTGTCATCATTATGTAAATGAATTAAATAACTTTAAAAATAATTCACAAAGCTTCAAAAGCAATTGACAAAGCTTCTTAAAAATTTGGTTGTAGATTCAAGCACTTCTCTGAAGCTTGTATGTCTTCTTCAAGCAACCTTTTTTGCAAACAATCCCTCTTGTGCTTCAAGGGTTTCCTTGAGGTCCTTTTGGTAAGGAGGATGCTTTCATATTTCTTCCTTCTTGTCCTCTTTTGGACTTATCTAGAAATATCTCCCCTTCACCTCTAGCAAAATCAAACTTGAATGCATCAGTCAATTTGGAAACAGTGAAATTCTTTGCATTGTTAAACACCTTTCAAGTCAAACAAGCAAGCAAGAAACCTTGTGCTATGTCAAGCAAGAAACCTAGTGCTCTAATACCAGCTGATCTAAAATGGGTGGCTCAATTGTTATGCTATGCAAGCACCTCCCACTCATTTAAAACAAAATAAGATATTTCTTATACTTGATAGTGTGGAATTGAATACTTGAATCAGGTGTATGTGTTTTAATTGTTTTAAGTATTTATGTGTGAGGAATTAAACATTTGTTTTTGATGATTAAAAGCATGTACAACAAGCATAAATTGCAGCAAATGAATCATCAACACATAACAGAAAATTTAATAAAGGAGTTCACCTGTATGTCGTGGGCTACATCTCCTTGAGCCTTCGTCAATTGACTTGGCTCTTTGGGATTAAGATGGATAATTTCTTTTACAAGTAACTACTCAAATAAAATGGTTTTTTATGTTGTGCCAATGGGTTTAGAATACCATCATACCCCTGGAATGCCTGCTAACTCTCTGGAAATGGACCTAGGCTCCCTTAGAATTGACCTCTTATGTTGGTGTTCTTAAGCTTCCCTAAGCTTATATGTGGCACAAACTCTCTTAGAAGTCCCTTTATGTCCCTGAAACCATTTCTACTATCTCCGTCACATGTTATACATCCAAAATAAGTTGTTCATTTGCTCAATTTGAGCTCTGGCTCCCCAATATAGGCCTCAAACCCCTAGTGGCCCCGAAACTTCCATGTGGCTTCTTCAGCTCTAGAATTTTCCAAATGGCTCTGAAAATCCCTCCATTGGATTCAGAATTTCCAAAATAGTTATAAAAGACTATTCACTTGCTGAAATTTTCCTATGGCTGCTCTAGTTACGCATCCAACACCTGGTGGCACTGTGTGGCTCTAGGCTCATTGAAAATTTCTATGTAGCATCTCGGCCTCCAGAAGTCTCCAAATTATTTTGAAAATCCTCCATTGGATTCATAAGATTCAAATAGTCATAATAGACTATTGGTTTGCTGAGAATGGTCTATGGTTGCCCTGGCTAGGCCTCATTCTCCTGCTGACTCCTGGTGGCCCTAGTGACTCTTGGAACTTCTCTGAAGAAAAATCATGATCATAAGTCATCAATTGGCTCTGAAAACCTCACCAATGGCTCTAGAATGTCCAAGATAGTCAAAATTGACTATTCACACTAGAAATTTGGTTGAGTAGTGCTCCAGTTATGGGTCAATGAATTTTTTTTCCCAATGCCCCCCAATTTCCTCCACTAAATGTGGGGAAACTGCCAGTTAGCCTAGCGAACTTCAGCCTGAGCGCCATCTTTGGCTCGCTGCTATTTTTTTAGCCATATAAATCTAGGTGTTAATTAAATGCCGATCGTGATTAGCGATGGTGGTTAGCGCTAATGGCGCAGTTTAATAAAATGTGGATTATATTAACATTAATCTGGATTATCAATATTAAACACACTAAGCATGATTTAAAAACCCGCCATTTCATTTCTCGGAGCCCTTGGTCGTAGTGCTTGGTCACATGGGGAGGGGGCTGGCTCCCTCCTCCCTCTTCTTCGGCATTATTTTAAGCCTTTAAATAAATGTGGCAACCATGGTCTATTAAGACCGAATGTTGTGGCTTGGAAATTAGTCTGGGCGCTATTACGGGGGACCTCTGCCCCTCGGTGGCAATACATTTTGGTTTGGCGGTAATTTCCTAAAATTTTAAAACTTTAGAAATTTATTAATATGTGCATTATAATATATATATAACATTTAAACCTTATATTAAAATATATGTGCCACATATAGTTCGAAAATGCCAACCTTTGCCTGGGGGGGGGGCATGTGACAACCCCTGGTTGCGCCACATGTCTCTTTCCCATTGGCCCAAAACCCACCATTCTTAAAATTGAAAATTGCACCCAAAACTGAAAATTTTACCTTAGAAGGTTATTGGGAATTTTCACTGATCTGAAAGGATTTTATTAGTTTTTTGTGCTAAGGGTCTTTTCAGTTATAAAACATGTACAATTTGTCTCCATTTGTTTGCTTAAGGAATGAGTATTTAACCATGAAACATAGATGAATTTGTGAGTTTTAAGCATGTAAATAAGCCTAATTAACACTGAACAGCAATGTATAACATAGAAATAACATCACAGATAAGTTGTACACAACAGGCATGATGAAGCAGTTCACCCCTCCTGGGCTACATCTGTTGGTCCAGCTCCCAATGACATGTCCCTCTTTGTCATTATGCGCAAAATTGCAAATACATGTGTTTACAAGCCTCCTATGGTTGTTTTATCTACACCAATGGCTCCAGAATGCTCTCATTAGTCTAGATAGACTCTTGTTTCAACCAAATTGGTCTAAAATTGACCTCCCTAGCCATTTTTCCAATCACAGCTACAAAACCTCCACTAATTGTGGAGAACTACAGTTATCCGTAGCTAATTTTTCCAAAATCCTAAAATTTTGTGGTTGCGCTAAAACCTCTACCAGTTTCTGATCGTTGGCATTAAATTTCAAGGTTAGGGGTGGGGATGGCCACATGCCGACCCCCTTAAACCCTGTAGTCATGGTTTGGAACTCCACGTAACTTTGGAGCGTAACCCGGTGTAGTCGGAGTTCTGAACGGTCTAAAAAACCATCGCATGGGAGGTTAAACATGTGAATGCATTGTCAACCGGTTGAAGTCGAAGTTAACACCGTAGTTAAAAAATCGTCGACATTTATTTCGGAAATCTCCCCATGTGATAAGCCTTTGTAGTTATCTGTCGAAAGTTAGGTTTATGGAACCGTCGGAGTATTTTAAGGTTGCGGTTGTAAAACACTTACCATGTGACCATTACAATAGGACCACCAGCGGGTTGGGACCGTCGCCCCCCCCCCCCCCCGGGGCAACTTTCCAACGTTAAAAATTTAAATAGATACGGAGAACCCATAGTGTAAGAAAAATTTGGTAGAACAGTTGGTCGAAGGCTTGCGGGTGCACATGGAGTTCATGGGGTAAAACCCTTGGGACCCAACAATAATTTTATTCAACCATACAAGGGACATGTGGCAGCTTCTGGGTTGGCCACATGTCACCCATCCATTGGTTCTCACAACAAATCATACAAATCCAAATCAACGCCCCTGAATGCGCCACATGGCGAAGCCTTACTGGTCTAGAGAAAATAGAATATTCCCATAATATTCCATTTTTGTTGACTGTACCTGCATGCTGACTGGGCATCCCAGTCACTCCTGTCACAAAATTTTAGTTGTTTGGGAAAACGATCAGAACATGATATCTCCCTCATATGACATCGATTTTTCGAACCGTTCACAGCATCAGAATCAAAACGACGAGATCTACCCGGTCACTCAGGTTCAATACAGTTTCAAGCACTTTCGACTTTGAGAAAAATTCATGATCTCCTGATCACACCTCCCCATTGGGAAGCTTTTGGACCCAAAAATCTCTCTGGATTACTGAACATGAAGATGAGAAGACTATTTCCCCACTCTTCCAGTCTTTATCCATTGAAATTTTCCTAATTTCATTAATTGGAGCTTTTCATGAAAAGACAAATTTTTCCTTGATTCCGTCGACCATCTATTGTTGTCTTTGACAACGTCATGCTGCACATTTTCTGGATTTGCAGAACAACAATCTAACTTTGCAGTAAACATCTTGTTTCTACATTGGCCAATAATCATAAGAAACTTGGAATCTTTCTCACCTTGCACTTTGTCCTTATGGCGATTTTTTGTTGCTTTTGCCTTGAACTTGTGTCAACTCTTGACCAAGTTTCTTTGCTATTGTACTATTCCTTTTGGAAACTATCAATAAACATTTGTGAAACATGTGCTTTCTTTGCCAAGCTGCTTGGTCCTATCTTTGACCCTTGCAACTTATTGCACTGACACCTTGTTTTCAACATCGTTCAACACCAATGTCGACTGCTGCAACTGCTTGTCATCTTCTTTCAAAGACAACCTGTTTTCAATCTGAAACAACTCATTACATATATCATAATTTTTTTGAAAAGGATGATGCAAAACATCTCTTTGTTTTATCATCATCAATGTCAAGTTTTGGCTTGCATTGACTAGCCTCTTCATTTTCCCTGCATTAACTAAAGAAGTGTCTAGTTTCTTGCGATGAGCTATCACAATATACTCCTTTCCATATTTGAATAAATGATATTTGTTCTCATGGAAATGGAAGATTGCTTTCCTTTCATACAAGTAAGGACTTCCAAACACCATACCCGTTATGTCAAGAAGAACCACATCTAATTCAACTGTCTCAATGAAATTTTTAGTTATTGCAAACCACAATATGCACTTCTTTGAAACCTATAAATTTGCATCCTTACAAATCCAACCAAGTGGATATGGTTTTCGAAGTGGAATGGTCTCAAGATTAATTTTCTTGACCAAGTCTTCAGAGATTAATTTTTCTTGTGACCCATTGTCAAACAATGTGTCAATCCTGGTATGTTTGGATATTACGCTCACATGAAATAGTTTGATTCTCTCTTCTTCATTTGGAGCTTGTATGTGACAGTTTGATGTACTAGAACTGGGTTTTGTTTCAATTTCTTTCCCCTTCATGTTCTTTAGTCCCATGGCTATATTTTTTGTTTCATCTCCTGAATCTGACCCTAAGTCTTGCTCAGCTATAGCAACCATTTTTACTTTCTCCTTGACTTTCTCTTTGGCTTTTAATCTATCTGGTTTCAATTATGGATGAAGTTTCCAACAATGGTATTCATCATGGCTAGTTTTTTAACAGTTCTTGAAAAATAATTTTCCCTTCTCTTTCCTAATATTTGCATTCCTATTTTTCTTCCATTTACCTTTAAACTCATTTTCCTCATTCTCATCTATGTTTTGTTTTCACCTTGCCTCCAAGTGTGTGGCTTGTACACAAACTCCATCTAGACTTGTAGGGTTAAACATGAGGATAGTATGTCTTAGGTAGGTATGTAAACCTCCTATATACTTGAGCAAACTGTCTTGGCTCTATAAATCTACCCCTAATAAGAGAGCTCTTCTACTAAATTATTGGGTGTAAACTTGTACATTTTTTCCTTTCAATTGTCTAAAAATTTTCCAGTTCATTATGGTTTTCTGCATATGAGCTAATGGATAAAAATATTTTTTTATTGCAGTAATGAAATCAATCCATGATAGGATAATCTTACCATGCTTCTTGATCTCCTCCTTTATCTTGGCTTCCCACCAAACAAGTGTTGCACCTTCCATTCTCACTGAAGCTAGTTGGATTTTGGTATCATCATCATGAAAGTTTTGGATTCTCAAATAGACCTCCAATTGCCTAATCCAATTATCTATCTTTTTTGCATTGAATTCACCATTAAACATTGGAAATTAAAACTTAACATCAAGTTTTAGAAAAGGAATTTTACCAGTGTTCTTTGACTTGTGTGGTTGATGTACTGAAGATGAAGTATAGGATGATGATGATGAGGGTGAGGATGGTGACTTTCCACTGCCTCCATTTCCTCCATTGCCCTTGTTTGATTTATCTTCATCATTTTGACCTCCTGATGATCCTTGACCTTCCTTGTGAAGTTTGGATCCTTCTCCTTCTAGTCTGTCATTCCTTTCTTGATACAGGACTCTCACCATCTCATTCATGTTAAGGAATGCTTTCCTGAACACTCTTTCTTCTTCTTCGAGATCCACCTCTTCATGGATTTCTTCTTCCTCTGGAGGCATGCTTAATGTTGCTTCTGCTTCTTTTGGAGGTGAACTAGGTGATGGAGAATGTGGAAATCTTTCCCTTCTTTTTTGTGGCTCACTTTGAGAACCTCTTGCTTCCATTAATTTTCTTTCTCCTCTCTTAAGCTTGAGCCTAGTAAGCATGTGAACACTTGCAAACAGTTAAACAAATATTTTCACACAACAACACCAAAGAATAAACTATGATTCCAACCTGATCTGAAAGGAATGCATTAGTTTGTTGTGCTAAGTTTCTTTTCAGTTATAAAACATGTACAATTTGCCTCCATTTGTTTGCTTAAGGAATGAGTAATTTAACCATGAAATATAGATGAATTTGTGAGTTTTAAGCATGTAAATAAGCCTAAATAACATTGAACAATGGTGTATAACAGAGAAATAACATCACACATAAGTTTTACACAGTAGGCGTGATGAATCAGTTCACCCTTCCTAGGCTACATCTGTTGGTCTAGCTCCCAATGGCATGTCCCTCTTTTTCATTATGCTCAAAATTCAAAATACATGTGTTTACAAGCCTCCTATGGTTGTTTTCTCTGCACCAATGGCTCCAAAATTCTCTAATTATTCTAGATAGACTCTTTTTTCACCCAAATTGGTCGAAATTTGACCTCCCTAGCCATTTTTCGAATCATAGCTACAAAACCTCCACTAATTGTGGCCAAAATCCTGAAATTTTGGGGCTGCACTAAAACCTTCACCAGTTTATGACCGTTGGCATTAAATTTCAAGGTTAGGGGCAGGGGTAGCCACATTCCGACCCCCTTAAACCCCGCATTCATGGTTTAGAACTTTGCGTAAATTTGGAGCGAAACTCGGTGGAGTCGGAGTTTCGAACAGTCTAACAAACCGTCTCATGGGAGGTTAAACATGTTAACGTGTTGTCAACCGGTTGAAGGCGGAGTTAACACCGGAGTTAAACAACCGTCAGCATTTATTTCGGAAATCGCCCCATGTGATAGGCCTTTGTAGTTTTCAGCCGAAAGTTAGGTTTATGGAACTGTTGGAGTATTTTAATGTTGTGGTTGTAAAACACTTACCATGTGACCCTTACAATGGGGCTGTTGGCAGTCCCCCCCCCCCCCTTGCTGTTGGCGGTCCCCCCGCCCCTAACTTGCCAATGTTAACACTTTAAATAGATACGGTGAACCTATAGTGTAAGAAACACTTGGTAGAAGAGTTGGTCAAAGGCTTGCGGGCGCGCATGGAGGTCACGAGGTTGAACCCCCTGGACCCAACAATAATTTTATTCAACCATACATGGGACATGTGACAGCCTCCAGGCTGGCCACGTGTCACCCATCCATTGGTTCTCACAACAACTCGTACAAATCCAAATCAACAACCCTGAAAGCACCACGTGACGAAACCTTACTATTCTAGAGAAAATAGAATATTCCCATAATATTCCATTTTTGTTGACTGTACCTGCATGCTGACTGGGAATCCCAGTCACTCCTGTCACAGAATTTTAGTTATTTGGGAAAACGATCAGAACGCGATATCTCCCTCATATGACATCGATTTTTTGAACCGTTTTCGGCACCGGAATTAGAACGACGAGATCTACCTAGTCGCTTAAATTCAGTATAGTTTCGAGCACTTTCAATATTGAGAAAAATTCATGATCTCCTGATCATTCACCTTCTCACAACCATACTAGCGAATCATAAGGTGCCACTTGGCACGATGTAATTAGTTTTTTCTGTAGGTTATTCCTGCAACTATTGATTGTACCTACCACATCAACATTGTACATGTTCTGCTCATTTTTTGCATGTTTGGCATTTCTATCACAACGCGATATCTTCCTCATATGGTGTCGGTTTTTCGAACCATTCGTGGCGCTGGAATCAGGAAGACGAGATCTATCTAGTCGCTCAAGTTCAGCACACTTTTTAACACTTTGAAATTTGAGCTATCACTTAGGTCGTGATCCAAATCTCATCACTCAAAGATCTCAAAAGGCCCGCCATACTGAGGTGTCAGCTTGGCACATGACCCAATCCTCATGGAGCTTCTCTTGGGCTTGATGTGAGTTGATAGGATTATGACAACTCCACCCATACAGAGCCTCAAATGGACTCATCTTCAAGGATTCTTGATACCATTTATCATATGCAAACTATGTTAGTGGAATATACTCCTCCCAGTTCCTTTACTAATAAATGGCATACATCGTTAACACATCCTCAAGAATCATATTAACCCCCTTTTTCGGTCCATCAGTCTACGGATGATAAGTTTTGATAAAGGCTAACTTTGTTCCCAAGCCTGCAAACAAGTCCTTCCAAAATCTAGAAGTGATTTGGCATCTTTTTCTGATATGATCTTCTTGGGAACTCTATGCAACCTCACTATGTTCGTGATGAAGATCTGAGCTACCTCACTGGATGAATTAGTAGACTTCATTTCAATGAAGTGGGCTACCTTTCTCAACCTATAAATCACAAACATTATGGAATCATTTTGTCTCGATGTCCTCAATAAACTTGAAATGAATTCCATGGAAATGACCTCCCATTTCCATTTTGGAATCAGAATAGGTTGCAACAAACTAGTTAGGTGCTTGCACTCAGCTTTAACCTACTAACATTCCAAACATTTAGCAACAAACTTAGCCACTTCCTTCATCATTTTCAGCCAATGGTAGAACCTCTTAACAGTTGTTAAAGTCTTATGGTATCATGGGGGCCTGAATATGGATTGACATTAAACTTCCTCAAGATAATGTTCTTCAGATCACTGTTATCTATCACATAAATCGTGTTTCTAAATCTTACCAACCCATATGTTGTGAGGTGATGCTCCTCATCCCTATCACCTTCACCCTATTGTTTCATTTTATGCTTCAGCTGCTAGTGCCTCTCATCATGTTTCCCCACTTGCAAGATCCACTCCTGCAAATCTATCTCGTAGGAGCTCACAATTGAAATATGACTCACCTGCACTCTCCTACTGAGACCATATGCAACCTGATTCTCTTTTCCTTTTATTTACATGATCTCTAAATCAAACTCACTGAGTATAGCCATCCATCTAGATTTCCTGGCATTCAAATTAGGTTGGTCAAATAAGTACCTCATCCCAATATGCTCACTCTTCTAAACAAACCTCCTGCCAAGGAGATAATATCCCCACATCTTCAATGCATGAATAATAACTTCCAACTTAAAATCATGAGTCACATAGTGTTGCTCATGCTCATTCAACTTCCTTGACTCATAGCATACCACTTGTCCTTTCTGCATCGAGACTCCACCAAGTCCTTTTTTGTAAGCATATGTACAAACTACAAACTCCTTATCAGGATCTGAAATATTAAAAATTGGATCATTTGTAAGTAAATGCTTCAACTGCTCAAAACTAGTTGCACACTCCTCATTTCGTTCAAACTTCTTTCCTTTCCTTTGCAAAGATGTGATAGGATACCAAATACTTGAGAATTTCTTGATGTACCGCCTGTAGTATCTTGTTATTCCAATGAATGATCTGACCTCATCCACATTCTTAGGATTCAACCACTCCATGATAGCTTTACCTTATACAGGCCAATCCCTTCTTCGGAAATAAGCGATCCCTCTAGCCCAGTGAGTGGGTCTAGTAACAATTGTGACAAAGAATACAAGCTTTCCTAGTTTAACATC
This sequence comes from Pinus albicaulis, assembly GCA_034641835.2. Classification (NCBI taxonomy): domain Eukaryota; kingdom Viridiplantae; phylum Streptophyta; class Pinopsida; order Pinales; family Pinaceae; genus Pinus; species Pinus albicaulis. The sequence goes on along the minus strand of CM076572.1, from coordinate 473,912,374 downwards.
GAAATAATACGAATGAGGGAGATGACCTACCTCGCTCCTTATGAAATCTTTTCCTCGATGTCGATGTTGATCCTTTCACCTCCATGCTCATTCCTCGATATGCCTTCTACGTCCTAATGCATGTAAGAAATATCATATGACAACAAACAAAAGATACATATATATATATATATATATATATATATATATATATATATATATATATATATATATATATATATATATATATTTCAAAGAAAACCACATGAAGGATCAAGGATTATCATGCTAAATCAATTAATATTAATAGATTCATGGGAAGCAAAGCATACTTTGTATTATTACATAAACAAAGGGAAGCTTACAATCGGTGCCTTGATGTTGGAGACCTCCTTCAAAATGGAAATCCAAGTCCAAGCCACACTCTTCAATCCATTCAGCTTTCTCGTCAAATCGATAGCATCTTGGTGCAATCAGGCAAAAGAATGACCAACCAAGACTCACTAATATGGCACTCTCTTATAGCAGAGCTGGAGAGGTTCTGGATCCACTAATGAGGGGAAGAGGCCTTATCTCAAAGGGGAAAATATTTAGAGATAAGATCAAGGGTCAAAAATGGGAGTATTCGACCATATCCTCAATCAACAAGTACCATACCTTCGTTCTCAAGAGTTCTAGAGGATGAAGCTCCTACTCCATTTTTGGAGAACCTACCTGAAGAGGACCAACGTGACTTTACTATTAAATTCCCACGCTAGCAGCGTTTTTCATAGGTTAGGGACAGGGTGACAAGCGCAAGGCCATTAAGGGGAGAACCATGTTGGGATTTCAATTTAGGGTTTTTTACAAAAATTTTAGAAAGGCTTCAAGGAATTTATCTTTTAGGTCTTCAGGGATACTCTAAGCATGTTATCCAAGATTAATAAGTTTACATAACTCTTGTCGCTTTGCAAATTTTGTGACATGAGCGACAAAAAATACGACACTTGGGATAAGAACTAAGGAATGTGACAAAATATTGTGTAATAGATGCCCCCTAAATCATGAAAGCAGAGCCAGAAGTGATGGTTGAATCACTTTAACATCCATGGAAAAGACTTTGGAAAACCACCGTCAAGAGACCTTCCAATCAAACACAATACAATATATTAAATCTCTGATATAAATATGCATAATAACATATCTCTAAATAGACATCAAATAACACATGAACCCACGGCATGTGCACAACCATCCGTCTAAAAGAGATCGTGGAAATAGATCCATGGTATGGTTGCAACCACCCACATAGAAAGGATAATGTGTACAATCCTGAATACTCAATAACTCCACGCATCCTAGATAATAACAGATGTGATCTAGGGTCTTTGTATTTATCTCGATCTCCCCATTGTACGAATATAACCACGAGAATAGATGTGTTGATGTCGAACATGCTAGAAACCACCTAATTATTGTCTAATAAGGTAAACCGTTAACAAGTGCGAGAGAAATCACCAATAATGACGATGGACCTCAAGGTACAACAACACAATCTACAAGTGTGAATGAATTAGCTGAATTTGAACACTTGTAGAATCATTTGATCGAAGGCCAATAATGTGAACATGTCGTCGAACGTGAATAACTTCCCATCTAGGCATGTAAGCTCCAAGGTACTGAAAAGGAGTTTCTAAATCACCTTCCTGGATAATGAGCTAAATTCAAAAGGAAGTGATTTGTCGAAGGAGGGCCATAATGATTCCCACATCATCGACATGAAATGAAGGATTTCTCAAGATGATAGGATTCAATATTGTTGTAGAGAGGGTCAAATAAGTAAAGGGTGTTTGACCTTACAAATATGACTTCTCTTGAACATATCGGTGATACGACTCTGGATTTTGGCAACATTTGACTCAAAATGGGATCAAAGGTCATGATGACATCAAATAATGATCGAATGAGAGGCAAAGGGATTTCCCAAACCCAAGAAGGTAAGTGACAAATGAAGGATATCCCCAACACGACATGAAATGCAGATGAGTTTCATGTTCAAGAGCGACATGATATCTTTGGTTAAAAACACAAAACATGCCTTACTTCCATTTCATCCATTTTTTCTAGTGAGTACCTATTTATTTTTTATAGCAAGCTTGAAGAGGATATCATATGCTTAGTGTATAAGTTCATCCTTCAGATGAATCCATCCTAGTAAGTTTAATGAGCCCTAGGAAATATGAACTCAGTCTCGTCATGGAAACAAGTCCTTTGTCGTTTAAGTTTAACGAGTCCAAATGAGGGGTAACTCAGTATATTTTTCATGTTTAGGGATTTTGAAAAAGAGATGGAAAATAAAACTACAAAAGGTACCTTTTTGTAAATAGTCTCTCGAATCCGAAAAGGTAGAAAAAAATACCCGAGAGAACCTCTTTATCATGATCGACCAAGGTATTCATTTTTTGTAATTAGTCAATCTCAACCTAAAAAAGGGGTAAACGTATACTAAGACGACATCAATTCATTTAATTTAACGAGCTCAAAAGGACAAGTACCAGGAAATATTTTCATGTTTCGAGAGTCAGAAAAGTGCTTAAATTTAACTCCAAGGGGGTTCCTTTTTCTTTAGTTTTCACAAGCTCAAAAAAGTGATAAAAGATAACTACTCGTTCACCATTTACCAAATTTGATTCATAATGACCTACTTCTGCACATGCAATGAAACATCACATTGATCGAGAAAAGTACATAAATATGGATAAAAGTACTCATAAAATGATAAAATTAATTTTTTAATAAAAAAATATTTGGTAATAGCCTTTTAATAGAAAAAAGTAAAAAATAAAATTTACTTTTACTATTTGGAGTTTGACAGAGCACTTTTCCCCCCATTTTTATTCGACCTTCGGGTGCACCATTCTGCCAATCCAGACCACCATTTGCAGTTTCGTCTGTTGCAGGTAATAGATCTCTCCTTAATTTGCATATTCCCTTTGTTTTTAAGAATTTTTACCATTTTTTTGCTTGGTTAAGGATCACTTGAAAAACTAGTGCACGTGTGTGACCAACACAGGTTTGACTCATCGGGTCCGCATTGATCGCCCAGACCCTTAATGCACTAGCGTATGAAAATTTCTAGAAATTCGCACTGGCGTCATGAACAAATTTCATTTGGTGAATGCCCAATTCCCACTCAGTTTTTTTGCTAAATTTCCTCCATGAAATTTGTTTAATCCTTGTTAAATAATGTTTTGCAAGAGAATTATGGAAATTGAGTAGAAATAAAGGGGTGATGAGGCTGAGGATCAATAATTAGCTCAGGATCCAAATTTCATAAGAGCACTCTGAAATTGTGGATTGCTTAAATTATTCCTAACACCTGGGATGAGATCCCAAGTGGATTTACTGCAATAATTGGTGAGATGGTGGGATATAGACCACCAAGTTTTTGTCATTGGTGATCAAGATTTAGATATCGATGCATCTGATATTTCTTTCATCACTAATCTGTCCCAGAGGAAACTTCCAGTCCAACTAGCAGGGTCTCGACTAGGTGGCGAGAGCATAGATATACTTATCGCCAAACATTGGAGTTGTGGGTCTTCAAAGACCAAGAGTGGGAAAATTGACATCAAAACTATCAATTACCCAGCCCTTCGGATAGTCCTTTACACCATTGCTTAGGTGGCAGGGGTACAAACCCTTCATGAGGTGAGCAAGTCTTAGTTCCAGTATGCCATGGACTGCATGAGTCCAATATTTTTTAACTGGTGTGAGGGATTTCTCGTTAACCTAAAGGATCAACTCACCAAGTGAAAAATGATGAAGTTGAAGTAGTTCGGATACAAATCGATCCTGGTGACTCTCTTCCTAGAGAGGGTACCATTATTTCGATGATAGAGGATAGAGGTGGGACCTCCTACGCTGAGGGATCCAAGACTTCAAAGATGGAGCGAGATGATGCCATGCCATGGTGGCAGGTAGCAGATATCATTTCTCTCTGCTTTCTTTAGATGGATCCACCAGCAGCTCATCAAGATTGATGATTGGTCGTACGTAGGGACATATTTCAGGGGAGATCTGTATATTCCTCTTCCACCGGGAGGATAGTGGGATGACCTAGGTAAGAATTTGTTTTTAAAGTTTTTCAATATTTGATTTGTTTTTGTATGTGTACCAAGAGTTTAATTTATGATTATTTTCTGTAGATGTTGGAGTGGTGAGGCCTCCAAAGCTATCTCAGGTAGCGTTGCACGTGGTTCGAGAGATTGAGGCAGTTTTTTAAGATGATGGTTCTAACCCTATAGTCAAGGTGGAGCGTAACCTCATAGCTTTGATGAGAGGCATACCAGACTATGCCTCAGTCGATGATATCCCGCTGTGATATAAGAGACACACGATGGGGGTTTTAGCTAGACTTCATCGACTATTAGGTCGAGTGGTCAAAGTTGTCACATATTACCACCAGCATCACGACAGAGGATATATATGCCTCATTTAGTTCTTTTGATTGCACTTATGTAGGCTCGAGAATCTATGTGTCTCAGAACACAGATTTTTGACATTTTTATGTACCACACTTTTTACATATTTGATATGTGTGTGTGTGTGTGTGTGTGTGTTTCTATTGCTATCTAATGTTCTTTATCATGATGGTGTTTTGGTTTTTTTACATATTATGCAAATGTATGTCTAACACATAATTAGCTAATGTATAAGTTAATGTATTCAAATGCCTTGGAATATGTTGATAAGTAATGTAATCAAATTTTCATTCCAATAATCGAACACGTAGATACATATGTAATATTTGAGGGTTTTTTACTCAATAAATTCCATTCAATTGTAGCACAATGAGTTGCAAATCGATTTTAACAATAAATTCCCTAACACCAAGAGCAACAGCTTCTGAAAATAGTTTGATCCAAGAAATCATTCCTCTTCCATTAAAGTACCAGGGAGTAACTCAACAACTAACTTCAAATAAGGGATTTCACACTTGATTGAGAGTGTGGCTTACACACCATACACAAATTGAAAAGGTGTGAATATGGTGCCTATGTTAGCTGAATTTCGGTACGCCTAGAGAGTTGAAAATAGAATAAGATTCCAATTCTGTTTATCCATCCCAATGATTCATTGAAGCATCGTGACCAAAACTTTGTTAACGACTTCAACTTGGCCATTGACCTATGGATAGTAAGGATTTGATTTATCGTGATGCAAGCCTAACGGAGCAGTAAGCTATGTCATCATATAATTTCAAAAATGACAACCATGGTCAGTGACTATGGCTTACGGGACATTGAATCGAGCTATGACATGATCGAAAAGAAATTGTGTCGCAGTATTACCTTCAGCATCATATGTAGGCATCGCCTCGCCCCATTTTGTGAAATAATCGACGGCGACGATAATATAACCATGCTCCTCGATCGAGCAAGGGTTACAGGTCATGAAATTGATTCCCCATTTCGCAAAGGGTCCTGTGGTAACAACTGGGTGCAAGGGTCTAGGTGGGGCTCGTACTTTCCAAGAATATATTTGGAAGTCATGACACTTTTGAACGAAAAGGATGCAATCCTTGAAAATGTACAACCAAAAATAACATGCATGAATAATCTTTTGAGCAATAGCGTAACCTGACATATGACCACCACATGCCCAAAGTGACATTCATTTAAGAATTTCTCAGCTTCTTCAAGGTTCAAATAATGCCAAAGGAAAAAATCAACACTAGTACGATAGAGAGTATCCTCAATAATGTGATAAGGTTGGGATTTGTGACAAATTCGGCGTCACTCAGAGTAAGATAACTCTGGTCGAAAATATTTGGGTCTAAATATAGATAATGATATCACCATACCACAGATCGAGAGTACTAATGATAAAGAGTGATTCTTCTAGAATCAATTCAGTAAAAGGAGTAAGTGGAACTGCATATGGAAGAGCACAAATCAACTCAGCAAAAACTAGTTATTTCTTCGATTTAGCTTTAGAAAACCCTAAATCGAACTCCTATGGGATAACAATCCATTTGGATTATTTTCCCCCAAGTAACTAACGAGTCAGGATGGAAGTCATGGGGTTACAATCAAAAATCACAAAAGTTTTTCGCAGGAGAATATAATGGTGAAAGCGTTGGACGACAATAGTTTCCAAAGCGAGCCTCTCTATGTGAGCATAATGTGTCCCTGCATCGAAGATATTTTGACTCAAGTAGTAGATAACATGTTCATTCCCATCATCATCGTCCTGAAAAAGAACCATGCCAATGGTTCCGTCGACAGCAGCTAAATATAGGAAATAATCACAACGATAATCAAGGGGATGCAATAAAGAAGCACTAATGAGAATTGTCTTCAAAGCATCAAAAGAGGTTTGACCGACTTCATCCCAAATAAATGGGACCAATTTTTTCAACAAACAAGTAAATCCTTTAGCAAGATCTCTACATAATTTGGGACAAAAAGACAGACAAAGTTCACTTTCCCTTGCAAACTCTACAATTGATGAACAGAAGAGGGAGGAGGAAAATTGATGATAGCCTCGACTTTCAATGGATCAATCCAGATGCCTTCCTTAGAAACGAAAAATCCTAAGAGATGATCATATTCAACATGTAATATACACTTATGAGGATTCAACCGAATGTTGTAGTGTCGAAAACGAAGAAAGATCACTCAAAGGTGAGCGGGATGCTCTTGACATTTCACAGAATAAGTAGGAAGATCGTCAAGGTAAGGCTGAACTATATCCTTAATATCATGAAATGCGTAAGACATAGCGCGCTAAAAGGTAGTACAAGCATTATTTAAGCCAAACGGGAGAATTTTTAATGCAAGTGTCCCCCAAGGACAAATAAAGGAGGCTTTATGTTGATTGGGGGGAGAATGTTAATCTTGTTATAGCTAGAGAAACCATCCATAAAGGAAAAAAATTCACTCCCGACACATTCTTTAATTATCTTATCGATAAAATGAGTGGGATATTTATCTTTAGGACAAGCCTGATTAATATCACGTTAATAAATACAAATGTGCATATTTCCTTGATTTTTGGTAACAGGAACGATATTAGAGACCCATTCTGTCAATGGTATAGGGTAAATGAATCCATCTTTGAGAAGTTTTTCAACTTCACCCTTGATTATAGCTACCCTTATCGGGTGCACCGGACGGAGACGTTAACGAACAAGTTTCATGTCAGGATAGGTATCAATTTCATGCACCACTATACTAGGATCGATGCCAAGAATTTCTTCATATGAAAAAGCGAAGACATCGCGAAATTGTTTGAACAGGGTAGTATAAATCTCTATCTCATTAGGATAACAAGAATCCCCAATATGAATATTCTCGGCAATCCCTGGTTTGACAGAGATTTTGATCGGAATGGTAGCCAAAATATTACCCATGTTTCCCTTAAACAGGACTTCATGAACCAAAATTGGATTCTGAAGTTGACCAGTCGATCTAGGGGAAACACGGGTTTATATACAGGTATCAATTACATCAAGGCTCTGGAGAAATGAGGAACGATGATGGCCACCATCCCAAGGAGTTTCTTCGAGAGACATAACTTCTACTATACTCTCATCATTTGAAAATTTATCATTCAAAGGATCATATGAATCCCATGAAACAAACCAGGGAGATTATTAGTACATTTCTAGAGACGAAACCAATTTATTGTTGGAATAAGATATTGTCATGGAATCCACAAGCATGCTCTGAAACATCTTCTCGGCAAGGCTAAGCGGCATAACATCACCAAAACAATCAATCTGGTCAGGGTTGGGAATGATCTAGTGGTCATGACTAGATGAAATCATGTTAATGGAAGCAATATTGGGAGGTGAAAGGGAAAATATTCCCATTAACGAAGAGTCTTTAAAAATACTCGCTCTGACACTCTCGTAAGGAACAATGGTATTCCCAACATATGATACATTTTTAGTTGAAGAATCAGGAGGGAAAAAGGAAATAATCAACCGTAACATTTTTTCTCTGATGGGGAAAACAAAGAACACAGAAAAATGTAGAGACCACGCAAACCATTGCATGGGGCCAACTACAACCGATTAGAATATTATAATTGAGTTTTGCATCGACAACTTATACTTCCAAATCCACTATTTTTCCCTCCAACTGGATTGGTAGAGAATTTAAGAATACCATATGGTCGAGAACCTCTGCCATCGAAAGCTTCCAGTATATTAGTAAAATGACTTAATGGAGGATAGTTGACGGATTTCCAACATGAAATATACATGATGCAGGTGGAGGCACCTTCATCAATGACACCCATGTGAATAGTCTTACCCATCACAAGAACATGTATAAGAAAATCCATTTGTGACAGGAGACGAGGAACGTGATTTTCAAGGTCAAAAGTAATTAAACTTGAATACGAAGGATCAATTCCTCTGAGAGCAGATAGCGATGCCTTCCTTTGCGATGGGAAATATCGAAGGACTTCCAAATCTGACATTTCCAAAGGCGTTTGAATTAAATCTTCTACAATATTATAATGTTGAGCAGCTCGTGCATTCATATTATGAAGAGGCAGTAGAATTTTCGGACAACACCTTTGGGAGGCAGTAGGATAATGGAATCATTACTAGGTCGTTCGATATGAAGAGGACTAGAACTGGGAAGAGTGGAAGAAGAAGGTGCATCAATGGCATATTTTTCCACAACATATTTGGCAGGATTTGGATATTATTCTGATCAAGTAGCGATAGAAATGGGTTATGTAACACTCATGAAAACCTGAGAGCTTCCAGATGCAGTAGACTGAGGTTTTTTCTTTTGTTGAGATGGAAACGGTTCTTTCAAAAAAGTCAGTGTTCCTTGTGTGCCTTTTAGAAGATGACTAATCTCAGCACGACGAGGACAATCCTTGGTGTAATGATCATCATCACATATTAGACAATGATATTTGGGCTTGCGTTTAGATGCATCGTCAACAGACGACTTAGAGGAATATTATTTGGGGGAATCGCATTTGGCTTTGCCTATCCCCTTCTTTTTACTTTTTGAGGATTTATCTACCACGGCAGACTGAACGACGTTAACCTCAAAGGTTTTACCAGGGTTTTTGTAATCATTCGTAGAAACGAAAGGTGCACTGGTTGAAGTAGACTTAGGCTTCGAAGAACATTTATGAGTATTATTAGCAGTTTGAGCCACTGACCCATTAACATCATCAACTGGTGGCGTATCAATAGATTTTGAAGATGACAGGTCTGTTGAAGGTCACGGGGCGTTCGGTAAAAGGTCATATAATGTCCCGGACTGGAAGTAAAAAAGATCTATATACTGAGCATGGGTGATGGCATGTTCCTCAGTCACACAGCCACCCATAACAATGTATTTAGAAATTTTCAGAATGAATGATTTAGTAAATCATTCAGTCATAAGTTGATTAGGAATTTCAAACTTGATCAGACGTCGCCTACATCTCCATGACCAAAGGATACATTCGTTCCACTTCCTACATCGTAAGAAGCAAAAACATAAGGAAAACCTTCCAGAGGGAACATGTATTCGACATCAACATATGGGGTGTGAGTCGCAAAAGTTTCCATAGGAATACTTTCAGGAGTGCTCTCAAACAAAGCATCATCTACATTTGATGCCATGTGTGGTGGAAACAACTGTCGAACAATACTTCAAAATGCTACAAGAGAAGCACCAAAAGGAACGTTGAGATTGTTGAAAGGACTATATGGATGCTCAAAGGATACCACCAACAGATCATAGAGCGGATTAAGAGGAAATACCACAAACTGTGCAGCGGTTTTAGGACTTTATGGCTTAGAACCCTCAGATGGCGAAGGCCAATCATCAGGTGGTGGTCATGAAGAGAGCGGCTGAAAATTCCAATTCTGAAACCTTGAGCTTCAAGAGGCCTAGGTAGAAAACATGGAATCTTAGGATGGGCTCCTTGATTTCCTTCAGGGGACGAGTGAGGTGAATTTAGAGATTCAGCCATGGTGACCTTTTGACAAGATCAATTAAAGGACAGATGAATTTTTTTTTAGGAATTAAAATTTTCAATTAACAAGTCATTATCAGGCAACGGAATATTGCACGAGTAGGATGTTTTTGTGGACAGTAAATTTTAGAATTAAACAAAATAAATAAAAAAGGGTAATCTAGACAAAAGGGACTACCAAGTATTGGTGAACCAAAATATAGACCTTGACAAACCAAGGACTTGATGTACAGCAGCCAATCTCCCTGAATGTTTTGTTCAATGTATCACGTGTTGATTTTTAATGTACCTTGGATAAGTAGTTTCCCATGGGTTAGTCTCTACCTAGGGAAAAGTGTCCAAAATAATTATTTTCCTAAGTGTGACTTTATAAAGTGAAAGTGACTTTATACTTGGTAAAGTCAATATTAAATTAGAAAGTAAATGTGACTTTATAAGTGGTAAATTCAATGTTAAATTACAAAGTGAAAAGTGACTTTAGACATAAAGTACAATGTGGGTACTTTATTTAATGGGTGAGTTAAAAAAAAAGTGAGAAGTGAATGCGCATTTATTCTCATCCCTTGATCTAAATGAATCTGAGCCATTAGATCTTAGGGTTTCCCAAAATTCATTTAGGGAAACAAAAGGGGGAAAATAAAAGAGAGACTGCATTCATTCATTCTTCATGAGAAGATTGGAGTAAGGAGGATGAGAGAAGGAGAAAAGTTTTGAAAGAGAAACGTGTTGTCGCAAGCTAAAGGAGTGATTTCTGGGCAAATATGGGCATGAAAATAAAGGCATAGAAGATAGCAGAAAGTATGGTACAAACATTTAATGTTGTGAGTTGCACGCAATTCAAGAGTAGTTTTTGAGCAAAAAAATGAAAAAAAAATCGTACAGTTTGTATAGCAGTATGGAAATCCATACAGTCCGTACAGAATTCATACATTATAGTCTGTGTCCATACATTACAGTTTCAGCTTCAAGTGGGCACGGAAATCGAGCCAAAGTGGGCATGATTTTCGAGTTTTGGGTTGAAGAGATAAGTTGTATTTTGTTGTTTTGTTTTTTCTACAAATGTATTTTTCCTGAACTTGATATAAATAGATTTGAAGAGCTCTCTAATAGGTTTTCCCTGAGGAATATTGAAGGGGTTTTGCCTAGGTCTAAGTTGACCAAAAATCTGTGTGTATTTTTTTTATGTGTTGTTGGTCTGTTTATGTCCATGTTTGTTTTCAGCATGTGTTGACAGTCCCATGTGTTTTAATCTGAAAATTTCATTTCCAGAATTCTATATGTTGAATGTAAGTTTATGGGAAAGGGAATTTAACTTAATGGGAGTGATAATTTGAAATTAAAACCAGGTTGGGATTGCAGGAAACTTTTTAGTCATCAAATTTGAACATGGTATTAGAGCTACAGGCTGAAAATTGCAGTTTGAATAGCAGATAGTAGTTTGGGACAACAAATAGTGGTTTGGATAGAAAACTAAATTTTTGGACAGCAAACTTATATTTTGGGACATCAAGGTGAAATTTCACACAAACTGAACATTTGGGACAGCAAGCTGTGATGCAAATTTCATTTCTCCATTTTCTTGGTTTTGTAAATTTTGGACAGTAGTCATGGTCATGTTCTTAAGGATAGAAGATAGACTAGATGGGATATCCAACTATGCCATTTGGAATGACATAATTCAGACAATGTTTAAGGAGGAAACAGTTTGGGACATAGTGCGGCAAGAGGTTGTGCCTCCTACTGTTGCAGATGAACTTGTTGAATTCACAAAAAATAATGCAAAAGAAAAAAGGATTTTGATGGTGATTCTGAAGGATCATGTGGTTCCTTAGGTGAGAGGAAACACATATGCATATCAGATGTGGAAAGCTCTAACCACTTTCTATCATAGTGCTAATGAGAGCAGGAAGATGGTACTCAAAGAAAAATTTAAGACCGTCATGATTACAAAGGTTGAAAGTGTATTTCATTATCTTGGTAGGGTCAAACAGGTACGTGATGATTTGACTATTATTGGTGAGGTAGTTGCACCCACAGAGTTTGTCAGGATAGTTGTAGCGGGACTTCCTAAGTCTTAGGAGGTATTTGGAGATATTGTTACCTCTAGGGAGAATCTTCCCAATTGGGACATATTCTAGGATGATTGTGTGCAACATGAGATATGGAAGGCTAGTAGTGGTGGGGTGAAGATATCAGATGAGGAGGATGTAGCCTTGACAGCCAGGGGGAAGAAAAAATGGAAGGCCAAGAAAGGGGCCTCATCATATGGGGCTAAGGGAAAGGAGAAGAAGAAGAAGAAACATACGGAGATGTCCAAAGTCAAATGTTGGGCATGTCAGAAGATGGGACGCTATGCTGCTACATGTCTTGAGAAGAAAAACAATGGGAAGAAGGGTATTGCAGATTTAGTAGAGGTGGAGCAGTTTGATTTAGAGTTTGACAGGGAATTTTCATTTATTACTTCTACATCTAGTAGGAGTACATCATCTGATGCATGGTACATAGACAACAGGGCTTCCCGCCATATCACAAGTGCACGAGATTTCTTTTCAGAGCTTATAGAGAGGGCACTTGATATTGAGATTGTACTAGGAGATGACCGCATTGTGAGAGTTGTTGGTGTGGGGATTGTGACCTTTGAGAGGGATTATTTTCCTCCTTTGAAGGTCATGGATGTTTTGTATGTTCTAGGGATGAAGAAGAACTTGATTTCAGTGTCTACTATGGAGGATAATGGGTTTGAAGTAACTTTCTCAGGAGGGCAGGTATTGATGCATCCCAGGGGATATTCCATCATTTTGGCCAAAGTGATTGGAATACGCTCTGGGAAACTATACAGGTTCAGTTTTCAGTCGACAGGAGCATTAGTGAGTATCACATCTGGTAGCACTCACATTATTACCACCAAAAGTATATACTTGTGTGAGTTATGGCACTAGAGGATGGTGCATATGCATCATGGAGCTTTGAGAGTTCTTAAGGAGATCACTATTGGACTTCCTGATTTTAGTGTCAAGCATTATGAGATTTGCAGAGGGTGTGCTTTGGGAAAGTACACCAAGTTACCAATTCTAGCGAGCGAAAAAAAATCTACATGTATACTAGACTTGATTCATAGTGATGTTAGTGGTCGTATGTCTCATGTGTCCTTGGGTGGTTATGAGTATTATGTTATATTCATTGATGACTACTCTAGGAGGACTTGTATATATTTCCGGAAGACCAACAGTGAGCTATTCAGTCGCTTTAAAGAGTTCAAAGCTCTTGTGGAAAAGTAGACAGGTAGGAAGATTCAATTCTTGAGGTCAGACAATGGTGGTGAGTACACTGATGGTGGGTTTTCTGACTTCTGTGCACAGGAGGGCATTAGGAGAGAGTTCACGGTTCCTTACAACCCCCAGAAGAATGGGGTGTCTGAAAGGAAGAACAAAGCTATTGTTGGTGTTTCTAGAGAATTGATTCATGATCAGGGGTCACCTTTGTTTTTTTCGGTTGAGGCCTGCAATACTGTTGTTTATCTTCAAAACAGGAGTCCTCACAGAGTGTTGGGGAATATGACTCTGAAGGAGGCCTTCACTGGAGAGAAGCCTCACATGGGACATCTTTGTATCTTTGGATGTCTTGCATATTCTTTTATCCCTGTTACACCATTTTATGGTCATCTAACCTATTATAATTAGATGGATCCAAGTACACCTTGTAAGACCAATTTTACCCTAAGTAAAATTGCTTTCACTATGAAAATAACTTAGTAAACCACCTTTATTAAGTTATTTATGGTCTAAACAAGAAA